>OX465403.1:15187491-15829126 GCA_950005105.1 Lycophotia porphyrea
GCCAGACCTTGATCAACTACATACTATGTATAATGATTAATACTACGAACAAAAATCTTAAAAAACACTTAACTAATCACGCAACCAGCACCGTTATCCACAAAATAATGCAGTGAATGAAAAATGGTACAAACTTTAGCAAACAATGTCTTTTGAAATATTGGGACATATGACAAACTGAACAAACAAATAAAGAATACAGCTAACATTAAAGGGAATTTGTGTTCAATTTAGAAATGTTATGCTATTTTTCAATTGTGTGAGTGTCAAAGCAAATAATTATGTCAATACAATGTACATGTAATTATTTTATGAAAAGAAGATTGAAACACAAAAGTAGCCTTACAAAATCATTTCATTACAACAAATGGAAATATTCTAAAAGAGGCTTATTTAAATAAGTGAAATTAAAATTAATCTATAGAACGATTAAAATAAAAGCTGGTGAAATCCCCGAAGACGCTTAATATAAAATAATAGAAAAACTTATAAATATTCACAGAGCGGAGTTAAACCTTTAGCCGGAGTGACGGATTCGTTTTTACTTATTCCACAGAAAATCTGCTTAAAATCCGTATTAAAAGAATCACTCGGAATTTATTTGTTAGGCGGCGCAAGCGATGGGAGGAACGCGATTTTTCTGCATAGTTACTAAGGCCATTCTCATACGTACACCGTCCGAACGCGCTGACGAGCGGTGTCGTCAGAGAATCATCTAACCAGTGGCCAGTTAAACCTTGTTTGAACTGTCAAGTGTCACAAGTGTCACTTATGTCATTGTCAATAATGTCAATTTGGCGGTTAAGCGTTTTTTATTGCTGGGTACAGTAGTTAACGCTGGCGTTTGAGCGGACGAAGTTCTTTCTTACTATAAAATTTCTATTAAAAACGGGTATTGGTTTACTGTTGATGTTTACTGTTGATAAGCTAAGCCACACTGGAGCCCACGTCGTGGATTATAGCTGATTCTCTCTCATAGAGAGGAGGCCTGTGTCTTAGAAGTGAAAACTTTATAGGCTGATTATGCTTATACTAAGCCGCACTTCACTGACTAGGAGTGACACCCAAATAATTATAAGATTTGAAAACCTTTAGCCAGATTATGTGAGTAAAAAAAAAGTGTGTGTGTACTTATTACGCACGTAAGAAATTATACTTCCTTGGCGTTTAGAACTAAAATGTTGACTAGCTAACTTCAGGGTGTCGGTTTTTCTTGACAAAATTATAATTATATATAATACTTGTTAAAATTTACTCTCATCAATTTTCCCTAATGCGCCAAAAGAAGTATAACTTGAAAAAGTAAAAAAACGTGCGCACTCTCACATTTACTTGTATCATCGGAATGTACAATTATTAACTATACAACCTTTTTGCAAACTAATAACTTCTTGGTCCAATAAAAGCCATGGCATCATAGACATCCCTATTCCTTTCCTCGATCGCGTATGACTTGCTGCAAGCCATCGAGTTTTCTCCTTATCTCGTGGCAATGGTCGCGATTCAGAGTGGTTACCCTTTGGATGTTGTCGTAGCGAATGATTTTAAATGTAAAAATTATTCAAATACGCCTCGGATAAGATGCTCAGCGGTCGAATAGTTGACGTCTTCCAAAAACTGGATCGGGGATCGGCGTTTTTGAGTAATAAGCCTGTATTTTCTGGCTCAAATGTTTCGGCATAATTTTTAGAGTTACAAATTTTGAATTTTATCATTTCTATTCTGTTATGTATCTTGGTGGATTCGAGATGGGGAGATAGGAGAATTAGGGGTCTCCCTTTTATTGGGTTGGTGGCAAATTAATATTTTAGATAGTAAACAATCATTGTTGGTATCAGATTATTTTTATCGTAAAGTTGTGTTTGATTCTGTTCTGTATGGTGTCCGACATAAAGAATAACACCATCTTATATCTTCCCGTGAGTGACTAAGGGACTTACCAGAGAATGGGCATCAGCGTTCTCTGTGCCTGTGTAACAACCGTACTGCGATCGCCAACCCGCCTGCCAAGCGTGGCGATTATGGCAAAACCCTCCCTTTCAGGGAGGCCTATGTCCAGCAGTGGACGTCTTTCGGGTGTAATGATGTGTTTGATTCACGTAATAAATATTTTATTTTACTTAATGACTATTACTGGAATGACCTTGGAGTTCATAAACTGTAGTTATGTGGCCCTGATGGCTCTGCTATTTATGTTACCCACTGGGCCCGACTGATCAGAAGATTACTATTGACTGGAGAATAAGAAGAAACTATCAAAAAGGGGATATTTTTTACCGTTTGAACAGTTAGAAACAGGACGAGTATTATTGACATAGACATTTTTGGTTAAAATAATCAAAAGAGGTGAAGCTATAGAATAGATATTTGGTTCACTGGATAACATACAAATCTTCATAAATGGTAGGAAAAAGCCAAGCCACGCCACACATTGTTACAATAATTGTATTGTATTAGACCTCAGCGATTCCTCACGAAGACTTCAATTAGCAAACTGACGAACAGTTAGCACCCCTCTAGTGGAGTGTACTTCTAGTATGGCACAGCTAATTAATACGAGAACCAGAGTGCATTGTTTAGTGTCTATGGTACGGAAAATTTTATGTGTTTATTTTTAAGGATTTAACTTCAATTTTGCAGCTAATGATGCGAGGCTGAGCGGTTGTGAATGACACTTGAAATATGCAATATTTTGTTGTTTTGTTATTGTATTTTTTTTTAATTGTTATACTTGTATTATATTAACTCGGGTATGCTTCCCTGATCACCACGCATCGCGATGATGACGCATCACGGTGATGCACCACGGGTCCACGGCTGACCACGAATGAGATGAAACGACGGCTCGGATTTTTCTATTAAGAATTGGCAAGAAGGGTCGCAGAACCGGGATCAATGGACAAAATGGAGGGAGGCCTCTGCCCAGCTGTGAGGCAGTACAAAACTAGCTATAATAATATATTATATTGTTATTGGAGATCACAGCATTATGATTGATACCATCACGGGGAAAATGGGGTTTAAATAGGGCGGAAATTTTGCTTACCAAAGCATAAGAAGTACCATAGTTTGGATCTTCTGAAGATATAGTGTCTTACCTGATGACCTATAGGAATTTTGTGGAATATATCAGTCCTTTTACGTTGGAATCTAAAAAACATAATTGTCCTTTTTCTAATTTATTCGGGGTCTGCGCAGCATGACTTCTTTTTCTTCCATACTTCTCTGTTATTCGTCATCTTAGTAACTATATCATCCTTCGAACATTCCAATCCATCACTTCTTTAGAAACTACTTAAACTTTCCTCGACACATTTTCCTCTTTCCTCCACATCAAATGTTCATACTATGACAACCCCATGATTACCACAACTGTTTAGTAACCGGCACCATTTCTGAAAATTTTAAAAAAAAACGGTGGTATACCTAGTTGTGTTGTGGATTAGCTTATTTATTACATACATAACTCAAGGCCAAATTACCCATTTTCAATCAAATTTTCAAATTCTTCCGAAATCATTTTTTATTTATTTATATTGTATAAGAAAGAGTCAAGAAAAACTGGTCTTCAACAGAATACTTTTCCTTTAGCAATGTTAGCACCAGTTGCCACATTTAAAAACCTACATAAAACAAAAACAACTCTTTATATTTAAGAAACGTCAAATCATCAAACATAACCTGTCATAGAACGGAAATTCCCGCCAAAATGACGGCCATTTTGTGAAACATTAGAGGCGCGACTTTTGAAAAAATAACACTTTTTCGAGCGTAATCGAATCGTTAACCCCAAATTGGCATCTCGATAACAAATTCAATTTAAAACCGACGTTCAGTGCTCTCATCTTTGACAATTCTGTTGCCGATATACCAAAGGAAGGGGTTAAGATGGCTCCCGATAAACAAAAAAGGCGAAAAAAAAGTTAATTTAACTTCGAGCGAGGAAACGAAGTCGCGGCGAAGATTTTTTTTTTTGTGATATTTATTTATTTTTTTAGGGTTGTTAGCGGTGTGTTTTGGAAGGATTTAGTGTGACAAAACATTATAAACCGGTAAGTATACTACAACATTTAGGTTTGATACGTTTACAAACCGATCTATGTGGTAACTACTATATGTAAGTCTATATGGTTACTGCATAGAATACTCATTTTTTAATGAATGTATAAAATAATTATTATAAACAGCACTTTATATAAGAGGAAATGAAAATGCAATAAAAAATTTACCTTAAATACTCTGTCAGAATCTTTTTTTGAAATGCAAACTTCTTTAGAATCGTTGTGATTTGAAAGTGGTTGAAACGAAAATAAGATTTAACGTGGGAGAAAATGAGATAGGAAGCATTATTCAGTGTTTATCTTGAAGCCAACATTTTGGAAGGTTTAACTTTTACCACGTGTGAATTGTACACATGTTTTCTTTTACTAATTTTTTTTTTAATTTTATTATAACGCAAAACAAAAACACCATTGATGAACAAAATTGTTGCTTTCCGTCTTTTCTCAGCTCACAAATATTTTCCAAAAAGAAAACTACTCTATACAATTACCAATGACACTCAAAGACCAAAGAAAAAAGCAGGCCGGGAGACAATACAGCAGAAAACATTCTTCTAGACAACTCACCATTATAATTTACTCCTGATTGGGATCAAGTTGAAATTAAGAAAAAATAAAAGGGACAAAGGGGGTTGAAGGAACGTGATTGTCTTTTTTTTATCTGTAGGACTTGATTTATCAAACAACCCCTTTTTATTTTGATCTCTTTGTGTTGGATTGTTGATTAACGGGTCCAAATTGGGTGGGTTCCGATAATGAATGTGTAATTATCGTCGCTGTCTCTGTTTTGTTTGAGTAGTCTGTATAATATTGTATTCTAAGACTATAAACTGTGAAGGAAGCCATCTTGAGGTAACCAGCATGTCCTAAATCCAAAAAATCGAAGACATGTGACATCTACTAACCCGAACTGGGCCCGTGTGGTGGATTATAGCCCCGTCCCCCTCTTGTAGAGAGGAGGTCTTTGTTTCATCAGTAGGCAGTATGTATTATAGGTCGATTATGCCATGCTATGCGATTGTATGATTTGGATATTTAGCATAAAGTTCTCTCACAGTAAAATTTTCGCTAGACATTAAGTTGGTTATCCTTCAATGATTGTGTAAAACATTTCTTTACCACCACCAGTTTAGCCAATTTATAGCTTATAGCAGTAAATAAAATGTGAAAGGACACTAGTCATGACCGTTTTCAGTATTTTCAAGTTTAAAGAAAGCAGGTCTATACGCAACCATTCCTGTTGCACCAGCATTTCGTTTATGCTGTATTGGCTTCCGCACGTTTTTTCACGGGTGACCACTGAAAACCAGCGCTGTGCTGTGGGCCCCCCATAGCACAGCATCATGCTGAGTGGTAACCTGTTTGTCGCACTCACGACATGCAAGCTGTCCAGTTTTTTTGTTCTTGGTCAGTTCTGTTGAACTCTAAATGTTTTGTTATGCGATGTATGTTTACTGTATATTTTTCTTAATTTTGTATTTTGTAATTTTTCTGCGACACATAAATATTTTTTTCTTTCTTTCTGTCTTAGTAGTAGGCAATTAATAAGTTTAAAAGAAGGTTTTTTAAGTGAAGTGTTCTGTTTGTCAATATTTTTAGAAATGACTTGCTAGACAACCTACAAGAGTTAAATATCTAAGTTCTAATCTTTACGCATCAGCAAATGAATGTAATGTTCGCTTAGTCGTTGGTGAACTGGTGTAATGTTTTTGAAGTTATACTTCTTTAGGCGCGTTATGAAAAAATGATGAGAGTGAAATTTTAAGATGCGCGCGCATCACTGTAACACAAAAGTAACAGGTTGAAGTTAGCTAGTCAACATACACTCTGAAGTTAGCTTAATGTCAGATATTGACAAGCCTAGGTTATTATTTTTAATCTACTGCTGGAGCTAGGAGGTTAGGTTGTATAGGTAATTGATATTAGACCTTGTTTATACAAACGTAGGATAAGGCAAAAGATAAAATTTATAAAAAGAATTTTAAAAAGATTTTTATCTTGTTACGCCAAAGAAGTATAACTTCTAACGCGTGTACATAAGTACACACACACTTTTTTCGTATAACTTTTAGATGAAAACGGACATTAGTTTTTAACATACATTGAGACACAGGTTTCCTCTTTGTAAAAGGGAGAGACTACATTGTTGTTCTAGTGGTTGCAATTGCGACTGCTGCATGAGGTCCTGAGTTCGATTCCCCGGTCGGCCAAAGTGTTTTATATTTTTTTCATTAGAAATTCCTCAGTACCAGCCACGGAGTCTTGATTTGTGCACGGTAAATGGCAATAGGCTCGCCCCCTATTACATAACACTTAAACATAACTGAAAATATGTGGGTGTACTACTACCTAACCCTTCAGTGATTACAGGCGTGATGTTATGTTACGTCAAAGGGAGGGCCTTAATTCAGCAGGCGGTCACATGTCTATGGTAATTTAAATAACCAAAAAAACATCGAGTAACAGTGTGTAAAGTCTGGCTCACTCATACAAAGAAGGCTTGATTTAACGACACCCATTAAAGCGAAGCAATCAAAAGTCAACATATACACAACCGGTGATCGAACCTGCGACCCTCCCTAAGACTTATTTGTTCCCACTGTAATTCCGTGTTCGTAATGGCTAACGACACGATAGCTTTAAGTGGACATGGTCTAGTTATAACTTAACTTATCAGAGATTTATAAAAAAGATTTACAGTACATAAGTACGATAAAGTTGACGTAGGAATGGGTAGCAGTAACATAGCTTAGGTACCCTGACCAAATAGGCTGACTTAGGTCCGAGCTGTGCCTGCCAGGGCTGTGGGACTGTTCGAAAGAGATACCGCGGCCCTGGAACACAAAGGGCAAGGAAGGAACATGGATGGGTTTTAGTCAGTACAAGTGTGACACTCCCTTCCGCTCTGCCCAGAGGATGAATGGAGGTCATTTGAATCATCCAAAAAAAAAAGGTTCGAGCTGTGCGAGCGAAACGAGCGGTGCCGCGGAAGCTACTGGTGTTATTACTCCGAAGTGACAGTAGATAAGTCAAAGGTTTAGGTACATTACAAAAAAAAAGCCGATCAACTAGAATATTAGATTGTCGGTAAGTATTTTTGGGAAATCGAAATAATTTTTATTTTTGAAACGATTAGTTAATTGTTTTTTATAAAAACTGCCCGTTGATCTAGTGGTCGCAAGGAACGCTCGATACCCAGTTTGGATTTAATGTTATTACGTTTCCTCTCAAGAATTTCTCAGGAGCAGACACGAAGTTTAGATTTGTGCTCGGTTGATGGCTATAGACAGGCTCGCCCCCTATTGTAGATATCGGTTTTAAATAGGAACCCCTATTCAAAAATAAAACCAGACAAAGCCATGTCTTCACTAAGCCATCCTCATAAGTCTAAGGGGCGGTGTACACTGGCTAGTTTTCACATTAAACAGTTTCTACTCGGGCCGGCCAGTTGTCCGAACACGATTAAATTCGGTCGTGTCCGGCCCATTGGGCGGACAGGGACGGATTCAGTTTTATGTCTCGGAATTTGTGGTGCGTGACGTATTGAAGGCACATAGTTGTACAAGGGATAAATTGTGATAAGTGGAACTAAAATTAAAAGCACGACGCCATCTCGTTTGTCGTCAAAATCATTCAAGCGACGAAAAACACATGCAACACTATAATCAATGTGAAAGGAAAACTCTTTCATTATTTTGCATGATTACAAACATAGACAGACAAAGATACCGTAACTTCCAATCAAAGTGAACTGAAGCTGTCTGTGTTATCAATATTACAACCGTTAATTCAGCACGGATAAATATAATGCAAACACCGGGTGTTGGCA
This sequence comes from Lycophotia porphyrea, assembly GCA_950005105.1. Lineage (NCBI taxonomy): Eukaryota > Metazoa > Arthropoda > Insecta > Lepidoptera > Noctuidae > Lycophotia > Lycophotia porphyrea. The sequence goes on from OX465403.1 coordinate 15,195,382, forward strand.
CATACTTTGGTGGATTATCTGCCGAGCTCTAGCTGGTCTGCCAATGGCAACACCGAACCTTAAAAAGTATCAGAAGTGGGACGAAAAAATCCTACGTCTGATATCTTTTAAGCTTAAGCTTAGCTTTTTAGCCTTAGTTATAAGAATAGAAAATTATTGTAAAATACTAAAGACTATGTTCCTATTCAAGTGCGATAACAGCTAGTTAAGTTAGTAAAAAAGAAAAAAAGAAAACCTACTTAGTTATATTACCCATTTCATTTCATGTTGTTGTAGTTATTATTTTATGTTTCTTATACCAGAAATGGTTAATATTAGGATCCCTATTGTTATATGTATTATGTAATGTAACATTTATGTACCATCTATCTACCCATATTATGCGAATAAATTATTTGATTGAAGGTTCAGAAGACGTTCAAATTGTTACTTTGTTTTGAACTTTAATATGTAAAAACTAGTAGTTTTGTTCCAAACAATCCGTCCCCCTGTAGGTCAGTTCATCAGAGGTCGGATATCGTAAAGATATCGACGCGACACTAAACCGAAAGGGTCGCTCCCCGCCCTCCGGTTTACGAGAACGCTCTCGGACATGAACGTATACACACCGATACTACATATTTACAAGAATATTTGTATATAAAAGTGTTGTTGGACTCTTTTCTAATCTCAACAGTTCATGCTGGTTGTTTTTATATAACGTGTATTTCTTTGAATGTATTTTTTAGATAATGAATAGTGACTAGTCTTGTTCAGTACTAATTGTAAGTAAAATCCCTATAAAATAAAAGTGTTCGATAAAATAATAGCTTTGGATTCTGTAGACCACCTGCTGAACGCTGTTCTACCACAAAAAGAGTGTCCATTGTCCAATAATTTTCTTTACAAAAAAAAATTACGTGCCATATTTTGCTTGCTAGTCAAGCAAAATATGGCACGTCAGTTTTTTTCGGAAAATCCATTTATGAATCGCATAATTATTAAAAACATTGTTTCAAATCAAAACGTTCTTTTTACTGTTTCTGTGCTTCTTCTTCTATATCATCGAGTTCTGGTTTATTGTCCTTTTGTATTTAGTATTTCGGGTTTTTGCATAATTAAAAAAAGTATGTCGCATCACAATAAAAGGCTAAAAACTAAGTTATAAGCTAATTATCAAAAAAACAACCGAAAATAATAAGGTTGAAAAACACTTTTTTTTACACATAAGCATTTCAAAATCTGGTTGTAAAGAGTCTCAGTTTGGTCTCATTTATCTATTTTAACAAAAAATTTAACAAAGCATTAATTTTCTCCCATCCTAATCTAGTACACTAAAACTGTACTAGCACTCGACCAGTGTACACTACAGCAGTAATAGTACAGTACGAATCGAGCTCCCACGATCGAGCGAGCCTCAGCCCTAACAAATAACCATTAAGTGTGCCCCTAAGTACTAACGCAACAATATAACTTAAGAAGGGATGAAATCTTACAGGCTATGTACGATTGTCCAAGTATGGTCTACTAATATTTTAACAATGACTGGTGATTTAAATTAATAGACTATAATGCATTTTATTCTGTAAATATAAATCTGATTGATTAAAATAACATAATTCAATTTATTCCAGAAATAAATACAAGCCGCAATCTAATTTCAGCGATAGTCAATGTCAAAATAGTAGGTACGTTATGTACAAACTGAAATTAGAATTCGAACGTTCTTAAAAATGCTTCTAAAATGTACCTTTATTTTCAACTTTTTTTATTTTTCGGAATACTCTTTACTTGTGCTGTAAGACCTTGCTTTTAACCAAAATTGTTAATTCTAGGACAACCGGAAGTACCTTATAGTTTTTGGGTCGAAAACCTATATGGTAGATCCCGTTGACCTAGAATAACGAAATTTAGCAAGAAGCAATGTTGTTACAGGACATGTAAAGGAAAAAATCTGAAATCCGCAAATATTTAGTTTAATAACAAAATACCTACATGTTTATACGGAACCCTCGGTGCGCGAGTCCAACTCGCACTTGGTCGGTTTTTCATTCTAGCAAACATTCATCATCATCATCAGCCTATAATGTTTCCACTGCTGGGACACAGGCCTCCTCTCTATGGGAGGGAATGGGCTTATACTACGCGGGCCCAGTGCGGATTGGTAGATGTCACATGTCTTCGAATTTTTGGTTCTAGGACATGCCGAAACAAACATTCACACGACGCAAAACATTTTTCAGACTAGTAGTTACATGTGTGGTGTAGTATTACATGTAGTGTTACAATCTGTTAGCTATCAAATATTAGAAGACAACACTCAATATCACATCAATTAAACAATTAGTAAGCTTTTTGGAAGAAAACAATTAGGCAATAGCAACATGTTGTTTCCTATGAAAAACAATGAACATATTTTTTTTGATCTGCTTGCCTACTTCAAAAAAGTGGTTTTTGCTTAGCCCCAAATATCCAACATAAACCCAACCCTATCAATACCGCATCTTCAATAAGAAACTTGTAACCCACAAAATGCGGTACCTAATGAAAACATAAATAATTGAGCTCCGTTAATACACTAATAATGGCTTATAACAATAATTAGTTTGGCGATTTGGGTCCCGATCCCTCGGGGGTCAAGTGGACCGATTGTCCTTTGAAGGGTTGATTAAGATGACCGGTGGGGTCGGTTCGATTATAGATTAAAATGTAGATACGACAGTGCTTTGCTTTTGAGCGAGTTTTTGAGAAACTAAGTTGTTTGAGGCTTGCCATCATGATTGTTTTAGTTTAAAAACAATAGCATACGTTATTCAATTTTACACCGTCACTTACGGGGTATCTTCCGTGATTTTCAATAACTGTGAGCTCCTGATATTTCGATGCTGTTGCAAGCGCCGAGATCGCAGGATGATGACAAGTTTAGTCTATTATAACTCGTGAATGCTTAGAACACTTATTATACACCGTGACTTTTTAGTCGTCTTACAAAGGTGGTCCACTCAATGTATCCGACATAAAATACCTCTAGGCGTGATTTTTTTTTGTACCATTAATTAAGATAATTGTGCAAAGAAAAATAAATAATTTATTAGGCTGTTGATAATGTTTACGTGTCAAACATACTTACCCAGTGCACTAGTCGAGTAGATTATCGCTCGCCACAGGAGGACGCATGACGTGCGTCATAATAATGAATAATATTTTTATTTTTAAATTATTCAAATCTCATAAATACTTATTTTTTTGTTATGAATGTATAGTAATCATTGGATACATGAAGTGGGCTGCCGTTGTACGACTAACAAGTCACGGTGTATAAATACAATTAAAATACGCAGAATCAAGGCTTTAGCGGCCTTCTTTTCAGGCATGGGACACAAATCTAACTTCCTATTTAGGTTACACATAGCTCAATTGCGTGTTTGTGCGGAAACCAAGATATTTCAGAAAACGCCTTTAACAATTCTATATCTTTCTTACTGTAAGGGCCAATCTTTAAGGTGGTCATTTTATTTTATAAATGTTTAAATGACGACCAACGGCTTAACGTGCTTTCCCAGGTACGATGGAAAATCAGTATGTAATGGGTGATCACCCATCCACGGACCAACTTAGGCAACTGTAGCTTAAGCGGAAGATCGACCCGAGTAACAAGTATTATCCCACAAATGCAATTCTATCTTGAGTTCATCTGGATCAATTCTATTATACAAAACTTTCTCTTTAAATCTCTCTACGCCCTGATCTTTGACACCCAGTAATGACCAGAGCAAGTAAGGGGTAGGACGCAAGTTTAATGCGGGCCCTACCTGTCTCCGGGATTAACGCAACTCCGCTATTTGTTCTGAAAGGGGTTTTTATAAAAGTGCTAATTACTCTCTGAACCTTTGATGTGTCCGTTTTAGATTCTCAAGTGTAGAAATGCTTTATAGGTTTTTTTGTGAATGTAATCGTGGTGTTTCTTGGAATCGAAAGTATATTGATGTATGGGAAAATGTATAGAACGGCAGATTTTTTTGTTAAATTACCAGATTGGCAGTGGGCAGGGTAGATTGCTCGCAGAACGGATGGCCGATGGGGCTGAAAAGTTCTGAAGTGGCGACCGCGAACCGGAAGACGTTGCGTTGGAAGGCCTCCCACTAGGTGGACCTATGACCTTGTGAAGGTTGCGGGGATCTGCTGGATGCGAGTCGCATGAGAACGGTCAATGTGGTGACACTTGGGGGAGGTCTGTCCAGCAGTGGACGTCTTTCGGCTGAAATGGTGTCGTACGTGTCGGTGTCACAATTGACTTCTTTATTGTTCCATTGGGTGAGTTGTTACGTTTAGTTTTACAGGGTTTAATTACCCATTGGTAAGCCATCCATACTGTTATAAGGCTTCTTCATGTATGTACACCGATTTCTCCGTAATTCTTTTTTCATTTGGGTAGAGAAAGGGAATCAGCAGAACTGTTAGTTCATCAGGGTCTACGTTACTGTTAGATTTCGTAAAAAATCTGATCCACCGCTAGACATAGACCTCCCCCATGCCTTTCTCAGTGTTTATTTTTCTGTCTTAGTGGTTTTTTTTTCTTTTTTGGGTAGAAAAAGCTTGCGCAGTGGTCCCATATAAATTTGATTACCTTTACTTGGGTAGTTTATTAGTTATCTTCAATAGTATGTACTTTTTCTTCTTCGTCTATGTTCGTCTATGACCATATCCAAATACCTTCTCGTAACTAAGTAACATTTATATATGACAAGAATTTGTGTAGGATATCTCAACCTAAAAATCCGTTTTTTTTTGCAAAAATATTTTTAAATACAACCTACTATATTACCAATATCTACAACCCAGATCAAACATCTTAAACAAAGATATGTACTCAAACCAGCCCTCTTTCGTGCCAAAAGCACGCGAGATACGAAAATCAAAAACAATAAGGAGTTTTCATTAAAAAATGAGCACAATAGTCGTACAACAATAGTCCAGCGAGTGAATTAGACAAACTGATTATATGTTCGTCTTTTTTCTTTATCTTTTTTTCGCTTAAAGGATAAAAATAATTACAAGATGAGAGATATTTCCTAGCAGGAGGTTTTTTCTCGCTTTTTTCGCTTTTTCTTTGGCCCGAGACGCGATCTGTCGCCGTCTCATTGTGTTATCCATTGGCTCGGCGTTGGAATAGCGTGGATAAGTCAGAAAAATCCATTACAATTACCTTTTAATTACATGTTGCTGCCACCTTTGGGACTATAGGACAGTGCCTTAGTGCGTTGACGATCTGAACTGCAGGATTAGATCATTTTCTTCCAAAAATTGTATCAATTCTCATGAGCTCATGATGCACGACGTTGAAAAGAATATAGGCACAAAGTTTTAACTAGGTAGACTGTGAGGAAATCGTCTGAATAAAGTTTGGAAAATAAGCTATATACTTAATTTTCTTACCTTAGCCGCTTGACTTAAAAGCATTGCAGAAAACACCCTGAACGAGTTATAGGGAAAGATTTTTGAAAAAAGGAGATGAAAGTTTATGCAGCAATTCGTAATTTTTACCAATGCGTGGCAGTCGTCTGTGTAGCCTGTTCCCAAGTATATTGGGGTTAGCTTCCAGTCGGGCTTCTAACCGAAAGCAGCTGACTATCAGTATTTTACTCGGAGCAACTGCTTATCTGGCCTCCACAACCCAGTTAGTATTGGGTAATACAACACCCCTTGTGAAAACTGGATGCCAAACTTTCTGGCCACTGAACGACTGTCAAACAGGACAGGCACGGAGGAAAGTCGCCCCAATCACAACTACAACAGATCAACCTTGGCAAACAAGTTCAGGCATACTTATAATTCATCATCAAAATTTCAGCAGAAAGACGTCCACTACTGAACATTGGCCTCCCCCAAGTGTCGCCACATTGACCGGTCCCGTGCAACTCGCATCCAGCAGATCCCCGCAACCTTCACCAGGTCATCCGTCCACCTAGTGGGAGGCCTTCCAACGCAACGTCTTCCGGTTCGCAGTCGCCACTCCAGAATTTTACTTATAATTACATATTTTAATTCCTAGATGACTAGTTTTAAGTCTTATCCACAGCATATTATCGGCATGTTTTAATTCAATTCTTAGTCCATAGTAATTAACCCTTTTGAGACAGTTCTTTGCCAAGGGACAATAATAATAAGCTGACAAATGAACATTAATGCTGAGGGCATACTTCTACGTGACGCGCTTGTCTTAGAGAAAAGGGGATCAGTAGAACTGTTTTTAATGTAAGATTTTTACTTTAAACATCTCCATGACCCTCTTACTATTCAATCCATCCATCAGCACAATTTTTTGAGTGCGTTACATGCGACAAAAGTCGTTTCCCAGCACTAATTTTTGCGTAAAGTTACTTAGTTTGATGTACATAATGCTTGGTTGAAGGCTTCGTGAAAAGTCTGTTGTCTGTGACACCCTGTATTTATTTTAACAACAAGTTTCAAAATAAAACAATTTATTTTGTATATCTATCTCTACCTCGATCTTTTTTAATATCTTTCAAATACTATACGTTCAACAAAAATCAAACAATCTTCTTTAAACCAAAACCAACTTCACCAAAAGCCCATTATCATAAAATAGAGCCTCCGTATAAAAAAGTCACGTCATCCCGCCCGCCCACGGCGACCGGAAGCGGGCGCTAGGCGGTTATTGGTTATCGATTGGTTTCCGATCAGCCAACCGGAGCGAAGGACCGGCACGCCCGTATATACACGCCTTTACGGGACGTGTGGGAGGGCAGGAAAGAAAAGAGATATTCTATTCTAAAGGGTTTGGTTTCCGCACTTAGTCCCTAAAGGTGGACCATTGTGCGTGAATAAAAAAGAGATATTTATTGGCAAAAGATGACGGGCAAAAGGTAGTATACAAAGTGTAAACGAATCCTTCACGAAACCGTCAACCAACCATTGTGTATACCAAATTAAGTAACTCTTCGCAAAAAATATTGATGGGAAATGACTTTTTTTTGTATGTAACGTACTCAAAACAATGTGCTAATGGATGCATCGAATACTTTGGGGGCGTATTAAAAGTAAAGTTATAATACTAAAAATTTGTATTTAAAAAATAAACTTGTGAAAAATTTGGAACTTTGGTATGGTCTAGAATAAAAAAAAGAATATCGCAATGATGGGGAGTACAAATGCATTTCGGCTTCGTTAAGGATATTCTTACAACTATTAGAGGGGTGGGATATTATCATGTTTGGAGTTCAAAGGGGATTATGACTAGGAATTGAATCACAGAGGGCGTTAGCTAAGTTATCACAAAGTTTTTGTTTAAAAAAAAATAAAAAGAATTGACGAGGGAAACTGTCAATTTTTATAACACAAAACAATACAACCAATTTGAGAACCTCCTCCTTTTTTGAAGTTGGTTAAAAAAGAACCCAAAGTTATTGAAACGTACCTTTACCGATATGTTATAATCACAAAGACTTTCAACTCAAACTCAAAGCATTTATTTCAATTAGACCATTACAGGCACTTTCGAAAGTCAAAAAACAAAGAAGGTTAAGCTACAGTCACAGACACAAGGCATAATAACTTGTGAAAGTACTGTAGTTGCCAGAAGAACAGGCAAGAAACTCCATGGACACTCTTTTAAATCAAAATCTTGTTACAAAATGCTGATTACATTATTCATGTTGAGATTCTGAGAATCGAAATCTGAAGAGAATCTGAAACTTACTATTCGACTAGTCTAAACCGACTTACGTTAGGTACCAGTAGCGAAGGGTCAATTTTAGTAAGAGGTAAGCCGGAGTTTACAGGGTGTAAACGGACTGTTCACAAACCGTCAACCAAGCATTGTGTATATCAAACTAAGTGACTTTACGCAAAAATTATTGCTGGGAAACTACTTTATTTTTGGGTCGAAAAATCACATGTTACAGTAGGCCTCAATGTAACGCATTCAAAACATTATCCTGATGGATGTATTGAACAGTATGCGGGTCGTGGAGGTGTCTTAATTTAAAAAAATACATTAAAAACATGTATTTAAACTTTTGGAACTTCCACCCCTAATATCCCTGTAATTAGAAGGTCCCAGGCCCAGGTATGGTCTAGAACAAAAAAAATATCGCAATGACGGGGAGAAAAGAGCCTTTCGGCTTCGTTAAGAGTCTTTTTAGAATAGAATAGAATAGAATAAAATTTTATTTTGCAAATATGGGTAATACACAACAGTTGTTACAAAATATTAAAGATCAGCCATATTTTACCATTCGGCATGCTCACATTTTTTACATTATTTATGAAATTTGTTTTAAAACAATCGCTTACATTATTTTACTAACAAAGACAAACATTTACATTATTTATGAAAATTTTATATTTAAAGAACAGATCAATTTACGAGTATAAACTAGCATTATCATTACAATTATCATTCAATAAATCAATTAATAAATTATAATTTTTATTACAATAATTGTCATTCAATAGATCATCAATTAAATATCATTAAAATTAATCTACAAATATATTTTTCACTGTTAGAAACTCATTTACACTGTAGTATGCTTTATCTAACAAAAATTTACGTAGTTTACTTTTAAACATCACTGTATTTAAAACTTTCCAACCACTTGGTATTTATATCTTTAATATGATTATATTATTTATCTTTAGAATACTGACTGTGCCATTTTTCAAAGGGAAGCCGGTAGGAATCGTGTTCTATGGAACCTTCGCCACTGTTAGGTACTTACCGTACAGTCCATAAATATCTGAAGACGCCTCACATCCTCGATACGTATCTTCGAACGGAACAGACCGGACATGCGCGCATCGGTGTATTTTTTTTCAATAGGGCGTGGTCTTCGATACTTCGATAGCTATCGATACACCACGCCCTGTCGACCTGTCGATACTGTAATGTGTGTTCACGCCCAATAAACGGTAGCCTTATAGTTTGTGTGTTATATGGTGGTAATAGCGGTCATTGCCCTTCTGTAAAACATAACCTATTTAAGTAAACAAAATGATAAAAATTAATCGAAACGAAGAATAGAATCTGATTGGAAAATTTTGAAAACTTCGATATGAACAAAGTATATTTCTCAGTAGCAGCCACAAAGTCTGGATTTGTGCCCGGTTGATGGCAGTAGGTTCGCCCCCTATTACATGGAACTTAAACATAACTGGCGAAATGATGTACTTATTGGGTACACTTCTAACCTAACCCTTATTTTAACTAGAATTTGATAACAAGGGAAGCCAATGACCACTATCGCAGCCTGGTTATATAGCACAAAAAATTTAGACAATAATTAGAAACAGATTTTGACATTTGGTTCAATTTTATGTGGCAAGAGTAGATGATTTTCCAGTGATTTCTCGTGAACTCCTATTGTACTACCGAGTTCACTGATTATCTACCACTGTTCACCCTTATGCCCTAATTAATAAGGTTGAAAAGTGGTCGGTCGTCAGTGAACTCGTATTTGGCGTATATTGTCTGCAGAGCAAAGGCCTCTCGATATGAATTCAATTCGAAATTCGAAACTCAATTTAAATTGACTCCGGAGTTAGGTTGGAAACAAAGAAAACCTGTTCAAGAGAAGGTTCATAGATGAACTGTGCCGTGGTGGATAAATGTTGTGTTGATCCACAAAAGATGGAATACTTTATATCGTGTTCTTCCTGTCCTATAGTTCGCGTATTTCAGGAACTGATGGACGCTACTGAAGGTGCCAAACTCCTCGCAAAATGTTGAGCCAATTCAGTTTTAAAGGGAGTAAACAGACTCTTAACGAAGCCGAAAGCCATTCTCTCTCTTGCTCTTAACGAAGGCGTTCTCCCCGTCATTGCGATCGTTTCTCTGTTCTAGACCATACCTGGGAACCTTCTAGTTACGGAGATATTGGGGGTCAAACTTCCAACCTTTTTACAAGTTTTTTTTTAAATACATGTTTTTAATGTAAGATTTTTAAACAGCTCCAGGACCCCCTTACTATTCAATCCATGATTAAGCACAATGTTTTGAGTGCGTTACATTGATTCCTACTGTAAAACGTGATTTTTCAGCCTAAAAAAAAAGTCATTTCGCAGGTTTCATTTTTGCGTAAAGTTTTTTTGTTTGATGTACATGATGCTTGGTTGACGGCTTCGTGAAGAGTGTTTACACCCTGTATTGCCATCGACACGTTAAGAGGTACAAATGGCAAGCAGGCAGCTCAGCGCATGTAAGTTCAGAACAGACAGCACCATGGGGCGTAAGCAAACTATGAACGTCGCAACCGATACGCCCAGTGCGCAGACTCGAACCGATACTGGAAACCGATACGTGAGTGGGCGGGGCGTGCGGTGAACATACCTACTGGATATATCGGAAACCGAGAGCTATTTTCCGATCATCATGAGATTTGCAAATGGATATTACCGATTGGTTATCAAAAGAAATTCAGTGGCCACTATAAGGTCCCATTAAAATAGATGGACAAACTTTTAGAAATCATTTAGACCATCAAATAAGGACAATGGACAACTTACGAAAAAATAAAATCAGCCAACGAAAATACACTAAAAATAAAGGCAATTTATTATTTTATGTCAAAATAAAATCACTTTAATCAGTGTTATATTTGCTTGGATATCTTTGGTTAGACGTACTGAACGCTGCGCTGTGTTAAAATTTGTCGATCTATTTTAATGAAACCTTATATAATGGAAAGTTTAAATAGTTGTATAATTTTATTTCAATCGGATGCAGTTTCTTTCAATTATCTATAATGGGTTAATTTCTAATTACAGTGAGATTAATACTTCTTAGCATGCGAATATGTACAGTGTCCATTCTAACACAATAGGCTAGTTGATAAGTTCAAAAATAAAATATAAAAATACGTAGAAATAAGGCCACTCATCTTAAAAACTACCATCACCGTACAGAAATTAAATATTGGGGGACAATATAATTGTAAAATTGGATTTACTGATAATAAGTATTACATTTGATTCCAAATAAGTATGACGTCACAACGTGCTATTTCATACAAATCACGTACACATTTTGCGTTTTGACAGTTCATAAAAAAGTAACTATTTTGACTTCCTGTCACATACCCTATTAAAATGACAGTTTTATAACAGGGTATGTCAAGGTGACAGTTAACGGTGCCAGTGTACACGCTTGGTACAAACTTAAGTATAAAAACTGTAAACATGATTGGCGACATGTGGGTGTCCTATATTTAATTTTGATTTTGTAATTTTAATTGTAATTTTGGGTTTGATTTTGTAATTTTAATTTTGGGTTTGATTTTAATTTTGATTTTGACATTGATTTTAATTTAAAAAAATGTAATAATGTACTAACATACTGGCAATGCTGCCAGCCTTCTGGGCACTTTTCCCCTTGACGGCGATGTGGACAAATGTTTGCCGCACTGTAACCTTTTTTTTTACTTGTACATATTTTTTTTTCCCACTATAGAGTAATTGTAGTTTGTAAATAATGTAAATATTTAATTAAATTTCTATTTCGTATTTATTTACTAACATAGTTATATGTATTATTTCCTAACAATCTTTGGAATGTTTTATTCTGATAATAAATGATTAATAATTAGGTACTTACACCTTTGTCTAACCCTTCGGGAATAGCAGGCGAGATATATTTTTTTTTAAACATTGCCGCACTCTAGGTATTTCTCATGTATCGTGGGTGCGTTCACAAACATTTAAACTCACATACACAAACAGCCAGACCCGGAACAACTATCTGTAGGCCTTACAAATGTTTGTTCCGTGCGGGGATCGAACCCGCGACACGCAGCGCAGCAGTCAATCGCTCAGCCACTGCACCAATCGTGCCGTCAATATTATATTATGCTATATATTGCTATATATATTATGCTATAAATTAAAAAATAAACAGTTATAATTCTATTAGTTAGTATTAATTACAATCAACCCGCTTCACCTAACCAACCGAATTAAAACCTTTTAATTGAACCACTCGCACACAGTATAAAACAAAGTTATTAATATAAATAACATAGAGTTGTCGTGGCGGCTTAAAACGAAAATGTTGTACTATGAAATGAGTAAGGAAGTGATATTTATGGGCTTGTCTCATTACTTAATGAGGGAGCCATGGGATGCAGGTCTTAAAGGGGTGGAAAAAACACGTTAGTACTGGGGCAGGGATTTAATCTATGTATACATATATACATAAATAAATAAAAATAAAATAAAAACGCCTTTTATTTCTTCCAGAAAATGCTAGTTTAGTTTAGTTTTGTTAGTACCAAGTTTTTTTTTTAAATAAGTATTATAAACATACATACAAACATATACATACATACATACTACATACACATAAATAAAATTGGAGTGTTTGTTTGTAATATTAAAATAACCGCTTTTTACTAAGTGCATATGGATGTATACACGGTTTATATACCAAAACAACATTTTTTTACAATTTTTGTCTGTCTGTCTGTTTGTTCCGGCTAATCTCTGAAATGGCTGGACCGATTTTGACGGGACTTTCACTGACAGATAGCTGATGTAACAAGGAGTAACTGAGACTACTTTTATTTTAGATATTAATTAGAGATCCGTGCAAAAAAAATAAAACCCTTGAAATTGGTAACAAAATTCGATTCAAATAGGGAATTGCTTATAATAATGGGGATTTTTTAATAACAATTTCACGCGAACGAAGGTCGCGGGCACCAGCTAGTATGACATATAACCCCTTTAATAAAGTCAAAGTTTTTCCTTATCCTCGTGTGGTTAGTGCCAAACCTGGTGTCAGAGTTTTTATACTGCCCATGAGCCTCTGACTCACCTTTACATGCCGTCGAGAAATATCTCTCAGGCATGCTGATTTCCTCACGATGTTTTCCTTCACCGAAGCTAGTGATAATTATACAATACGCACATGAATCCGAAAAATCAGAGGTGCGTGTGTTGGGTTCAAACTTGGGACCTATGACTTGGCAGTCCAACGGTCACATCACTAGGCTATCAATACATGCCAAGTCGAAGTTGGGTCAAAACCTTGAAAAATGTACTAGTTGTAACTTTACTTCGCGATTCATCATGATTCTTTTGCCCTTATTTCAATTTATTTGTGGTCGGCGCAGCATGTCTTCTTCTTCCACTCTTCTCGTCACTCGTCATCTCATCAGACACCTCCTCTCGTGCCATATCATCGATCACACAGTCCATCCATTGTTTCTTTGGTCTTTCTTTACTCTTACCCATCCACATTCTTACTCAAAACTTTACTTCGCGATTATTGATCAGGTATGACTTTTATTTAAGATCCAATTAAAATTTCAATATAGTAAAATATCGTGGTAAACCCAATAATATTAAAAACCCATCTTGTTAAAACTCGATTGAATACTAGAAACCAATGTTAAGTCATTCAATTAATTAACAAAAATCTGACCCCAACGTGGGTTTGCAAATGCTATAAGTTTGAAACACTAAATATCCTAAAGACGACCATAGATTTTGCAGCAACTATTTTATAATAAGCCAAACTCAGGAAGAGAATACTGCGTAGCGCGTAGCACCGTAACTCGTAGCCCCGTAGCACTTGTTTTGGCTACGCGTCTACGATGTTTGCTACAAATTGTTATTTTCTAAAATAATTATTACCTGCATCAATTATATCAAACAAGTACGATACCTGCTTAATATTGTTGGGACATGATTAGGCCAATGAGATTAATTTAAAATTAAAATCCGAAATAACAAGAAACCTTCCAATATACAGTTATTTATGTTGTTTGATAATATAAAATCATAGGTGATTTGTAACTGAATCTGTCCTGAAACTTTCACAAGAACAAGCTTTTGGTTCAGCTACTCGATACTAGATGGCGTTATGCGTCACGCAAAATTCTGTTGGACGTAATTATAATTTTGCTGAACGATTCGACGTAAAAAAGACATTATGAAACTGGAAGTTAGTAGGTTTAAACAATTAATTTATTTGTTTTCGGACTTTGGTACCTTTTGTAGTAACTTGAACATTTGTAACTATTACTGAAATGTAGGAGTATATTACAGGTAGCGGCATCACTGCTTACCCCTCCACCAATTAAAAGAGTTCATGTTGTGTAATTTAAATGATATATAAGGTCCCATTAAAATAGATGGACAAATTTTAACACAGCGTTCAGTACGTCTAACCAAAGATACCCAAGCAAAAAAAAACACCGATTAAAGTGGTTTTATTTTGACCTAAAATAATTTTTAATGTACTTTCGTTAGCTGATTTTGTTTCTAGTAAGTTATTTAATGTGTTTTTTTTTTACCATTGTCCTTATTTTGGTGGTCTGAGTGATTTCTAAAAGTTTGTACATCTATTTTACTGGGACCTTATATATCCCACAAATCAGTGTATTATTTAACATGATTATTCAGTTTATTCATATAAACAACAACATTTCTTTTATATCTTAACTGTCTTAAAAAAAAAAAAACAATAAAAAACATTAAAAAAAATAAAAAAATAGTGGTCCGCCGGTGTCGGAAACAGGGTCCAAGCTACCGGTGGTTAGGGCTCCAGAGACAGGGTACAGGGGACTCATAATACATTATTAATATCATAATTTTCAATCAAAAGTAGTCATTTAAATACTTTAACATTCTCCAATATAGCTCCATTTGCTTTTTATGCTACTGGATGGCAAATAAGAACCTTAAGACCTGAACCTTTTTATAACAGAATTTAATGTTAATGCACATAAGTGTATACTCTTTTGCAAATCTCGAAATCAAAATTAGGTTTGCTGTAAGAAAACCCAATTCTGGGTTCAGCTCGCCATTGTACATAAGTTATACCATTGCAATTTGTTTGTATATTTTTTAATTGCGTGCAATAAAGAATAAGAATAAGACCTATTTTGTGATAAGTAGTCTTCTCCGCCTCCGCCGATACCAGAGGCATCGCAGATGACGTGTCATCAATGTGTCATTCAAGTTCAACCCAGTGATAAAGCAGATTTTTCTCATGTCGTACATCAATCAATTCTTGCGTATTGAACACAGGTCTTCGTTGTCATCATCTGCCTAACCTTTTCCCAACTATGGTGTGGTAAGACTGGTTGTGAGACTCTTCACGAAGCCGTCAAACAAGCATTATGTACATCAAACTAAGTAACTTTATGCAAAAATGAGTACTGGGAAACGACTTTATTTTTGGGATGAAAAATCACGTTTTACGGCAGAACTCAATGTAACGCACTCAAAACATTGTGCTTTGAATAGTGAAGAGGTCGTGGAGGTGTTTAAAGTAAAAATCTTACATTTAAAACATTTATTTTTTAAAAAAGTTGGAATTTTGAGCTCCAATATTTCCGTAACTAGAAGGTTCGGTGTAGAACAAAAAAAAATATTGCAATGACGGGGGAAACAAGTGCCCGTCGGGTTTGTTAAGAGTCTTTTTACACCCTTTATCACAGCCGGGACTAACGGCTTAACGTGCTTTCTGAGGCACGGAGGAAAGTCGGTATGTAATGAATGGTCACCCATCCACGGATCAACCTTGGCAAGAGCTGCTTAACCTTGAAGATCGACCCCGAACGGTTGTTATTATTTAGCCACGAGCTCCTCCGTATTCGTTCTTATACAAATATAAAATAAATTAATTGTTTGTACGTAAGTCGTACGCTGAAAGTGCGTAGACGTCCACAATTATTTATGTGCGCTCTGTGTCGGTGTGAACGAGTGATATATACCTTGAGAAGACGTATTTATTGTCCAAATTGTAGGAGCGCCGGCTTTAGAGAATGGTTCCGTATGAGAATTAAGAAAATATTCTTTTATTTTTAATCGTAAGCGACGCTTGCTGAGGTCGATCCATGGATGGGCGATCATTCATTAGCACGCATGATAGCACGTTAAATTGTTTATCCTGGTTGTCGATTACTAGATCTTAACTATAATTTTATTAAAATGAAACTTAATCTTAAGTAAAAGCCAACATATTAATCAACATATAATTGATAAACTAGCTATATACATTAATAATTAAAAACTATTAAATAAACTAAACTAACAACTAACTAGAAAAGGGCGTCGAAAAACTCCTCCTCAACGCTGTCAGCTGGTAATGTGCCCAACTATTAAAATAAAACTTGAACTCCTAAAAGCAGATTTTACCAATTCAACTGAACTGCATCAACATTTATAAACGTTCAAGAGCTAGCAATGTTAATCATCGTCATCCACAGCATGACTTCACCCATTGCTGGGTATATGCCTCTCCTTGCTTGTGCCAAGCCCCACGTTCTTCCAGGGCTGTGGGACTGTTCGAAAGAGATACCGCGGCCCTGGAACATAAAGGGCAAGGAAGGAACATGGATGGGTTTTAGTCAGTACAAGTCTGACTCTCCCTTCTGCTCCGCCCAGAGCGGAAGAAGTCATTTGATGATTTCCCATGCGAAAAAAAAAAGCTTGTTCTTGTGCCAGCCTCATCCAGGATATTCCCACGATGGCAACAATGTCCTCTGCTCATCTCGCCGCCCGATGACCAACAACTCTCTTTCCAGTCCTTGGACGCCACTCGGTCACAGCTTTACTCCACCGGCCATCACTGCGCCTTGCTAGGTGTCCTACCCATTTGAGTTCCATAACGCGATTTCCAATATCGATCACCGGAGTGTTAATCCTCTATAGTTGACTGAGTGGTTGAAATCATTGTCATATGACGCACCTGAAAAAAATGTGGATACCTAGCTAACACAAACACTGACATACACTGACAACTCTCACTCATACACACATACACCCCCCACACTCCACACAAGCACACACAGACATACACTTACACACACATCTCATGCAAACACACACTCCCGAAAACCGAAATTGAGGTAGAATTTACTAGAAAAAAGGAGGTGTGTCCTCCTTTTTTCTAGTAAATTCTACCTCAATTTCGGTTATACTGTATTTATAGTTTAAGTCTGGAACAATTGTTTTCTAGTTTATATGGGCGTAGATAGCTGCGACACAGTTATAAACTTTTGTAGCTACAGTTATTGTGCCAACTGTCTATGTTCCAAAATAAAAATAAAAAAATACTTTTTTAATCCGTAGCAATTATAAAAAAGACAGCTCTAGCGGTGTACATGTTCTAATCACGTAAATTGCTGAAATTCGCCCTCAGTGTGAAGGGTTTCCCCACAATCCCTAAGTAACCCTAATAATAAAGAAACAAAAAAGCATCCATAAAGATGTCAAGATACTGGGTGAGCCAAGTTGATGCATGTGTGGGGCATTCATTATTTTTTGCGGTATTTAGGGGACATACCGAGTGGCCCACGTGGCTGAAAAAACGTAAAGGAACTTATTAGTACAGGTGAATTTGTGTTTGTCTTTAGAAAAGAGGGGTTGTCGAGAAACTGTAATTTTGGGGTAATAAGTTTTTATCTAAATTATATTCCTAAATCTCTAATTAGGTTGATATAAAAAAAAAAAAGCCAAGGTAAAAAAATCAAGGTAGGTTTAAATCAAGGTATTATTTATGACCTTTGAAAAAAAAAATATTCTGATATTATACTCTCGGGAACCATTGATGTAGTATCAATGGTTTCCGAGAGTATAATATCAGAATATATATATTTTATAAAAAACAACAAATTTTTCGGCTAAAAAATGTCCAAACACAAATCATGGTATACCTTTGTCTCAAATCCGTTCAGATGCAAGTTAAGAACAGTCAGGACTTATAGACAGATTTACTTTCCCATTTATAACATTAAATATTTTCTATGCATCTTCCAAACATGACAGATAATTGCAATGTGACTCAAAAAGGTGAATAATAAACTTAAACACTAAAATTTTCAATATTTTAATTCTGAAATCTTCTACAAAAATCCGATTCACACATTTACTTGGTCGAATTTCAAGCAGAGCTTACAAAGTTCAGTCCACGAATGAGTGACCAATGACCATCCATATATCGAGTTTCCTTCGTACCTCGGAAACCACGTTAAGCCATTGGCGCCTGCTTTAATTGGCAAATCTTTGACAGACGTTACAAGTAGTCAGTCAGTGGCCCGAAAATCTAACAAGCAAGCTTACCAATAGTATCATATTAGCCGGTATTAACTGGGTTGTCAGATAGGCAGTCGCTCCATGTAAAATACTGGTATTCAGCTGCATCCGGTTAGACTGAAAGCCGAGCCCAACATAAGAAAAGACACTTAGGGTTCTTTTTACTGTGCCAATTCTAATGTTGAATAAATGTTGTATTGTATTGTATTTTTAATTATTATTATAATAATATTTAAACCAGAAAATCTCCATAAAATTACATTAAAATAAAGCACAAGAAATAAAAACATTAAAACCTAAACATAAAATGTTAGTGTTTTAGTAAAAAAATGTACATATCTAAAAATATGATTAGTATTTTTAGTACTTAAATCTAACTGACGCCTATGGCTGTCTTCATCCACTGGTTCTGGAAAGGACTGTCAAAACCTTTAGAATGCTGTAGCTGCTGCTTCGTAGACGGTGCAGCAAGGAGTTTGCGATTTTGCGCATGATGGCTTGAAAACCATCCAAACGCGATAAATACACTTTTCTAACTTCGTAAACCAACACAATGATTTTATTACTAAAGCAGGTAGACGCAACAAACAGCAAGTAACAATTTACATGACAGTAAATTAATGTAATGTCCATTACACGTTAGAATGCGAAGTAATTTGAGTTTAATTGTCCTCTCATAAGTAAACTATGTACAAATTGTACAATTATCACGATTCTTTAAAAACGAGTATACACTAGGGGAACTTTAATTAAAATAATTAGGTTTGTAGGTACTGTTGGATGTAGATTCTTGTCACAGATAATTCTACTTTATGTCACAGCTTTAGAGTGTCTTTTCCTGAAGATACATCATCATCATATCATCCTGGAATCACCCACTGTAAGATATAGGCTTCACCTGTTTGTTTTTTCGGATGGAAAATCATCAAATGACTTCTCCGGCTCTGGGCAGAGCGGAAGGGAGTATCAGACTTGTGCTGACTAAAACTCATCCATGTTCCTTCCTTGCCCTTTGTGTTCCAGGGCCGCGGTTTCTCTTTCGAACAGTCCCGTAGCCCTGGCAGGCATCGGCCGTTGTGGGCCCCTCCCTGTTTGCTGACATTTCTTTGAGGCACGCGTGGAACACGAACGCGCCGTCAACACGGCCTGTCGTCAAAAGACGGACGGACGGCGAGCTAGCCCACTACGCACCGTCCACGTATAGGCCACCCCTTACTTCTGTCTTTCTTCTCAGTTCTATGCGCCCTGACTCAGAAGATACATGCCTACATAATTTGAAACCTAACATAACATCACGCCAGCAATCCCCGAAGGATTAGGCAGAGTGTACCTAACAGCTACACCCACATTTCCTCAGTTATGTTTCAGTCCCATGTAATAGGGGGCGAGCCTCTTGCCATCAACCGGGGACAAATCTAGACTCCGTGACTGCTACTGAGAAATTCCTGACGGAAAAAACTAATAACACTTTGTCCGACTCGGGAATCTAACCCAGGACCTCGCGCTCAGCATTCGCTTGCAACCACTCGATCAACGAAGTAGTTAAATAATTTCAATCACTGCTAATAACTTGTATATTATTATTAGCAGAAAAATATATATTATGATTTGGTGGTTACTATGTACACATAGGTATACGAGGTAGAAAAGATACAATTGATTGGCCTGTTGGTCTAGTGGTTAGTGGCCCTGACTGCTTGGACGGAGGTCGTGGGTTCGATTTCCACACAGGACAAATCTTTGTGCGATGAGTACGATTATTTGTTCTGTATCTGGGTGTATAATTTATCTATAATATGTATGTATTTAGAAATATATAAGTATGTTTATCAGTTGTCTGGTTGCCACAGTACAGGCTCTGCCTAGTTTGGGATCAGATGGCGGTGTGTTGGTTGTCCCAAGATATTATAAAAAAAAAATTATAGAGCATCTATGACTCACGTTCCTATATAACTATGTAAGTATGTATCTGTGTATGTATGTCCAATATGTGTATGTATGTATCGTAGAAGAGCATATAAGAGTTTCTCAAAGATAATAGAGCTTGACCTAATATGTGATTATATTTTAATGACTTTAAATAATATATAAATCCAACATTCTATCGCGACATTATATCTTAATGAATTTTATTGACATATACATTTCTTTGACTTGAATTTACATTGATTTTGAATTAGTATGAAGTCAAGACATTGGTCCCAACATTATTACGACTAATAATGTTGGGACCAATGTGAAATGTAATGTTTGTTTTCCTCCTGGCTTTATTAAGATTACATCATTTTTGTGTTACATTCATTGTTAAAACCACTGTTCGACACAAATGTACATTTGTTGAGAATAAATAAATAAATGATTTTTAAAGACCCTAATTACATGGTACTCAAACATAACTGGCAAAATGCGGGTGTACTATTAGGTATACCTCTGCTTAACCTTTCGGGGCTAACCGGCGTGATGTTATGTATTGTAAACGAAGCAAATGGAGCATAAGAATCGTAGCAGTTGTCGTTGTATAGTTTCGGTTCACCATCATGAGAAAAAGGCGTGAATTTACATTTGTATATAAAACCTTAAATATTCAGTTAATCTAACCCAAACCACCTTCCAAATACTCCAGAACCATTCACTCATCACCCGAACCGGTTCAAACCAGCCAAGACCAGTAACAACCAGTTCCCTTACTGCATCGAAGCTACTTTGTTCCTCCACCATTTTTCCACAGCTTCCGGCTTCCCCCGGACACAGCGAGCAATAACTCTAAGTATTGTTCTCGGTGTACTCGGTTCCTTGAAGAAGCCAGCAGCAAACTTGGAGAAAGCAAGTCCTTTTGTGCCTCCTTGAATTATTGCCGTAGAAACGGATAAGTCTTGCCGAGTATTGTTTGACGATTTTTGCGTTGTGAACTGTGATATATTAATGTTTATTATGGTAATGGTTTATTTGCATGTTAGTTCGTGGTGCTGTTAGGGTTTTTTTTTGAAGATGTTCCTATATTTTTCTTACGATGTAATTGGAAAAGAAACTCTTTTGGAATAATTTTCATTTATGTCCATTTATCAGAAACGATATATTCAAGAAACGCAACGTTTATTTTCGTAGAAACTTATCTATTTGTAGGGTTCCGTATCTCAAAAGGTAAAAAAGGAACCCTTATAAGATCACTCTCTTGTCCGTCTGGCCGTGTGTTACCACCGATTTTCTCAGGAACGGGTGGATCTAGCAAGCTGTAATTTATACTAGATACTGACGTCTATAGTTCCTTTTTAGGTGTATAAAAATCAAGGTCCTGAGTCAACATGATAAAAAGATATGGGCACATTAAGATTTTCGCGAAAACTTGTACGTACCAAAATTTACAACTTTTTATTTGTTTGTAATTTTCCCTTTACTGGTGCTGTAAGAACTTGCTTGTAACCAAAATTGACAATTCTTCCTCTGATTGGAATCACGAAATTTGGCAAGAAGCAATGTCTTACAGCACATGTAAATGAAAAGATCTGAAAACCGCATAATGTAGTTTAATACAAAATACCTACAAGTTTATACGGAACCCTCGGTGGGCGAGTTAAACTCACACTTGACCGGTTTTTTCTCTTCTTATTTCACGAGGTAAAATACTATTACTAAATGTATAATTGGAAAAAACCAAGTCAGTATTGACAATGATTATTATGTAAAATAACATACAACATGAATATGAAACGTGATAATATGCTCCACTGCAAGTGAAACCCTCTTCACTTACAGAAAAGCTACAAATCATGGGTCACTAAATGCTAACTACAGATTTCAGCCCACTATCTCTACACTCCAGTTTTAGTTTTCCCCACCGCAACTGAATGATATTCAAAATGTACTAAAACAAAACAAAGATGAGTAATTAAACCGAAGACAAGTCACCAGTTTGTGGCTAAACGCTAGACGAAAACAGAATTAAGTCCCACGTCTTCATTCGCGATTATAATTTATAATGAATAAATGAAATATTATAAACGCATCGGCGCACCGCTCCGACAACGCCACTGGCAATGGCGTTTGCTTTGTTAAGTGCGGGAGGGGAACAAGGGGCTTGTCGATAGTTTTTATGAAGTTATAATTCTTTTGGCGCGTAAGGGAAAAATGATAAGATTAAATTTTTACGATGCGCGCGCACACCGTTTCGAAAAACTGACACCCTGAAGTTAGCTAGTCAACATACACCCTGAAGTTAGCTAGTCAACATTTTAGTTTTATACGCCAAAGAAGTATAACTTCTTACGTGCGTAATAAGTACACACACACACACTTTGTTAGTTTTCTGGGAGTTTTCAAGCTTTTAGAAAAGGTTCTGTTGCGCTCGTGCCGAGAAAACCCATTACACTGCTTCTCTTGTGAATCGAACCCAGTATGTGACGCTCAACGCCATGCTTCACTAGATCAGCGAAACAGCTCTAAGTAGAATTGGTTTAATTAAATCTTTACATTATTTACAAACTAAAATTAATCTATATTAGTAAAAAAATATGTACAAGTAAAGTAAAGTGGCGAGAGCAGCGGTGGCCCAGTGGTAGCGACCCCGACTTACGAACAGTAAGTCCTGGGTTCGAACCCAGGCAGGCGCATTACTTTGTGTAATTTATTTCATCACCACTGCTCTCTAAAACGGTGAAGGAAAAACATCGTGAGGAAACTGGTATGTCCTAGAACCAAAAATTCCAAGACATCTACCAATCCGCACTGGGCCCGCGTGGTGGATATAGCCCATTCCCTCTCATAGAGAGGAGGCCTGTGTCCCAGCAGTGGGAACATTAAAAGGCTGATGATGATGATGATGTACAAGTAAAATAAAAATAAAATGTTAGAGGGCGTCAAAAAATTCGTCCACATCGCCGTCAACTGGAATAGTGCCCAGAAGGCTGGCAGTATTGCCACGTTGGATGGCAATGCTGATTCTTTGGCCAAACGGCTTAACGTGCTTTCCGAGGCATGGAGGAAACTCGGTATGTAATGGGTGGTCGCCCATCCACAGACCAACCTAGGCAAGCATGGCTTAACCTAAAGATCGAACCTTTTTTTTTTTTTTTTTGCATGGGATATCATCAAGTGACTTCTCCCGCTCTGGGCAGAGCGGTAGGGAGTGTCAGACTTGTATTGACTAAAACCCATCCATGTTCCTTCCTTGCCCTTTGTGTTCCAGGGCCGCGGTATCTCTTTCGAACAGTCCCGCAGCCCTGGCAGGCATCAGCCCTTGCGGGTCCCTCCCTGTTTGCTGACATCTCTTTGAGGCGCGCGTGGAATACGAACGCACCGTCTACACGGCACCTAATGATCGACCCGACCGGCTGTTATTACTTAGCCACGAGCTCCTCAAAAATGATCAGACCAAACAATCTTAAATACACATTTTATCGACACATCTTTTCCCATCCCTACGCCCCCTAGCTACCGACTTCCTTCATACTCGCGCTCACTCGCTCGAACCATGCCTTTGTCGGGCACAATTGTCGACAAATTACAAACGAATTGAGTTATTTAATATCAACCAGTAATATGCAGGTTATTGTTTATTATTTTATTAAGAACACATAATGAACGCCTCTGTTTCTGTTTTGAAGACTTTGATGTTTTAAAAGGAACTTAGATTGTCTTGTAATCACGTTCTGTGTGGCTTGATTCTTTTATACATGTTCCTTACGGAACGTTGTAACAAATTGACAATTTTAAAGTAGATCGGTATTATGGTTTTATACTTCGTTTAAATAACAAATCAATAGATAATAAATAGCTATAAGGAGCTCGTGGCTAAATAATAACAGCCGCTCGTGTCGATCTTCAGGTTAAACCATGCTTGCCTAGGTTGGTCTGTGGATGGGTGACCTTACCTACTGAGTTTTCTCCGTGTCTTGAAGAGGCACGTTAAATCGATCCCGGCTGTTATTTATATATCTTTGACAGGCGTTACAGGTAGTCTTGGCCCGACTCGGTACGAAGGAAAAACGGTTTGTAATAAATAGGTGGTCACCCATCCACGGACCAAACCAGACAAGTGCGGCTTAACCTAAAGATCAACCCAAGCGGCTATTATTATTTAGCTATGTATTTTAATTGTATTTTTGTGAGTTTAAGGTATCTGTATTTTGGTGGTAGTCACATCGGATTGGCGTTATAGCTGTTAAGGTGTTGTGTAAGTAATTTAAAATAAATCAATAATAAATGAGGTCCTCAACAAAAATAAAGTACCAAAGAAAATCGGACATGTAGTAATAAGTAAGAACACAAAAAAGAAAAGGCAACATCCCATACACTTCCGTGCAAGAAAAAGGGATCATTCTATCACTCCCCATAAACCACTGTGATTTATGTAACAAATTTTATTGACAGCCAGTGTACGCTTTGATATTGAGAGATCATATTTTATACTTTATTTGACATATCTGTACGGTACCCTTTTTTCCGAAGGGTGGGAAAACGATTGTGTCATTTTACTGTAGCTATTTGAATATTGTACTGCCTGAGAATTATTTGTTTTGTGATAAAATGTCAAGTTGACTGTCGGATGAAATGGGTAAGCGAAAATAGGTTTCTTATACTTTTATTCAGTTTTGCTTCGTAGTTGCTGGTTAGGGTTCTGGCAAGGCTTTTTACTAGAATTATATTACTTGAAAAAAAAAAGTATTTATTTCAATTAGGCCCATTACAGCCACCTAAGATTAGTCAGGAAGTCGACAGCAGTGAAAGCCTAGTGGTGTGTCCGTCGGATAGCCAAGCCTTGGGTCTTGAGTTCAAACCCAAGGCACGCACCTCTGATTTTTCGATGATTCACGTGCGTATTGAATGTATAATTTTAACTGGTGAAGGAAACCAGCATGCTTGAGAGATATTTCTTGAAGGTTTGTGAAGCCAAGTCAGAGGCCCATAGGCGGTAAAAAAAAACCGACAACAGGTTAGACACTAACCACCCGAAAAAGAAGAAGTGTAAACGATGAGATCGAAAGCAAATAGGGTACGAAGCAAGTTTTAATTGATTTCGTATAAAAGCTTTTAGACGGAGGAATAATAAAATAAAAATAAAAAAGCCTTATATTTCCTGCTTTACTACAAAGTAGATAGGTAAGTAATCTATATCTAATATAAGATAAATGTAATGTTATCTAATCTTTAGTAATCTATTATATCTAACACTAATATTTAGCAGGAACCCCTTAAACAGGTAAAGGCCTCCTCCAAGTATTTCCAATTGGTTCTGTTTTGGGCTACTTGTAGCCATTTTGGGCCAGCAACAAAAGAATGAATATAATTATCCATTCTAAAGCGTAGTATGCTGCTATGGAGAAGAATGGCAAGAAAATCCACGGATATTCTTTTTGATCAAGATATTGGACAGGTAAGAGAAGTATGGAAGAATACAACATGCTGCGCTGACCCCAAATAAATTGGGATAAGGGCAAGAGAATGATAATATTCGGCATTGGTAACAATATTATTAGATAGCCTTAAAAAAACTGAAAAGTCTTAATGGTTAAATAAAAAAAAACAGGTCGTTTAATTTTAAAGACTTGATTTTTTACCAGTGGTAGTATCAGCACATCATTTGGACGGTGTTGACGTTGAGCAGATTAATGTAGAAACTAGTGATTTCGCTTTCGAAATGAACATTACTGAATAGCAACACCAAGAAACCGTAAGATACCAAATATAGCAAAACAAAAAAATAAACTCTCACAAAAAACATCGAACTGAAAACTATCGAAAAATACTTTGTCCCAAGTTCCCGGGGTTGAAACTACCCCTGTCGATGTAAACACCCCCCTGAGGGCAGTCGCTACCGATTTATCCGCAGTATATCATATTTTGAGCACTTCCACGGAATATGGAGCGAAAATATATATATTATTATCCGATTGCCAACTACCGGGGCCTACCCTTTGGTAAAACGATCGACTTGGGAGTACGGATGTGTTTTGATTTGTTTTGTGTTGCCTTTTTTTTGGAAAGATGTGTAAGTTTTGGTTTCAGAGATAGAGGGCCATTCAATGATTCATGGTAAACAAGAGCACTATCCAAATGCTGTTCCATACATTTTGACAGTTTAATTTCCCACATTTTTTCGTTTTAAAATGTAAAAGTCGATGTCCATGAAATGCTGGTTTTTAATACTTTCCTTTACAGGAACCGCAAAAGCATTGCATGGAGAAAATTACTAGAATTAAAGATAATTTTTAGGGACGTCAAAAATGTCAAATGTCAAATTAAGCCCGTGTTCACCAAAATCAAATCAAACGTTTAAGTAAACTGCTTCAATAAATGAACGGTAGATTAAACGTCGGTGAAATCAGACCTTATGGTAAAAACTAAAATATGTACCTGTGACCTGGGTAATCGATGCAGCCGGCCAGACGTAGGAAACAGATCTAATTCCACATAAACTAACGCCGAAATAGGGGAGCCCGCAGCATTAAACTAAACTAAAGTACGCTAAATAGGTAGCGGGGAAATACAGGAGCTAGATTTAGTGAACGCATTCTTGTGGTGCACGTGAATGGGAATGATTTTATTGTGAATAAATATGGGATTTATTATTTTTAAGGTTCCGTACCCAAAGGGTAAAAACGGGACCCTATTACTAAGGCTCTGCTATCCGTCTGTCTGCCAGGCTGTCTGTCACCAGGCTGTATCTCATGAACCGTGATAGCTACACAGTTGAAATTTTCACAGATGATGTATTTTTATTGCCGCTTTAACACAAATAATAAAAATATAGATTATTTAATAATTAAAGGGGGCTCCCATACAATAAACGTGTTTTTTCGGCTTATGGTACGGGTGTCTTGTATCGGAGCCCCCTTTAATTATATATCATTTATATTTTTATTATTTGTTTGTTTGCAATTTCATGTTCTAATTGTTGTAATAATCAAACATCAAAGTTAATAATTATGATGTTTCATTTTTTATTTTTTTATTAGCCTGATTGAGTGTCCCACTGCTGGGCAAAGGCCTCCCCTTTTTCCTTCCAAACCTCTCTGTCTCTCTCTGTTAATAATTATGATGTTTCATTATTACAACAATATTTTTACTAGATTATTACAAAAATAATTATAACTTCAAGTAAATAAAAATACAACAGGTGATCTGAAGTTGAACTTTTAGGGCAGTTAATTATACAGATAATTAAATGTTGAAAATAATTTTCAACATGTAATTATCCTGTATCAGTTTATTTTATATAGTTTTCAAACACTCACATATTTAGTACATTAATTATGTACATAAATAGGTAATCTTCTAATCTCCTTTATTCATTTAAATACATATTCATTACATTTTTTTTTTATTATAGCTAGCCCATATTGTCCCACTGCTGGGCAAAGGCCTCCCTCCATTCCTTCCAACGGTCGCGATTCTGTGCTACTTCTTTTCAATTCTCAAGGAAGACATCCAGTTCGTCCCGCCATCTCCTACGTGGTCTGCCGCGACCCCGTGTCACTGTTTCAGGGCACCAATCCTGAGCTTTACGGGCCCACAGTCCGTTCGGCATTCAACAGACATGTCCCGCCCAGTCCCATTTAAGTTGGGTAGCTTTTTGAGCCACATTAACGATTTGCGTTTTGGAGCGCAGTGTGGTGTTTCGTGGTCTGTTAATTTTACACCTAAGATACTACGCTCCATAGCACGTTGGCAAACCTTTTTTTTTTTTTACGTGTGGGAAATCATCAAATGACTTCTCCCGCTCTGGGCAAAGCGGAAGGGAGTGTCAGACTTGTACTGACTAAAACCCATCCATGTTCCTTCCTTGCCCTTTGTGTTCACGGGCCGCGATCAAGCATTCAAGCCCTTGATCCAGCTGCCAAGCGAGAGCCTCCTCAGATGTTGGTCGAGATTGGTCATTAAGCCATTGGCTGACACGACTATCGGCACAATGACTGCTGTACTCACGTCCCACATGTCGACAACCTCGCGAGCCAGATCTAGATAAAAACATAAACCTACTAATCATTATTGAGGGAAAAAATAATTTAAAAAGTGGTCTCGTTCTATTTGCATTGATTTAAAAACGAAGCCATTTTTATAAATTATCTCTTCTTTTATAAAAACGTAACCCATACATGAATTGACTTTGAAATTCATAGACTTTTCCGGAGTCAAGTTTTATAATAAAAGTATGTCAAAGGAAAGTTCAATTTAAAACTCAGGGAATAACGTCCAAATTCATGTAAAGTTGCTATCAAAGAATATATTTTTAGAGATCCGTCTCAGTTACTAGAAAAGTCTAGTATTTTTCATGTTACTCGTAGTTGTGAATTGTTCCATATGAAAAATGCTTATTCATAAATTGATCTGTCTTTCCTGTGTTGAACTATTTTATTTTAAAATAATGTGATTAATCGCGAACATAAGCTGTTATTAAAACACCAAAGAAATATTTAAACCTATAATTAAGTTGTGTTGTGGGTCTTTTGCAAAATGTACTTTCTGTACGTGTAATATTTTGTTAATGTAACATTAACTCTTTCAGGCACACTTTTATTCAGATGACTTTATAAATAAAACAATTGGACATTTTGTTTAATTAGGGTTTAATTATTAAGAAAAAAAATATTTTCCGAAAATACCACAAATGGCTTTTGAGGAATAAGGGGGCTTACTAACCACCATGGCGGTTTTCGCAACACACGGTCAACAATGACTTTAAAAAGATAACAGTCTAGTGCATAATCGACAGATGACGCGGAAATATTTTATATAAACAACCTAGAATGCGTGGTTAGAAAACTAATCAAAAAACCTCAAAGAGAAAATAAAAAAGCATTTTGACGGAACCGCAACGAAAATTGTGACTTAACCCTATCCTCTTTCATAGTGTGACCATATTAATTTATATTATAATGTAATTTATGCCCGGGTCTTCCTTTTAAGGTCTTTTTTACTCGATTCCGTTCTTTGTGTCCCACCACTGGGCAGTGCGCGTGAAATTATGAAAAATTACAAGCGACCCCCCGCCGCCCGCGTTTTAAAGGGTTAATATCAACTTCGGATAGGTAGGAAAAAATTTAGAAAGCGTGAAAGGGGTTAGTGATTATTTTTTTCTAGACGCTTTTTGATATAAGTTCTTGCGGATTTTAAAAATTTGAATTGGTTAGCAGAGATGGATAACGATCGTCACTCACTGACGCTTGCCCAAGGAAATCGCGGGCGAGGTAGACCACGACGAAGCTGGACCCTATTTCTTGACATCAAAATAATACTAGATTCACTATCCTTGAAGTATATTCAAAAAGCTGAAACGATAATATTTTTTGATCCAAAACGTCTCATTGTTTCCAATGAGACGTTTTGGACGTTTTGGACCTTTTGGTCTTATCATGTTTTGGACAACGAAGGTGATGTGAAGATCCGATCTTGTTTGCGGGGTGAACATGGCTAGGTATTGCTCAGGATAGAGAGGTTCGGAAGGAGAACGAGGAGGTTTTTGCCCAGCAACCAGCAGGACAATTAATAGGCTAACAAAATAAAAATAGGTTACACCAATGTAAGTACCGCCCGGTTTCAGTGGTAGGTACCAACGCAAATTTGTAAGTATGATGCAAATGCGAGATTGTAGAAATTTATCGCTGGTTATAAGAAACCATGATAACCTGCTTATCAATATACCTTACACCTAGTTAGTTATTGATTAGTTATTGCCTCTTTGAGCTAATAGTAACAAGTACGATTACAAAGCCTAAGGTCCTTGGTATGGTGCCCTATCAGTGCTATTAGATTTTCCCAGCTCAGAATCTGCACTACATCCAATATAACGGGGTAAGCCAAACCAGGTACTGGTTTGGCTTACCCCGTTATATTGTACGTAACTGGTTAAATCCTCTCCTGGCAAAATCTAAAAAATAGCCCCGTAGTGATGGTTTGTGATGCCATTCCGTCGATCTGTGTAAGTAAGATGCTTTTAAGAGCCGTTAGTGTCAATATTCTATAGCATTGATGAATTTATGACGGACATTTCGGAGTCTCTTAATATAGTCACTGTTTTCCTTAAAAGAAGGCTCCAAACACGTTAAAATGTACTGATTATGCTAATTGTGATAATAAACTATTGTATACAAACTTTTGCCCGCGGTTTTGCTCGCATTCATTTAGAATTTGACAATCAATTCGGATCGGAGCGAAAGATACGTGGCGCCATCTATTATGATAAGAACGTTATTGCTGTTTTCCTTGGGAACAGTACTTTTTTTGGGATGAAAGATATCCTAAGTACGTTTCTGTACATCTGACTACGTATTTGCAAAATTTCAAGATTATTGGTTCAGTGGTTTAGGCGTGAAAAGGTAACAAATAAACAAACTTACTTTCGCATGTATAATATTATAGTTAAGATTAAGATTTGTATTTTTGTATGACACAATATATATTGGTAAAGTTCGCTCTTCGATAAAATTGAACAGTAGGGGCAACATTATTTATTCAGGTATAAGTAACTCGAACTAATAAACAAATTCACAGCTCTCACTGAAAGCTATATATCCTATACCTCGGATTTAAATCGAGGGAAACAACCCCATTCTTATCCGTCCCCGTATAATTATAATTATTTAAATATGCTAATAATGATAATAAAATTTCGTAGGTTTTTGCTTTTGTTTGTGGCGAAAGGCTTATTGGGTTATACTTAATTATATTTAGAGGGGTAAAGTGTTACCCCCCTACCTGGGTTACCCTTAATTTTTATTTATGTCTACACGTTAATTCACTCTTTGTGCATATTTTAAATTATGAAGTCTTTACTTTTAGTCATAATTTGATATTACTTATGCTTGTTTTTGTACCCTTTCGAGTTATGGATTGTCGGTGGATTGGGCGAGAGCTTTAATAAAATTTAATTTGTATATTTTTTTTAGCAAGGTTGGTAGTTACTTATTTGCTCAGGAGCAGGTAATCGTCAGTTTTTGTGAGTAGCTTTGGAAAACCTCCAGTTAAAACTACTCAGATAAACACGATGTAAGGAAAGCAGCTTTATCATGCATTTTGACTGTGTAGCTATTGCACTATGGTATCAAACAGTTTTTTTTTGTTTTTTGATTAGAGATTTAAACACTTGAACCATGGCGGAGCTAGTTAATATGAATGCACGGTAACAAACAGTTTTCTCGACAATTTTCCTTACTCCATATTTTATTATGCTTAAACCTTATCTCACTATATTTTATCAAATTGAGTTCTTCATTCTTTGCTTTGTGTTATTTATTTCATCAGCACTGCTCTCAAAATAGTGAAGGAAAACATCGTGAGGAAACCGGCATGTCCTAGAACAAAAAATTCAAGGAAATGTGATATCTACCAACCCGCGGCCCGTGTGGTGGATTATAGCCCATTCCCTCTCATAGAGAGGAGGCCTGTGTCCCAGCAGTGGGAACATTATAGGTTGATTTATGCATTCTTAACCAATTTCCATAGACACACACTTACGTAAAACCCACCAACTTATACCTAGCATTATACAATCCGAGACCTAATAAGAAAAAACGTAGCCGACTACCCCTTTACCCCGTAAACTCTTCAACATTAATGAAATCACCCCGATCGTCGCGGGGTGTAGGGAAGGGAGGGGGTGGCAGCCATTTTTCTAAGATAACATTTTTAATCGTTTCACACGCCTCACTTGGTATTTCACCAACCCTCGCCCACAGTCCAGTGCGCAGATTAAAGATTATTTCTTCTTTAAAAAGCCCTTTTCTGTTTGACTTGATTTTCGGTCAGTTAGACTTAAAAAGTTAAAATTTATTGTCCCCCGTTCTCGGTGAATTTTGATCGGAGATAAATATTGGAGGATCTTTTTTTTGTGATTCAATTTGGTTTGCAAAGTTTTATTTTGTTGGTGAAAGTGTTAAGTTGGCAAATGTAGCTGCGATATTAGTACCTATGAACAACTAATGGTTGCTACTTAAGTAACCTCACCTTATACATCCTTTTAGGGCCATATGAATTAAGAAAGTGAATTTCTTGATAGATTGCCGAAAATTAGTGTTGCCCGAAATCGGTCTTGGTCTTGCGAAAATACAAGAACAAGACCAAGACTGCAAGACCAAGACAATTTTTTCCCTTTAGCAGTTCCCGCCAGTCTGTAATTACTTTTTCTGTAAATATAAAAGCGCACACAAAGCGCGTAATGTAAAGATTTTGCGAGTTTACAGCCCAAAATCGGTCTTGTTCTTGCAGTCTTGGTCTTGTTTTTGAATTTTTGCAAGACTAATACCAAGACCGATCGATTTTGGGCAACACTACCGAAAATACGCTGAGTGGTTTGAATGGCTGTTTTATTTTTAGCCAATCACAGCAGTTGTCATTACAAGCTTTTAAAAACTTAGGCCCACTAGCACTACACCACAAATTATCAAAACAGGTTCACTGAGTTCAAGTCAATCGTTTTAAGTTGACTCAGTCAGAATGATGTTTTAAACTAAGTTTAGCGTCAGTAGTTTGTGGAGTAGCAAAACCTAATTTTCAATATTCAAGAGAATGTAATCAAAGTGGGTATACACTTCATAATGTTTTGATTATTAATTAACTGTGTAATTGATCTGGCGAGCACTACATCGCAAGCAAACAGCTGCAAAACTGGAGGTCGTCCGTGATTGCACCCAACGGCTATTAGTGACTGACTCGTGTGAACGTACTGCGCTCTGCAGGTCTTGATACTTTAGTTTAAATTGAGGTATCAGAGAGCGTTTACTATAATTATTCAGTTACTTATTTCCTTTTGAAATGATTTAAGTAAATTCATTAACAATTCATACTGCGTTCGAAAACATTCAAATCATTATATCTTAGGGTGGTACGGCCCGCCAGACTGGATTTAGTTTTAAATACCACAACTCATCTTCTACACTAATATTATAAAGAGGAAAGATTTGTATTTTTGTATGTAACGAATTAACTTAAAAACTACTGGACCGATTTGAAAAATTCATTCAGCAATGGATAGCTACATTATCAGCGAGTAACATAGTCTATATATTATCCCCGTACTCCCACGGAAACGGGAACTATGCGGGTGAAACCGTGTGACGTCCGCTAGTACAATATATTTGGCCGGTGGTGTGGGTACATCCTTTACATGCAGGATCGCCGTTTACAGTAATTTTATCTTGACAAGTCATGTTATTTTGTTACATGTGCTCGTCGCCATGACCTGCCCAACAAATGATTTTAGCTATATATACATGTTAATTATTACCTGGACGAATATTTTTTTTACATCGTGTCGCTCTGCAATTTCTGTATTTTTGGCAAGAAAATCAGAGACCTAAAAAAAACCTAAATATGTTTTAAGTGTGAAAGAAGTATAGCAAATGCAATAACATCGCTCTTAAATCATTCCATACTAAGTAATAACAATATAATAAGTAAGTTAGTTCCATCATGATTACGTTCAAAAACCTCAAGTATCAAGATCACATATCAGCGTATACGTCAGGATGCAGACTCATGACCCAAATGTTGTGATAGCTCCCAATAACAGCCGCCGGCGGTCAATGATTGCCTTTATTAATTAAGAGCCCACCTTGCCCAACTTTGGACATATCTACAAGATATTGGACGAAACTTAGTTAAGATATTGTAGGTAATTGAAGGGTGTTGGCAGGTGTGAATCAATTTGGAGGTGTTATGAAATGGAGATGTTTTTATAATCCACGAATGGATTTTCCGTTTCTCATATTTAGTTCTGGTTTATACATTTTAACTAAGTGTTTTTTTTTTAGATACGAAAAATGCTTTACTAATAGAAATCTATAATGTTATAATTCGTTTCTTTTTCACTCATGCAAGCTGTTTTAAATTAGTTCATGTATTGCCTTGTCTGTAGAAACGTGATGGTTAGAAATATTTACATCATTTCCATATTTTTTATTTTATCCAATGACTACAATAGATTCATAACAACAAAAAAAAACCTATACAACCTAACCTCCTAGCTCCAGCAGTAGATTAAAAATAATAATCTAGGCTTGTCAATATCTGACACTACGTGTTAGGCACTAGGTGTTAGGTTATTTTCGTTACGGAATTTCTGGATTCGGTCTCCACGCTCAAGGCCCGCGATAGAAGCTATGCAATAGCTTAAAAAAATATTATTCATTATTATGATGCATAACGTAGTTGAAACATTCTGTTGCGAGCGAAGATCTATCTACTCGATTCGTGCGATGGTTAGGTATGTTCTACTGTTTCATACGTAAACATTATTAACAGGATGTTTCATAATTCTAATGTAGTATTTATTTTTCTTTGTACCTATTATCTTAATTAATGGTAAAAAAAAACACGCCTCGAGGTATTTTATGTCGGATACATTGAGTGGACCACCTTTATCAAACGACTGAAAAATCAGGGTGTATAAACTTTTCAATACCTACATTAAAAAATACAATTTGTGATCTGGTACGAATGCTACGAGCTGCGCTACGTTGCTACGCGCCGCCTACGAAACTTCGTAGGCGGCGTAGCACGTGGACTTTCATATTATTTGACCTTTTTTGTAATTCTTCTTTATCCTCTTAGTTGTAACCCTGAATGTAATTGTTTGTTGCTATCAAAATCTTTTCATTTTGTACAAAATTGAAATGTCACATAAAAAGTAATAATATGTTATTTTGAAAATAATGAGAAATAAAAGTAAACGCGAAATTAAAATCGGATATCCCCGACATTTTTTCAATGTGGGCACACAAATGTAATCAAAACAGTTTTTTTTTGAGATTTCACAGGTTTCTGATCATGTTGATGACTTTGACCCTTGGTTAAGTATCGATCAATTACCAGTAACCATTTTTTTTTTTTTGTTAGCCTGAACTGTCCCGCTCCTGGGCAAAGGCCTCCCCCCATTCCTTCCACTTTTCCCGATGTTGTGCCTCTTCTTGCCAATTACCAGTCACC
This sequence comes from Lycophotia porphyrea, assembly GCA_950005105.1. NCBI lineage: Eukaryota > Metazoa > Arthropoda > Insecta > Lepidoptera > Noctuidae > Lycophotia > Lycophotia porphyrea. The sequence goes on from OX465403.1 coordinate 15,230,341, forward strand.
TTATACATATAATAAAGAAAAATATCTACCATATACCTGATGGTCGCAGGGAGTGGTGTTCCGTCGCAACCACGGGCAAGTGCCACATGAACGCGCAGCGACATAGTGCACAAGTGAAGTGTCACTAACATAGTTTTAAGGTTTTATTTACTAACACAATTTGTATTACATCATAATAATATTTAGTTTGTAAGGTCTATGGGCCAAAGTAGCCTGAAAATAAATGTATGTTGTTGTTGTCATACAGGGTGTAAACGGAGTCTTCATGAAGCCGTCAACCAAGCATTATGTACATCAAACTAAATAGCTTTACGCAAAAAATATTGCTGGGAAACGACTTCTATTTTTGGGATAAAAAGTCACGTTTTACGGTAGGACTCAATGTAACGCATTCAAAACATTGTGTTGATGAGTGGATTGAATATCACGGGGGTCGTGAAGGTGTCTTAAGTAAAAAAAATACATTAAAAACATGTATTTAAAAAAAAAAACTTGGAATTTTGACCCCAATACCTCCGTAATTAGAAGGTTCCCAGGTATGGTCTAGAACAAAAAAAATGATTGCAATGACGGGGAGAACAAGTGCCTTTCGGCTTCGTTAAGAACCATTATATCAATCCAAGCCTCTTCAGGCAACGTTTAAAAAAATATAAAATAACACACCGTACAATTGAAACTGGCCAAAATTTATTATCGGCAATAAAGCTGGAAACACTCCTAAAGCATTGCTAATTAATGTAAACATGGAACGATTAGGAGTACGAATAAACACGCCAAATGGCCTTCTGCAGTAATAAATACCTATAATAATTTTAATTACCCCAGAAAAAAGACATTAAACAGTATGAGAGATAAAAAAAATACGCCATATTGCAAATGAGAGAAACAATGAGGGGAATGAGATAGAATTATATTTTTAAACGTATTATATAAATGTATAATATTAGGTGGGACAGGGACTCGCCGAGGTCATCAGAATAAATAAATTATGATATAGTGGGGAGTTTTTAGCCGCTCGACGCGTTCCACGATGCACAGAGTTTGTTTTAGTAGAAGGGACTTTTAATCCTTATTACATTTGGATAATTTTTGATAATCCAAAGTAAATTAGAATCTTTTTCTTACATGCATACATAAACTGGTGAAGGTTGCGGGGATCCGCTGGATGCGAGTCGCACGGGACTGGTCAATGTGACGACACTTGGGGGAGGCCTATGTCCAGCAGTGGACGTCTTTTGGCATGATTGATACATAAACTCACGCCGTTTTCCCATGGGGGTAAACAGAAACTACAGAACGCCACCTGCTACGATCCTTACATACTCCTTTTGCCTCGTCCACGTTCATACATCTGGTCATACACGCACAACTTTTGCTTGTTCCTAAGATTAAGGATTTAAAAAAATGATAAAGCTGCTTTTTAACCGACTGCGACGAAACCCAAAAAGAGTGTTATTGTTTCAGGAATTGAGCACCTTCAACTTCTCACACAAATGCCCTGATCTGGATTTAATGTCATTGGCATTTTCTACTAGTTAATCATTGGGTGGTTAAGCCGTTGGTCCCGGTTGTCATTTGTAGATCTTTGACAGTCGTTACAGGTAGTCAGTGGCCAAAAGTCTGACAACCAGTCCTTATCAAGGGGGTATCGTATTACCCAGTACTAATTGGGTAGTAGAAGACAGATAGGCAATCGCTCCTTATAAAATACTGGTATTTAGCTGCATCTGGTTAGACTGGAAGCCGACCCCAACATAGTTGACAAAAGGCTAAGCAGATGATGATGAATCATTGGGTGGTGCAGAGACAAATCTTGCATTTATACAAGGATCAGTTTGTGTAAAGGCATCATTATAAGGTAGACATAATTAAGAGTTACGATAAAATAGCCTTTTTTTTACGGATGGGAAATCATCAAATGACTTCTCCCACTCCGGGCTGAGTAGAATGGAGTGTCAGTCTTGTACTGACTAAAACCCATCCATGTTCCTTCTTTGCCCTTTGTGTTCCAGGGCCGCGGTATCTCTTTCGAACAGTCCTGCAGCCCTGGCAGGACTATAAAATAGCCTCTATTGATGAAATTTCATCAAATCAGACACAAAACCAAATTCTGCGCTGTTACTCAAAGTCCTCATGAAAAACCCCAAAAACACTGCACAATATGGGAATAAAACATAGGCCCTCACATTCAACAGTCTCGCTTAGACAGTTGGACCACTAGACTAAGTCAAAGCTTTGACTAAATAAATTCTTTCTTATTCATGCAGATAACCAAACCTAATGTCAGAGTTTTTATACCGCCTATGAACTTCTGACTTGGCTTGTCTAAATAAATAAATAATAGTTTATCTTCATGTCATTAAAATCTCCATTTTAAATGTGCTTTAGAATGTCAAACTTTAAAAGGAAATAAAATTGATTCTATTCTCATTGATAAAACACAAATATTTAAGAAATAACTACATTTTAAAACGATGCCCCTTCTAGCCGTACCACACAAAACTCGGACGTGAGTTTAAAAAAAAACGTCGTCGGTGTCTAATGAATTTATGGTCAGGAACTTGGTCGGTGGTCGCGCAATTTTTTCTCCAGGGAAGAGATAAAGACTGATAACAGTGCACGTGACGAATAGTTCGGAAATGTTGTGAAAATAATATTATTTTCGTTGAGTTACATATTTTTGGTGGTAGAGGTCGGATAGGCAGCCACGGTTCCTCGTTTAAAGTACTGTTGTTTTGGAAGCCAACCTCAGCGTTGTTGGGAAAAGGCTCAGATTGATTTTTACTAATTTATTTTATGAGAATGCCTATAACATTACGTCTGTATGATATAATGATTTAACCAATGTCTGGACTTTAAAAGAGACTGTGACCTTTGAGTTTGTTTTGATTGTTTCTTCTCAGTGTAGTCAGGTACGAAACACCGGCCCCATCTAGTTTTAAAAACATGACGTGTAAAAGTATTTGTAAAAACCTATTTGCAAAATAAACATCATTTATCATTTACTAGTGACGCGCCCCGGCTTCCCACAAGCGACTTTGTTTTATACTATCTAGTGATAGTGTTAGGGAACACGGGAATTGGAGGTAGGCAGAAAAGTTTTATACAAATTCCCGCATTTTGCCAGTTAGGTTAAAGTCCTTTTTAATGTGAAGCGATATTATTATTAGCGTGATATAGGCTGACTAGCGCCTAGACGAGTTTATTTTATACAAATATAATTATTTCAGAACCACTCGAAAAGTAGATGTATAGTCGATCTCGAAATTGCTTTAACACTCTAAGATAGAATGCCAATATGTCTATGTGACGTATAATTTCAGCATTATAAAATTTCACGGGGTCGCGTACACTATACCTAATCCATTTTTAAAAGCAAGAATTTATTTTCTATTGATCTGACCGTCTCCTTTCAACAAAGCGTGATTATGAGCATAGCCGATGATTATGTTCAGCGGTATTCAAAGAGCCGTCATCAAGGACAGGCCTTCTATAACAGTAAAGAGCAATGCTGACCTTACTATTGGTTTATTCTGATGTGTGGGGACTTGGGACCAATTTAGATTGATCTTTGTTTGTTTTGAGCGTACAGTTCATGTTTCATTGGAGGTTTTCTCTTCTTTCGTACTGAAAGTAGTACTCTACTATACTGGGATTGGTTTTCTAAGCTAATCGATTGCAACTGCCTTGCTATCAGTATTTTACATACAGCTACTGCCAAATTTGATCAGAATTGTAGTGTAGTTTTATAGTTTTCAGGTTCCAAATTAATGTTTTTGAAAGACTTTACATTTCTCCAGCCTTTTTTTGGATGGGAAATCATCTAATGACTTCTTCCGCTCTGGGCGGAGCGGAAGAGAGTGTCAGACTTATACTTACTAAAATCTATCCATGTTCCTTCCTTGCCCTTTGTGTTCGAGGGCCGCCGTATCTCTTTGGAACAGTCCCGCAGCCCTTGATAATTCTACAGCCTGATCCATTGATTTTTAATTACAAGTCCTAGATTTATTTATTGATCCAATAAATAAGTAATATGCGGTGTTCTTTATAAAAATCTATTGAATGCCATGAATTTTATTTAATTACTGAACTGTCTAATTTAGGTACCTTTTTTTTTTTTTTTTTTACGGATGGGAAATCATCAAATGACTTCTCCCGCTCTGGGCAGAGCGGAAGGGAGTGTCAGACTTGTACTGACTAAAACCCATCCATGTTCCTTCCTTGCCCTTTGTGTTCCAGGGCCGCGGTATCTCTTTCGAACAGCCCGCAGCCCTGGCAGGCATCGGCCCTTGCGGGCCCCTCCCTATTTGCTGACATCTCTTTGAGGCGCGCGTGGAACACGAACGCGCCGTCAACACGGCCTGTCGTCAAAAGACGGACGGACGGCGAGCTAGCCCATTACTCTACGTCCACAGGTCCGCGTCTACGGTGGCCGGAAGCCACCACGTGACCCCCGACGCCCGAGGCGTCTCCCGCGGCGGCTGGGACGAGAGGTTCTCTCCCTCTCACGCTCCGCCACCTCCTTCGCTAGCATGACTGCTTCGCAGAAGGAGGTGACGGCGTCCCATTCCCTTTCGCTCCGGACCATGGACTGGACCAGGGCCGGACGCGATAGGTCGCCGCCGCCGATCGCCGCTACGAGGACACGGCGGTGCTCCGCCCAAGCGGGGCAGACCTCTACCGTGTGCTCCACCGTATCCTCTGGGCGACCCTCACAGTGGTAACACCCGGGCGTTTCCTCCAGCCCGATTCGGTGCAGGAACCTCCCGAAACAACCGTGTCCGGTAAGGACCTGCGTCAGGTGGAAGGTGAGGGTGCCGTGGCCCCTCTCCAGCCACTCCTCAAAGAGGGGACTTATCGCCACTATTGTGGCGTGCCCTGCACGGGGTTGCGATAGTCGCTCTCTCCATGTCGCCAAGAGATCGCGCCGGAAGTCTGCAATTTGCCGCGGCAGCGGAGTTTCCCCCCGGCGTAGTGCCTCTACGCGCCACTCATGTAGGCGCGCGAGGACTATCGCCTCCAGATCCCATGGCGGCAATCCAGCAAGGAGGCTCGCCGCCTCGCCGGAGATCGTGCGGTACCCCCGGACTAGCCTTACGGCTACCACCTTCTGGGGCGCGTTCAGGTAGTGGGCGGCTCGCCGCCTCAAGGAACGCGCCCACACCGGGGCCCCGTAAAGGGCCATCGACCGCACGACCCCCGCGTATAATTTAGGTGCCTGTCTCAATCATTTTTATTAATTTTTTAAAAACGTTGCCCCACACTATGAATTTCTCCTGTATCGTGGGTGCGTTCACAAACATGAAAACTCATATAAAAAAACAGCCAATAAAGTAATGACACGCACAGCTTATGCAGAAAACAGAAGTCTGTTATTATCCTTTAGCAAATAATTATCACGTTTTTTGAAAACTCCTACAACTTATTCCTCAAGTTCGCAGTCAGACTAGCCACCCGAACCGATCTTCGGTCGCCATATTAACGAAAAAGGCACCATCACACAATTCCGGTCGGATATATTTTCCACTTGGTTAGCCGATTTTACGGGCAATTGGGTTTAGGGGGCGTCCAAAGGTCGGCACTCGAACCCTGGACAATGGGTGGATAGTTTGTCTAGTGCCATTTTGATGGAGTGATGCTGATAATGTTAACGGCTTTGTTCGGCATGTGTTTGTGGAATCAATTTGTTGTAAGGGCCGGAGGACGGCGTGTAGATAAGAGTAGAATGTATGTTTGCACGCAGTGAAATTCGAGAATGATTTTCTCTAATAGGTTTAAATTATGAGGTGCATTTAGACTTTTCGTAAAAATGTGGAATATCAGTTATGTTTAAGTCCCATATATAAGTAAGTGGGGGCCTATTGCCATCAACTAGGAACAAATCCAGGCTCGGAGGCTGCTACTGAGAAATTCCTCGAGGAAATACCCACCCTATCACTTTGCCCGACCCGGAATCGAACCCAGGTCTATATATCCTTCTGAACGCCAGAGCATGAAGGCACGAGCGTGCCCTCCGCGTCATGTCACAATTTCATCTACTAGTTTGTCACATATTTGTCGTTTGACGTACAGGGTGCGCGCTTGCGTGTCACGACATTGGCGTTCAACAGATTACAAATATGATAATCGACTGGCTGAATTTGGAAGAATTTTAGGACACCAATAGACCATTGTTGGGATTAGGATACATTATAGATCATAGGTTTATTTTTAGCGTGGAAGTACGATCTCGTGAGTTTATTTCAAACATTCATACGAAGCTGTTATAATTTTTTTTCAACCTTGACGGTCAGTGAAGGAAACGGTGTCTTCAATTATTGCCAAAATAACTGAGACGTCATCAACGACCTTAGATTTCCCCTCTAGATGTAACGAAGAAATTTCCTGCCAAACAATTAAACGCTGCACCGCTACTAGTTTTATATCGACAGTTTCAGTTTACAAGCATCCTGTAATTGGAAAGGAGCGAAGTAACTGTACGGAAATTATGGCAATAGGCTTGGAAGCAGTTGTTTCTTTGATTGATTTTGTGCGGGTTCTCGTATGGACTCGCTTTATGGTACCCGAAGGATAACCAACGGACCCTATTACTTAGCCTCCGCTGTCCGTCCGTCTGTCTGTCTGTCTGACAGCGGTTCTCATGATGACTTATGCCCGGTTCATCACTGTCCCGGTTTTTCATCAAACAACAAAAGTTGTGTTTCACACAACTGTTTCAACAATTTTTGTTTTTGTAGTACCGCTTCGTCATCGATGCTAAAGTATCATCAAATGAACAAACTATAGGTAAACAGTTAAAATTTTCACAGAATGTGTATTACTGTTGCCGTTATAACAGCCAATAAGAAAAATAGATTAAAAATTAAAGGGGGCTCCCCTTGTAATGATACGGAACCCCTAATGCGTGAATCCGACTTACAATTGGCCGGTTCTTTTTTGTTTTATAAATGTTTCACCATTAAACATCATCTGACTAGCCTTTTCACAAGTATTTTGGGGTCGGCTTCCAATCTAACAGGAAGCAGCTGAATACCAGTATTTTACATAGAGCAACTGCCTCTCTGAACTCCACAACCAAGTTAGTACTGGGTAATACGATACCCCTTGGTAAGACTCGTCAGACTTCGGGCCACTGACTACCTGACACGCTGTCAAAAATCTACAAATGATAGCCAGAACCAACTGCTTAACGTGCTTTCCGAGGCACGGAGAAAACTCGATACGTAATGGGTGGTCACCCATCCACAGAACAACCTAGGAAAGCGTGGCTTCACATAAAGATCGATCGGAGTTTATTATTTAGCCACGAGCTCCTCTAACCACATAAACCATACATCAGTATAATAACCCTTCATCAAAGCAAGCTAATCGAAACTCCGAAGCGGGTTGAATATTTCGTTAATCTTGAACAAAATGGTGATAATATGCGTCGCGGTTTCTTGCGAGTTACACAGTTAATTTATGCCACAACACGAACTATAGCATTTTAACTCCTTCGGAGATAGTGGCTAGGAGGCAAAGAGGGTTAAGTCTAGGTTTGAGAATTTTGAGTTTTCGTTTACAGTTAATTAAAGTATGAATGCATTGTATTGCCAATGGATTCAACGAAGATGGATAGTATTTTTCTTCTTATTCAAATACAATTATGTATGTCAGTGAATATCAATAATACGTGCTTATACAAAATGTATGTAACAAACAGATGTTTACACAAATATTTAGTAATATTCTTAAGCGACTTTTTATGGTCGTGACAACATAAAACGAGAAAATTACTTTTAAAAGTAACTGAAACATTTGTATCAAGTTAGAAGACCAAATCTATTACGATCCTTTGGCGTTCATATTTTTAGAACGAATACTGCTTCACCTCGAGACCATATTAACCACACTCCGTACCTACAAACTTCATGGTAAAAGTGGAACTGACCAAGTTTGGTATGACAAGCCAAAATATATTTTTGACATGTTCATCATCTGCCTCGCCTTTTCCCAACAATGTTGGGGTCGGCTTCCAGTCTAACCGGATGCAGCTGAATACCAGTATATTACATGGAGCGACTGCCTATCTGACCTCCACAACCCAGTTACTACTGGGAAATACGATACCCCTTGGTAAGACTGGTTGTCAGACTTTTTGGGCCACTGACTACTTTAACTACTGTCAAAGATCTTCAAATGACAGCCGGGACCAACGGCTTAACGTGCTTTCCGAGGCACAGAGGAAACTCGGTATGTAATGGGTGGTCACCCATCCACAGACCAACCTAGGCAAGCACGGCTTAACCTAAAGATCGACCCGAGCGGCTGTTATTGTTTAGCCACGAGCCCCTCATATTTTTGACATGTTACAAAAAAAAAAAAACAAAATCTATTCTTACCCCTTTTCTCCATCAGTAGTTAGTGGCGATCCGACTTAACCGAAGCCAAAAAGTGTACAGTCACGCCTCACGCCCCCCCCGACCCCTCCACGACTCCCCGCGACCACCCCCTCACCCCCTGTCCGGGCTAACTTCATAAGACTATGAATTTAAATACGTTAGTCGATGTCAAAGGGTCGTCTTGTTGCATCCGTAAGGAGTAGTAAAATGGCGCTTACAACTGAGGTAATTTGGGTTCAATATGAATTAAAACGAATAGTGAAGTAAGATTTTATACACAGTAAACTGTTCCAATAGTTCGAAAATAAAATATGCTGGGCTATTTGGCTTTTCATCATAATTTGTCAGTTGGGTTATTTATGTTAAAAGATAAAAAAATAACAGCAAAACATGTAACTTATATATTGGATTCATAAAATGACTTATTGGTAGGGGAACCCTGTGGGTTTCGATTGATTTTTTTAACAACTTGTATCAAAATTGACGTAATAAAATATTCTCACCGCTTGGTAGCTAAGACTAAAGTAATCTATTCCGCTCACTGTATGCAAACTTAACATAGCTCATATAGTGATACATGATTATTTTGTCGCTTGGCTTTAATTGGAACTAACGCTATCCTGGCTTTTCAAAATCACACAGATGTTTACCGACAGCTGCCACCTGTCAAGTGGCAGTTGTCGGTAAACTTCTGTGTGTTTTTGAAAAGTCAATTAAATTTGTCATTCATAAGCCAAAAGAAGCTCTGATGGCAAAATCACAAATTATGGCAGTTATTAATAATATTTGTATAGAAATATTATTAATAATATATAATTTATTTGTACTAACACCAGTGTTTAAGATGTATATGTGTATTACTCACTAATTGGATTGTATGATCTGTAAAATAAATGTACTATTAGTATTAATTATCTATCTCTACTTTCACAAGTTATTATGCTTTGTGTCTGTGACTGTAGCTTAGCCTTCTTTGTTTTTCTGACATTCAAAAGTACCTGTAATGGTCTAATTGAAATAAATGCTTTTGACACATTCTGTGAAAATTTCAACTGTTTACCTATAGAGGCTTAGTAATATCCGTTGGTTATCCTTCGGATACCCTAAAAAGCGAATCCATACGAGAACTCGCACAAAATCATTCAAAGAAACAACTGCTTCCATGCCTATTGCCATAATTTCCGTACAGTTACTTCGCTCGTTTCAAATGACAGGATGCTTGTAAACTGAAACTGTCTATATAAACTGTTTGAGTTTGAGTTCTGTGCAGCATTTTAGCGGCCCAACACCAGCAACTTTCCTTATCACAGCTGGATTGTTAGTACAGTGAGTAAAAATATTCGGAACACGAGCCCTACTTGATGTTTGTTAATTACTAATTACTGAACTTTCGCTAACTATGACTTTGATGGCAATGAATTCGAATTAGGAATCATTTTGTTTGGAATTGGAATTTTCTGGATGGTAATTTGGTTTGGAAGTTTTCTGTTTTGTGCTGTGTTTTAAATTTGCTGTTTAAAGGTTTTCTGCAAAAAGTACGTACTATAATAATCATACATAGAAAATTTTCCGCCTGACAAATGAAATTTTCTGTGGGAATATTTGCTATAAGATGGAAACGCAACTGCAATGAATGCATTGCAGTTCATGGACTGCTGGCCGTAGCCAGCGGTGATCAGAGGGTAATCAACTTTTCTTATAAAGGGTGTAAACAGACTCTTAACGAAGCCGAAAGGCTCTCCCCGTCATAGCGATCATTTTTTTTGTTCTAGACCATACCTGGGTACTTTTTAGTTACGGAGATATTGGGGGTCAAAGTTCCAACATTTTCACAAGTTTTTTTTTAAATACATGTTTTCAATGTAAGATTTTTACTTTTAACACCTCCAGGACCGCCTTACTATTCATTCATCCATCAACACAATGTTTCGAGTGTGTTACATTGAGTCCTACTGTAAAACGTGATTTTTCAGCCTAAAAAAAAAGTCGTTTCCCAGCACAATTTTTTGCGTAAAGTTACTTAGTTTGATGTACATAATGATTGGTTGACGGCTTCGTGAAGAGTCTGTTTATACCCTGTATGTAATATGTGTCTATTTTCAAAGCCACTTCTCATGGTAGGCAGTTAGTATACAATCTTTTGCTTTGTCCACGCTTATAATTATTATCTGGTCATACACGCACGCCAGTTGCAAGTACTACGCACCTGACCTTTCTGTAGAACATCACCAATACAGTAAATGTTTCTCCTGTAAGTAAGTCCAGTCACCAACAATAACAACTGTCCACTAGCATGTCAGTACCCCACAAGGGAGCACAAATTGATTTTTCACTACTAATCGTGGAGGTCCGGTACGTGGACCAGGGAGGCCAATAAACGGTGGGGATGTCTTTATGGGGCTACAACTAGCAAACCGCCATTACGAGATCGCTATTAACTTGGGAGGTGAGAGGAATTGGATGCGGTGGTTTTATTTTGTTCGTTAGTTAACAAAGAAATAACAACAACAACATACATTTATTTTCAGGCTACTTAGGCCCATATATATATATACTTTACAGACTAACATACATATAATATAATACAAATTGTGTTAGTAAATAAAACCTTAAAACTATGTTAGTAACACTTCACTTGCGCAATATGTCACTGCGCGTTCATGTGACACTTGCCCGTGGAAGCGACGGAACACCACTCCCTGCAGCCAAAAGTCCTCCTCCAAGACGAGGTGCAGATAGCACGTAGGTATTCACGTGGTTGGTTTTATAGGCACGTAAAAAAGATAAAAAGAAAAAAAAAAAAAGAAATGACCCGCCTGATGTAAAATGGTCACCGCCATTTATGATACTTTACCAGTTCAAGGACAAACCCATACCTGTCGATTTGGAATATAGCAATGCTATTTGACGAGAGAAATAGATATGTTGTAGCAGCTACCTTCGTGTGCAGGAGAGTTTTTAAATTCTATTGGCAAAGGCAAATAAATTATAACTACATTAACGCTTTATCTTGCTTTTGCAATAATTGCAAAATGATGTGCAAGTTATATTATCACTATCTGATCAAATGTGTAATCTATGAAGAAAACGTATGGTCGAAATATAAGTGTTTACAAGATTGAAAATCGTGTAAATACCCTTAAAAAGACAATGCTAATTGTAAAAACTTGTTTTTATTCTAATTTTTTAATTCTATTTTTAGTGTATAATTATTATATGTTGAATGCTAACTATTAAATTTAATTTTAAGTAATATAATTTTGTCACCTTTTGCTGCATAAAACTTGTCCAATTGTTACCTAAAAGGAAGAAGTCACTGGCTCCTGAAATACAGCTCCTAGCTCTGGAGCCAGGGTCTCACATTTTTTTGTACCCTGTTTTTACGGCAATAAAGAAATTTATTATTATTATTAAATAAAAATTTGAATATTAGACCAATTTTCAACAACCATTGACCAATTATTTGAAAAACATTTTCTAAACAATCCGTTTCACCCACGGCACGTTTTAAAATTTCCAGGTTTACCTTCTCCAAATCAAATCAATAGGTTCGGACATCCGTCCTATCGTCCGTATCTTCGCGAAACACGTAAACAGCGGCGTGGCATCGTAAAAGAGAATGCGTTCGACTGGACCGCGCAATTTGCGCTGCCGTATGTATCGATCAGGCTGTATTGTTGGCAGCTGGACATAACGATGGGTTGGTCTTTTGGTTTTTCTATTAACTGAACTGTATAAGGTAGTCCTTGTTGAACATTAGGACCGGGTAGGTTCAATCCATACCTACTAATACAGGGTGTAAACAGACTCTTCACGAAGCCGTCAACCAAGCATTATGTACATCAAACTAAGTAACTTTACGCAAAAATTAGTGCTGGGAAACGACTTTTTTTTTTGGGCTGGAAAATCACGTTTTATAGTAGGACTCAATGTAACGCACTCAAAACATTGTGCTAATGGATGGATTAAATAGTAAGGGGGTCCTGGAGGTGTTTAAAGTAAAAATTTTACATTAAAACATGTATTTTAAAAAAAACTTGTGAAAAGGTTGGAACTTTGACCCCCAATATCTCCGTAACTAGAAGGTTTCCAGGTATGGTCTAGAACAAAAAAATGATCGCAATGACGGGGAGAACATGTACCTTTCGGCTTCGTTAAGAGTCTGTTTACACCCTTTATGTATATGCTCTTTAAACTGGTATGTTCCCGTGGAATATGTATTATCTACGCCGACTTTATGCGGGCAAAGAAGCTGAAAATAAACTAGTAAATTATAAAAATAATCTTGGTTCAAAAACTCTTTCTTGATCTGTGTTTTGGATAGTTATTATTCTTAGGTTGGTCTGGAATTCTTTTTTCATAAGTTGAAGATTATGTTCTCCCATATTTTTGGCTTGATCAGGATTGGTTTAATATTGATGAAGACTTTCGCTGTAGCTCTGTAATTCAGAAGTACTAGATCGATATTTTCTAGATAGACTTTCAATCCACTCTATTGCTTCTGGATTCAAACACTAGATTAAAAATACTGGTTGGTAAATCAACTCAAGCAGAAAGAAAGATTTTTGCAATAAAGGCGCTCTGTTTTCTTGATGATGCTCATTATGTACACACAATAATTGCTGACATTACCTCCACCAGTAACCAAACAAAGTTAATGACAAAATAAATCAACAATCCAATCAAAGGAAACTATAAAAACGATCACCATCACACCAGGGATACGGCCATACCTCATAATAATTACGAGTTATACCCATAAAATCCTACCACATTATTTTTATAACCTAATAAAAATATTACGGTTATATCTTGTCCTGAGCTACGGTATATTGATGGCCGCCATCTAATTTGGATTAAGATGTTATAATGGTGTGTAAGTGGGGTGTAAAAATATTGATTTAATGGGACATGTGATAAACGAGGGTACAGAGTGGTAAATAATTATATGAGATGATTTGAGAGTTGGAAGAAGAAAAATCATTCTGTTTTCTGTAGCAACCAAAGGGCAAATACAAATGACATCCTATGAGCAACAATGACGCTTGGAAAAAGAAGAGACTCGGCCATAGGCAAAACTTTATAACCCATCCTGGGTTATAAAGTTTTGCCTGTACAGTCAAACTGTGTGTGTAGGAGAAAACTGTATAGTTATCCTTGCCATAAATAATAATAGAGAATACTTATTTCGATATTCTCTGGGTTGCATACACATATGCAACCCAGAGAATATCGAAATAAGTATTCTAGGCAAACTTGTCGCGAGAATGTGTGAACCATGCTAGCTAGCGTTTACTTTACGTCAATCCAATACATTTTTGACTCAAACTCAAACTCAAACTCAAAAGCATTTATTTCAATTAGACCATTACAGGCACTTTTGAATGTCAGAAAAACAAATAAGGCTAAGCTACAGTCACAGACACAAGGCATAATAACTTGTGAAAGTACTGTAGTTGCCCATTCCAAAGCGTAGATCTCTATGGAGAAGAATGGGCAAGAAACTCCATGGACACTCTTTTCAAACAAAATATTGTACAAAATCTTGGTTACATCATTCATGTTGAGATTATACATAACTACATCATTATTGCTGATACAGTCACTTTGTGTAGCATCAACTGCAACTATCAACTGCAATGATGTTCGTTCAGCAGATTTCGTTTTGTATGAATTAGGCGCTCAATCTCACCTGCGTACTTCTACCTTCTGAAATTGCTTACCTTTCTTCGTACATCACTAAAGTTACAAAGAAGAACTGCACATCAAAGAACGCCCTTAACAAAAAAGCCAAAAAGAAAACGTCAGCCATTTTACCAAACACCAGATCCTCAAAAAAGATACGAAGGAAACAAGCTCATTCTCATTACAATCATAACTCTTAATCGAAGCAACATAAACTCTGGGTATCTCGGCACGCCTTATTACGCCAAAAAAAAAGAACTTATACAGTAGGTGATCTTGTGGTAAATTAAAAGTGCCTGAGGGCGATCGAGTAATATTCTCTCTCATTACAGAAAGGGAACGATTGCCATTTTGCAGGTGTATTGTGTAAAAATTGTGGGAGCGGATTACGGACGTGTGGTGCAAAAGTTTTGGGACATTTTGGGTTGGAGTTTGATTTTCGGAATATTTTACAGTTTTTTAAAACGGTACTTCCGTTTAAAAAAACTGTAACTGTAACTTTTGCACCAAGGTAGGCAAGGTAGGTAAGCATCTCTCGAAGCTGTCGACGAATATATCTATCTAGGACAGGCGATCCGGTTATGTAGGTTCAACTTCGAGAGAGAGGTCAATCGTCGAATCCAACTCGGCTGAGCAGCGTTCGGGAAACTACGCGATGTCTTCTCGTCCAAAATACCTCGGTGCCCCAAAAGTAGGGTTTATAAACAATGTGTGTTACCAGTGATGACTTACGGATCTGAAACGTAGTCTCTCACAATAGGTCTGATACAGAAGCTCAAAGTCGCTCAGCGGGCCAAGGAAAGTGCTATGCTCGGCGTTTCTCTACGTGATAGAATCAGAAATGAGGAAATCCGTAGACGAACCAAGGTCGTCGACATAACCCAGCGGGTTAGCAAGCTGAAGTGGCAATGGGCAGGCCACATAGCGCGAAGATCGGACGGCCGATCGGGCAAACAGATACTGGAGTGGAGACCACGCATTGTAAAGCGCAGCGTAGGACGGCCATCTGCCAGATGGACCGACGACCTTGTCAAAACTGCAGGGAATCGCTGGATACAGGTCGCATTGGACCGGACACGTTGGAAATTGGAGACGGACGATTGGGGAGGCCTATGTTCAGCGGTGGACAGCAACGGGCTGATATGATGATGGTAAGCATAATAAGGGCCTAAGTTCAGCAGCAGGTATCTTATAACGGTAACTATTAAATAAAAGCATCCGATAGTTATCAAAGTAAATATTTATTTTGATAATTTCGAACCCTCCAAACTGATGACACTTACTCAGTAACTCATACGCCAGGCAATTTGAAAGAATGATGTCAGAGACTGGGTTATAAACATAAAAATAAACATCATTTATTTCTGGCTTCAATGGCCCATAGATAAATACCTTATAAACTAACATATATAAAGTAAATACAATAACAGTGTTAATAAATAAGACTTAAAACTATGTTAGTGGCACTTCACTTGTTCACACTTCACTTGTGCTGGCTGTCCAGTGGAACTTGTCCGCGGAAGCGACGGAACACCACGTCCTGCGGCCCAAAATCTTCCTTCATCACCAAGGGCAGAAAATAATTCGGTACTTCGGTTTCGGTAATTCGTTATGCTTTGGTTAGTTGATAATCATGTGGGCCTTACCAAACCGACATTTTACCACTGAAAAAGGGGGTTGACATACAGCTACCAAAAAGTCGTTGTGGAAATACTGTGGACGAATGGCAATCATCTTTTCTAAATTACCTCTTGTCAAGGCCTTCTAGAATTAATTCTAGGGACACATGAATACACCAGCTCCAGATCTCACAGCATCACATATCAATATCGTGATAAATGTCCACTGCTAGGCAAAGGCATCTTTTCAGCGGATCCCCGCAAGCTTCACCAGGTCATCGGTCCACCTAGTGAAAGGCCTTCCGATGCAACGTCTTCCGGTTTGCGGTCGCCACTCCAGAACTTTTCGGCCGCATCGGCCATCTGTTCTGCGAGCAATGTGCCCTGCCCACTGCCACTTAAGTTTGGGAATTCTTCGGGCTCTTCTCATACAGAATAGATTTTAAGTGTCTAAACACTCTATGACGAAGTTACGCGACCGAAGTTCCGCCACGTTCCGCGGCTGATTTTACGCCCCGACGTATTCGGCTGTACGCTATAACGCAACGTAATTTCTGCATAGTGTGTCGTCAGTATTTAAATAGCAATGGTAACCAATGCTCTTAGTGCCTAAACACACTATGCCGAATTTCGGTTGCGTAACTTCGGCATAGTGTGTTAAGGCACTAAGAGCATTGGTTACCACGCTTGATCAAGGCAAATGGTTCAGGGTTCCTCAAGATCGTTTCCGTGATGTCCAAGATAGACTTAGTTTATACAAAGACGATACTAAATAAAATTGTTGTACCAACTTACAGTGAAGCTACCGCTAGTTCATAAGCGTCGGTGCGCTTACCTAGAATAAATTCAGGTTCGTTTCTGCGCCATAATGAATGCGAAGATTAAGATTTGTGCGCTGTTGGCTTGCGCCATTGTTTGCATTGTGCTTGACTGTACCTACGTACAGTCGTGTGCAAAGGTTGTTAGTTTTCTTCTTTGTATATGTTGGGAGTTTTCGATTATGGAAGGACAGTTGGATAGGGAAACATGTTTCAATATTTTTTGTAAAAAAATTGTTTTAAAACTAATTTACTATGCTTTTTATTTAACAAACAGATTTTCTTGATGATTACTTACCAATTCTTTTTTAACTGATTTTCTTCAAAAATGAGGAGGTTCTCAATTCAATCATAAAATGTATTGTTAACAATGTAAAATAAATGTATCGGATATTTCAAGTAAAAATTAATGTTTTTTTTTCCACTAAATAAAACTATCTTCAAAAACACAATTTTGTCACCGACTTCTGGAGCTAAAGTTATTTTTCACTTTTTTGTGTCTTTGAAGTAGGTTTTATTTTTTGGAAAAAGTTAGTAGCCAATTTGTTAAGACAACTTACTTAGGTATTAGTAATATTTATCATGCAGTTTTCTACCATACTCACAAAAAAATCCCAACATCTTCGTTGATTCAGATGTAGTCACAATCAACCTCATTTTTGTTTTCAAATTGGTAACTTACAACAAAGGTGAGCAATTTTCCGTTCCGACTGTACCGCGAACCGCTCGGGGCACAGTTCTTGTAATGCACGTGGGATGACAACGCTTGACAGTCCCCGAGATGTACACACTTGCGACTCTATTACTTATAAGTAGACTTGCGACTTTTTTGTCGCAGATAGGTGCTCCCGTGAATTTTTTTTTTGCCAAACGGACTACAACTAGAGTGAGGTCTTCGTTCATCTCCTGAGCGCAAACAACGGTTAGGCAAAGAATTATTGAATTTTTTGCTCAGTTTTTCAGGGGCTGGTTGCAGTCTGTATTTTCTTCCAAAATGCGGATGTTATTTACAGTTTTGGTGAATCTTCGGCTTAATAGTCTTACAAACAAGAGTTAATTTGGTTTTACTCCAAAGTTCTGACCAATATTTACCAGTACAAGGAAAGGCTTTTTCTTCTGCTAATAGATCTACAGGTATGACTGCGTGTACTCAACACAGATCGGCAATAGTCGATAACGGCTAATGGCGAACATTTATATATTTTTTTGTTTTACACGATCCCACTGCTGAGCAAAGCCCTCCCTCTCCTTCTATCTTCTCCATTCATTCTGTCTTTCTGTCTGTCTGTTACCTTTTGACGTTGAAACTGCTCTGAAGAAAAAAAGTAGTTGCTACAATCAAGATTTTGTTTAGATTGACTAAGTACCTTGTTTGCGTCTGAGCCTATCAGGCACAATGATCCTAGCTACTACTTTTATTTGATTGAGATTTGAAACGGGATCTTGTTTGGAGTTATCAAAAAACCTATTTGAAGCAAAGTTAAAAGAAAAGAAAAAAGTCAAAAGTTAGTTTAAGTAGTAAGTTAGTTGTGTCAATCAAGCATTTTGATTACTTCAATGAAGATTGTCTCTTTTTTAACTCTTCTACAATGACGTCATGTTAAGGGTAATCAAGAAACTTGTTTGAATGTTCAATCTTTTGAACTAGTATTGCTGCAATCATGTCGTGATGATCAAATTAACTAAGATTTTGATTAATCTAAACAAGATATCATCAATCAAGCTACAAAGTCACTTGATGGGCGTGCTTTTTTTTCAGCGTGCTCTATATGAACCTAAGTCACTTGCGGGCTTCAGATGATCTAGTTTAGGACATAGGACAATCGCGGTAGGACATTAGGTATCGTGGGAAAAAATTACATCGTCCACGAGCCGTTGGCTAAAGTAAGTTCAGTGTTATATCATGTTCTGGCTATATCTTTCTTTTACACTACAAGGAACGACCTTTTATTTGTCTCAATGGCTCGACAGATTTCAATGAAACTTGCCACCTCTGCAGATCATGACTTAGGTTATGATATAGGATACTTTTAATCCCAGTAGTACGTTCCCATGGGGTAATTTCAGCCCTCATACAATATTATATAATCAATCTTTTGACTAGTCTCCTTTTCCATTTTCTACACAAGAAAAGGTTTTTCCTTCAACAAATCTATCTATAGCTGACCTCGTGTACTCAACACAGATCGGCAATAGTCGACAACGGCTAATGGCGACCATTTCTATTAGTTTTATTGTTCTACGCCCCTGAGCGGTGTGTGGTGAACTGTTTTCCTTGTTGCGATGTATTTCGTGTTTTTTCTGGATTTCGGCTATTGATTGGGCCGTATGAGGAGTATTTGGAGATGTTTGTGCACAAGCTCACGACTTATGAGGGGATAGGCAGTAACACTAGCGCTATAGCGTGCTACTTGTAAGAGCATATAGTAGGTATAATGTTAAATTCAGTGCAATTTTTAAAAGATTATGATAAGACAGTGGTATTTCTTGCCTGCTCTTCAGTAGAAGAGCTTTTTATAAATCGTATTTGTAAAAAAAAATATAATTTATGAGTTAAAATTAAAGCGGCTGTTTATCGTTTTTTTATTATAATTTTTTTTCGTATCAACTTCAGGGCCTCTTCACAATGACAATTGCTTCGTATCTTATAGAAAAATGTATCATTATTTTATGTTTCCCATCATTTTCAAAAATCAATAAAAGTATGAAAATGATGAATCATCTAACTTGTATAACTTGGTTCAGAGTAAACATACAACTTTTGCGCCATATTAACTATTGCTCCAAATGGCTGTTCTAACAACACGTACCATTTTTTTTTATTGGCTTTCAAAAAAGGCCCAAAAAAAATGATCTCCTTTGAGAAATCAAGTTTTGCATCAGCGTGAATAGTTATCAAAGACAATGATTATCTTTATAATTACAAACCCTGCTATACTGCAGTACACATAAATAAATAGTTTGTCGAAAATAAAACATAAATGAATCCAATCACAATAAAAAAAAAATAGCATACAAATTATAAAAAAAAACAATCCCAAATAATACGAAAATGCATTCCCCGAACGAAAACCGACCATTCAATCAAACGAGTGACATAAACGTAACAAAACAATGGCGGGAAACTTTCCAAAATGGCGATCACAGCGCGGAATAAAATCACCATTAATTCGTGTTGGCGACGTAGGTAATGTGCCACTCGGTATTGGAACAACCTGTGTAGCCGAAAGGATGGCCTACACTCGATTAAACCACTGCTGGCTGAATTAATCGAGTGTTTTGTATCGATCTTTCTGTTTGGAGTGACTATACGTTTTGTGGACTATTACGTGACTATTACTCGAATTCAAAATTCAAATTGAAAAGTTTATTGCTCAACGCAAATAAACTCAAAAAAAAAAAACTCAAAAGCATTTATTTCAATCAGACCATTACAAGTACTTTTGAATGTTAGAAAAACAAATAAGGCTAAGCTACAGTCACAGACACAAGGCATAATAACTTGTGAAAGTACTGTAGTTACCCATTCCAAAGCGTAGATCTCTATGGAGAAGAATGGCCAAGAACCTCCATGTACACTCTTTTCAATCAAAATATTGTACAAAATCTTGGTTACATCATTCATGTTGGGATTAAACATATATGTGAGAACGATGTAGAAATACGTGCACGTTAAGAGCGTCCAGAGTAAAAGATTATATCAACAATTTAAAAACAAAGTAAGTAGTTAAAATAAACCGTGGCAGCCTAGAGATGACCAGTCCCAACTGACAGCGCCCGTTCACGAACATGACGCAGTACATTACATTTACATTTTCAGATGTCATGTGTATGCGCAGTCCACTCGGTTCATTAGTCAAGTGGTTGGAAGCGTGACTGCTTAGCATGAAGGCCAGGTTTCGATTTCATATTGATTACGATCGCGAATCATATTTTGTTCAACAGGCAACCTGACACTGACCTGCGAATTGCAAAAACGCAAGAAAATTTGAACTTTGCGGGCTACACTGGCGTTTCCTCCTTAAAGAGCGTCGTGTCCTATGATTCATGCTCGATGAACCATTTATCTGTGCCCGGGTAGGTACTGTTATTTGTTTTGAAGGATGGTGGTGTTCAGGGAGCAAGGGCCGATGCCTGCCAGGGCTGCGGCACTGTTCGAAAGAGATACCGCGGCCTTGGAACACAAGGGGCAAGGAGGGAACATGGATGGGTTTTAGTCAGTACAAGTCTGACACTCCCTTCCGCTCTATATCTTGGGACAACCAACACACCGCCATCTGATCACAAACTAGGCAGAGCCTGTACTATGGCAACCAGACAACTGATAAACATACTTATATATTTCTAAATACAAACATATTATAGATAAATTTACACCCAGATACAGAACAAATAATCGTACTCATCGCACAAAGATTTGTCCTGTGTGGGAATCGAACCCACGACCTCCGTCCTAGCAGTCAGGGTCACTAACCACTAGACCAACAGGCCAATCGACTCTGCCCAGAGCGGGAGAAGTAATTTGTGATTAACCATCCAAAAAAAAAAAAAAAAGATGGTGGTGTTGCACATAAGATTTTAAAATCAAAATCAAAAGTCATTTATTCAAATTAGACTGATAATCAGTTTTTGGGACGTCAACGTTTACAAAAGACAGTCTCCCACAAGGCCTGCTCTTCGACAATTCTTAGTGTTTTAGTTGGGAAGAAGTTTCAGCTTTGTATCTGGGTTTGGCAACTCACTTTGACTTAATGTCCACGGGCGATAGTGACCTCTTACCATCAGCTGGGCGGCTTGCTTGCTTGCCATTAAAAAATAAGCTATTTTTAGGGTTCCGTACCCAAAGGGTAAAAACGGGACCCTATTACAAAAACTCCGCTGCCCGTCCGTCTGTCTCTCTGTCCGTCCGTCACCAGGTTGTATCTCATGAACCATGACAGCTAGACAGTTGAAATTTTCACAGATGATGTATTTCTGTTGCCACTATAACAACAAACCCTATAAACAGAATAAAATTAATATTTAAGGAGGCCCCCATACAACAAACGTGACCGTTTTTGTCTAATGTTGTAAAGATAAGGGTACGGAACCCTTCGAGCGTGAGTCCGTCTCGCATTAGGCCAGTTTTTTTTTTTGTTGTTTTTTTTTTTATCGTCTGTGATATCACCTCGTCCCCGCCCTAAAGCGATAGCCGTAACAGAACAATTGCGGCGATACGATGCAGCAATCGTGTTAATTATTCAACCAATATTATAATTGTATTGCCAGCCATCGCCACCGAATTCATATGCCATCCGAACATCATTGCCGTGACGTCATGACAATGATACTGTCATTTATGACATTTATGAGGTGGATTTAAAAGTGAATTGATATCACAAAGTGTTGGCGTATTGGTTTTGCATTTTGCAGTTGGTGGCTTTTAACAAATTATGTCGGGATCAATTAATGTAGGGATAATTATGCTCTAAAATGTATTGACTAAGATTCATTGTATAAAAATCGTTGAAATAAACGAACGTATGTACGTATAACGTACTTGTAAGCGTAACTGTTGAACATTGGATTCTGGGTTCTAATCTCGAATTTCGCATCATCTTTATCATAAGCCCAGCCTTCTAAATGTCAATGTATTGGGGTAAGCAGCTAGTCAAACATAAAATAGCTGAATCTGAAGATCCTACTGAAATCCTGGTTTTTTCACTAGGATCACGAGTTTGGCATAGTGACCTAATGACCAAATGAAACCTAGAAACTACTTTTTTTTTTAATTATACATTCTAATAATTACTTAAGTATCTGGCACAGGGTACACAAGATTCTTGAATATTTTGAATAGTTTCAATACTCAAACATTGATTAGAGAGTAGGTTCCAACCCAGGCAGGCGCAAACCTTGGTGTAATTGGTTTTCTTCATCACCACTACTCTCAAAACGGTCAAAGAAAATATTGTGAGGAAACCGGCATGTCCTAGAACCAAAATTCGAAGACCTGTGACATCCATCAACCTGCAGTGGACCCGCGTGGTGGATTATAGTACAGTCCACTCCCTCTCATAGAGAGGAGGCCTGTGTCCCAGCAGTGGGAACATTATAGGCTAATTATGGCATGCTATTCAAACTAAAAACTATTCATACGTGATATTCAAAGAATATCACAAATCATGACAAAATAATAAAGCTACATTAATAGTGTAGACACAGAAATAACAACATGTATGGGTAAACAAACATCTAATGACGAGAATCAATAAGCCGCCAGACGACATTATGTGAGATTTATTATCCTAGTGTGGCCTTATTAGACCGCCGGACGAATTCGCGTTAAACTATGTAGAGTTGGGATTGGTTAGACCTGACTTTCTGAGGACAAATGATTCTATCGACGCATAACATAAATCTAAAGAATAAAAAAGTGTGTTTGTACTTATTACGCACGTAAGAAATTATACTTCTTTGGCGTATAAAACTAAAATGTTTACAAGCTAACTTCAGGGTGTATGTTGACTAGCTAACTTCAGGGTGTCGGTTTTTCATGACGGTGTGCGCGCGAATCGTAAAAATTTACTCTCATCATTTTTCCCTAACCCGCCAAAAGAAGTATAAATTCAATAAATATGGCGGTTTGACATATTTCTTATTAAAACACAATTTTTCGTTATTGTGAGTGTTATGCCAGTCTCATTTTGTTATCACTTGTGCAATTTTAGTTTTTTGAAGTGAAAACTTCTTTAGCGGCGGTGTGCACTTTTTGGGATGGCTAAAAACAGTTAAACTCGCGTCAGGTCGTCAATTCGTCAGATTGAATCGGCGGCGCAAGGCACTTGCGCGAGTGTGTGTGTAGTTTAAGCTAGATGGCGTTGTTTCAAGTTTTTTCTAGGGCAGCGACATCTTTCGTTCTTGCAGAAAACTATTGAAATTTCTATATCTTAGCTAGATGGCGTTGTTTCAAGTTTTCACTTCTACCGGCACTCCCGGAGTGAAACCCGTTGTTTTTTTTTAAGGTATGTTGAACAGCAATGGATTCTCATACAAGTTATCTGAAGAATTCTTAGCAAATTCAGGCAAGGTGTTCGGATAGAAGGAACAGAAACCCTCGCGTTTTAGTCGGTAGGAGACCGCTATGATGCTCGATTCTCCCCAGACGAAACCATGAGGATTTTCCCACACTAAAAAAAAAAAAAATTTGGTGAACTCGATGGTTCATAGCTGACTACTCTGAGAAGAAACAAAATAATCTCGGAAGCAAGGTCAATATTGAAAGGTCATATAAGTGATTCTACTATATCTATCTATACATATATATCTATACATCTCTATACTCTATACTACATACTACATTCTACAGATAAATAAAATTGGAGTGTCTGTTTGTAATATTAAAATAAACGCTTTTTATTAAGTTTAAAAGGATGCCAAAACAACATTTTTTCAACTTTTGCCTGTCTGTCTGTCTGTTTGTTCCGGCTAATCTCTGACACGGCTGAACCGATTTTGACGGGACTTTCACTGGCAGATAGCTGATGTAACAAGGAGTACTTAGGCTACTTTTATTTTAGAAAAAAAAATAGAATCTCAATGATGAAAAAAAATTAAAACCAATGATCGTAAACTCTGCGAACTGAACAATAACTTTATTGTTAAATACCACGCGGACGAAGTAACGGGTAGCAGCTAGTTGTAAGTAGAAACTCCGTTTTGTAATCTAAACAAATATGGCAACCACCATACCATCCATACCATCTTCAAAATCAGCTCAAAGTCCTGCCAGGTCTAGACAACCCTGCGGCTGCAGCATCCAATATACAAAAGTCGGCAAGAATGCGACAAAGTATTGGTGTATAAAAACCAAATGTTGGCGAGCTCTGCCGGCTCCTCCGACGTTTAATATACTCCTGAGTACTGGCAGGGACAGAAGTGCAAACGAAAATTGGGACTGCATTTTAAATATTGTGTGGTAGGTGCTGGTGAAATAAAGGTACAGTAAGTTTTGAATGTTATTAAAAACAAACGAATAATTCACAGCTAGTGCCGTTCAAGAAATATTTTCGATTTTTTTATTTTTTTTATTTATTCAATGCAAAACTGATTGATAAGTAATAAAATTGGTAGGTAAAACATATGTTTACTTCTAAATAATCTAATCTTCTTTTAAGTAATTTAAAAATAACCTGTAAAATTATTTAGGTACTTAGGTAAAGTTATTCAGATCCACATTTTTCTTTAAAAAGTCGCTTTCAATCGTAAAATTCCAAGATCTATAAATATATCTCCGTATATATATGTATCGTCCTTCACAAGAATCCCACTTCTTACTTATATCTTACTATCTTACTCTTACTAATATTATAAATGTATGGATGAATTTATGTTTGTTACTCTTTCACTACTGAACGGATTTAAGTGAAATTTAGCACACAGATAATTAAAACATGGATTAAAACACAGGATACTTTTTATCCCGGTAGTGTGCTCCCGTAGGACAATTATCGAACTCCATGCAGGCGAGACCGCGGGCATTAGCTGGTTACATTTAGAAAAAATCGCAAAGCACTTTTCTCTCCACCTATTCGTAACATATGTCACTGGCTAGCCACGACACAATAAATAAATAGCACAAATTCCGAAGTGACCAGTCCCGTCCCTATAAAACCTGACTACTACCCCGGGGTAGATAAATATTGCACCCCTACCGAACATTTGTTACTACTACTTACGGCTGCGGGGTGTTACATACTCTGAAGGGAATTTGATTGTACTAGTTGGCGTATTTGTAGAAGGATTATGAATATTTTGAACTACTAACCTAGCCTAAACACTGAAACGATCATCCCGATTTTTTTTAAACGTTGTCAGGTCGGGACTGTTCGAAAGAGATACCGCGGCCCTGGAACACAAAGGGCAAGGAAGGAACATGGATGGGTTTTGGTACAAGTCTGACACTTCCTTTCGCTCTGACCAGAGCGGGAGAAGTCATTTGATGATTCCTTTTTTCCCATCCGAAAAAAAAGAAAAGGAAAAAGGTGTACAGAAACGGTCATAGGGTGCCTTTCATCCCGGAAAAAAGTACATTTCCCGAAGAAAACAACAATAGCATTCATATGCTCATAGATGGCGACACGTGTCTTTCAAATTATAATTGAATAACAAGCAAAGTACAACCAGAATTTATTGTCAAATTCTAGTAGTCTAGTAGTAAATATACCTAACCATTGTTTTATTGGATAGGAATAATGATTGGATCTGAAACGTCATCAGGTGATAACAGTTAGAGAATCCTTCTTTACTTATAGCGTCATGCGGTGATAGCCAGTGGTGTGGCCATCGGACTGTCAAGTCATTAAGGGTGTTTTTCCACCAAAGATGTGCTATGCAGCTGTGCTGCGAAGATGTCATAGCTAAGCTGTGAAACTATGTGACCGTTTCTACTAATACTAAGCTATGTAGCGGTGCGAGTAAGATGTGCTATGAAGATGAGCCGCCGCAAAGTAACTTCGCGAGGAAGATGCGCAGCTCGAGCTATGCTATGTATCGATAGTAGAGAAGCGGCGAGGGTGACCATCCATAGCACGCATCCTTCCATATAAAAACATATCTTAGTAGAATCCGTTTCCACCAGTGCTAAGCTATGTGCACCAATGAATATTGGTGGATATCAAACGCATCCATAGCATCGTAGCACGTCTCTGGTGGAAAAGCGCCCTAAGTCTCACCCTAGTCACGCACCTCTGATTTTTCTGATTCACGTGCGTATTGCCTATCACTTGCTTCGGTTAAGAAAAACATCGTAAGGAAACCAAAACAGCAAGCCTAAGAGATATTACTCGACCACATGTAAAGCCAAGAACTGAGCGACTGATCCAGAGGGTGCAAAATGCCTGCACTCGATTCTGCTTCTCAATCCCACCAAAAAGTCACGTAACGCCATTTTTAAATAAGAACTCCATCCTCAAAATGTCGCGGCGTAAGTTGCACTTGGCATGCATACTTTTTGGAGTTATAAAGTACAGGCAGCCGACCTACTTGTACAATAAACTGAGCTGGATCGCTAGAAGAAGAGAGTGCGCAAGTAGGCAGTGCTCGCAGCAACTCTCCACTCAATCGCACAAGACAGCTGCTTTCAGAGGAAGTTTCAGATACGCCGCATCTAAATGTTGGAATAATATTCCTACACCGATAAGAAATCTTCATTGTCCTCTTGGTACCTTCAAAGTTCGACTGCGGCAGTTTCTTATCGAGTCGCAGAAAAAACTGGGTATGACTGTTTCGAACACGTCCATTATATAACGCCCATTATATTCTTGACGAATCATTCTGTGAACAAGTAATTAAATAGTTTGTGGATCTTTTGTTGGCCAATACTTATAATACCTACACATATTATTATCTTTATTTATCTATTGTAAACATAATCTCGTCTAACCAAAATTTATACTTATTCGCTCCTACACTTCTATAATATTAGTTCTAAAGACACTATAATCTAATAAATGTTCAAGTATTCAAACATACGTCAATGAACAAGAACGTTTCCAATACAGTCAACTGAACTTACTGTAGAATATTTAATTAAAGTTGAGGGTATACTTACACAATTTCACTCCGCGTATGAATAACACTTTGTCACAGCACCAACTTATCTCGTCTGCTCGACGTCCGTATGTCAGGACGATCGACGATCTGCAGGGATCCAGCAGAATATCAGCGTTAGGTATCCCGCCCGCAGGTATGCCTGACACATGCTGAGGACTCTCATTTGGTGCAACTTTGAGACGCACACCGCACCTAGTATACTCATTATTTTACTTAATTATGTCATAACACCATGACCATACTTCTTTTAGTAAATATGTTTTTCTTTTTATATTGGCGCCCCTTTTTATATAGACATGTAATTTGTACCTTTTATTGTGTTTCTGTGTGTTGTGCTGTCTTTGGTGTGCACTAAATAAATGGTTTATCTATCTATCTATCTATCTAAGTCAGAGGCGAGCCCATGGGCGGCATAAAACACTGACAACAAACTAACCACACGAAAGAGAAAATCACAAATTTATCCCCGTGATGTAGAACTTTTATTTACAGCTTACTTCTTTCCGCAGATAGAAAACTTGAATTCAAACAATGAAAAAAAATATTACTACGTAATAATTTTAGATTGACTTCGTGAAAATCGTTTTTTTTTTAAGGTTTTAATAAATGTAGTCTGAAACTACCTAAGATACCTTTTATAGGAAGCAATAAATAAAATAATAAGTTTTCTTATCGCAACCAAAGAACTTTTATCACCGACAAAAACTGAATAAAATCACAAATGCAACTTTAAAAATGCCATCTCCCAACTTATCTATCAGAGGTATTTGCCGATATAAACTCCGCGGTTCCTTGGAACCAGTTCAGCAATAAATCCAGGGTAGAAGGTCACGTCAGCGACTTCCCGCCAATACTAGATAAGACAATATGAATGTAACTTGCCGCGACATTCTTGTGATATTACTAGGTGAGGGAAGTGGAGTAGGCTTCTTTGTTTTATTTTTGGTATGGCATTCTAGGTGTGTGACGAATCCCATTTGACTCAAAGAGTGATGAATATAAATGTTGATGGATGGAGAGAAAGAGGGAAAAAAGAAACGATGGATGGATTGTGTAAGGAATAATGATGAATTATTAAAGAAAAAGCAGTAAAAATGATAGCGTATAGGTTGACAGTGGAGAAAAAAACGAGTTGCGCCGACCCCAAGTAACATGGAACAAGGATATATATATTAAGATGATGATGATTCTAGGTACTTCGCCTTGTAGATGTTTTATCTCATTGTTTGTTGAATTATAAATTGTGTATATGTGAGTAAAATTGATTGTATTAGTTGCCTAGATTCAGGTAGACTGCCTCGTTGGCTAGAGTGACCACTAGCGCTTCTTTTGAGCCAAGACAAAAGACAGCGCAGTGGCTTGGATTTAAGATCGTCAACATAACTGTGAAGATACATAGATGAAGAGAACACATGACATATTTTCGTAATAAAAATTCCGTACCTACTGAAAATAGACTTACTGTCAAGAAAGACGTTTCTATCACTAACATAAATTAAATTATATGTTTTAAATATTCCTTCCATTATTTCCATGAGTTTTGGATACAATTGTGATTTAAGCGGCTCTTAACTCTCCACACTTTTATTAAACTAAGACATATTTTCTTACAAAGTCTCTCTCCACACTCCCCAACTTAACCCTTACCATGCCATCGTAAATCAATTTCTGCAAGCGTCCGCTTTGAATGCAGTCGATACGGCACGCTACCGTGCCGGTCGCGTGCCGGCCGCGTCGATTGCGACCCGATACCGAACCGATACGGTTTTGTTTTAAGTGCACGCCGTGTACAAGGTAGGGGACTTGGAAATAAATGGGTGGATTAGTCATAGGCTGAATTAATTAAAAAGGGCGCATTTAACAGTACCTGAGGTGCTAGACAAACCAGGGCTTCAGGACTGTTCGAAAGAGATACCGCGGCCCTGGAACACAAAGGGCAAGGAAGGAACATGGATGGGTTTTAGTCAGTACAAGTCTGACACTCCCTTCCGCTCTGCCCAGAGCGGGAGAAGTCATTTAATTTTGATGATTTCCCATCCAAAAAAAAGGTGCTTGACAAAATTACATTAATTTTATCCAAAAACGATGATGGAGAGGTTAAAAAGGTTCAGATTGGACTTAGCTATCGAAAACGTAGCGAATAGTTGTAAAAATAAATACGACACTCTTTGAAAGCGATTATCGCTGTTTTAGGTCCTCTGAACGCCACATCGTAAATTTTTTTTGAAACCCAAGAGTGCCATATGAATGCGTCTTTTTGCAATAAAGGTCACTGACGGCTTTTCAGACGGATTGGACGTTGTGAGAATTTTTGCAGGCTACGTGGCTATCTGGTGGCCAGCGCGACTGCTGGACATGAGGTCCTGGGTCCAATTTCCAGGTCGGGCAAAGTGTTATTGGGTTTTTCCATCAGGAATTCCTCAGTAGCAGCTACGGAGTTTGGATTTGGGCTCGGTTGAAGGCAATAGGCTCGCCCCTGTTACATGGGACTTAAACATATCTGGCAAAATGTGGGTATGCTGTTAGGCCTTTCTGCCTAACCTTTCGGGGATTACAGGCGTAATATTATGTAGGTACCTATTATCACGAGTTACAGTATCATAATAGTAAAAAATAAACAATGATTATTTCATTAACTGATATTCGAGTGTCTTTTAATGGCCTCGTTGAATTAAATGGTTTATCTTTGACACTAAGAAATAGGACGTTCGCCTTCCACAGGGTTAATTAGATAAGTACCTATAAATTATGATAATTCTCGCCTACATACTTGGAATAGACTAATTATAAATTGTAATACAATCGTTTAAGGAAATGCGTATTTGCAAGTCCACTTCGATAAGAGCACATAATATGTGTTCGGTACGCGAGCTAATGTGTTGGAAAAACAATTCTATTTAGTTCTCAAAATGGTGTAACTAAATAATGTTTTTTAAATAATGGTTAAAGAAGAATTGCCAAACTTAAGTGGCAGTGGGCAGGGCATATTGCTCGCAGAACGGATGGCCGATGGGGCCGTAAAGTTCTGGAGTGGCGACCGCGAACCGGAAGACGTTGCGTTGGAAGGCCTCCCACTAGGTGGACCGATGACCTAGTGAAGGTTGCGGGGATCCGCTGGATGCGAGTCGCACGGGACCGGTCAATGTGGCGACACTTGGGGAGGGCAGTGGTCCAGCAGTGGACGTCTTTCGGCGGAAATGATGATGATGATGATGAATGGTTAACGGCTCCGGCTTATAATCCTGGGTTTGATTCTAGGCGAGTACGCTCTTTATTTTGAGAGATTCTTATAATGACTTCTTATCAGACGGTGATCCAAAACAAGTTTGTCCCAAAGACTGCCTCGTTGGTCTAGTGGTCGCAAGCGTGACTGCTGAGCTTTAGGTCCTGGGTTTGATTCCCAGATCGGGTAAAGTGTCATTGGGTTTTTCCATCAGGAATTTATCAGTAGCAGCCACGGACTCTGGATTTGTGCCCAGTTGATGCGATAGGATAGCTCCTTATTACATGGGACTTTAATTTAACATAACTGGCGAAATGTTGGTGTATGCTATTAGGTGGACCTCTGACTAACTCTTCGGTGATTACAGGCGTGATACTGTACACGGACCTTTTCTCTCAAAGAAAACATTTTCCTTCAAAAACTGCAGCCCTAGTACTCAAATCCGTACACACAGTACAGACAGCAAACAAAACGGAAGGCCATATCGTGACCTTATTAGACCAGCTCGAGTACAATCGATTTCAGTCTACGTACCACTTACCTAGACATAAATCTTTTGTCTAGATCAATATTTCATGTCAAATGCTGTGACTGACTTGAATCTGAAATTAGTTCCGATAATAAATTTTCTGTACTGTTTTGCTATCGTATGCAAAATCTTTCTTGATGGATTGCCTTGGTTAGTGCATTGTATAGGAAGAACATAACATCACGCCTGTAATCCCCGAAGGGTTAGACAGAGGCGGCCTAATAATAAACCCTTTCTTGCCCATTCTTCTCCACAGAGATCTACGCTTTGGAATGGGCAACTACAGTACTTTTACAAGTTATTATTCCTTGTGTCTGTGACTGTAGCTTAGCCTTCTTTTTTTTTCTGACATTCAAAAGTGATTTTGAGTTTTTGAGGCCCAGATTTCGCCAGTTATGTTTAGTCGCATGTAACAGGGGCGAGCGTATTGACATCAACTGGGCGCAAGTCCTGATAGAAAAAACCCAATAACATTTTGCCTGACCTGGGAATCGAACCCAGGACCTCATGCTCAGCAGTCGCATTTGCGACCACTAGACCTTTTTTTTCGGATGGGAATTCATCAAATGACTTCTCCTGCTCTGGGCAGAGCGGGAGTGTCAGACTTGTACTGACTAAAACCCATCTATGTTCCTTCCTTGCCCTTTGTGTTCCAGGGCCGCGGTATCTCTTTCGAACAGTCCCGCAGCCCCTGCTAGGACCCAGTACCTGGACCTCAGTATACTGTTTTGACTTCTTTGAATGCACATGATGTTTGATTTGCTTGCGGAAGACCATAATTGAATCCCATATGTAATAATCAACGTCAAGGTTCTGACAAGAAGATTTTAAATTTTCAAAAAATATATATTTTTCATTGCCATTTTCTTCTATCAACCCAAAAATCCTCTCATAAAAATAACTATAGATAAATAACATCCCAATATTCGAGACTTAATAATCCAAAATAATTACACCGGCACTCCTACGCAAGTGATGCGTGCTCACGGCGCGAAACTCAAGTGTGCCTTTAAAAACATGGGTCAGGTTCACACCACCGAGGGATTTACTACCTTATAGTATGAATTATAAGGTTGGGTTTAGGGCAAGATGAATGGCCAGAAAGTCCGCAAAATGAACATAGTCGCGAGTTTTTACGCGACGCTGTTATTCAGATCTAGCCAATACTTGTATACAGGGTGTTGGGTAAATGTGAAATGGAAAAAGCGTTGAATTTTGTTCAATTTTGCAGGTCATTAAAACCGTTTGAAATATTGCAAGCAAGTTAAGTGTTTCTGGGGTTTTTAATTTGGTACTATTCGTAGGCAAAAATTTACATATCTTCCTTAAATTTCTGATTTTATCACTAACATTTGTTTTTACAGGTGAGGACTATTCGGTTTTCAAGTCAAGATGAACACCATCAAACCTATCAGTACGTAGCTCTGTTACCAGATAAAATATACTACAACTACCAATATGTGCTGAATAGACAGTAAAATAGCTTTTACGTACATTAATTGGTAGTTAATGTTTAGGTAAAATAGCTACATTTATTTACAAAACTTCAAAGTTTATCTCATAGCAAAAGTCGACTTTATTCATGACTATAATATTAATTGACGGAGACCATCCTAACTATATTAATATTATAAATATGAAAGTAAGTTTGTTTGTTTAAAACCGCTGAAACTAAACCTACTCAATCGATCATCGTGAAATTTTGCATATGCGTTGTCAGGAACATACACGGAAACGGACATAGGGTACCTTTCATCCCGAAAAAAAATACGGTTCCTGAGGAAAGAAACAATAACGTCCTTTTGATAAATAGATGGCGCCACGTGTCTTTCGAATCATGCTTGAATTATATTATTGAATACAAGCAGAGTACAACCCGAATTGATTGTCAAATTGTATAACAACTGGAGCGGAGCCGCGGGCTAAAGATATTATTTTATAAATCATCATTCGAGAAATCCCAGCCTCCTCTTGGCTACACTCTGTACCCACATCCGATAGATATCCCAGTACCAAGTAGATAGTTCGCCTTTTCTTCGAGCCACTTGCACTAACGATGTCATTCGCGTTCCGCACTGTCGAGTTATTGAGACTTTTTCAAGAGACAAACCACCCTGAACAGCCCCCCTCCCCCCTCGACCCCCGCGCATCGCCTAAGGGTGGCTGTGAGGAGATAGGTGTATGGAAGTGGCAGGGGAGTTTTCTAAAGATGGTCATTAGTAGTTGAATTATAGTCAAATATATTGTAGTAGTCGAAAACCGAAAATACTGAGGAAGGTGGTTTTTTTTTTCGGATGGGAAATCATCAAATGACTCTTCCCACTCTGGGCAGAGCGGAAGGGAGTGTCAGATTTGTACTGACTAAAACCCATCCATGTTCCTTCCTTGCCCTTTGTGTTCCAGGGCCGCGGTATCTCTTTCGAACAGTCCCGCAGCCCTGGGAGGTATGTGCTTTGATGATATTTTAGGATTCCGTACCTAAACGCTTCTGCTAAACGCTATAAGAAACATTAACTATGTTTCAAAGAAAAAGAAATGGATTCCAAGATAAAAATCCGTATGTCTTGAGGTATCAGAGAATTGAAACTGACACATAATACGTATTATTCTGGTCTTCATCATGAAAAACCGTAAAAAAAGGAAAAGTGTTATCAGTGGATTCAGAGCTCTTAATTAATTTCATACTTTACTATGTCTGTGGAATTTAAAGCAATATAATTGATTTTTGAGCTTCAATTCACAGTTATAAAAGTTAGCACTTTCTAGATCGTACAGAATTACTCGATAATAAAAAAAATCGAAATATATCTACGGCTGAAATGCTGAATATAGTGAAGCCCAGCACTTATATTACCTATATTCAAAACTAAAATATTCATCTATTTATTCGAAGATAAAGACAAACCAAAAATCTCAACTACGATCATCAACATCCCAAAACTACGCTCCCATTCTCTTCCATTTCCACGACATCTTCGCAAAACTTGAACGTGGATATCTGACGATAATTATGTCGGTTGAAAGATTGAATACACTTGAAGCTGCGCATTTTTTCTGTTCATCCTGCCCGGCCCCTTGGGTGTAACGGATGATTGGTGATACGGGTTTAGAGGATCAGCCTTTTGATATTGACTGAATGGAAAAAATGAGGTCTTAGTGTGACTCAGGTTTGTATGTTTGTATAATCTCTTTTGTGCCACTTGCTGAAAATATCCCACCTGGACACGAATTGCCATGGCTGACCTGGAAGTGTTTAAGTATACTTCGGAAACTGGTTGGCTAAGGCAGGAAAACTTGATCAGGTGCAGATTCATAGGACTGCGCCCTTTTCTTTTTTTTTTCGAATGGGAAAGCATCAAATGGCTCCTCCCGCTCTGGGCGGAGTGGAAGGGAGTGTCAGACTTGTACTGACTAAAACCCATCCATGTTCCTTCCTTGCCCTTTGTGTTCCAGGGCCGCGGTATCTGGGCACGCCACAATAGTGGCGATAAGTCCCCTCTTTGAGGAGTGGCTGGAGAGGCGCCACAGCACCCTGTCCTTCCGCCTGACGCAGGTCCTCACCGGATGCGGTTGTTTCGGGTGGTTCCTGCACCGAACATCGGGCGGGAGGAAACGCCCAGGTGTTACCATTGCGAGGATCGCCCAGAGGACACGGTGGAGCACACGGTGGAGGTCTGCCCCGCTTGGATGGAGCGCCGCCGTGTCCTCATAGCGGCGATCGGCAGTGGCGACCTATCGCGTCCGGCCCTCCAGTCCAGTCCATGGTCCGGAGCGAGAGTGAATGGGACGCCGTCACCTCCTTCTGCGAAGCAGTCATGCTAGCGAAGGAGGTGGCGGAGCGTGAGAGGGAGAGAACCTCTCGTCCCAGCCGCCGCAGGAGATGCCCCGGGCGTCGGGGGTCACGTGGTGACTTCCGGCCACCGTTGAAGCGGACCTGTGGACGGGAGTAATGGGCTAGCTCACCGTCCGTCCGTCTTTTGACGACAGGCCGTGTAGACGGCACTTTCGCGTTCCACGCGCGCTTCAAAGAGATGTCAGCAAACAGGGAGGGGCCCGCAAGGGCCGATGCCCGCCAGGACTGCGGGACTGTTTGAAAGAGATACTCCGGCCCTGGAACACAAAGGGCAAGGAAGGAACATGGATGGGTTTTAGTCAGTACAAGTCTGACATTCCGTTCCGCTCTGCCCGGAGCCGGAGAAGTCATTTGATGATTTCCCATCCGTAAAAAAAAGGGCCGCGGTATCTCTTTCGAACAGTCCCGCAGCCATATATAGGGCTCTGCCCTGGAGTGCAAATGTGGTGTTACCCCATAAATGATGGGACACTTGATATCGTGTCCTGCCTGTCATGTTGCTTGCACATCACAAGCGCTGATGGACGCTACTGAAAGTGCCAAACTCGTGGTCAAATTTTGGCTGACTCAATTTAAATTGTCATCGACACGATCAGAAGAGACCTTACCTCAACTATGTGGGGGTCGGCTTCCGGACTAACCAGATCATCATCTTCCTGCCCTTATCTCATTTTATTTGGGGTCGGCGCAACATGTTTTCTTCTTCCATTCTCCCCTAAATAAATTCCGGACTAACCAGATACAGCCGCATAATCCGCTATACCTTTCCCACAGCTGGGACATAAGCCTGCTCTCTATGAAAAGGAATGGGAAGTGGGCCACCACACAGGCCCCAGTGAGGGTTGGCACAGCTTTGAAATCCCCAAAGAGTTAGGTGGAGGTGTACTTTACAAGTACACCCAGATTTAGCCAGTGTGTCAGACTTTCGGGAATACCCGTTACGATGGATTACGTAAATTAATTCAATCAGTATCTTCTCAAGAAGAATAAGAGCAAGAAGAAGAAGAAAAAATAAGGCTGCTATTATTCCTACGATTTTATTATAAAACAGGCCTTTTTCGTGTTATAGTTGCAATCACAACTGCCTCGCATGGAGACCCAGGTTTGATATCCAATTCAAGTAAAGTGCACTACGGATATCCTAGCAGCAGCCTGGCAATATTAAGGTACCTCTTGACAGAGGTTTACGGAGACCTCTGCCTGCCCTACAGGAAATACAGGTGTGATGTTATGTTCAGCCATAGTGATACAAAAAAAGAAGTAAAAGGTAGATAAGACGACTCTCAAACAACGAAACAAATGATGATACTAGTAGGTACCCGCGACTCCGCCCGTCTCTCATTTGTTGGTAATGTGGCTCGCGATAATCATATTTTTGCTCAGAGATCGGCCTCGATAATGTTTTACCTTGTACTGGTTGCAAAACAGGCACTTTTTTGCATTTTTTTATAATAAAAAATCTCTAGGAAGACATGTCATGTGTTGGCTGTTAGAGTAATCAAAGAACGCCCAAAGAAACGATAGATAGAATGTGCGGAAAATCATGTGAATGGAAAGGATGTAACTGCTCCGATCCACCGATGAACGATGATCTCGATGTAACTGATCCGGCTCGAAGGACCAAAATGTACATATAGATAAGACATCATGCTGCGCCGACCCTAAAATCATTCAATGACAAAGATTAAAAAAGACTATGTAGATACCAAAGCTCGCCAGTTCCATTTAGCACTACAAATTTCATACAATAACAATAGACATAAATATATAAAGAATTTGTTTAGTGCTAAACGTCTTTAGTGAATATTGTCGTGCGAGTAGGCCTTATATTTTTAAAGTTATATCTACTTTTTTCTTTGATGTAACTTTTTTGCTATCCCTACTATGTCTGGGATATTACGCTATTACATTTGAATAATTATTCTTCACCGTTGATGTGTCGCGTAGCTCAGAGGCTGTAACTATAAATATATTTAGGTTATCGCGTATTTTCTGGAATTCAGCATTTTAGACCTCGAACTTGGGTGGGAGGTCAAAGACTTCTATTGGAGTGTAATGATAATGCAGGTTTTGCTTGCAAGGAGGTCGAAGATTATTCAACGGTCCGGGAATGTACCGGGAAAAAAACTATCGCGTCAAAATTGGTCCAGCCGCTTCAAAGGTGAGCCGGAACAAATAAACAGACAGAAAGACAAAAAATAAAAAATAATGTTTGTTTTGTTATATGTACCGTATACATTTGTGTTTTGTGTTAAAACCTTCTTTGTTGTAACTTAAAGTCTTTTGTATATTCATGTAAGGCGTAGGCCAGGGTATGGTTAATCTCTCTCACATTTTTCCATGTCTATGTCTATCATCATCATCATCATCGTCATGTCCTGGTTTGAGGAACAGTGTGATAGTGTGATGTGATGGTGATGGGGGGTGGCTGTGCCCCCCCCCCCTTCCCCCACCCACAAAACACCAGATCTAATCACATATCTGTGTAATACTCCAAAGATACATAATCCAGGTAGGCATGTGAACCCCCCTCAGCCCCCCCCCCCCAGCCCTCGACCCCTCAACCACCCCCGCCTCAACAGATAACAATATGCAACCAGCACCCGCCCCCCTGGTTTTTTTTTTTTTTTGAGCGGAAGTGAGTGTCAGACTTGTACTGACTAAAACACATCCATGTTCCTTCCTTGCCCTTTGTGTTCCAGGGCCGCGGTATCTCTTTCGAACAGCCCGCAGCAAATTAAACACACTCATACTCAATTTTATTTATTTGTATGTATCGATAATTTTATTGTAGTATCGACTGTTTGTTATATTCTTATAGTTACAAAATTCCGGACGTTTGGCAATCCTACCACTGCTACGATATATCCCTCTTCTCTGTCAGAGAGACTGGACTACTTACAACGCGAGCCCAGCGCTGATGAGTAGATGTCACATGTCTCCGATTTTTTGTTTCAGAACACACTGATCCCCAAACAATGATTTCCGTCACCAGTTTTAGAGCAGTAAGTACTTATTTTCCCACTGCTGAGCAAAGGCCTACCCATGGCTTTCCAACCTTCTCTCTGTGCGATTTTCTCCTGCCAATCTCACAAACGCCTCCAAGTCGTCACGCCAGCGTTTTCGAAGATGCTCGATCCGTATATATTAAAGATTGCAGTTGTAAGTCAATACACGACATCCTAAATCCTTGTACACACAGACTATGTATGTTAGGAAAATGTCCTATTTCTAATTGGGGCTATAACGTCCCCTGGAGGGGCGTCACGGACGATTTCACTGGCGGGACTGATACGTGTGTATAGTATAGCATAGCTATGTTTAGTGGGTCCCAGGTTTTAGCGACAATGTTTCGCAGCTTCATTTCGAAACCGTTACTAAACAAAAAAAGTAAATTTTACAAGAGAGCTAATTTACGATTCATGCACGACATATGAGATTTTTCTGGCATTATTTGTTAAATTATTGGTTTCTTTTTAAGGTACAGTCATATAATCTAATATTTTCTATAATTATTTTTTTTATAATCATTTTAATTTTTACAGTAACACTTTTGCGTTAATTATTTTTTCAATTAGGATTCAATTAGAACTAAATAGACCTGTCAAATTCATTCTGTAGATTTTTCTG
Organism: Lycophotia porphyrea; assembly: GCA_950005105.1. NCBI lineage: Eukaryota > Metazoa > Arthropoda > Insecta > Lepidoptera > Noctuidae > Lycophotia > Lycophotia porphyrea. The sequence goes on from OX465403.1 coordinate 15,268,672, forward strand.
ATATAAGTAAGATGGCGTTATTATCTCGATTTCGCGAAATTTCGTTTAGTAACGGTTTTGAGAGCAGCAGTGGCCCAGTGGTAGCGACCCCGACTTACGAACAGTATGTCGTGGGTTCGAGCCCAGGCAGGCGCATTACTTTGTGTAATTTATTTCATCACCACTGCTCTCAAAAACGGTGAAGGAAAACATCGTGAGGAAACCGGCATGTCCTAGAACCAAAAATTCGAAGACATGTGACATCTACCAATCCGCACTGGGCCCGCGTGGTGGATTATAGCCCATTCCCTCTCAAAGAGAGGAGGCCTGTGTCCCAGCAGTGGGAACATTAATAGGCTGATGATGATGATGATGATGAACGGTTTCGAAATGAAGATGTGGTTTGTAGTGACTGAGAGCTACGCCTTGTATTGTAGTAAACTGATGATTAAAAATAAAAAAAATGTAAGGTATGATTCATGTGTTGTTGGAAGCTATAAAAGCCACAAACACTTCGTAGGAACCTTTACATAAAAAGACTGCTTTCATAATTCAGCCATACAGGGTGTGTCTTAACCGTTGCAGCTACATGAAAATGGTCTATAATTTTTAAGAGATTATTTATAATTTTATGTGAAATTTTGATCCCCATTCACAGTTTTTAATAAAATGTACAGTTACAAGGATTATTTTTTATTTTTTTTAAACGTTGCCCCACACTAGGAATTTCTCCTGTATCGTGGGTGCGTTCACAAAAATTTAAACTCAAATACACAACCCGCAAGACCCGGAACAACTATCTATAGGCCATACAAATATTTGTTCGGTGTGGGGATCGAACCCGCGACACGCAGCGCTGCAGTCAATCGCTCAGCCACTGCGCCAACCGTGCCGTCGAAATGGCCATTTCACTTCTTTTTTATGTTGAGGCCAGTCAATCCTGTTTCCAATGCTGATAAAAAACTTCTATTGGACCAAGCATCAATGGAGTATTAAAAAAATCAGAAATTGCAAAAAAATCTTTCCCATACATTTCGTATGAGATCGTACATGTCACTAAACTCGTCAACGAGTACTTCAAAACTGCTATAATCAATAAAAAAAAATCATTAATTCCTTTCTTCGTTTAATCACCAAACAACTTACAAAAACAATCAACCCCAGGGTCGAGTAGCTACCCCAGGAATTCAGCCCAATGATTGATCAGCGCCGATTACCGGTTGATTTCTAGTTAGCGTGTTCGCGGGCTATATATTCAGGTGCTCGGCTAGCAAGATCGATTGGTTACCATCGATTTTTGGGCAATTATGTGCAATTATTATAGTGGTACTATGTTGTGAGTCTTGGGGCTACGGTTTTGCATTAAATAAACGTGTACTTAGCCATACGGCTTAAGGTAGAAAGTCGTACATAATATGTTGTGTATAAATTATGAAATCGAACATAGGAATATAAACCCAGCTGTTTTAAAATTGACACTACACATATTATAACATAACATCACGCCTGTAATCCTCGGAGGATTAGGATTATTTTGCCAGTTATGTTTAAATTACATATAATAGGGGGAGAGCCTATTGCCATTAACCGTGCACAAATCCAGACTCCGTGGCCGCTACTGAGTAATTCCTGATGGAAAAAGACTAAATAACACTTTGCCCAACTTGAGAATCAAACCCAGGACCTCATGCTCAGCAGTAGCGATTACGACTACGACACCAACGAGGTAGTCAAAATTGACACTAGAGACTATAATAATTTTATTGTTTAGAAGTAAAAAAAAAAAAATATGGAAAGCACCAAGTAGAAATTAATACTTAAATTAGATCAAAGACAATCTCTGCCGATGGGGGTTCATGGACGGCTCAGACCTCAAGTGCATTTGCGGCGTCTCCCCACAAACAATGACCCACCTTCCATCTTGCACTGCATGCCCTATGACCTGCGCTCTTGATGATTTATTTACTGCATCAGTGAGCGGGATCGCGTGGCTGAGTTTTGGGCTAAACATACTATTTAGACTTTTTGCCATCGATACGCTAAGAAGAAGAAGTTCAAGATTAAAGGTTTCATGTTTTAAGTGAAAAACTAAGACTAATCAAACATCAACTTAACGGAGGGAAGGAATATTAAAGAAAACAAGGCGTTTCTATAAAAAAGTCCATTGCGTGGCAGTGGAATAATAATTATTATGTAAAATATTATAATCGAAGTACGGCTTACATTTGGATAAAATCCATCATCTGGTGTAATCTTAAATCTACTGTTTGAGCTAAAATCGAAAGCAAACCAAAAAAGCTCGCTGAAAAACCACAACAGAACACAAATAAATCACGATTTAACACAAATTGAAGTGTCCTGTGTCACAAAAAAAAAGCAAATCAAAGCTGTCGAAAGGTCGGCAAAATATGGCAAAAGCCGGTTTTTCACTTAGCGCCCATGTAATTGGGAAATGTATATCGGCACATTTTTCAGCCAATATGCTCTTGTCAAAATCGGGACAAATGATGTGGATGGTGTAGATGAGAACACGGTACGTGGGCGTTGGGTTTGCTTTTTTTGTGGTCATAATTGATTTATAGGCTACAAATAAATATGGCTTGTGTAAGGATGACAAACATTGTCACACGTAAACAGTTTCTCTATTGGCCTGTTATCTTTTCAGCGGGATAATAATATGAGAAAACAATAGTTTACGTAACTAAATGTCAACTTTTCTGATGAATTGACAACCAAACTTCTAGGCCAATCATCAAAGGATTTATTTCTACTAACTGACAGGCAGTCATGGGAAGGCCTTTGACCAGCAGTGGGATTCTGCAGGCTAACAGAAGAGATGGATAAGATGAAAGGGAGATTATTTATTTTTTCCCTAAATATCAGTAAAACGCCAAATTAATTAAAACGTTTTAATTGTACTACTAGTATATCATCCTACGCATTTTTTTGGATGAGAAATCTTCAAATGACTTCTCCCGCTCTGGGCAGAGCGGAAGGGAGTGTCAGACTTGTACTGACTAAAACCCATCCATGCCCTTTGTGTTCCAGGGCCGCGGTATCTCTTTCGATCAGTCCCGCAGCCCTGGATCCTATGCATCAATAAATCAGTTCAATTCATAACAAAACGACGTATTTTTCTACAAATTCGCCGCCATTTTTCAGAGCCAACAAACACATTGTCCAGGTTCTGCTGCTGAGCAGTGGCATCCATTAGTATCGAGCATCGAAAAGTGCGTGTGATAGGTTAAAAATGTAGCCTCTCACTAATGCTTCATCGGACAGCTGTGTACGTACAGTGTAGGGGTACTTTTGGGACATTGGGTTGTTGGAGAAAATTATGAAATTAAATAATTGTTGGTTCTTGAGCTGATGTTATGCCCAACACCACACACCATATTCCATCAGTTATGTTCCAGTTCCATATAATAGTGGGCGAGCCAATTATCATCAACCATCTTGGTAGTTTATGTATATTTTCATTTGGCATAATCAGCTAGATAGTGTTTTTTCTCGCTGCTGGGACTGGGATACGAGTATGCCTGCCTCCGCGCTGTGAAAAAGTAGCCTGTAAACCACCACGCGGGCCAGTGCGGGTTGGTAGATATCACATGTCTTCGAATTTTTGGTACTCGGTCATGCTGGTTTCCTCTCGATGTTTTCCTTCACCGTTTTGAGAGCAGTCTTGATGAAATAAGTTAACCAGGAAACCGGTTTGACTGAGTTTTACTTGCCTGCTTTATTGTAACTGTTTATTTACGGCGGCTTCGCCCGCGTATATTTCTGTAACTATCCTACAGGATCGTACTGGGATATAAACATATAATGTTAATCCGGGTGAAAAACTATCTGTGTACCATAATTGATTGATTGATTAATTGTGCCAGTTCCGTTCAGCCGTTATAGCGTGATTGAGTAACAAAAATCCACCCATTCAAACTTTCGCATTTATACATATTAGTAGATAAAATCTTCACCACCGTCAATATCATAGCCAAAAACTCAAAAAAATCCTCCAACTACGTACAAACATCCATAAATCCAGATTAGTCAAGTGTTTGGGCGTACTTCGGACACAAGGCTGTCGTTCCCTGATTTATTCGCCACATCAATTCTTATGAACATACCAAGAGTGCTCTGGCTTCGATTTTAGAGGGGACGAACATGATTTACTGGTGGCGTTGTTGACTGTTGCCTTATTTTTATTATTGATTTTTGAGGATGGTTGGTTTTGATCGTAATTATATCATGAATGGAGTTCTGGCTACGGGTAATAAAATTATGATTATTTAACGAGATACGCTACGATAAATTCTTCAGAATTCGACTTAGAAGGCAGCAATAACTCACACAAAATCCAGGGGGTTCATCAAACCAGCTCATGTAATAAAACAAAATGATCAAAGCGCCTAAACAACTGACGATCACTTCCAAAACGTTTCATATTTCTACAACTACTTCCAATAGGATTGATATAAGCTCTTCATAACATAGATCACCCTTTGATTTTTCCATCATTTGGTTTGGAACGTCAGAATAAAAAAATGGATTTCTATCAAGTATCTTTATTTTCTGGTATTTACATTTTTCCATATGCCTGACGTCCTATGAAACCAATAATTGTTGTTTCTTATTCTATTTTTTCAAGCGACTGTTTTCCTACCGACCGAAATTCAGTGTTCAAACTGCCTTCCATATCGTATACCAGTAAAATTAAGGTAAAACAATACCAAATTAAATGTTTTATTAACCACTACAATAATAATTATCAGTAACCGTGGCGTGTCACAAACACGTTATCGACCAAAACGATCTTTTGGTGGACAAATTAAAAATTCTTAATAGCTAACAAGGGAACGCACAAATAGCTGGTTGTCTGGGGACCTCGTTGCGATAAACAGGGATATAGTAGGAATGGAAGCGGGTTGTTTATTGTATGGAGGAGGACAGACGTTGCTTTTGAGGTTGACAGCTTGTGTTGCGAGACAGACTTGGCCAGAAATTGCAAAAAAAATAATTCGGAAGGTGAATAGAAGGTTTTGGCTCTGCAGCAAAAATATTGAAAACTAACGGAAAATCATTGATAATACAGGGTGTAAAAAGACTTCACGAAGCCGTCAACCAAGCATTCTGTACATCAAACTATGTAACTTTTACGCAACAATTATTGCTGGGAAACGACTTTGTTTTGGGGTTAAAAATCACGTTTTACAGTAGAATTTAATGTAAGGCATTCAAAACATTGTGCGGATGGATGGATTGAATAGTACGGGGATCGTGGAGATGTCAAAAGTAAAAATCTCACATTAAAAGCATGTACTTGCATTGGGTTTGCTGTAAGAAAACCCAATTCTGGGTTAAACTCGCCATTGTACATAAATTATACCATTGCAATTTGTATGTATATTTTTTTTATTTGTGTGCAATAAAGAATAATAATAAGAAGGAGTACTTAAAAAAAAATACTTGTGAAAAAGTTGGAACTTTGACCCCCTATATCTCCGTAACTAGAAGGTTCCCAGGTATGGTCTAGGACAAAAAAATGATCGCAATGACGGGGAGAACAAGAGCCTTTTGACTTCGTTTAGAGTTTTTTTTACACTCTATATGAAATTTCTCAATCCAGAGTCTTGATTTGGGCCCATTAGATGGCTTCAGGTTTGCATTGTTGCATGAGACTATTACAAGACTGGAAAAATGTGAGTGTGGGCGTAATACTGAAAGCTGCCTCGTTGGTCCAGAGGCCACAAGCGTGACTGCTAAGCATCAGGTCATGGGTTCGATTCCCGGGTCGGGCAAAGTGTTATTGGGTGTTTACATCAGGAATTTCTCAGAAGCAGCCGCGGAGTCTGAATCTGTGTCCAGTTGATGGCAATAGGCTCGCCCCCTATTACATGGGACTTAAAAGTAACTGGCAAAATAGTGTACTATTAAGTACACGACTACCTAACCTTTCGGTAATTACAGTCAAGATGTTATGTTAAAGACGCCTCAAGTTAAAACTGCGCCCAACATCACCATTGAACTACACTCAAGTCTTATCCATCATCACTACCTCCATGTTACCATTACGTTTTGAATATTTACTCGTACCTACTAAGCGTGAGGTCTGCATTGACATAAAGGAAAATAGTAACTACCTCTAATATTGATATAGTTTGTTTATTTTGCCCAATTTCAGAAATAACCTGCGTGAGCTGGCGCTATTTGAATTTATTTGAACGTTTAACGGTTTTAGTTTTTGTTAATACCTTGTGTTTATTACCTACGGGGTCCTAGGTTCTATTTCTAGGTTAGGTTACATTTATTTATATATTTAAGCTTTACAAAGCAAAGGTACAAGGCAGATGTGAGTGGCAACGCCGGGAGGTGACGCTCTAAAAGGACATACACTGACCTTATTGGTGAGGTTCTTCAGAAAGATGTGCAGTACTCATAACCAGCGTGCAATGGGAAAAAGCGTGAGTTTGGGGTATCCCTCAAAGCGCAACTATTTTTGAGCGCAACCAACTAAGCACAACTAAATTATTCATCGAAGCGCAACCATTAGAGCAATTTGAAATTGTGAGCTCAACTAGTGGTTGCGCTTTGAGGAATAATTTAGTTCCGCTTAGTTGGTTGCGATTCAAAATTATACGAATCAAAAAGTTTTTTTCTTGTAATTATATTTAGTTAAGTTATACAGACGTTTTATGAATAAAAATATGGCTAGTGATCAAAGAAGATATTGTAAAAATCTAAAAAAAATACAGAAGAGACAAAAGCAGCTTACTGCTCCTACTTTGGATTTTGGCCTGGAGATCTTGAAAAGTCGTGGACACTTCAAATGTGTTGTATTTCTTGTTAAATGGGTCTTTCGATGTGGATGAAAGGTAAACAAAAGAAAGCGCCTTTTGCAGTTCCTATGTTGTGGCGAGAGCCTTCCAATCATGTAAGTGATTGCGATTTTTGCACGATAAGTTTCTGCGGATACTCTAAAAAGGATAAACATAAAATAAAATATCCAAAGCCATCAGCATCGCGACCTGTCCCCACGAAAGTTTGGATGCAGAATGTGGCTCAAAATCTATTTTCTACACTCTCATTTAGACTTTTTTCCTGATAATCTTGGCGCAGTGAGTGATGAACAAGAAGAGAGGTTCCATCAAGATGTGCGAACAATAGAAAAAAAGATGCCAAGGACGGTGGGATCCAGCTATGATGGCAGATTTTTGTTAGTTCCTCAAAAAAGAAGATTCAACGTCGTACAAAGGGCAAAAGAAAAGTCACTAACCAAATTAGATCTATTTCTTTTAGCTCAAAATACTCTATAATAGAGGATAATTTAAAATTAATGCCATTGTGTTAAAATTTGTTACGCTTTTAGTTTATATAAATTGTTTAAGCGACTTTTTTTGTTCTTTCTTCATTTTTTTCAAGTATCGCTGTATCTCTTAATTTAGACCTGCTACAATAGATTCACTTTTAGTTTCTAATTATGTCAGGCAAGTATAATCCGAAACACGTAAAATTTTGTCAGTTGTATGAAAATGTTTAAAATTTGTTCCTTTGTGTAATATAATCACATTTCATCTTATAACTACTTATGTATTACTAATACTAAACTTGGTTGTTTCTGAAAGCAACGTAATTAAATGTTATTATTTGTATTAGACACCGGTTCCGTGATTTTCTTGCTCTTTGGCATAGGCCTCCCCAAGTGTTCTCCATAACGATCTATCCCTTGCTATCCTTATCCAACATGGTCCTGTCACCTCCTTGATATCATCCTCTACAGTCAATTTTGGCTTTTAGAAATTGCAGTGGTTGGGAACATTGTGTCCCAAAATAAAATTACATGGGACTTGCAAAAAGAATGACTGAGACCGTACTGTTTGCAAACTGTATGTATTCCAAGGCCACGTCACAAAATGACTTGGCACCAAATACACATACAAAGCCAATATTTTAAATAACAAAGCAAGTAATTTTCCTAATTCAAAGGGTGAGGCCCAATCATTATCAGACTTAACCCTTTCCTATGAAGTCATTATGTATCTACCTATTGGTTGTTAACCTAATGGGTTAACCTAAACCGTGGATAACACGCGATTGGAGCTTTTTAATGGTGTTTGGTTATTGTGATTTAGTTGATTAGACAGTTAATGGGAACTGGTACGAGTAATCTATTGGTTTGGAAGTTTTGTCTGTGAACTAAGTTGATGATTGAATTTTGAGCTGGTCTATTGTTCCTAAATGAATTGGTTCGTATGTGGATGGCTATAAGTGTAGAGGAAAACCAAAAAAAACGATGGATGGACTGTGTCAAAGTGTATAAAGGGTGCAAAAAGACTCTTAACGAAGCTGAAAGGCACTTGTTTTCCCTGCCATCGTGATCATTTTTTTGTTCAAGACCATACGTGGAAAGCTTCTAGTTACGGAGATATCGGGAGTCAAAGTTCCAACTTTTTCACAAGTTTTTTTTTTAAATACATGTTTTTAAAGTAGGATTTTTACCTTAAACACCTCCAGGACTCCCTTACTATTAAATCCATCCATCAGAACAATGTTTTGAAAGCGTTACATGGAGTCCTACCGTAAAACGTGATTTTTCACCCCAAAAAAAAGTCGTTTCCCAGCAATAATTTTTGCGTAAAGTTACTTAGTTTGATGTACATAATACTTGGTCGATGGCCTCGTGAAGAGTCCATTTATACCCTGTATGGCTTAGAAAGTAGGTGACTACTGAGATGACGAGTAAAAGACAAGTATGGAAGAAGAAGGTTGCGCCGACCACAAATAAACTGGGAAAAGAGCAGAGAATGCTGATGATGATGAATTGGTTTGGATGGAAAGTAGCCAGCATCATCGCCTTGCTTATTATATAATTTAATTTATATTTTGCCATGTTTCTTAGGATACATCCATTTTATTTCGTCTAGGACCTACTAATACATTGCACCTTTTTATTTTTCGGATGGGAAATCATCAAATGACTTCTCCCGCTCTAGGCAGAGCGGAAGGGAGTGTCAGACTTGTACTGACTAAAACCCATCCATGTTCCTTCCTTGCCCTTTGTATTCCAGGGCCGCGGTATCTCTTTCGAACAGTCCCGCAGCCCACATTGCACCTTCAAACCTTCATTCGCCTTTTCCAGTGAATTAGTTCTTTGTATTGTTAAAAGTTTGTATATATAAAAATTAAAAAAAAAAAAACTAGAACATGCAAAAAACGAAACGTTTGCGGACGAAGTCGGGGGTGAAGTGCTAGTTTCTCATAAATACCTTTACTACAAACTTCGTATAATTTTCACCCCAAAACCGACGACTATTACACTAAATCCCCATCATAATCACCACTCCATCCCCACTTTAAATTATAATTTTTCAATGACCGTACGAGAGCCTAAGCAAACGTATAAATAACGTAATTAAGTAAAATTAGCAGCTCGTGTAATAATATCGTAGGGTTCCAAACAATATGGGGATAAATATTTATTAAAGGCCCTGAAACTGTCCACTATTGGGTCAAAACATGGATGGGAAAGGTAGGTTCATTTGGATACGGCGTTTTAGATGTCTTGAAACTTTGATCTTCAGGTTAAGCTGCGCTTGCCTAGGTTGGTTTATGGATGGGTGACCACCCAGTACATACCGAGTTTCCTCCGTGTCTTGGAAAGCAAGTTAAGCTTTTGGTCACGGCTGTCATTTGTAGATCTTTGACAGTCGTTACAGGTAGTCAGTGGCAGACAACCAAAGTTTCCAAGGGGTATCGTATTACCAAGTACTTACTGGGCTGGGGAGGTCAGACAGGCAGTCGCTCCATGTAAAATACTAGTATTTAGCTGCATCCGGTTAGACTGGAAGCTGACCCCAACATAGTTGGGAAAAGGCTAGGCAGATGATGTTTTAGATGTCTTGAACTACATCGACACGATCTTTTTAAACTTCATAATCATCGTTCAGCCCGGCCTTATCCCAATCTATTTGAGGTTGGCTCAGCATATCCTTCTTCTATACTTGTCTATGAATCGTCATCTCATCAGTCATCACCTTTCTAGCCGTATCATTTGTCACATAGTCCATTCATCGTTTATTTGGTCTGGCTTTAGTTTTATAGCCATCGACAATCATATTCCAAATATTCTTTACGACATTCCTCGTTTGCATTACATGCCCACACTCTGACAACTGAGTTCCATACAACTTTTCAGTCACTTTAAGTAAGTTCAACCAAACTTGTGGTATTTTTTTTCCAGAACGAAACTCTGCAATTGTCGTCATCATCTGCCTAGCCTTTTCCCAACTATGTTGGGGTCGGCTTCCAGTCTAACCGGATGCAGCTGAATACCAGTATTTTACATGGAGCGACTGCCAGTCTGATCTCCACAACCCAGATAGTTCTGGGTAATACGGTACCCCTTAGTAAGACTGGTTGTCAAACTTTTTGGCCACTGATTACGTAACGACTGTCAAAGATCTACAAATGACAGCCGGGACCAACGGCTTAACGTGCTTTCCGAGGCACGGAGGAAACTCGGTATGTAATGGGTGGTCACCCATCCACAAACCAACCTAGGCAAGCACGGCTTAACCTAAAGATCGACCCGAGTGGCTGTTATTATTTAGTAATATTATAACAGCCGCAATAAACTCTGCAATTATATGAATTAAAAATCAAATTATCATTCATATTTAAAAAACCCTGACATGACATCGAAATGCATACTCGGAAGCGCTACCATACCATATCCAACCCTTCCCCGCTGCATGTGCCCTGTTGGTCAAGCTGCGTTAACGTATGTAACCCTCGGGGCGTCCCTTCGTAGCCGCCAACTGTCATAGCATGTTTATTATTTATACTACACTACGCCACTACGCACTACGCGGCCTGTTTGCGTAGTTCGGTTCCAGGGAATAGCGGTCACAACTTCATTTGGGAGGTAATTTAACGTTGAAGGTTAACGCTTGAATGGGTAAAGGCGTAACTGAATAGTTTATGGCAACAAGCATGCGGGTTTTTTTTTGTTTTAAACTGTGCTTTGTTCCAACTGTACAATATTCAATTTATCTTGGATAGTGTCATTACAGTAACTCAATTGCGAAACATACTTTGCATCACAATGCAAAGGATTAAATAATAAATAAGAAATTCCTAATTCAATACAAGACATTTGAAAATAGGTTTGAATGAATCGCCTGATCAGCAATGTAAATAATGCAGCAAATATTGTTGAATTGAAAGGCATTGCCATTGAAATTGTGTGACCCCGCAGGTTTATTCCATTCCAATGTATGCAACGTAGGTACATTCTTTCTGCCAATGGTGCCGATTCCCTTGTTTACAAACTAATCCAAATTTAAGTTCAGTGCATCTTTTTCTTTCTATTTCATTAAGAAAAGGACAGAAGATCAATTTTAGATTAGTCCTGTCAAATTAACCAGCGCCTGACACAAGGTTAGACGCGATTTAAAAGTTGACTACTAAAATTACATCAAATTACGTCAGGTGCTGACTAATTTGACAGGACTAAACTAATATTTATCTTCTGTCCTTTTCATAATGAAATAGAAAGAAAAAGATGCACTCAACTTAAATTTAATTTAGTTTGTGAACAAGGGAATCGGCACCATTGTCAAAAGTTGACCAAAAATGCTTTATTCATAATTATAATTATATTATCAATATGATACCTACACGTCATATTTGTTGTTTTATTATCCACTTAAAACCTAGCGCTTTAAAGTTTAATATCCCTTAGACCCAGTGTAATCAGGTTATTTTTCCCATCAGGAAACCCACCTTAAAAAAGTACAATTACACCTACAACTTTGATTAGTCATCGCCACATACCCCACTAAAAAAACCGGTATCAATGCCCAACCCTCCAATGTTCACGCAATTAAATCAAAAATACACACGCCTCACGATCGTTTATTAAAATTGACAGCCGCGCCACACCTGTGCCGCAGCCAAAGGGTTAAACTACAAATTGATTCGTTGGTACACACGTCGTTATTAAAACATTATAGGGTTAAATGTTGGCTTTGTGATGTCGAGCTTTTTAGGGTTGATAAAAGGTTTTATTGGAAATTCGGAATGGAATGGAAATACCTTTTAATTTTGAACTCAAAATATGTTTTTTTTTGTATTCTGACACACAAGATAAACTCAAACTATGTATAAAATATACACACACATGTATAATTAATGTGTACCTACAAATATATTCAATATTTTTCTACATATTTTTTTGTAAAAATAAGGTATAATGGGTCCCAGATCAAAGTTTTTCGGACAGTTAAGGACTTATTTTCATGGTGATGCGTACTACTCGCAACCGGAGCGCTTGTATGACCTGATGTATGAACGTAGACGAGGCAAAAGTAGTTTCTAAGGATCGTAGCAGGTGACGTTCTGTGGTTTCTGCCTACCCCCATGGGAAAAACGCGTGAGTTTATGTATGTATGTATTTTGAGGGCGAGTCTATTGTTATATACCAGGATTCCAGTAAATAATACTAAGAAATTCACATGACATCACGCCGGTAATCACAAAAAGGTTAGGCAGAGGTGTACTCAATAGTACACCCACATTTCACCAGTTATGTTTAAGTCCCACGTAATAGGGACTGAACTTATTGCCATATATGGCTTTTGCAAAATTTCTGTTGTAAAAATCAAAAACAATACTTACTAAAGAGACAATGAATCAAATCCCATCTCGATTCCAACCCTCCATCGGGCAAGCGATCAAGCAAAACCATAAGTTTGGCGGAGACACCGATACAAAGTTCTGCGCAACTGTTATTGTAGCACAAAATATTATACCACTTATAACGAAAAACAATAACAAAGTTTAGTCTATAAATAATGGACGAGAGATTGGTGAGGGTTAAGGTGTAGGGTACTATTGGAACTCGATAGGAGTTGTGAATCGAGTGAGTTTATTTGTGAGCGAAAAGTGAGTGAGTTACTCAAAACATTGAGTGAAATTTATGGGACTTTGATTTTCTACTAACCTATGTCACTAAATATCATCATTCCAGCCCATATTCTAATTAATTTAAGGTCGGTGCAGCATGTTTTCTTCTTCTTTCATATTTCTCTAATGGCCATCATCTACTGAAATGATGACTGCTAAGTCACTTCCTCTCTTTGCCACAGCATCTTTTAAATAAGGAGTATTGAGTATGCCATTTTAGTTACATTAAGGTAATTATTTTGCCTATTTGTTTTAACGAGCTTCTGAAGTCATATTTTTCCGGTCGAATAAGGCAATTCAGAGAGCAGGCCTCCCTCTAGGTGGACCGATGACCTGGTGAAGGTTGCGGGGATCCGCTGGATGTGAGTCACACGGGATCGGTCAATGTGGCGGCACTCGGGAGTGGCCCATGTTCAGCAGGGGACGTCTTTCGGCTGTAATGATGATGATGAATAAGGCAGTTTTCAAAATCAAAAAAGTAAACATCATTAGAATTCCATACAAAAATGTATGTGTAGGACAGCTGATTAATTAACTTTCGAGTGTGTAAGCATAGTAGTGGTCGGTATAGTTAACTATAGTTACAACTTGTCCCCGTCGATTAAGATACGTTTACCTCTCGATAATGATGTAAGTTTACGTACTATGTCGTGGTCCTACTGTACGGTTAGAAAAAAAAGGTTTTTGGAAAAAAAGCTTGACTCATTTATTAATTTTGTTTGTAAAGTGTGAGCATGTTCCTGGAATCTTTAATAATTATAAATTACTTTTAAAAGTTATCTCTTTTTCTGAACACTCCTTGTAAAATATACATAAAATAAGCAAATGATAAATATACGCTTTCAAAAATGACTGTCCAAAGATAACAAATATTAGTGGTCAGATCACCAAATTAACCCTAGATCGACAGAATTGTAAGTCAATGGGGAGAGGCCTTTTCCCAACAGTGACCCTCAACCATTTCACTCCCAATTCCCAAAAGAATATTTTGCGCATTGTTTCGCAATCTTCTGCTATCAGTACAAATACTATTGAAGCGTGTAAAAACCATCAGCGTATACAGCAGATGACAAACGATTGTTTGAAACTATTGTCGTTAGATGATACTTTTGTCTTTTATTTCTCTATGCAGAGACTTGTATATCGACTTACGTTACTTATTTCTTTTTTGATAATAAAGTAGCAGATAAGATGGTACATGAACATTTGCAATACTACGGCTGCTACTACAGGTATGGCAAGGGTTTACCCTCGGCACCGAAACACAGTAGGTACATATTGATTAGATAGAGTTTCTCCAGGCGAGTTTCATTTACTTACTAATTAGACAATCAATTCGGATTGTACTCTGCTTGTAATAATATAAGTCAATCATAATTCAAAAGACACGTGGCAGTTTTCCAGTGTGGTAATTTTCCTCGGGAATGCAGCCTTTTTGTCGGGATGAAAGATACCATATGTCAGTTTCTGTACACCTGACAGCGTATATGTAAAATTTCAGGGTGATCGGTTCAGTAGTTTAGGCGTGAAAAGGTAAGAAGTATATAATGATAATAGTAATTGTGCCGATAGTCGTTTCAGCCAATGGCTTAATTGCCAAGAGCCTCGACCAACACTTGAGGAGGCTCTCGTTAGGTAGCTGGATCAAGGGCTTGATTCAGAAAGCGGTACTCCTAGACACGGCCCGTATTGTTAGAAGGTTCCTCTTTCTGGAACCCTGACCGCTGGTAGCTTGGACCCTGTTCCCGATACCGGTGGGCTACTATTTTTTATATTTTTAAATGTCTTTTTTTAATATTTTATATAATTAATATTTGTATTTTTTTTTTAAATGTAATAAGTTTGTAATAAGATGAATAAAGGAATAATAGTAATAGTTATATATTAGTATACTAGCTGATGCCCGCGGCTTCGCCTGCGTGGATGTCGGTTATCGCGACCAAAAGTAATCATGATGATCCCATTCCCTCATTTCATGGGAACCTAGTTTGCCCATTTTCAAAGTATTAAAATGGATAAAGTATATTATCCTTAAGAGATAGACATAAGCCATGGCAGATTTTTCTGTAGACCTATATAAGATATACAATTCTACCATTCATCATTTTGTTATATCTTAAAGGGCCGGAGGAATGGAGGGAGGCCTTTGCCCAGCAGTGGGACAATATGGGCTAGCTATATTATATATTAAAGGGCAGCGTTTTCGTTGAAAGCTCATTCATATCATTATATTTTAGCCAATCTGTACAAATTATATACTAAAAAATTCCTCGCGAACAACTCCATCTATTTAAGAAAACAATACGGTAGTATAGCATAACAAAACATAACATCACGCCTGTAATCCCCGTAGGGTTAGGCAGAGGTGTACCTAATAGTACACCCACATACAGGTAGTATAGTATTAGTATATTAGTGTTAGTATGGAAGTATGGATGGATATTATAATGACGTGACGTGAAGTTTGTATGTTTGTAAGTTCGGATGTAGGGGATAATCTTTTGCTGATTCTGAAAATTTCTTCAGCAGTGGGATGTCACATGATTCCCGATTGAAATAGGATATAATATTTAAACTCGTAGTATTACTTCTGACCATGGCGTGAACGAATCTGCGGGTGCTAAATCTAGTTATCTATAAACATGTGAATATTGTTAAGAGACAAAAAATAATGATGCAATTCATCATCATCTGCCTAGCCTTTTCCCAACTATGTTGGGGTCGGCTTCCAGTCTAACCGGATGCAGCTGAATACCAGTATTTTACATGGAGCGACTGCCTATCTGACCTCCACAACCCAGTTACTACTGGGAAATACGATACCTCTTGGTAAGACTGGTTGTCAGACTTTTTGGGCCACTGACTACTTTAACGACTGTCAAAGATCTTCAAATGACAGCCGGGACCAACGGCTTAGTAAAAAAATAATGATGCAATTACTGGTAATAAAAAGAGATCACAGCAGAAAAACCAAATCATTCAATAATCAAAAATGAAGTTAATAGCCAATGACACGAATTAAATCAACAAAAGAAAAAAACACAAAATAGGTACTATTATCAACACCATTCGCTATTAATGACATCGGCGAAAAAAAAATCGCATGCGAAATAAATCCTCTTTTAAAAAAGAAATACTGAACGCCACTGATGAGCGTAATATTTTTCCCTACTGATATTAAGTCATGTTTAAGAAGGTTCGTCATTATCCTTAATAGTAATAGATATTTTATTTTGTCGCGTTTCGCTTTGGGGTGTTTACACAATATACTTAGGGTGCGATTGCGAAAAGTGTTCGATAAAAAGACGATTTTATGGCGAGCGAGATTCATTTGAGTTGTTAGACATTTGGTACTGAAAAAAAAATCTATCTTTACCTATTTTATATGAAAAAAATATTTATAGAAAGTGATATCTCAACCATATCTAGTTTCAACAAACAAGTATAATTTTTCGTTATCCATCACTCAAAGGATTTATCATTTCATCTACCAAACCCTTTTCTTACTACAATACCTGGGTGGGCTTCTAATTCAACCGAATGCAGCTAAATATCGGTATAAAACATGGAACAACTGCCTTTCTGACTTCCATAACCTAATAACTGGAAGACAAGATATCTCTTAGCAACACTGGCTTTTGGGTGTTTGACTTACAGACTACATGACATAACCAATTAATGACTAAGGACTGTCTTCAAAATGCTCAGTTTCAAAAACTAAAAGATAATCGATTAAAATATCGCACCTCCTAATCACGATCGATAAAATATCGATCGCCTACATGATCCACCCCCTGATACATTTGCCGTTCGTTAATAGGTTTTTCCTTCATAAAGGGAATGTTAACCTATTTATTATACAGCTGATATTAAAAACGAGGGGCTCAGTGTTGTCATAGTATTACAAGATTATGAGTGTATGTCCGCATGTTTGTGTGTGGCCATCTTGAAAACTGATGCGCGATTTTTGATACGCAATTATATTATTACAATTGTTGCTAGAAAGTCAAGCTTTTATCAACTTTTAGGATATTTGCAGATATGTCCATGTCCATTTTTACTGTACCTATGTGATTAAAACAAAGCGATAAGTTATTAATGATTTGTACTCCTTAACACAGGTTATCTAATAACTCAAAACTCAAACTCAAACTCAACAGCATTTATTTCAATTACACCATTACAGGCACTTTTGAATGTCAGAAAAACAAATAAGGCTAAGCTACAGTCACAGACACAAGGCATAATAACTTGTGAAAGTACTGTAGTTGCAAATTCCAAAGCGTAGATCTCTATGGAGAAGAATGGGCAAGAAACTCCATGGACACTCTTTTCAAACAAAATATTGTACAAAATCTTGGTTACATCATTCATGTTGAGATTATACATATGTGAGAACGATGTAGAAATACGTGCACGTTAAGAGCGTCCAGAGTAAAACATTATATCAACATTTTATCACATTATAACATGTCTAAGCGTACAGCACCTCACCCACCATTTTATTGTAGTTTTTGTACACTATTCATTACGATTCTTTAAATTTGTCATCATGTAGGTACTACAATGTTTTTAGATGAATAAATTATATTATACCTACTATCATATTATTTTTTTAATAACGCTTTCAATGGAGTAAATGTTATTAAGATGGATGTTAATAAAAGATTACGTATTTTGCATTTTTTTCTGAAATGACAGGAATATTCAGGGTATTTTCTTTGTGTTATTTTCCTAGCAGTTTCAGTGTTCGACGATGTCTTTATGACATTATGTAACTGTCACGGATTGTTTGGCGATCTTAATGAGGGTTGAAAGTGCGTTTTTATTAAAATTTTGAACGGAGGCACGGTTCAAAATTGCTCAGCATAATATTGGTTAACATTGCAAGATTTAAGAACGATACGTAAACTGAACCTATTACAAACGTAATTTTAAACTTTCCTCGACTAGAATCATAACCACAATTTTATGTAAAGACACAACTTAAAATCTAAATTGCCAACAACCAACTGCCACTTTCCAATTGCCACTTCCCGTTCACACGTTATTTTCGTGTGAATTGTGAAGTGTTTACAATTTAGACTTTAAGTTTTAAATTATGGTCTAATAATCTAAATGCCGGAGTACCGATGACCGCTACAGACACCTCGTTTGGTTTTATTCAATAATTTTAATTTGAAACTTACTACATATCTTACCTACTTATTATTCCTGTCCAAAAACGTATGTTTATAATCAAACCAAAAATCAATAGACACGGTTGAAGACATTCATCTCAACAACCAAACTCCAAAATTCACAATAAAAATACCTCACTCAACATCTAACCCTAAAATGCGAGCACATTTAAAATTCCCGATACGTACCACATCGGGTACTTGAGACCGTCACATTCGCACCATATTTATCACTGGATCAAAGTCGGATCCGGGTAATGCTCGCGGCCAATATTTCATTCGTTCGCGTCTCAATAAGCGAAGCAGAGGGTTATATATCATAGAGAGGTTCGGGAGGAATATGAGAGGAATGTGGTAGTTTTATTTATTGTGTTTAGAGGTTATAGAGGAACGGTGGGTTAATTTTGGAAGTTTCTTTGGCATTGGGACTTTTTCTGCCCTCGTGTTGGTACAAATATGTAGTAATCATTGTTTTGGTTTACCACAAAACTTTATCATTGTCAAATATTATCAGTCCTAAAGTTTGCGATTTTTTAAACACAAATAGTACAGGTGAATTTCTTTCGCGATTTCTGTGTCATCCTCTAATTAGTTCTTAATTAAATGGTGTAAAAAGACTCTTAACGAAGCCGAAAGACACTTGTTCTCCCCGTCATTGCGATCATTTCTTTGTTCTATACCATACCTGGGAACCTTCTATTTACGGAGATATTGGGGGTCAAAGTTTCAACTTTTTCACAAGTTTTTTTTTAAATACATGTTTTTAATTTAAGATTTTTACTTTAAACTCCTCCACAACCCCCTTACTATTCAATCCATCCATCAGCACAATGTTTTGAGTGCGTTACATTGAGTCCTGCCGTAAAACGTGATTTTTCACCACAAAAAAAAAAGTCGTTACCCAGCTCTAATTTTTGCGTAAACTTACTTAGTTTGATGTACATAATTACAATAACCCCTTATGGGCCGTGGAGTGTAGGATGACTTAGGGCAGAGTGACGACTTTTCTATGTGATTCGCTCCAGCATCACATAGAAAAGTCGTCACTCTGCCCTAAGTCATCCTACACTCCACACCACCGTCAGCAGCTTATTTCTTCAAAATCTTCTTTAATTTAAATCATCCTGCACATCCTAAACTTACCTGTGGTCAAGAATAGTCTACAAAGTCTGATGTATCCTACTTCACGCTTTCCGAATATTAGCCACTACTTATCGAATAAATTCAAAAATGGAACTGAATTTGTATGAAATTACGTGCCAAGTAAGTTAACGAGAACTTAATCGTAGGTGGTGAAACAGGCTCTAAGAGATTTATTGTAAAAACATACTGAGGTGGTAGCGAGACTAAGGGAGATATTATGCTGAATACAATATATTTATCGCCATTCGTCCTTGCGTGATCAAATCAGAAATGGTTACATCGGACATCCGCAAGAGAACCATGGTTACCGATGTAGCCCGAAGAATTGCCAAACTTAAGTGGCAGTGGGCAGGGCACATTGCTCGCAGAAAGGATGGCCGATGGGGCCGTAAAGTTCTGGAGTGGTGACCGCGAACCGGAAGACGTTGTGTTGGTAGGCCTCCAACTAGGTGGACCGATGACCTGGTGAAGATTGGGGATCCGCTGGATGCGAGTCGCACGGGACCGGTCAATGTGGCGACACTTGGGGGAGGCCTATGTCCAGCAGTGGACGTCTTTCGGCTGAAATGATGATGATGATAATTCTTCGGAAATATTTTAATTCAATGATAATGACGTAAAGAGCAACTGTTAAACAAAATTGTCTCAATAATAATTTTATTCCCTGTATTTCAGTTGACAAAGTAACAATAAAAGTTGCCACATCCAATAAAAATAAAACAGTTTCAAGTCCCCTTCACATTCGGAATACATTTTTAAAAAGGAGTTTAAACTTCGACAGTAGGAAGAGAATAAGAGGGGTTGGTTCAAATTGAAGGGTGTAGCGACTAGATGGTTAGCATTTTTCATATCATTGACTGAATAATTGTAGTAATTGGTTGTCTTGGTATGAGTTCGTGGTGAAATAATAACGGCCGCTTGGGTCGATCTTCGGGTTAAGCCGCGCTTGCCCAGGTTGGTCTGTGGATGGATGCCCACCCATTACATACCGGGTTTCCTCCGTGCCTTGGAAAGCACGTTAAGCCGTTGGTCCCGGCTGTCATTTGAAGATCTTTGAAAGTCGTTACAAGTAGTTAGTGGCCCGAAAGTTTAACAACCAAGGGGTATCGTGTTAACTGGATTGTGCAGGTGAGATAAGCAATCGCTTCATGTAAAATGCTTGTATTCAGCTGTATCCGGTAAGACTGGAAGCCGACCCCAACATAGTTGGGAAAAGGCTAGGCAGATGATGGTTGTCGTGGTTTGAGCAAGTGATACTGTGGAATGAGTGATAGAATTGAATATACTTTATTGTACACCAAAATGTGGGTGTACTAATAGGTAGACCTCTGCCTAACCCTACGGGGATTACAGGCGTAATGTTATGTATGTAAGTAAATCTAAAAATGTAAACTTAGAAGACGATAGTTTTTGTCTGTGAATAAAGCCAACGTATTTGAAAGTTTTGTCGTCGATTCACTAAGACGAACACAAATTCGATACCAAAACGCCGAAACGGCTATTCGCTTATAACTTGCACCCCATCCAGTATTAAGACAGTAATAAAACAACGTCAAGCATGCGAGTGTTAAATTTGTCACGATTTATTTGAGCCGAGTCGATCGATGAGCCGAACTGTCGTACGCGGCTTCTGGGAGAAATGATCACGATTATCTTTGCGAACAATTTTTTTTTAAACCAGGCAGACGCAGAATTTAAAAAATAAAAAAGTGTGTGAGTAATTATTACGCACGTAAGAATTTATACTTCTTTGGCGTATAAAACTAAAATGTTGACTAGCTAACTTCAGGGTGTATGTTGACTAGCTAACTTCAGGGTGTCGGTTTTTCGTGCCCGAGCATCGTAAAAATTTACTCTCATCATTTTTCCCTAACGCGCCAAAAGAAGTATAACTACAAAAATTTATCTGATATTGAAAGGCCAGAGATCGCACTGGATAGACAGGTTTGGAAAGAGAAAGTGTAGGTCTTTGCTCAGATGTGGGACCTTTGACAGGCTAACAAAAAAAATCCGATGGATGAAAATAGGATGTCTTGAGCATGGATGGATGTTATTATTGAGTATTATAGATTTGGGAGCCATTTTTTTTTTCGGATGGGATCTCATCAAATTACTTCTCCCGCTCTGGGTGGAGCCGAAGAGAGTGTCAGACTTGTACTGACTAAAGCCCATCCATGTCCCTGTATGCCCTTTGTGTTCCAGGGCCGCGGTATTCCGAACAGTCCCGCAGCCCTGGCACAGGTTTGGTTGCATGGCATGTTAATTTTGCTTTTCCTGCATGTACATATTTTTGCGGGCGGAAGAGCGGTACTCTATAACTTAATGACGTAGTAGTTTTAGGGTTAATAAATTATGATTTCTTTTGTTATTTTATTTTACACGTCTATCCATGGACTCCTTTCAAAAACAGGAATTGAAAAGAGCGAAGCGCTGCTAAGATTAGCAGAGAAGGTTAGCGATGTAAGTGCGTAACACAAATATTTAGACTATTTTAAACATTGCCTCACACTAGGAGTTTCTCCTAGTTCGTGGGTGCATTTACAAACATTTAAAGTCACATACAAAAACAGTCAGAGTTTTCGGTTTTTTTAAATAATACTGAAGCATTGTGTTTCGAATTTCCCTCAAAATCCCTTCGTGATATAGAAAAGTTTGTAACGAAAATGACAGCCAGTTTGACTCATGACATTAAATGTAACCACAAACAACCAACTATTTAATTATCCCATTTAACAAATTAATGAATTACCAAACCCATTCATCACTGCAACAATCGAAACCTTTGAAATCCCCGCAAAATAATGCATTCATAAACAGCCGTTAAATAACATATCACAATCAACATTATAAAGCCTGATTAATAACACATTACGCGATTGTTAGACGCGCGATATGTCAATTTAAACGCACAAATCCGATTCGCATCCATCACCGATCGCAGCATTAGCATTAGCACATTAGTTAACAATTAGGTGGACGCGCGTCGACGCGTCATCGCGTTCGCGACACGCGCGGCTTGACGGGTTGGGAGGCGAGGTTGTAGTGCAAGCGTGCCATCATCTGCCCAGATTTTTCCCAATTTTGTTGGGGTCAACTTCCAGTCTAACCGGATGCAGCTGAATACCAGTATTTTACGTGGAGCGACTGTCTATCTGACCTCCATAACATAGTTCATCATCAGCCTTTTTTAATGTTCCCACTGCTAGGATACAGGCCTCCTCTCTATGAGAGGGAATGGGCTATAATCCACCACGCGGGCCCAGTACGGATTGGTAGATGTCACATGACTTCGAATTTTTGGTTCTAGGACATGCCGGTTTCCTCACGATGTTTTCCTTCACCGTTTTTTGAGAGCAGTGGTGATGAAATAAATTACACAAAGTAATGCGCCTGCCTGGGTTCGAACCCACGACTTACTGTTCGTAAGTCGGGGTCGGTACCACTGGGCCACCGCTGCTCTCTTACAACTTAGTTAGTACTGGGTAATACGAACCGAAAGTCTAACAACCAGTCTTACCTAAGGGCGATATCCCTTGGTAAGACTGGTTGTTAGACTTTCGGGCCACGGACAACCTGTAACGATTGTAAAAGATGTACAACTGAAGCACGTATGAAACTCGGTGTGTAATGGGTGGTCACCCATCCACAGACCAACCTAGGCAAGTGCATATAAACATAAGTTTTGAAGGTACCTATGTGGGATTGACTTTACTGTATATAAATATACCATCTTCAAAATGTTGGATTGAATAGAGCCTGACTGTTGCGCATGATGTTTTGGGTTCCATTCCCATGTCGGGAAAGTGTTACTGGGCTTTGAATCAGGAATTTTGTGTACAGCTCGGAGTCTTGGACATTTTTATTACATGGGACTTAAACAAAACTACCATACTAAAGGCTACGCCTCTGCCTTACCCTTCGGAGCTAAACGGCGTGATGAAATTTTATATGATTAATGATTACTTGTTTTCTTTCCTGGTCTCCCGCTCCCCGCTCCCCGCTATCCGCTGCCAGTGAGACCACCTCTCCCTTTGACGTTTGGGAAACGTAATGAAGTTTGTGGCGTGAGGTTGTCAGCGCAACATGGCGCTGTCACTCGGACGCAACCGTGTTTAGAACATAAGGTCCGTTTGTTATGGAAAAACATAGAAATGAATATCTACAAATTATTAAAATTAAATAAAAAGATAATTATCATGGTTTAATTGGCACGTACTTGTACGTATTACTTCTTCTTATGGTGTGGTTAGTACCTAACCTTGTGTCAGAGTTTTTGTGCCGCTCATGGGCCTCTAACTTGGCTTTACATGCCGTCACGAAATATCTCTCTGGAATTCTGGTTTCGTTACGATGTTTTCCTTTATCGAATCCGAAAAATCAGAGGTGCGTACCTTGGGTTCGAACTCGAGACCTATGACTTTCACGGCTGTACGTACTGCAACACAACGCTTCGTGTATCGGAAATATGTGGTGTTATTTAATGGGGCAACATACAGGGTGTAAACAGACTCTTCACGAAGCCGTTAACCAAGCATTATGAACATCAAACTAAGTAACTTTACGCAAAAATTAGTGTTGGGAAACAACTTTTTTTTTTGGGCTTAAAAATCACGTTTTACGGTAGGTCTCGATTTACCGCACTCAAAACATTGTGCTGATGGATGGATTTAATAGTAAGGGGGTCCTGGAGGTGTTTAAGGTAAAAATCCTACTTTAAAAACATGTATTTAAAAAAAAAAAACTTGTGAAAAAGTCGGAACTTTGACCCCCAATATCTCCGTAACTAGAAGGTTCCCAGCTATGGTCTAGAACAAAAAAAAATGATCGCAATGACGGGGAGAACAAGTGCTTTTCGGCTTCGTTAAGAGTCTGTTTACACCCTTTATGTCAAATATAGAATTATGGTAGCAATATTTATTTATTGTTTAAATAGTTACTTGCCGCATTTACAGTTTGCACCAAACCGTGCAGCAAGCCAACAGCGTAGCGTACTAACTAACTAAACGTAACTACTCATCATCTGCCTAGCCTTTTCCCAACTATGTTGGGGTCGGCTTCCAGTCTAACCGGATGCAGCTGAATACCAGTATTGTACATGGAGCGACTGACTATCTGACCTCCACAACCCAGTTAGTACTGGGTAATACGATACCCCTTGGTAAGACTGGTTGTCAGACTTTTTTGGGCCACTGCCTACCTAACGACTGTCAAAGATCTTTAAATGACAGCCGGGACCAACAGATTAACGTGCTTTCCGAGGCACGGAGGAAACTCGGTATGTAATGGGTGGTCAACCATCCACAGACCAACCTAGGTAAGCTACAAACTAAACGTAACTACTATCACTAAAAAATTGTACGCAATAATTAAGCATAGCTTTACTGCTACTCATAAACATATCTAGATCTGGAATAAGTTGTATTGTTAAGTTGGTTATCAACTATAGCTACCAATTACAAAATCATACCGATATCTCTTCTGTCTTTCAGCCCATCCAAAAATTGACATTAGATCAAACACATTCAAATATTTACGAGCCATAGACGGGACAAGACGAACAATAACAGCCGCTCGGGTCGATCTTTAGGTTAAGCCGTGCTTGCCTAGGTTGGTCTGTGGATGGGTGACCACTCATTACATACCGAGTTTCCTCCGTGCCTCGGAAAGCCCGTTAAGCCGTTGGTCCCGGCTGTCATTTGAAGATCTTTGACAGTCGTTAAAGTAATCAGTGGCCCAAAAAGTCTGACAACCAGTCTTACCAAGGGGTATCGTATTTCCCAGTAGTAACTGGGTTGTGGAGGTCAGATAGGCAGTCGCTCCATGTAATAAACTGGTATTCAGCTGCATCCGGTTAGACAGGAAGCCGACCCCAACATAGTTGGGAAAAGGCTAGGCAGATGATGATGATGAGACGGGACAAGACGAAGAAAATCGTAGTCCAATACTCTATATCTAGTGTCTTACACCCGCTTATCCGGTAACATTCGTGGGTCAAAAAAATATTTTCAAAGTCCGCTCTATAAGTCTTTTAAATCTCTTTGCATAAGATTGACTTGAGCGATTAGAACGAAACTGTCAAATTTTTCTAATCAACCTTGAACCTAATGCTTTAGCAATAAAGTTGAAAATGTATTAGAGAAATTTGACAGATTGTAGTAACTTGATTTGCAGGCGTACTACCTTCACTAGTCTTTTAAAATATGTTTGTATTTTTTGTTTCTCTTTATTTCGTACCAAAACATCACACATGAATAAAATTAAAACAGCCTTTAAAAAACAGACATAGGGACAATCCCTAAAATAATAAGAATTCAGTCCTAAACGTTCAATATAAAAAGCCGGCTTTTCTCATTTCCATATTGAGTAGTAAAAATATCAATTTTCGATATAAAACCACCAATATCCACCCTCTTACGCGCCATGGGTTATTATTAAATGTTGCATGTATTAAAATTTATATCGCTGGCAACCCCAAACTTATTGGAATCGCAATTGGGAGAAGTAGGTACGTGTAATGTATAGATCGATTGTAAATGGTTGAATCTTGGCGTATTCTGTGGATTCCCCTGGCGCAATTTATTTGAATAAATTTTTTAAAGCAATAATCAAACATAAAATTTGACTTAATTATGAACACGTCTAACGTATAGGCATCACTTTTAGCCGATTGGTTCCGAAAATATAGCAATTTACATTTTTGTGGGCAAGGGAATCAAATAAATTGCGTCAGGGGAATCAACAGAATACGCCGCATTTCAAGATTCACCCAAATTATATCTCTGATACATGTTTATTGATCTGAGAGAGCTCGTGGCCAAATAATAACTCAATATTACGCACTCAAAACATTATGCTGATGGATACATTGAACAGTACAGAGGTATTTGAAGTAAAGATTATAACATTAACAACTTGTATAAAAAAAAAACATTGTGGGAAAGTTGGAACTTTGACCCCCAATATCTCCGTAACTAGAAGGTTCCCAGGTATGGTCTAGAGCAAAAAAAATATCGCAATGACGGAGAGAGGTATTTCACCACTATTCAATCTAATGGGGCTCGAATGTTCTCTTATTCGTTTCTTGAACACATCTAACGAAGGGCTATCCCGTAAGGAGTGTGGAAGCGAATTCCAGAGGCGCACAGCATGAACAGTAAAAAAACCATCATACCGACTTGAGGAGTGGGGAGGGAAACGAAGGAGAAGAGATGAGGATGAGCGACTAGGTTTACCTCTGGGTACAAGATTCTCGAAGCGTTCCCGAAGATACGAAGGAGCTTTAGGAAACCCTTACCCTACCCCTGGTTTACCCTTGTTTTTTTTTCAAAGCTGTATCAGTAAGTTTACCTATACTGCTAGTAATAATATCACGCCTATAATCTCCGAAGGACAAGGGGTGTACCTAATAGTACGCCCTCATTTAGCCAGTTATGTTTAAGTGCCATGTAATAAGGGGCGAGCCTATTGCAATCAACCGGGCACAAATCCTGACTCCGTGCCTGCTACTGAGAAATTCCTGATGGAAAAATCCAATAACACTTTGCCCGACCCGGGAATCGAACCCAGGACTTCATGCTCAGCAGTCGTGCTTGCGACAACTTGACCAACGAGGCAGTAATAAAACATCGTTAATACCATTCGCAAGTAAATATTGAGCAGAATAAATTATTATAACTCCTCGTAATAAAAATGAAAGAATATAAATCTGGCATTCCGTTTAAAACTTCCATCTCGTAAAATCTTCAAGTTTCCGCTCCGGAAGTAGTCGGAGTTCGGAATTCAAATTCGAAAAATACGTTCCTTTCCGCTTCCGGCGTTTGATTCCTTCAGTGATACGATGTTTCCTCCGCGCTGTAGAACTTTTGTAAATGTTACTGTATTAGATACTTATTAAATAAAAAATACGCGCAAAATACGCGCTTGGGCGTGGAGTTGCGGACACAATTCCGTTATACAATACAATACAATAGATACTTATTACTTGCTAATAGTTTTTATTTCGGGCCGATGGCACATCTTTAAAAATTGCTGCGGTCAATTACTATGGTACTTTGTGGTGGGTGATACTTTATGGTACACAAAAAAAAATACTTTTAATATGTCGCAGTATTACAGCTTATGTAAAAAAGGCGAGTTAGACCCAGTATCACATTATTGAATTCTAGAAAATGCAGGGGTATACTTGGAATACTCCAATGAGTGGGACATGGCAGTCCGTGCACTCACACACTTCTTGATGTCGGAATCCAATTACTGGTTTTATTTTAAAATAGCTTAAGCCCACGGCTTCACCTGCGTGGAGTTCGGTAACTAACCCACGGGATTATACTGCCAGGGTAAAAAAGTATCCCATGTGATAATCCAGGTTACTCTTTCACTTAAAAATGACTAAACGGATATGGATGAAATTTGGCAAACAGATAGTTTACTATCTGTTTGCCAAATTTCATCCATATCCGTTTAGTCATTTTTAAGTGAAAGAGTAACAAACATCCATACCACATCCTCACAAACTTTCTCATTTATAATATTAAGTAGGAAATACAAACACTGTTACGGTACAGTATCAATACTGATAAGGTAATTTCAAGACTACTTAACCCTGAAAGCCCTGATATTTGTATCAGGGTTTTCAAGTTCTAACTTCCCAACCTAAACGCGAACACTGAAATACACAAACGGCTTTGCATACACGCCTTTTACAACGAGACATTTGTTCAGAAAATTGGAAAATTATATCGCGCATACGTCTATGTTGGAAACAATACCGGTTTAAGTTGACGCTGTGGACTGTTGAGGGGTGGCAGGAGTGTGGCGTTGATGGGTCTGCCATTACAGACATAATAATATTAGGTTCCAAGTGACATTCTATAATTGTCAAAAATTATGGAAGTATCAACATTGTATTGGATTGACCGAGGAGCTCGTGGCTAAATCATAACAGCTGATTGAGTCGATTTTCAGGTTAAGCCGCACTTGCCTTGGTTAGTCCGTGGATGGGTGACCACCCGTAACTTCTCCCCTCAACCCTCTGCCTAACCTGTCAAGAGTAAAATACGAGATAATATATTATGTTGTGTTTATGTTGATACATTTCATAAGACTGAATTACATTAATTCAGCGTTTCAACTCAATAGTTTACAAAAGCTACATTATTCGTGGGTGCTATAAATTGTGTTTATTTATCACTAGCTGATGCCCGCGGTTTCGCCCGCATGGATGTCGGTTATAATCGCGACCAAAAGTAATCATGAATATTGATCCCGTTCCCGCAACAAATACTTGACAAATTATATACTAAAACCTTCCTCGAGAACCACTCTATCCATTGGTGAAAACAGCACAAAAATCGGTGCAGTAGTTTTTGAGTTTATCGCGAACAGATAGACAGACGCGGCGGAGGACTTTGTTTTATAATATGTAGTGATAGTAATGCATATTAGCTGAGCTATCAAAATCTTTGCGGACAAAGTCGCAAGCGAAGTGCTAGGTGTTGTATAATATTTGATCTTCCCTCACAAAAAGATGTCAACACACAAAAATTTTTGTTACCCCAATCCTCCCCTTACATCCATCGAAGCTTTTAGATATGTATCGAATAAAGAACGAGCCAAATATACATTTGTTCACGAAATTGGTTCAATCTTCACATTGACAATCGTTTTGTACGATAAGGCGTTATAAAAAACGTGCTAACGTCCCTTTTTTATATCAAATTGGATATAGGTTTTTTTTGATCACAGATAAAGAAACTGTATGGAAATGTGTTTTTTTTTTTTTGTATTGATAGCTTTTTTTGTTGAGTTTGGAGTTCAACTATGAAATATCGCATATTTTTCATCACGTCCGTAACGCCCAACGGGTTCGGCAGACCCATATTTCGCCAGTTCTGTTTAAGTCCCATGTAATAGACGGCAAGCCTATTGCCATCAATCGGGCACAAATCGAGACTCTGAGGGAGCTACTGAAAAATCCTGACGGAAAATCTCAAGAACACTGTGCCTGCCTTGGGAATCGAACTCGGAAGCGAATACTCGAACCGATAATATTCTAAAGATACTGACCCTATTGGTGATGTTTTTTGGATAGTTCAAAGGTATGTAGTTCTTAAACTGGCGTGCGTGTAAGATCATATGTATGATAAGAGTATGTAGAAGGTTCTGTCGTTTACGACTACATGAAAAAACCGGCCAAACGCGAGTTGGACTCGCGCGCCGATGGTTCCGTGTAAACTTGTTTTTTTTTTCCTAGCCTGCTCTGTCCCACTTCTGGGCAAAAGCCTTCCTCCACTCCTTCCCTTTCCAGTTCTGATGGAACCTGTCCAGTTAGTCCCGCCATCTCATTCGTGGCCTGCCGCGCTGCCCCACTGTGTCAGGGCACCAGTTTCCTGCTATTTTGGCCCACAGTTGCTCATGCGGCAGACATGTCCTGCTCAGTCCCATTTGAATTGGGCAGCCTTTTTAGCCACAACAGCTATTTATGTTTTGGAGCGCAGTATTTTGTTTCGAAAACAATCCGTTAATGTAACACCTTGTAAACTGCGCTTCATTGCTAGTTGGCAAACCTTGAGTTTGGACTTCTGGGTGTTAGTCATAGACCAAGTCTGTGCACCATAGGTTGATACGGGGAGAATACATTCTTGTACCTAGGTATTTCGTTATTAAACAACATTGTATTTACAGTTTTTAGATGATGATGATTTTGATGAGCTGTTAGACATTGCTTTTTGCCAAATTTCATGATTCAAGGTCAATCTATTTATGTAAGCTCTTCATTCATCAAATTAACATTGGTTCTGTGACTAGAATACATTTTTTTATGACGATATATTATCATATTCAGAATAATATGACGTAATGTCTTCTCTGCCGTCATACGTGACATTGATTTGCTTCTTTTGAATTGTGGATGAAGTTCGCTAGAGTGGGTCAGGAAGGTTTTAAAAGTGATTTTGTCAAAGGAAAAATAAAGTGTCAAATAGTGTCATTCACTTATTGTGACATTATAGTTTTAGATGCAACTTTTTGTATGGGTTAGTCTAGTGGTACCCGACTTACA
Organism: Lycophotia porphyrea; assembly: GCA_950005105.1. NCBI lineage: Eukaryota > Metazoa > Arthropoda > Insecta > Lepidoptera > Noctuidae > Lycophotia > Lycophotia porphyrea. The sequence continues at coordinate 15,298,993 of OX465403.1, forward strand.
ACGTACGCCATATACAATGGCAAACGCCACCACCAAAATAAGTCTAGTGGTCCAAAGTCAAGTCTAAGGTTTGTCTGCAGTCTGGACACTACACTACTGTACAATACACTTTAATTTGTGCATTTTATTTCATCACTACTGTGCTAAAACGGGGAAGGATAACATCGTGAGGAAACCGGTAAAACTTTTCTGCAGGCTTAACATAGTCAGCTGCAGGAGGATGTTTGTGAAGCCAATGACTTTTGAAGTGAAAACTTCTTTAGCGGCGTTGTGCACTTTTTGGGATGGGTAAAAACTGTTAAACTCACGTCAGATCGAATTGGCAGCGCAGGGTGCTTGCGCGAGTGTGCGTGTAGTTTAAGCTAGATGGCGTTGTTTCAAGTTTTCACTTCTACCGGCACTCGCGGAGTGCAACCCGTTGTTTTTTTTATAGTTTCCCTTGGTTTCCTGACAATCTCGAGAAGAGAACTTGGGTTACTAAAGTACTTTGCCCTGAAGGCTGATTATGTTTTTGAAATGTCAACGACCGAACGTCAAAATGTAGAAAAAATATCTTGTATAGTATAACCAAACCTTTTTGGGTATGCAGTTCAAAGTGGCGCTGCTTGTTGAGAAAATTGCATTAATATGGTACATTTCTTTTAGTTCTCTGTTTTTCCGCTTGCAAAGATAAGTTTGTTGAGGTCAGGGATGTTATGGAGCTCCATAATCGTAACCGACACTATCGTATCCATTTCAGAAGTTTTGGATAGTTTCGTATAAGGGCGGAGTCTAAATAAAATGACATGGTTTGACAGGTTTTTGTTTCACCGTTCACGCGCCACGTGAATCTTGCAGTTTGTTTGTTATTCTAGTCATAACATAACCTCTTTCATAAGTAGTTAGTTTTTTATTATATCCGTAACCGAAACTATCCGAAACTAACGGATAATCCGAAACAATTACATATCCGTAACCGTATCCGAAACCGATATAATTTTATTCCTATATCCATATCCGTATCCAGATCCAGGTAGAATGTACACTTTAGTGTACATTCTTAGCTACGTTCAGCATAACTCCAACCACCCCTAATGCTGATAGATGTAGTGCAGAAGAGGGATTTTTGATAGCGCTCCGACTGCGAGGGACGCTACTATTTATATTGAATTTGTTATGTTAAACAATTTATTATTTCGCGTTTGCCAAACGATTTCCCGCATACGTCACTGTTTCTTTTGTCATTTGTTTCAGGAGAACTATTTGGGAAGGTACGATTGATGTCGAATTGGTACTTGACTGGCTGCAGGAATATTTTTAGTTCGGGTTACGTGTAGTATTAAGTTTTAGCGTTTCAGGTTTAAAACTAGATTTTTGTTTGATTAAATAACTTTATCTTAAGACTTGGTCTTTGACTGAAGCTCAGAAGTCCAATCTCAACTTTTGCCAAAGAGCGATGGAACTTAACGTTCTCAATATTAGACTCTCCGATCGAATGGCAACACCTTAACACGGTCTAAGACAGGCATCGCTGATGTTGGCGATGAGTCTGCCAGGTTAAAACGGGAGTAGGGGGGCTCATTTCCAGAATGGGTCAAGACAGATGGGCCAGAATCGTTACATAGAGGGTGCCTGAAGATGGCCGTTGCAAACGAGGCAGGCCCAAGAATCGCTGTCGTAACTATTTGGACTCGGTCTTGACTTGAGGAATGGCGAAGGCCTTTGCCCAGCAGTGGGGCAGAATCATATTAGGCTAAATTTAAAAAAAAACTTACGGATGACGGGATATGCTGGTCAGTCCAAGTGGTTCACATTAGCTCCGGATCGAAAGATCAGAAAATCATGACGAGACGTACTATTTTGTTACTTTTGAAAAACGTTTTTTTCTAAAACAAGGACTCCTCTACTAACTAAAGCTCCAACCGTTAGATACTGAAAGTAGTCAAAAACCGTTAGCTCCTTTAACAATTGCTCTCAAAAGGAAAACCACGCAAAAACATGATATTGGAAAATCCTTTCAAAACCTTTAACGTAATATCCACACGGCTCAATCTCTACAATATTTGATAACAAGACAGCGAAAACACGAGCAATTCAATCTCACTTAAGGCAAAGTATGGTAAAGGGAAATTCCCATACGTATGCTATACAAACGCCTTCGGCAAAACGACAACAGCATCTTCACCAAATTGGGAAAGAACAAATTACATTTGATTTTATTTTACAATTTCTTTTCGATTGCTTCGCCTTAAGAATGACTTATGTGATTTTTGGAGGAGTTTCAACTTTGATGGAAAAGTTTTATGGTTGTGTATTGAGTGGGTGTAAAAGATCGGGTTTTCTCATGTGTGGTAAAAACATAGGGGAACTTATTTTAGCTGGAAATGTGGCGTGACGTCCAAGGAACAAGCTTTAATTTAACTTGTAACGTTTGTTTGTTAGTCGTGGGTTCGAACCCAGGCAGGTGCATTACTTTGTGCAATTTATTTCAGCAATACTGCTCTCAAAAACGGTGAAGGAAAACATCGTGAGGAAACCGGTAAGTCCTAGAAAAAAAATACGAAGATATGTGACATCTACCAACCCGCACTGGGTCTGCGTGGTGGATTATAGCCCATTCCCTCTCATAGAGAGGAGGCCTGTGTCCCAGCAGTGGGAACATTATAGGCTGATGATGATGATGATGTTTGTTTGTTTGTTAAGGTCAAATCTTGCAACTGAATTTTAAAACATTTATTGGCAACCGCGCTTAAATTTTACATACATAGTTAGGATGATAATGCATGGTTATCTAAGTGACGTCATTCTTTCCAATATGATGGACTCTCAAAGATGGCAGAGTAGTTATTTTTTATGCACCCCCATGACAAGGGTATCAATTAAAAGGGTTTGCTGAAAAGAATACCAAATGTAAAGACATAACATCACGCCTGTAATTCCCGTAGGGTTAGGCAGAGGTGTACCTAATGAATACACACACATTCCGCCAGTTATGTTAAAGTCCCATGTAATAGGGCGCGAGCTTATTGCCATCAACCGGGCACAAATCCAGATTCCCTGCTACTGAAAAATACCTGATGGAATAACAATTTACCCGACCCGGGAATCGAGCCCAGGACCTCACGGACCAACGACTAGACCAACGGGGCATTCACAACGCACTGGCACTATTACTTAAAAATATACGCACAGAACTAAATCCCGTATATTCCAAACTGGAGCCTAATGTTCAATACTTGATGTACACCAAATGTGATCTCCTGACAACAGGGGTGTTCCTTATTGATGTCTCTCTCAGATCAGCATGTCTGATCTCGGTAACAGCCCTGATTTGGCAACACCCTTTATATATGGAGATGTGAGGGGTCTCTAAGTGATTCGCGGTGTGTTGACGAAGAATGGGATGTAAGGATTAATGGGAGAAACCTATTGGAATATTCCGTTGAGGAGATTTGGGAGCGTCCATTAATTACGTGAAGCAATTTTGGCAGTTTTTCGACCCCCCCTACCCGCTTTGTGAGATGTCATGCGATTTGACTTGACCCCCTCACCCCTCCTAATCTCACGTGAGATTTATCTAAATGCGTAGTTTAGTATAAATACGGTAATTTGTGCTTGATTGCGTTGAAATCATTTAAAAAACTTAAGTATGTTTAATTATTTTCATTGACAATATATGATTGAAGTGAAGAAACATGTTTATACTTAATTTAACCCAGTTTTCTCGCTGTTGCTTGCGGGAAAAAAAATACGTGATATTTGCCGAGACTCCCCCTCTCTCCCTCGTGAGATTGGGTGAGATTCGTCTCGACGCCCTCCCCTCCAAAACGCCTCACGTAATTTATGGATGCCCCAATTCCATTTTTATAGACAAATAATGGTGCCGTGTTCCGGATTAAAAAAAATAAAGTAGTTGCCACAATCAAGATTTTGTTTAGATTGACTAAGTAACTTGTTTGCATCTGAGCCTATCAAGCACAATGATCACAGCTACTACTTTTATTTGATTGAGATTTAAAACGGGATCTTGTTTGGAGTTATCACAGACCTATTTGCAGCAATCAAGTCAAAAGTAAATCAGTTGTGTCAGTCAAGATTTTTTTAATAAAGATTGTCTCTTTTTTAACTCTTCTACAATGATGTCATGTTAAGGGTAATCAAAAAACTTGTTTGAACGTTCAATCATTTGAACTAGTATTGTTGCGATCATGTCGTGATGATCAACTTAACTAAGATTTTGATTAATCTAAACAAGATATCGTCAATCAAACTAAAAAGTCACTTGATTGGCGTGCATTTTTTCACTTAAGAAATAAAGCAAGAAAAAATATTTATTGGTCTCGCACAGGACAAGAGCAAACATATAAAGAAAAGTTTGAAAACACAAAACCACAGAACCTGTACCTATAGCGCCAAGTTCTGAAATTCTAGCCGCTACTGAGATTATTTTTATAAAAAACTAGCTTTTGCCATCGGCTTCGTTTGCGTTAATTTAGAATTTCACGGTCAATTCGGGTTGTACTCTGCAGACACGTGGAGCCATCTAGGTATTATCATAAGAACGTTATTGTTGTTTTCCTCGGGAACAGTATTTTTTTTCGGGATGAAAGTACCCTATGTCCGTTTCTGTACACCTGGCAACGTTTATGTAAAATTTCAGAATGATCGGTTCCGTGGTTTATGCGTAAAAAGGTAACAAACAAACAAACTTACTTTCGCATTTATAATATTATATTATATACTAGCAGCTCCCAGCGGTTTTACCCACGTATTTCCCGTTCCCGTGAGAATACAGGTATAAAATATAGCTTAATGTTATTTGCTGATAATGTAGCTGTCTGTTGGAGACCATAGCGCCGTGAGCCAGTGCGACTGCAGGGCGACAGCGGCGAGCGAGGAGCGGGGGACGAGGTGCCACGAGCAGCCGCCGCCGCCGTCGTACGCGCCGACATTCACATACACGACACGGACCATAAGCGCGCGTTCTTATTATCTTATTCTTCTACAATATACGAACCTACCTCATTACAGTCCGCTTTTCATTTCCTCTGAGAATCACCAACATATGGTCCTTCGAGCCGGATCTCCCTTACGTTGGGCCCTGGGTCGCTGTGTGGCCGTTTTCCCAGGAGCTCAGGATCAAGTCGCTCGAGTCGCCGATATAAGGATCAAAGGAGGAACCATTATTCGAAGGGCGTTTAATAACATTTGTCCCCTTCCAGAACCTGCTTGTTGAATCAGCAGCCTACCTGCCTACTTCAACCTGGGGAGTATGTTGGAGACCATAGCGCCGTGAGCCAGTGCGACTGCAGGGCGACAGCGGCGAGCGAGGAGCGGGGGACGAGGTGCCACGAGCAGCCGCCGCCGCCGTCGTACGCGCCGACATTCACATACACGACACGGACCATAAGCGCGCGTTCTTATTATCTTATTCTTCTACAATATACGAACCTACCTCATTACAGTCCGCTTTTCATTTCCTCTGAGAATCACCAACATATGGTCCTCTCACCGTGGAAAAGGATACTAAGGACGCCTTGAAGCTTATTTAGAGATTATCCCGTGCAAAAATCAAGAAACTTTGGCGAGTCGTACGCGCCGGTCATTACGCGACGACTTTCGAGAAGGTCAAGGAAGGACATTAGAAGGACGAACAAACCGTCTCGTCACTGGGCAAAGGATAAGACATCTTGTGAGTTCGTTCCTATTTATTCCTCTTATTCCATCTTCTTCATTCTTCAAATTCATAATTGAATATCATACATATTTTCCTAAAACTTGAGTAAGTGCTTTGTGCATTCTTCATACGTTACTATTCACAGAATATTACCTGAGCTACAATCTAAAATAATTTATTATTTATTGGAGACTTTTTTCGCTAATTGCGGTCGTAAAACCCGACCGTTATGTAATGCCTATCGCATGAATCATCTTGTTTACTTCAATCGATACGCACAGTCATTGAGCTTAGCTACCTGCTTATAATTTTATTGTTGCAAACAAAATAATATCTTATTACGTGTTACGGTGCATCAAGTTGCTTGTTATTTTAAATCAGCTGTTGCCATTACCACGATTTGAAGTTTGATCATGACTGAACTTAAAACTTTAATTAAAAAACGCTCAGCTATAAAATCAAAGCTAACTATTTTTGGTAATCACATTAAATTAATTGAATCTTCTAAAACCTTAACGCAGTTGCAAAACATAGATTTAGAGTGTCGCTTACGAAAATTTGAGCCCTTATGCGAGGAATTCGACATGTTACAGACTGAGATCGAGATTCTATCTGACGAGCCACCAACCGAAGATGTTCCCGCGGAACGTGTGCAGTTTGACAACGACTACTATCCGCTGGTGGCCAGGGCCAAGACCCTGCTTGCTGCCGGAGGAAAGGGCAGCGGATCTGTGGCGGAGTTCAGCGATGCAGAATCAGGTGGGCGAGTGAGAAATTTGGTTAGGCTACCGAAAATTGACTTACCACATTTCAGCGGCGGCTATCAAGACTGGCTAGAATTTAAAGACACATTCCTTTCTCTTATACATAACAGTGATTGCATAGATAACATTAATAAATTCCATTATTTACGGGCTTCCCTTAAAGGAAATGCTGCTTTTATTATTAAAAACATCGATTTTAAAGGTGACAACTATAAAATTGCATGGGATTTATTGTGCGAGCGATTTGATAACAGTCGCTTACTGGTTAATAATCACTTACAGGCTTTGTTTAACGTAGAACCTATTCGATCAGAATCATGTAAGTCTATTCAAAACCTTATTGATGTAACTAACAAGAACATCAGGGCTCTCACATCATTGAAAGAACCCGTTTGGGACACGATCATAATTTATATGATGTCAACTAAACTTGATAGTGTGACGGGTCGAGAGTGGGAAGAACATAGAAATACATTGAATTCATCCCCAACCCTACCACAGTTCATAACATTTTTAAGTAAAAGAGCCGAAATCATAGAAACTTTAGAAGAGAATAATAAAACAAAATCAGAACCCGAAAAAGCGAAAAGTTTAGTAATAAATAATAATAATAGCAAAAATAAAGATAAAAAATTCAAACGTAAATCATGTCCATTGTGTGACGATGAGTCACATCAGCTCTTCAATTGCGAATCATTTAGAAGTCTTCCTGTAGAATCTCGAATTTCAAAAACAAAAGAGTTTAAGGTTTGCTTGAACTGTTTGCGCTTCGGTCACGTAGCAAAGAAATGTTTTTTGTCACACTGCAAATATTGCAGTGAAAAGCACAACACTCTTTTGCACTTGGAAAAATCTGAGCAATCTGCTTCTCGTGATTCATCATCTTCGTCTTCAAAAGATATTGTATTGACAACTGATGTTCTACCGGTTACTACTCCGACGCGTGTTTTTCTTTCCACAGCGTTGGTGAAAGTGGTTGATGGCAAGGGCAACAAACACACCGCCAGGGTGATCTTGGACAACGGTAGCGGAATAAATATCGTTTCCGAAGTTTTCTGCAGTAAGCTGGGTTTGCCGAGGCGGAACGTGAGCTCCACGGTATCAGGTTTTAATAATCATGTATCCCATAGTACACAGTCTTGCAATCTCATAATTGAGTCATTGAATTCTAGCTATAGGAATAACATTGATTGTTATGTGTTTACCAACGTCACCACAGCAGTGCCAATAACATACATCGACACACGACATATTCAATTCCCAGCTGGTTTATGTCTATCTGACCCCACTTATAATATTCCTTCAAAAGTCGATTTACTTATCGGGGCAGACATCTTCTGGGATATATTAGGAAACAAAAAGATTAGCTTAGGCAAGCACCTACCCATGTTGCGTAGTTCGGAGTTCGGATGGATAGTCACTGGTCACATCTCAAGTCCGAAAAGTACATTTAGTCAATGTCTTATTACTCAAGGTCAACTTGATATTGATCTCACTCGCTTTTGGGAAGTAGATAGTGTTTCTCATGAGCATTCTCAATCCGCCGAGGAACGAGCGTGTGAGAATAGTTTTACAGTCAACACAACTCGTAATGACGACGGTCGCTTTGTCGTCACCATTCCTCTAAAACAAGATCCCCAGCTCTTAGGGGATTCTTTTGATATGGCTAAGCGACGTTTTTTATCGCTTGAGCGAAAATTTGAACGAGAACCAATATTCAAGGAGAAATATTTAAACTACATGAAAGAATACGAGCAGTTAGGACACATGACTGAAAATAAAGTTCTTTTTCCATACAATGACAATGCCAACTACTACCTTCCTCATCATGGCGTACTTCGGGAGTCTAGTACAACAACAAAGTTGCGTACAGTCTTTGACGCTTCTGCCGTCACCACTTCAGGAATTTCCTTCAATGAAATTCAGATGGTCGGTCCTACAGTCCAAGACGATCTCTTATCGATTCTCCTCAGATTCCGCCAGCATAAATTTGTAGTATCGGCAGACATTGAAAAAATGTTTAGATCTATTGACATTGTACCCAGTCAACGCTCGTTACAGCAAATTGTATTTAGGTATGATTCATCGCATCGCTTAAAAACCTATACACTTAATACAGTTTGTCAGGGGACTGCATCAGCGCCATATCTCGCGACAAAATGTTTGAGTAGCCTGGCTTCCACAGTAAGCGATAATAACGTCAAATATAGTATAGCTCACGACTTTTATTGTGACGATTTATTAAGCGGGGCTTGTACTGTAAGCGAAGTTATAAAGTTATGTAAGGGAATTACTGCCACCTTAAACTTAGCAAAATTCAATATTCGCAAATGGAAATCGAATAACTCATTAATTCTTAACGAGCTGCTCTCAGGTCAAATTATAGATTCAAATACAGTTTTAGATCTATCAAATAGCAACATAAATGCAGCATCAAAAACCTTAGGTTTATATTGGCTTTGTCAGCAGGATACCTTATCTTTCTCAATTAACATTGAACTTCATGAGAAGGTTACGAAACGTCATATTCTTTCCGTTATAAGCCAAATATTCGACCCATTAGGCCTTGTAGGTCCATGCGCTGTCGAAGCTAAGTTGATTATGCAGAAATTATGGGTCAATAAATGCTCTTGGGACGAAGAAGTTTCGTCAGAGATTTTACATCTCTGGTCTTCATTTGCTAACACATTACCTTGTCTTAATAAGTTACAAATTCCTCGTTGGGTTCTTAGTGATCTTTGTGAAAAGGTTGAAATCCATATATTCACAGATGCTTCTCAAAGTGCGTATGGGGCATGCGTCTACATTCGGTCTGTGTGTAACTCGGGGATTGTGCGTGTTCAGCTCTTAGTCTCGAAAAACAAGGTTGCACCGATCAAACCCACAACTATCCCACGTCTTGAGCTGTGTGGGGCCTTATTAGGTGCAAGACTGTGTAATAAGGTACAAAAATCACTTACATTAAACATTAACACGTGTCGCTTTTGGTGCGATTCCACGATCGTATTAGGGTGGTTATCCACCCCTTCAAATCAACTTAATCAATTCGTACGTAATCGTGTTAATGAAATCAAGGAAAGCACCAGCGGTCACACGTGGAGCTACGTACCGTCTAAGGAAAACCCGGCAGATCTCGTTTCTCGCGGGGTGAAGGCTGATATTATCAGCGACGCCTCGTTGTGGTGGTCGGGCCCATCGTTTTTGCTCGAATCGGAGCGTTGTTGGCCACAAATGCCTAATGAAACCCAGAGACGGGACCTACCGGATCTCCAACCTTGTCTTGTTATAAATAATGACGTTAGCAAGAACGATGACGATAAACTATTTACAAAACTTATTCTTAAATATTCACAATTTACACGTTTACAAAGAGTTGTAGCCTATATACACAGATTTATTAATAACTGTAAAAACAAAACAAACAGATTCTACGATCACCTTTCTTGTGAAGAGTTGCAAAATTCATTTAATTTTATTATACACATTGCTCAGTTAGAAATGTTCCCAAATGAATATCTTATCTTAAAATCAGGTCACGCATTACCAAAGAAAAATAAATTAATATCATTGTCCCCATTCTTAGATTCAAATGATATCTTGAGAGTAGGCGGTAGACTTGATAATTCACCTTATAGCTATGACACAAAGCATCCTATATTATTATGTAGCAAACATCATTTAACGAAAATCTTATTTCACATGCATCACTTGAAACTTTTACATGCTGGACCTCAGCTATTGTTGTCCAGTATTCGTCAAACTTTTTGGCCTTTAGGAGGAAGGAATCTGTCTAAATCCATAACGAAAGCTTGCATAAAATGTTTCAGATTTAAAGCCAGCAATGTTCAGCCCATTATGGGGCAGTTACCTGAATCCAGAACTACACTGGAATTCCCTTTTTTACATTGTTCGGTGGATTATGCAGGCCCAGTTAAGATAGCTAACCGTAAAGGTCGAGGTTGCCAACTGATTAAATCTTACTTGTCCATTTTTGTCTGTTTAGCTACAAAAGCCGTGCATCTAGAACTGGTCACAGATCTTACTAAAGAGGGATACATGGCAGCTTTAAACCGGTTTGTGGCTCGTCGAGGGAAACCACAAAGTATAACTTCCGACAATGGGACTAATTTTATAGGTACATGTAACGAATTACATCGCTTCTTACAGGACTCAAGTTCCCAAATTAGTTCTGAAGTCGCCCAAGAGGGTATAGACTTCCACTTCATTCCGAGCTACACCCCCCATTTCAATGGTATGGCTGAATCTGCAGTCCGTTCCACTAAATATCATCTTCGTAGGCTTCTCCAACTTACGCATTTCACGTATGAAGAAATGCACACTTGTCTGACTCAAGTGGAAGCCATCCTTAATTCTCGTCCTATAACCTCCTTAAACTCTGATCCTACAGACTTCACACCTTTAACACCCGCTCACTTCCTAATAGGACGATCACTTATGTCAGTTCCACATCCACAGCTGACAGAAAGAATAACAAGCCTTGAGCGATACAAACGAATCGAGTTCGTCAAACAACACTTCTGGAAACGATTCTCCAACGAGTACATCACCACTCTGCAGCAAAAGACGAAGTGGCCTACTTCATCTAGCGAAATCAAAATGGGTTCCTTAGTCCTTATAAAGGACAAGGCGCTACCTCCCTTACGTTGGGCCCTGGGTCGCTGTGTGGCCGTTTTCCCAGGAGCTCAGGATCAAGTCGCTCGAGTCGCCGATATAAGGATCAAAGGAGGAACCATTATTCGAAGGGCGTTTAATAACATTTGTCCCCTTCCAGAACCTGCTTGTTGAATCAGCAGCCTACCTGCCTACTTCAACCTGGGGAGTATGTTGGAGACCATAGCGCCGTGAGCCAGTGCGACTGCAGGGCGACAGCGGCGAGCGAGGAGCGGGGGACGAGGTGCCACGAGCAGCCGCCGCCGCCGTCGTACGCGCCGACATTCACATACACGACACGGACCATAAGCGCGCGTTCTTATTATCTTATTCTTCTACAATATACGAACCTACCTCATTACAGTCCGCTTTTCATTTCCTCTGAGAATCACCAACACTGTCCATTAGTGAAAGAGTTTTGAAATCGGTCCAAAAGTTTTTGACTTTAATCGTAGCAAACAAACAAAAAATTAAAATCGTGCTCTTTATAATATTACTTTTAAGTAATATAGTTAGGATGCTAATGTTAAATGTTACTATAGCCAACCTGGGATCCGAACACAGGACCCAAAGCTCAGCAGTCGCGCTTGCAACCTCGTGACCATTAGGGCAGTGACACACCCCCGGGCCGCTTTACTTCCAGGCTTTTGATTATCCGTAACGACTGCCAAAGATCCACAAGTAACAGCTGGAACTAACTGCGCATTTAAACAACGGGTCTCGATATCACCCATCCAAAGGGCTTATTCCTAGGAGCTCCAAATCTATTGTTCTCCAAACAATTTCTCTCCATACATTGATTCCCAACAGACATAACATTATGGAGTGCCTGGGAATAAGCCATCCAAAGACCGACCTCGAACTGTGCAGCCTTGTGGCTTGTTTTTATTTAACCACGCTAAGGAAATTAATTTGACTACATAACATCACGCCTGTAATCCCCGAAGGGTTAGGCAAAGGTGTTCCCAGTACTACACCCACGTTTCGCCAGTTACGTATAAGTCCCATGTAATAGGGGGCGAGGCTATTGCCGTCAACCGGGCATAAATCTAGACTTCGTGGCTGCTAATGAGAAATTCCTGATGTAAAAACCCAATAACACTTTGCCCTGGGAATGGAACCCAGGACCTTATGCTCAGCAGTCACGCTTGTGACCACTCGACCAACGAGGCAGATAGACGATAGAGTAGTTTGACTGAATAAACTAATAAATTCACACTTCCAAAATCAAAATCACCACAGCTACCAAAACTCTACCCCAAAAACTCTACATCCTTCTCTCTCTACAAAATGACCAAAAAGGTCTTATTCCACACACGTCTGACTGTGATTCGTCATGTCTCTACATCTCCACAAATATCTCTACACGGCCGTCTCTATCCTTCAAACAGTGGCTCGTATTCGTCACTTTTATACCTTTATATTTACCTAGGCACGCGTAAGAGCCGATACGTAGAGTTGAGAAGGGATAGAGAGGGTTTGCGTGGGAGTGCGAGAAGATCAAAGGAAGATAAAGATTTTCGATTTTCGCTTGCCTAGGTCAGCCTGCGAATGGCTGACCACCCATTTCATACCGAGTTTCCTCCGTGCCTCGGAAAGCACGCTAAGCCGTTGGTCCCGGCTGTCATTTGTATATCTTTGACAGTCGTTACAGGTAGTCAGTGGCCCGAAAGTCTGACAACCAGTTTTAATAAGGAGTATCGTACTATCCAGTACTAACTGGAGGTTGTGGAAGTCAGATAGGCAGTCACTCCATGTAAATTATTGATATTCAGCTGCATTCCCTTAGACTGGAAGTCGACCGCCTTTTGCCTTAGTTGGGCAAAGGCTGCATGAAATCCTGCCAGGGCTGCGGGACTGTTCGAAAAAGATACCGCGGCCCTGGAACACAAAGGGCAAGGAAGGAACATGGATGGGTTTTATTCAGTACAAGTCTGACACTCCCTTCCGCTCTGCCCAGAGCGGGAGAAGTCATTTGATGATTACCCATCCAAAAAAAAAGGCTGCATGAAGTGGATGCATCTGGAGGCAGATGATGAAATTTAAGTAGTAGCTTGAAGTCTCGATTTATGCTCACTTAATAACCGTCAACATTTTAACACAACTAGCGAAAGGTCATCGTTCCTCTACCAAATTAACATCGGGTTGTTGTTTTTTTTTCAAATGCCCAAAAATTGCCCGCTCTAAACATTCCCTCGTCGACCCACAATAACATTCACAGTATCACGTATTCGTCATTCGCAGCGAAGGCGCGGCCTGTATGCCGTATTGTGGAAGATCGTGACGGATTTTTACGAGAAGTCGCGAAACATCGCGCCTGGACACTGGTGCCTAATGAAAGATTTTTTTTACGACTTCGCGCGCTTATGTTGCCTGTGTTTACGGACAATGTTGGTCTAGTAAATTTCTGTGATATAGAGAAAGGCAAGAAAGAAAATTAAAATTTTTGTCCATGGTCTATTTAATTATGCATTCGGTATCTGTACTAATATTAAAAAGAATTAAAATTTGAGTGTTAGTTTGTATGTAGGGCGTAATCTCTGGAAAAAATGATCCAATTCTAAAAATTCTTTCACTGACAGAAAGCTATATTATTCCTGGGTGTTATAGGCTATAAATTATATTTATATCATGCATATTAGCCGAGCTATCATAATTTTTGCGGGTGAAGTCACGGGCGAAGTGCTAGTTACTAGATATTATTATATAATCGAAGTTGAAATTTAGTGAACAGCAAAGCAGTTAGAAAAACAAACCATCAAAATGTCTACAAGTAAAGTTTTCCTGTTTTTTTTCATAATATTTAAAAAGTAGTTACAGTAACCGGTATATGCAATATAGCCGGTAACCGAATATAAAATGTTAAGCACCCCATCCCTACCATTTTATTTTACTCAACCCCACAGAAAAATCATTGTGGCAAACCCTTAATAACTTTATTTGGCTTCGACAGAATACCCAATAAAACATACGATGGACAATTTGTGAGCAATACCCTACCTTCAAGGAAGTAGGGTGCCCAAGTTATGGGCAACATAAAAACGGGACACCCTCTATATGCGACAACTGGATTGACCACACTTTACGGCCGGAATATAGGGATAGTAAAATTTTTATTCTGTCCTTTACTTACGGCGGATTTGGCAGAATGTTAAATGATTGGTAAAATTATTTTTTATGAATAATTCAAAATGGTGGATTTGAGTGCTGTTAGATTTTAGTCAATGTAACCGTTTTCGTGGAGGATAAAAACTACTTTGATTTTTTTCGTGTTCCTTGTTGCTTGTCTGTTTGTTGCAGTTGTTATTTTAATAGGCGTTTTCTTTGTGTCGATGTTTTTTTTAGTTTCTAATGAGATGTAAAAATAGGAATAGTTTTCTTATTTAATGAAGTGTATTAAGTTGTCCTGGTATCGTATTACCCAGTACTAACAGGGTTGTGGCGGTCAGACAAGCAGTCGCTCCATGTAAAATACTGGTATTCAGCTGCATCCGGTTAGACTGGAAGCCGACCCCAACAGAATTGGGAAAAGGCTTGGCAGATGATGATTAAGTTGCCCTGTGGAAAACAACTTCAAGAAATAATGAAGACAGGAAGAACCTACCTACGTATGTTATTTACCAAAAATAACATGTTTTACTTACGCTCAGTTATTATGGAATCCCCATAAAATCAAAAGTTTCACGACTCAGTTGATGGATAAAATCCATTCTACTACTGAATCCCATTCCAAATAATGTTCTCAAATAATACTATGATTTTATCCTTCAGGTAAACAATGACATAATTGAAGGTAGTGCTTCGCCCCATAAGCGGGAGGTGTGGACTATAAAAGCAACACAAAATGCGGGAAGCTTCGGATTGACAGCTGACATAAAACTGAGTCAGAATGTTTGAGGTGATGTTTTATCTCTTATAGGAGCTGTGCGCCTGGTACATTGTGGCTGATTCTGTGTGAAGAATGAGACGATTTATTAGTTAATTCACGACTTATTTGGCTAGGAAAAATCTTTATTTTCAACACGTATCAATTATTGATAAACTACATACATTTATAACTTAAAGCTATTAAATAAACTAAAATAAATAAATTAACAACAAACTATAAAAGGGCATCGAAAAACTTCTCCTCAACGCTGTCAGCTGGTAAGGCCCAAGAGACTGGCGGCGTTGTCACGTTGTATGGCAACACTTAGCCTCTGGCCAAGGTAAAAGCCAGCTCTTGGGTCACGACTTATTTAGATTATTACCTAATAACCAGCTTCCTCATCATTTTTTGGTAAAATTACAGAATAAAAGACAGAGAATTGACAGAGATTTAAACAATAGTACATTATGATATAAGTGGGGTAAGTTGAAAATTACAGCCGAGGCGAAATTGCTAGCCCGAACCATAGGCGAGGGCTACAAGAAAGCAGAGGCTGTAATTATCAAAGCGCACGTATGTCATACGACGTTTTATAACATATTTGCGAGGAAATAAATAAAACTCGGATTTTCTTAAACAAAATTTTGATACGCTTGTAAGTATCTATCGGTCGATTTTTCAGACAAGAGGCTTAGAGTAGCCTTTTTCGCTGCCTCTGAGACTTCAGGCGGTGTCGAATTAATAAATTCATCATTACTTGACGACATTTTTCAATAAAAACAATACAGTGAAAAGAAAAAGCGCGCGGAAAAATACTTGTCACAAATTAGTGAGGCGCGCGCATTAGCGCTTTTTTTTTAAGGCAAAGGCACAAAAACAGCCAGTATTACTAATACAGTAAATTAATGTTTTTGTGTTTTTGTTACAGATAAATGGTTGTAATCTATTGTTAAAATTAATTAAATTAAAGAATTTAATATTTATTTATTATATTTTATCTCCCAAAGTTAATTTTATTCATAAAACGTTGACCACTTTTCTGACATAAAAACTCTTTGCTAAGATTTAAAAAAGTACCGTTCGTTTTTGACGGAGCATCTTGAAGCCGTGCGTTTTACTTTACATTACCGCACAAGTACGTAATGAGGTACCATACGATATTGAAATTAGTGAAATAAGAGCCCCTTTACGAGCAAATGTGTTATAAATACATTTTCTTTCTTTACTCCCACATTTGGCCAAATATCTTTAAGTCCCAAGCTAGAAAGGATGAGCCCCTCTATTGTTGATGCTTTTCCGATTCCAGAACATTGCCTATTAACTCCGAATATTTTCCTTGCCATTTGCGAGGAACTTGCCAAGATAACTTAAAGGAAAAGGTCACCATAATAATAGCATACCATTAAACTACTCGAAAATCTTTCCTTGCTGTATGAGAAATTCTTAATACTTCCTGCAATAATACACAGCATCAATTTGCATCTTCAAATTTTTAGTAAAATGAAGCATAGATTGTGCTTATTGTGCATTTTAGATATTTCAAGCGGAGATGTTATGGATATGATATTTCGGATCTGGATACGGATATGGATATAAGTAATCATTTCAGATTATCCGTTAGTTTCGGATAGTTTTGGTTACCGATATAATAAAAAACTAACTAGTTATGAAAGAGGTTATGTTATGACTAGAAATAACAAACAAACTGTAAGATTCACGTAGCGCGCGAGCGGTGAAACAAAAATCTGTCGAAACATATCATTTTATTTAGACTCCGCCCTTATGCGAAACTACCCGAAAACTGAGAAACGGATACAGTTACGGTTACGGATATAGTTTTATTTCGGATATCCGATAGTTTCGGTTACTGTTACGGAACTCCATAGCATCCCTGATTTCAAGTAAACGCCTACTCAATGAATGGAGCAATGCTGTTCTATTGTCGAAGTTTGCTGTTGTTGATATAGTCGCCTGGGCGAGGTGTGTCGCGCTATGGTTTTATGGCGAAATGCATAATAATATTTTAAAACATCACGCTAGTATTCCAATCCTATCAGCACAATGTTTTGAGTGCGTTACATTAGGTCCTACCGCAAAACGTGATTTTTAACCCTAAAAAGCAAGTCGTTTCCACCTTGGTTCGTTTACACCTTGTATGATCGGTAATTTCAAGAAAATATAGCTACCTTTTACTTAAGCACCCCATTTTATTCTCTCACTTTAATCTTACTTTTTTATAAGTAATTCTAAAACGAAGTAGAGCTATTTATTCAACCCCCCAATACTAAGGAGTCACGTCTTCGTCTAATTTAACACCCAATTTGTGTTGGAAACCGTTCGACAAGAAAGGGTTAAAAAATAAAATGGAAACCTTTGGAGACAAGTCTAATGATGAGGCATTTGAGAAAAAAATATCTATTGAAAAATAGAGTACTACCTGTAGATAAATATCTATGTGGTCCCTTTTAAGACGTTTGACGTTTTTTGACGTTAGTTCGTTTTTTTCGTTTGGTTTTTAAGGAGGTCGTGGCTTAATAATAAGGTTTAGGTTAAGCCGTGATTGCCTATGTTGGTCTGTGGATGGGTGACCACCCATTACATACCGAGTTTCCTTCGTGCCTCGGAAAGCACGTTAAGCCGTTGGTCCCGGCTGTCATTTGTAGATCTTTGACAGTCCTTACGTAGTTAGTGGCCCAAAAAGTCTGACAGCCTGTCTTACCAAGGGTTATCATATTACCCAGTACTAACTGGGTTGTGATGGTTAGACAGGCAGTCAAATTCAAATTCATTTATTTTGTGAACATAAGTAAACAGTAGGTGGTATAATAAATAAAATTCAGAAACTATCTATGTCCCGCCGTTAGGCATAGAAAATGTTTTCCAATTTGGTACTTACATAAAATTAAATTGCTTCAAAAAGTAAATAATAATAAATTTACAAAATCAATAAATAACAACGCAATTTGGTTCACTAAATAATTAAAATCATTAAATTACACAACATAAAAATGTCACTCTATGTAAAATACTGGTATTCAGCTGCATCCGGTTAGACTGGAAGCCGACCCCAACATAGTTGGGAAAAGGTTAGGCAGATGATGATTACCTTTTAAGACGTATATTGCCTTTTAGGCCACGGCGAAGGTGGTGTGACGATTTGGTAGCCTACCATGACGTCTTAAAAGAGTTGCCATTCCAGTGTGGGAAAGAGATAGCGCTAGACGACCTGTACAGCAATCTCTTTCCTCTTTTGAGCCTTCAAAGTAACACCCCTGATCTCGTTTGCGGGGCGAACATGGCCGGATATTTCATAGGATAGAATGGTTTGGAAGAAGTAAGGAGTCCTTTGTCCAGCAGTAGGACACTCAAATAGGTTAACTAAAAAAGCTTCAATAGCGATTTTGGTGAGTTGGTTTAACCCGAATGCCCAAAAAGGACGGTGTCGGTTTTTTAATCTGATATTGACATTCACATTATTTGACATTGATATTGATTTGATATTGTATTTATTTGTTGACATTTTTTAATTTAATTGACTCTTGAATTACACATTTCACTTCAATTTTAATAGACTGTATTTGTTTCTGCATGTGTTTTTTTTTTAATATGTAATGTTTAACACAGTATAAATTGTTCATGAATAAATAAATGAAATGAAATTTAAATACTTATGCATACCCAAACTGGCATCTATGGCCATTTGACAGGAAATGAATCCCACCAGCATGCAACTTTATTTACCCACTTGTATACAAGTAGCACTATCGCCATGATCCCCACAGCTTTAGAAAAAGGTCTAGTCACTATGTATGCCGTAATTCACCACGCGGTCCAGTGCGGGTTGGTAGATGTCACATGTCTTCGATTTTGCTATTCTAGGACATGACGCTTTTCTCATGTTTTACTGCAAAATGACACAAAGGAATGTGCATTTGTTGAAACTAGCAAAGTTTCAACTGTCAAATTATATAAGGTGCATACTGCAATATTGCGGTTTAAAAACCACCGCAGTGCGTTACAGAGGGTTAAATGATAAATGATGTTTATTTTGCAAATAGCTTTTTACAAACACTTTTACACGTCATGTTTTTTTTTAAACTAGATGGAGCATCGTTGACATCATAGCAGACATTTTAAAAGTAGTATTCCCATTTGAGCACCGATTTCAAGAGCACCAATGCTTAGAGCCAAAGATGCTCAAAAGGGAAATCGGTGCTCAAATGGGAATACTCCTTTTAAAAGTTATGAAAAAGATTTGTGACGTAGATTTCAACAAAAGAAATACACAATAAGGAATTTAATTATATTTATTACAGCCAAAAAATCACAAAATTAAACATGTAAGAATAGTTAAATAATATTCGCAAGACAACAAATTAAGTAGGTACATAACTTTTAAATCTAATAATATACTCATAGGTATGTACTTTGCTTTGAAAGGAAACATAAAAGGCAATGACCAAAATTGATGCCTTGTTAATGAAATGTTGTTTTTGTAAAAAAAACAGGTTCAATTCCAGGCTCTGGAAAAAGTGTTTTCAAAAAACGAATACTGCTGGAATTCTTCTCCAAAATCAAGATCATGGTTCCTTCGATCACTTTGCTCTACTACCTAAGGGTTCAGATTGAGCTTTCAAGAGCTAAAATAAAAATCACCCTGCTTTATAGTCATAGACAATTCTGTTTTTAAACTTATTCCCTTCTATATTATAAATATAGTTTTGTTAATATTGACGAAAACATTAAAAGGCACTGACATTGCTCCATACATTTTAGTCATTGTCTTTTAATGGAATTATTTCTTTTTGAGATTACAACAAATATTTTAAACAAAATAATAACAATAAACAAAGATCATTTAGAAAACGGAGATACATAGAGCATCAAAATACCATAAGTTTTCAGAATTTTGAAATTAACTTTAAATCAAGCTGAACATTGAAATTAGGTCACATTAATCAATACCTGTTGTGTTAAATACGGACTTTAATGAAAAAATAATAAATTAAAAATGAATAATAGGAACCTACAGCTCTTTACAATAATATGACTAATCAAATAAAAAATATCATAATAAATACTAATTAATTGAACAGAATATTGACACTGAGTAGCTAACAAATGAAGTAATCAGTATGAAAATTCCAAAATTTTTTATACCTCACAGAACTTGTTGTTTTTTTGTTTCGCTGCTGAATGATTTAGATCAAAAAATTGATTGAACATTGGTTGGTTGCCAGCAAGGTGGTTTTTTAGGTATTTCACAATTTCTAAGTCAGAAAGGACGTATTCACCCGATTTTAATTTAAAGCGAATTTCATGACCAAATTAAAAAAAAATAAACGTCACCAAAAAAAAACAAAAGTGGAAATTAGTTTACTTTCAGAATTCGGTAGCAAAAAAATCAATGACAGAAACAGAAGTCTGCCGAAAGTAAAGTTATCGTCCAGGTTATTTTTCGGAAGTTGGCTTTTTTGGGGTTGAATGGGGTCTAATCGCGACCGAAGGTACACCTGCAACAATTCCGCACGGGGGTCTGGGAGGAGCAAGCCAACCAAGCCAAGATATCACCTTCTCACCCAAGGACTGGACAGGCTCCGGGGGAGGCTGAGGGGGCTCGGAAGGCGTCAGATTCGTCGCCGGTTCATACACATTTGCCTCCATATGCACGTCTGTAAAATATCAGAAAATATGAGTACTGTGAGATACCCGTTCAATAAGTAACACGTGTAGATGTACTGAGTTTCACGTGGATAATAAAGGGGTCGAAGTAATGAAGCTACTTGATAGTTACAACATTGGTTTAATACTAAGAAAAGTTGACAATAAAAATTAGGCGGAATGCGTATGACCGTTTCAACCATAGACTATCGGCCACAGAACACTAATAATGTAGCTCTATGGGCGAGTGCCGCGACGTTTTCGCACCCGGCTGACGTCATCAGTGTCGTACGCGTGTGTGCGTGAGCCGTTTGTGAACGCACACATGCTAGGCGTTAACAGCAAGAGTACCGATAGATGCAAAATGGATTTAAAACCATTTGGTTTTAAACCGTCTTTTTGGTTTAATACCACACTTAGCGGTTTATAATGGTTTAACTTTTTTTTTACTGGAATGCTCTGAGGAAAAAAAAAAGAAAATTTAAGTAAAAATGTTTTAAAATCAACCAGCATTAACATACATAACATCATCACGCCTGTAATCCCCGTAGGGTTAGGCAGAGGTGTACCTAATAGTATACCCACATTTCGCCAGTTATGTAATAGGGGGCGAGCCTATTGTCATCAACCGGGCACAAATCCAGACTCCGTGGCTGCTAATAAGAAATTCCTGATGGGAAAATTCAATAGCACTTTGCCCGACCTGGGAATCGAACCCAGGACCTCATACTTAGCAGTCGCGCTTGCAACCACTCGACCAACCAGCCAGTCCTATATTAACATGACAGACAAACATAAAATCGAACCCTCTCTCCTCAACGTTGCGATGTTGGTAGCAAAGTGCAAAATAAATATGCTAAATATATAAAAATATTATATTTTAATAAATACGCATATCATGATTGTTTTCAATCTAAAAAGTAGTATAAGTATGATATATGACTTCACATATTATGTGAATAAAAATGGTAAATGATTTCAATTAGCTTTTTAATTTTAATTTGGTGTTATTGAATAAGTACCAGTTATTTCACAAGTTATTTTCAATTGCTAGTTTAATGCGTAGCTGCTAATTATAAAATAATTTATTATAATAGAATAAATAAAAAAAACTTTTGATTGATTGTGTTGGTTTTGGTCACAAAATCGTATGATATTTGTGTGACGATCATTCAGTATCGTGAGCTTCTTATTGATAAGATCAGATTCCCTTAACTATTATGATTTAACATAAATGCCCTGTATTTATTTAAAGTAGGTTATAATGTCTATTCCTGGGGATTTCCCTTGCCGTATAGTATGTACTGCTTTGAATCATACTACGTATCCTCATTGGGAAGTACAAGAAATCTTTATTTGGTCATTAATTTTTATTGGGATACCATCCCACATATTATAAACTGGGCAGCAGGCACTAATTTGACGTTTGTAATTGGTATAAATATTATCATTGTGTTAAAAACAAATTGTAAAATTTTCACCAAAATGTAGATTCATATTGGTGAAAATTTTACATTTGGCTCTTAACACAATGAGACCGATTACATTCTCCATAAAAAATGGTAGTGTTTAAGAACATTTTAAGTTTATATTAACTGTAAGTTTCCCGAATAGAATATGATAAATAAAGAATAAATAAATCAACTTTCTTCAATAAAGAATAAACTAATAAATAATAAAAACTGTTTGTTTACAGACTCTAAAATTAATTTGTCATACGGCTTTATTTAACATTTTTTTTATCAACGAGAAATCGCCACTATTTTGATGAAGCTTATTTTCGAAACTTTCACGCAACGGTGCACAAAACAAAATGAAATTTGGTGATTAACAAATAAGTAATTTATATAAACTTACTCCTCAAATTCTTCCGGGGTAACATTGATCCACCTGGTTCCAACGGGAAGTCAAGTTCTCTTCTTGACATCTTCGCAGTCCCCCTTGGGTGTGGCAACTTCTTGCTATCTCAATCAATGCAATAGCGACAAATTGTGAGGTCTACAGTAACTCTCTTCCATTGAATAAAATTTATAATAAAACTTTCTGACGAAATACACTGACCTAGTGTTTTCCGTGTGTGTTATGAGTGAAGACTGATTCAAAATGGCGGAGGGAAGTATTTTATACCAACCGGAGTCACACAGTACAGTCATCCGCGAAAGATGATGAAAATTTTGGGATTTTAAATTTTCGGGAAAAATGTGAGTGATCATCGGTCGTGATGTAAGATTGCTTTGCTTCCACATTTATTGTGTGAACATTGTTTTTGGAATTCACTGCCAGTTTCTCTGTTTTCCGTTCATTACAATCTGGGTTTCTTTTATTTATTTATTTCTCAGAGCAGCGAGCAGCGGTGGCCCAGTGGTAGCGACCCCGAATTACGAACAGTAAGTCGTGGGTTCGAACCCAGGCAGGCACATTACTTTGTGTAATTTATTTCATCAAGACTGCTCTCAAAAAAGGTGAAGGAAAACATCGTGAGGAAACGGGCATGTCCTAGAACCAAAAATTCGAAGACATAAAAATCTACACTGGGCCCGCGTGGTGGATTATAGCCCATTCCCTCTCATAGAGAGGAGGCCTGTGTCCCAGCAGTGGGAACATTATAGGCTGATGATGATGATGATTTATTTCTCTAGTTCGCCAATCCACCCATCGCGATCGCTTGAAATATCCCCTTTATCGATGTTGCCTCATACATCGCGAGATTTCATTCACTGATATTTTTGACGCTAACTATACTTTAAGTACAATTGCATTTTATCTACATACTATGGATATACTAGATAACAGAAGGTCCTTTTTACGTATCGATCGTTGATAAGAGATAAGTAACATATTCCTAGGACTCGAGCAATGAATGAATAATCAAAGTTTGATTAGGTAGGTAGGTCGATTCGTACGCAATTATTTTGCAGACACTATGAGGCGGTTGCCTTATGTACCATTTTTATTTATTTCTCTGTATGCTCTAACTAGATCTATAACATTGC
Source organism: Lycophotia porphyrea (assembly GCA_950005105.1). Taxonomy (NCBI): domain Eukaryota; kingdom Metazoa; phylum Arthropoda; class Insecta; order Lepidoptera; family Noctuidae; genus Lycophotia; species Lycophotia porphyrea. The sequence goes on from OX465403.1 coordinate 15,322,606, forward strand.
GAAATCCATATAATACTTTAACAAACTTTTACAAACAATTAGGTAACCTTAATAATTAATACGTATGAGTACAGCAGTAATTGTGCCGATAGTCGTGTCAGCCAATGGCTTAATAGCCGATAGCCTCGACCAACATCTGAGGAGGCTCTCGCTTGGCAGCTGGATCAAGGCCTTGATCCAGGAAGCAGTACTTCTGGACACGGCACGTATTGTCAGGAGGTTCCTCTCTCAACAGCCCTGACCACCGGTAGCTCGGACCCTGTTCCTAATGCTGGTGGGCTACTATTTTTTATATTTTTAAATGTTTTTTTTTTTCATTTTTTTTTTTAATGTAATTAGTGAGTTACAAAAGTGAATAAAGGAAATACGTATGTCATTAGTATAGTATACGTAATATACACTAACATAGTTGTAATATCACTTGATTTGCATCATATTTAGGGTTTTTTTTGGATTATCTTGAAATCGTTCATTACCACAATTATTATCTTTGATACACAAGTTGCCTGAAAATTTCATAATAATTTCGAAATTTCCTTGTTGATATGGCTGCCTACACTTCAACGTTTGCGCATACAATTATCAATATCGGCCATGATCCCCACAGCTTTGGATAAATTAAGAATGTATTCACTACGCGGGTCCAGTACGGGTTGATAGATGTCACATGTTTTCGATTTTTAGGGTTCCGTACCTTTTTTAGAAAAAAACGGAACCCTTATCCACACCTTATCCACTCGGTTGTCTGCCTGTCTGTCCGACTGTCACAGCCGATTTTTTCCGAATCTACTCGACCGATTCAGTTGAAATTTACACGAATATGTAAGTCGGTGACCCTAATACGGCTTTGTATCGTAAATTAATTAATTTTAAACATGGGACTACTTTTGGGAATAAATTAAAAAAAAGGAAAAAAAAAGTTTTAAAACCTGTATCGTGTTACATATAAAAAAGGGGTTTGTTGTGAGCATCTCAAATATATTTTTTATAATTTTAAAACAAATAGTTTTGAAGTTATTTAAGAAAATAGGCGAATATTGAGTATTCCTCCCCCCCTTTAACTTGGAAACTACAGGGCCGAAAATTTTGAAAAGCAAAAACAAAAAAAAACTAAAATAACTTTTTTAAAATTACTTTCGGAAGTCGGTGACTTTGTTGGTTTCATTGACTTTTTTGTCACCGACTTCCGAAAGTAATTTTAAAAAAGTTATTTTAGTTTTTTTAGTGTTTTTTTGGATGTCGGTTTTTTTTCGCAGAAAGTTTTTTATTTTACCCTTTTTCGCTGTAGACTTATACCATACCACACAAATTTATTAGAGAATGGGATACGATTGCAGGAAGGAAATACTTATTTGTAGTGCAACAGAAAAATATAATTTCAGACTAATGTTTCTTTGGTTGCTAGGAGAACATCAAGCCGTAGACAAGATATAGTTTATATTAAACTTATAGGTTTGCAACCTCTAACACCGCCCCTTAAACTTATCTTGAAATCATACGTCGGTAGCCAAACCTAACTCGTTTACAAAATACTTATGTTTCTCTACCGACAAAGGTTTAGTTAAGACATCCGCCGTCATTTTGGACGTTGGCATGTAATTTATTTTTACTGCACCATTGCTGACCGCCTCCCGGACGAAATGATGACGTATGTCTATATGTTTTGACCTACCATGAAACATACTACTTTCAGTCAATTTCAAGGCCGACTGATTATCATTGAAAATACTTATTTCAATGTTACTACCTATACATTCGTGCAAGAAAGTTTTTATAAACAGTGCTTCTTTACAAGCATCGGAGAGCGACATGTACTCCGCCTCAGTACTCGATAACGCAACAGTACGCTGTTTCCTACTTTCCCAACAAGTAATAGAATTCCCAATTTTGAAAACATATCCCGTATAAGAACGTCTATCAATTTCATTAGAAGCCCAGTCTACATCAGCAAAACCCGTCACTAATAAGCCAGTTTTCTTATAGGTAATGCAGTAATCTACTGTACCTTTAAGATAACGCAACACGCGTTTAGCTGCTTTCCAGTGGACATCGGAAAAGCAGTTATTGAATTGGCTTAATACGCTTACAGCGTGACATATATCAGGGCGCGAACAGACCGCTACATACATAAGACAACCTATCAATTCTTGATACTCCAAACTGTCATCCTTTTCTTCAGCTTTGTTCAATTTTTGGCACTGCATTGGAGTTTCAACAGATTTGCAGTCTTGCATGTTGTATTTCTCTAATATCTTTTTAATATAGGCACTTTGATCTAGAGTGATCTTGCCATTCTCTTTCCTGATTCTTAATCCTAGAACTCTTTCTACAGGACCAAGATCTTTCATCACGTATTCTTTCATCAGCAATGATTTAGTTTTAGTTATTTCCGCATTACAATTGCTAAAAATTACTAAATCATCAACATACAATGCGATAATCACAAACTTGTCGCCATTGCGCTTTATGTATACACATGGTTCAGAGACCAATCTCTCAAATTTGAGTTTGTTGACAAGAAAATGATTGATCTTTTCATTCCATGATTTAGGCGCTTGTTTTAGACCATACACAGCTTTGTGTAGTCGATACACCTTATTATTGCCTTTACCTTTTTCAAAACCTTCTGGTATTTCCATGAAAATGGTTTCTTTTAAATCACCGTTTAGAAAGGCTGTTTTTACGTCCATGTGGTCAATCTCCATGTCGTACTCCATAGCCAAAGCTAATAACATTCTTATGGTTTCGTATCTCACTACAGGTGAAAAAGTTTCAAAATAGTCCACTCCATACTTTTGTGTAAATCCTTTTGCCACTAGACGTGCTTTGTATTGTAATAGTTCACCGTTGAGCCCTCTTTTCTTCTTAAATATCCATTTGGTCTTTATTGGCTTTGCACCTTTCGGCAAATCGGTTACGGTAAAGCACTTATTGTCCAAAAAGGACTGATACTCGTCTTTCATAGCAGTTCGCCACTGCCTGGCTTCAGGACTATTCAACGCTTCTTCAATTGTTCTTGGATCATCACTGCCACAAGCTTCCCCCGTCAAAAAAACACTCAGGAAGATGTTCTCATCAGCTTCCACGTATTCTGCTCTCGAGTCATCTGTCTCAAATGAAACATCTGGAACATAAGTAGCGTCTGAGTGATGATCTGTGACCAAGCTACTGGTCGAAGCCTCGCTATCATTAGCATCATCAGTAGTCACAGAAGTTTGTTCTGACTCTGTTCTATTCTCGGATACACAAGGAATCTTAAGTTCTATAACTACATCTGATTCTACTTTAGTGAAGTTCAGATGCTTGAGGAATTGATTCTCAATGAACTTAACATTTCTCGCTATTGTTAGCTTATAGCTCTCAACATCCAAGAGCCTGTATCCTTTTGTGTTGTCACAATATCCCGCGAATATGTAAGGTTTAGATTTGCGATCCAGTTTATTACGATTATTTAGTACAGCATATGCTAAACAACCAAACACACGTAAGTTATCTAAGTTTACCTTGTGTCCAGTGTAAATTTCTTCTGGAGTTGCACCTCTAACCGCCTTTGTAGGTGAGCGATTTTTAATGTACACCGCAGTGTTCGCAGCCTCAGCCCAGAACCGTTGATTCAAACCTGCTTCCAGAAGCATACAGCGCACCGCCTCCATAATCGTTCGGTTCGCGCGTTCGGCAACTGCATTTTGCTGTGGACAGTGAGGAACAGTAGTATGATGCCGGATTCCACACTTACTCAAATACTGCTTAAATCTCGTATTTATGTACTCGCCACCATTGTCGCTTCTCAGGATTTTAATCTTTTTATTAGTCTCGTTCTCTACAAGAGCTTTAAAAATCAAAAAACACTCAAAAACTTTGTCTTTGTCTTTTTCGATTCTATTGAATAACAAAATGTCTTCCTAGAAAAATCGTCAATAAATGTTAGTAAATATCTCGCACCGCCTATAGATTTCACTGGCATAGGACCGCACACGTCCGTGTGAACTAGTCCTAACACCTCACTTGCACGTGAAAAAGATTTCTTAGGGAAAGGTAAATTAGTAACCTTACCTTCAATACAAGCGATACATTGCTCGTATGTGGATACATCATAGTCGATACCAGCCGCCATACCACTTTTGAGTAGGTTCATGCTGTGACTATTCAGATGTCCAAGCCGACGATGCCATAAACCCTGAGATTGAACCTCTACCTGGGTACTTAAGGAGACGCTTACTGGCATACTGTGTTCGCGCGAAACGGAATTTATTGACACATCCCCAGTTTCTAATTTATAAAGACCGCATGCATCCCGTTTAGCTACAGCAACTGCTTTTCCGTTTTCGTAAATTTTACAAAAAATCGATATAAATTTTACTTCAAAACATTTTTGTGTCAAAATACTGACAGATAACAGATTACATGACAAGTTCGGTATAAAAACTACATTACTGACAGTTATCCATTGGTTTTGTAAAAAGAGTTTCACATTACCACGACCCGATGTAAAAAGTTTCTCACCGTTCGCAACGCTTATTTCTTTTGGTGTATCACACACAAAATCCTGCAAAATGTCTCTATTATTGGTCATGTGGCAAGTTGCACCACTGTCGACGTACCACACATCTCGATCCAGCTTTGCCGTCAGAGCCGACAACATAGTCGTCCTACCAGGAGATTTCTGAACCTTCTCCTCCTCTTGACAACTAGAACTAGATGGCTTATCCTTATGCAGAGCTTTCTACCTGCAATCTCTAGCGTAATGACCAAATTTTTTGCATCGAAAGCATTTGGGGCGCTTTGAGATCGAAGTCGAAGTCGTCAGGGCATTCTGTTCCGAACCTTCTGCATCACCTCGTCTCTGTGCCTCCTGGAGTAGTTTAATTTTCACCAGTTCACTTGAGAGAGAAATGCTACTATGCTCTAACGTCATAATGAGTGGGTCAAACTGCTTGGGGAGCCCACTGAGCATTATTATAGCAACGAATTCGTCTTCCAGAGAAGCATTTATGTCTTGCAGTTGTTGGGCTGTATCTAGAATTTTTGTGACATACGCCTCCACCATATTCACGCTCAGCTACCATATTAGAGAATGGGTTACGATTGCAGGAAGGAAATACTTATTTGTAGTGCAACAGAAAAATATAATTTCAGACTAATGTTTCTTTGGTTGCTAGGAGAACATCAAGCCGTAGACAAGATATAGTTTATATTAAACTTATAGGTTTGCAACCTCTAACAAAATTCTTATCATGAGTTAATCTTTATATTGTAACCGGAATTTAAGGAAGTACTGGTCAAGACGAATCAAACGAGTCCTTACTCGATGGGGTTGTCGTTTTGTAGCGGAGTTCTTAAGGCCACCTTCCAGTTCCATCATCAGACCCTGGATACCATCTAAAGACAAACTACTTATTTAGACGAATCAAACGAGCCCAAACTCGATGCGGTTACGTCGTTTTATCATGGAGATCCTATGGCCACCTTACAGCTCCATCATCAGACCCTGGATACCATCTAGAGACAAAGTACTCGTCAAGACGAATCATACGAGCCCAAACTCGATGGGGTGATGTCGTTTCATAGCGGAGTTCATAAGGCCGCCTTCCAGCTCCATCATCAGATCAGCTCCATGTCATCGATATATTGTACTATCACGCGATATACATTAGCGTCAAATACTCAAATCAATCGGAAATCAGGAAGTGTGTCAAATTAAACATGCAAGACTTCAGGCGTCGTCGCGTGATATAGCAATTAACGTGAAAACATACCAAATTACTGAACTGATTTTGATAAAATTTCTATGGGACCAATCGGGAAGTATATCCTTTCATATAAAAGAAGAATTTTTGAAATCGTGAGAAGTCATTTGATGATTTCCAATCCGTAAAAAATAAAGGAGACTCCACTCTTCCGTAGCATTAAAAAGGTTATCAGTGTAGCATACCTTCTTTTTTCAGAACTTCTGTATTATTCGTCACCTTAGGGGCGTTACCAATATGTCGTAACGACATATTATCGTGTCGTTTAAAGCGTCGTGGCTTGGTTATTTAAATGGAGGTCAACTTCCTGCCCTTATCCCATTTTATTTGGGGTCGGCGCAACATGTTTTCTTCTTCCATTCTCCCCTGTCAGACGTCACGGCATCGTTGACTCCTTTCTCTTTCATATCAGTCTTCACACAATCCATCCATCTTTTCTTTGGCCTGCCTCTCCCTCTCTATCCATCAACATTCATGTTCATTGTATTGGTGTATTTGGAGGATGGAGGTGTTCACGATATAGTTGCCATTGCGGGAATATCCTGCATGAGCTTGGCACAAGAACGAGGAGCTTGGCACAAGCGAAGGGAGGTCTATACCCAGCAGTCTGTGAAATCGGGCTGTGGATGATGATGATGATGATGTTCACTTATGGAACGACACGATTAACTGTCGTCCACGACTTTTACCAACTAAAGACCAACGATAAATTAATCATCACGACATAGTGGTAACGCGCCCTTAGTATTAATATAATAATATCTTGGGACAACCAACACACTGCCGTCTGATCCCAAACTAGACAGAGCCTGTACTATGGCAACCAGACAACTGATAAACATACTTATATATTTCTAAATACATACATCGGCCTAGCCTTTTCCCAACTATGTTGGGGTCGGCTTCCAGTCCAACCGGATGCAGCTGAATACCAGTATTTTACATCGAGCGACTGCCTATCTGACCTCCACAACCCAGTTACTACTGGGAAATACGATACCCCTTGGTAAGACTGGTTAAATACATACATATTATAGATAAATTACACACCCAGATTCAGAACAAATAATCGTACTCATCGCACAAAGATTTGTCCTGTGTGGGAATCGAACCCACGACCTCCGTCCTAGCAGTCAGGGTCACTAACCACTAGACCAACAGGTCATCCAACGTAGTGACGGCCTCTCTAGCCATATCATCTTTCACACAGTCCATCCACCGTTTCTCTGGTTTTCCCCTACTCTTATTACGGTAAATGTTATAATGGCACGGATAAACTCTAATAACACGTCACGATGATGCGTCAGAGTAGTTTGTATGTGATGGTATATAAAGGATGTAAAGAGACTCTGAACGAAGCCGAAAGGCACTTATTCTCCCCGTCATTGCGATCATTTTTTTTTTCTACAGTATACCTGGGAAACTTCTAGTTACGGAGATATTGGGGTCAAAGTTCCAACTTATTCACAAGTTTTTTTTGATATGCACGTTTTTAATGTAAGATTTTTACTTAAGATACCTCCACAACCCCCCGTACTATTGAATCCATCCATCAGCACAATGTTTTGAATACGTTACAGTGACTCCTACCGTAAAACATGATTTTTCGCCCCAAAAAAAAAGTCATTTCCCAGCACTAATTTTTGCGTAAAGTTACTTAGTTTGATGTACATAATGCTTGGTTGACGGCTTCGTGAAGAGTCCGTTTACACCCTGTATAGCGTATCAAGTTTATTCTTAAACATCAGTAATGTGTCGTCTAGTCCCTTTACATTTCTGCTCTAACTACTATCTTCTAAACCACATACTTAGTTTCAAAATAGCCCACAACATGAGTCCTAACTGACCATGTTCAAGACAAAGCGTTAAGGCGAAGTTTCTGGCGCGTCCACGCGTCATAATCTTGTGAACGGAACCGCGGCCCAGCTACTTGAGAACTAGCCCTTAAGTTGGCTGGACTTTGCAGAAGTTGGTCATACACTCCAAGTTTTAGATAATAGAAGTTATGAACAAAGCACACTTGGTGATTTATTGAGAATTACGACGCAGGGTTTATTCGCTCTCTGTTGTATCTACCTATGTTCTTCCTGTCTTTGAATGTATAGGCTCGCCCCTATTACATGAGGCTTAACCGTAAAGGCGAAAAGTAGGTTTACTAAAGCTACACCTCTGCCTAGCCTTCCGGGGATTACAGGGAAGATGATGGTATATTATTTCAGAAGGTGAAAGTACTGTTTTTATGGGAAAAGCCCGCTAGACTTTTCCCAACGACTGCCAGACCACAAGAAACAGGGTTTATTCTCCTCTATCCCCCATCGGTCTGTGCCCACTAGTAGCAGTATCGACTATTTGTTGCATCTACCATCACTGGTGGTGGTTGCGTCCGTTCAGTCGCACTTGCCCCCACCTCTGTCTCCACTGGTGGCTGATAACATTTTTTTTTTTCTGATGGGTAATCATCAAATTACTTCTCCCGCTCTGTGCAGAGCGGAAGGGAGTGTCAAACTTGTACTGCCTAAAACCCATCCAACGTTCAACGTTCCCATTCAACGTTCTTTCCTTGCCCTTTGTGTTCCAGGGCCGCGGTATCTATTTCGAACAGTCCCACAGCCCTGACCGTGGCAGATGACACTTAAATTAGTGGTTTCCTCCATCAGTGATAGCAGACTCGACGATTAAGTAGTTGTCTCACACCAGCAAGTATTTCAACTAACAAATTAGAAAGAAGGATGGCCTTTTTTTACCTTTCTGGGCCCAGCTGTAAATGCTGCCTTCAATATCTGTTTTTTTTTTTTTGGGTTGAATGACTATCAGAAAAATTCAAATTTCAAATTCTACGTGTACGTAACATGCAATTTATTTCATCACTTCTGTTATCAAAACGGTGACGAATTATGAAACAACGTTCTAAAATCAAAAATTCGAAGACGTGTTCCCACTGCACGCCATGGTTGGTGCCTACAACTTCTCAAACAGGGGAGGCCTGTGTCCCAACAGTGGGAAACTTATAGGCAGGTTATGCGTGCTGCTTCGTTGGTCTAGAGGTCGCAAACGGGGGAAAACGAGGTCCTGGTTCAATTCCCGGGTAATAGGCTCGCCCCAATGAGACTAAAACATAACTAATAAAATGTGGGTGTTGCTATTAGTCTTTCTGCCTTATCTTATGGGGATTAAAGGATGGTGTATTTATATAAGGTCCCATTAAAATAGATGGACAAATTTTAACACAGCGTTCAATACGTCTTACCAAAGATATCCACGCAAAGAAACACTGATTAAAGTGATTTTATTTTGACCTAAAATAATAAATTGCGATTTTTAGAGAATTTTCGCTAACTGTTTTTTTTTTCTTGTAAGTTATCTACGCTTTTTTCTTATTATTTTTTTTACCATTGTCCTTATTTTGGTGGTCTGAATGATTTCTAAAAGTTTGTCCATCTATTTTAATGGGACCTTATATAACTATGGCACAGCATTGAACAGGACTTACCCTTGCATTTGGCCGACTTATTTCAAGGGCCAAACGATATCAGCGCCAAACGCATCATCATCTGCCTAGCCTTTTCCCAACTATGTTGGGGTCGGCTTCCAGTCTAACCGGATGCAGCTGAGTGCCACTATTTTACATGGAGCGACTGCCTATCTGACCTCCACAACCCAGTTACTACTGGGAAATACGATACCCCTTAGTAAGACTGGTTGTCAGACTTTTTAGGCCACTGACTACTTTAACGACTGTCAAAGATCTTCAAATGACAGCCGGGACCAACGGCTTAACGTGCTTTCCGAGGCACGGAGGAAACTCGGTGGGTAATGGGTGGTCACCCATCCACAGACCAACCTAGGCAAGCACGGCTTAACCTAAAGATCAGCGCCAAACGCAAATCAACAAATTAGTCCATAATGATGTGTAAACATTCTTCGAACTATATTATTTAAAACGTCATTCATAATCAAATAAAGGGTTTTCCTTTGGACTTTGGCCAAGGGCAAAATGTGTGTAGTAGTACCAATCTTTATGAACAATATTGCTAATTCTTATAATTTTTAAAGAGCGTGCAATGAATACACATATTTTTTGCACTAAAGGGATTTAATTGGTTTTAAATTTTCCCTCCACAAAATCCCCTTTTAGACAGAAAAGGGACATATTTTTTATCACTCTTGCTCATCAAGAATTTAGACCATTTAAGGTTGATTATTAGGGTTCCATAGCTAAAAAGGTAAAAAAGGATCCCTTATAAGATCACTCTCTTGTTCGATTTTTTGTTTGTCCGTGTTGGGCCACCACCGATTTTCTCAGGAACTGGTGGACCTAGCAAGTTGAATTTTTTACCGAATTGAAGTCTATAGTCCCTATTACGAGTATAAAAATCAAGGTCCTGAATCAACACGATAAAAAGATATGGGCAAATTTCGATTTTCGCGTAAACTTATAAGTACCAAAATTTACCTTAATTTTCAATTTGTTTTATTTTTCAAACTTTTCCCTTTACTTGTGCTGTAAGACCTTGCTTTTAACCAAAATTGGCAATTCTAGGTCAACCGGAAGTACCCTATAGGTTTTGGGTCGAAAACCTATAATTATGGTAGCTCCCGTTGACCTAGAATCACGAAAATTGGCAAGAAGCAATGTCTTACCAGCCTTAAAAAAACTTTATGTCAATAAAGTGACAACATTGTTACAGACATATTAAGATACACCATACAAACATTACGTCCCACAGATAGAAACCCATGGACCCCAAAATAGGTTTTCACTTGTGGCTTGGGAGACAGTAAAAAAGTAGCGAAAAAAGAAGAAAAAATAACAAAAAGCAATTTTTGAAGTTGTACTTCTTTTGGCGTGTTAGGGAAAAATGATGAGGGTAAATTTTTACGATGCGCGCGCACACCGTCACGAAAAACCGACACCCTGAAGTTAGCTAGACAACATTTTAGTTTTATACACCAAAGAAGTATAACTTCTTACGTGCGTAATAAGTATACACACACTTTTTTTTAATACATGAATTAGCACCAAATCACAATAATTGGAAACATGAAGTGAATGATGGTGTTTTATGAGAGGGCGTGTGTGTTTGGGTGGGTGGTGTGTTTGTGTGTGTGTATGTGCTGATGGAGTGAAGTGCATGTGAAGAAATGAGTTATACCTGTGTGTTTTTTTAAAGATTATTCTGACATCCTGTCAGTGCGTCACTAACGTTATTACTCATGTTTAATTGCCTTGTTCATAAGGAAGCATGCTGGCAATATGCTACTGTTCACACTGTTGAGACACTCCCCCACTCCCTGTGCTCTCTGCGGGCTTTATTTCACCGCGCAGAACCAATGCAGTTTGGTAGATGACACATGACACAGATCTTTTGGTTCTGGTACATAGTCGTTTCCCCATGATGTCTTCCTTCTCCCTTTTGAAAGCAAGTGAATGGGGTGATGAAATAAATAACGGAAGGTAAAGTGCCTGGACTTGAACCCACAACCTGTGGCACGTAAGTGTTTTTACCAATGCTCCAGATTCATGCCAGAAAAAAACCCGGCACATGCGCGGCATGTTGCATAACTGTTGCTCAACAATGTTTCCTATAAATAGGAACCTGAAGGATTCCTTGTGACGATTTTTTCCGGGGAAATAAATGTGTTTTCCCCAAAAACGTCGGCATGGTCATCTTGTTTCGTCTCACGTAACCATTTGGAGCTTCTGCCATTCCAGTGTTTCACATTTAAGTACCTCGGCGACCGATCTCTGATCGAGTGAAAATAGATTATAATTGAATTTTGGTTTGATTAAATTGATTGAATTGAATTTTCCCAGGTATGAGGCCTAGCTAGATCGAATAATGCATTTTCATCGAAATTGTTAGTGCCTTTTTCGAGAACGTGATTAGTATTAGATAGGATACCATAATTAAGTCATAGAGTTAAAATTTGCTGTGATAATCGTCACTATTTTGAACATGATGAAATCAGTGCACGAAAACGTTGAAGTGAATAATAAAAGTAGGCTTATCAACACAATAACAACAACTTGCACACAAGGCAACATAAGTGCCTGCTCTCATAAGTACCTGCACCCATAAGTGTCAGCCCCCATAAGTGCCTCCCATAAGTACCTGCACCCATAAGTGTCTGCCCCCATAAGTGCCTCCCATAAGTGCCTGCTTCCATAAGTGCCTGCTATGATCTCTGCTATGATGTCAACTTTTTTAATACACTGCTGGTTGTTTTTAAACCACAATACTGCAGTATGCACCTAATATTATTTGACAGTTGAAATAATTGAAGATGAGAATGCTAAGGCGGACGGGCGGCGTTACGCGAATGGATAAAATAAGAAATGAGTACCTACATAAGGGGAAGTCTGATAGTGGCGCCGGTGACTGAAAAGTTGTGTGGTAAACGGTTGTCGTGGTATGTGAGGAATGAGAAAAATGTCGTTAGGAAAGTTTTGAGTATGACCGTGGATGGGTATAAGAGTAGAAGAAGACCGAAGAAACGAGGGATGGACTGTGTGAAGGATGATATGGCACGAAAGGAGGTGTCTGATGAGATGACGAGTAATAGAGAAGTATGGAAGAAGAAGACACGCTACGCCGACTCCAAATGAATTGGGATAAGGGCAAGAGAATAATGAGTTGAAATAAATTTAAAAAATGTTCACAGGTTCTCAGAGACGTCTTCATTTTCAGACCTTTCTAGTAATACAGATGACTCCAGGATTTTGTCTAGTTTTTATATAGGTACCTAACAAAAGAACTCATTGTGACGTAGCGGGGAAAAACTAGCACCATACCCATTACCTACTGCTCAAAAAATTTCTATATTTCACACGGACAGACAGACGGACAGGCGGAAAAGAGAGTGATCTTATAAGGGTTTCTTTTTTACCTTTTGAGATACGGAACCCTAAAAAATGATGTAAGCTATAGTATTATATTTTAGCCAGGTACATAACATTACATTCCTGTAATCCCAGAAAGGTTGGCAGATGTATATCTAATAGTACACCCACATTTCGCCAGTTATGTTTAAGTCCGATGTAATATAATTATTAGCTATAAAGTTTTCATGCTGCATTTGCTTGCTGAAAGTACTTCTGGGCTCCCCTACCGATACCCACGAGCCTAATGCCATCAGCCCGTCGGCTGCTTGATGGAAAAACCTATACGCATTAGATTTTGATTAAAGAAAACTTAATTAGGTGTACAGCAATCCCAGCAAAAAGTGTACCATTAGTCTGCTAACGCCATCTAGCGTCGAACGAGAGCAACTCACCAACCAGTCGGAACACAGCAAAGACGGTGGCGCCACCTCGGCGCAGACGCAGTGGAGTGCGCCTACGTCGTGTATGTGAATCATAACGTAGTAGGCGTCACGATAAATTACATACTGTTATTCAAAATAAACTTTATGTGTATAAAAGGTTTGTTACAATTTTAGAAATATTTTTGTGTCTATTCAGAAATATTCGTATTTTCAGCTAGTCATTTTTTAAATAAGGGAGATGATAATTATGCGCAACACACAATGCATAACCAATATTTTACCTATAAACTCATTTAAACACTGAGAGATTTTTTCCACAGCCAAGAGGGACTTTGATGATGACAAGTAAAGAGGACTCCCCGAAATTGGATTCAGGTAAACAAATTTCAAGCAATTAAAAAAATACATTTAATCTCAATTTTGAACAAGTTTTAAGTTATTTCCAACGCCACACACACACACATTAGATACTAGGAATGCAGTAATTATTCTTCTGAACTATTTTGTTAGCAACAGAATTATTCTGCGATTTTCCTTGTAGCTTGAAGTGTTCAAATAAATTATGAACCTTTTTTCGATATTCGTCATGATATTCAAATCTCTGCCTTACCTTTCGAGGATTACTAGGTGTGATGTTATGTTATGAAATCCACAATCAACAGTGGCAACCACCAGAATGGCGCCGAGGTAGTAAAACTCGACGAGTCCTGGAGAAACACAACTTCTGTTTTGGATCATGCCATGAAATTAATCAGAATAGATCAGTGGAGGTGTCCATGGCTCTCCAGTCCTGCTGTATTTGTAATTCCACCTGCTCTTTGAGGGACCTTCTTCTTAGCGTGTCGTTGGCAAATTTTATTAAATAAGTTTGGCCCAAAATTTAGCTACGCGAACTCCGCTCGCTGATGCAGTCAAGAAAGAGATCGTCAAGTGCACAAGTGTCAAGGCATGCAGTGCAAGATGGATAATGGGCCGTTGTCTGTGGATACACACATACACATTTGAGAGACCTGTCCGAGGCCATCACCAACTCCGTCGAAGTGACAGACTTCGGCACGGAGGAGCGGTTATCTATAATGATATATTTGCGTTCAACAGATCTCAAACGTGTATGCAGCGTGTCTCCACAGACAATAGCCCATTTTCCTTAGAGCGCTACATACCCCGACACCTGCGCAAGACGATTTTATGACTGCATAAGCGAGCGCTGGTCGCATAGCTGAATTTTGGGCCAAACATTTTTTTTTTCTAGCCTGCCGTGTCCCACTCCTGGGTAAAGGCCTCCCTCCACTCATACCACCTCTCGCAAATGCACGTGTCCTCATTCCAGTTTGGATGGAACTTATCCAGTTCGTCCCGCCATCTCCTTCGTGGCCTGCCACGACCCCGCCTCACTGTATTTGGGCACCAATTTCCTGTTATTTTGGCCCACACACAGTTTGTCCGGCATGCGGCAGACATGTCCTGCCCAGTCCCATTTGAGTTGGGCAGCCTTTTGAGCTGCATCAGCCATATTTGTTTTAAAGCGCCGTATTGTGTTTCGAACACGATCCGTTAATTTAACTTCTAGTATATACTGCACTCGATTGCTCGTTGGCAAAAATATATAATTATATTTTTTTTTGTCTGTAAACGCATACTTAAATAAAGCTTAAATAAATCATGGACCCTGTAAGAAACCTTGGTAGGCCATAGTTTTAGAAATTTCATCAGTCAAATTAGTTATTACGTGTTTTTAACACGTATCCTTCGATGTAATTACTGTTTAACTGGTAAATCTGGGTCACCTGACAGTTCCGCATAGAACGGTAATATTAGTATAGTCATCGATGATGGTACATAGGTACCTATTTCTTCCGGTAGTACTTGGTCCTGCCCTACTTTTTGTTGAAGGTTCATTTATAAATTAATTAGTAATTTTTATTTAGTCACCCTTACAAGGTTTCTATTTTACGTTAACAGTTTAAAATAGGTTCCTTAATTTAATGAATAATTGTACTTTTAAGGCCATTAGTCCAGTCATTCAAGGTTTGAGAAAATCCTACTTACCTGAATAACTAGACTACATTTTGTCATTCTTACTATTTATTCTATAACAGTAATGGTTTCATATTGTAAGTCAAATAAACGAGCGGAACTACATGATGACAATCGATATTTACGAGTAGTAAAAAATTCAGATTTTATAAACTTACTTCAAGTAGGCTAAGAATTTGAAGGAACATTTGCGACTCTCGCATTCCCCTGAAATTTAAAAAGGAGGTTTATTAAACAATGGTTGGCTGCTGTCTAAAGATCTTTGACAGTCATTAGGTAGTCTGCGTGTGAGTGGCCCAAAAACTCTGACAACTAGTCTTACCAAGGGGTATCGTATCACCCAGTACTAACTGGGTTGTGAAGGTCAGACAGGCAGTCGCTCCGTGTAAAATACTGGTATTCAGCTGCATCTGGTTACACTGGAAGCCTGGCTGGCTGGTTAGAAGAAAAGGCTAGGCAGATGATGATGATGACGATGGTTGGACCTGCTGTCTTGTATAGGCCTAAATGTTGGGCCACAAAACAGAAACAGTAAGTCGGGGGTCGAACCCAGGCAGGCGCAATACTTTGTGTAATTTATTTCATCACCACTGCCCTCAAAAACGGTGTAGGAAAACATCGTGAGGAAACCGGTACGTCCTAGAACCAAAAATTCGAATTGTGACATCTACCAATCCGCACTGGGCCCGCGTGGTGGATTATAGCCCATTCCCTCTCATAGAGAGGGGGCCTGTGTCCCAGCAGTGGGAACATTATAGGTTGATGATGATGTTTTTATTGTCATACACAATCACTTCCAACCCTCACTAGGCATGCGTGTTGGGTTATGTCCCACTTCCGGCCTGTGTCCCAGTAGTGGGAACATTGTAGGTAGATTTACTCAGTATCTGTATTCTTTGAACTGGATTTAAAGCCAATTTAAAAACTAAAGCTAATTTTGTGCCAAAAATGTTTTTTTTATGTATGTATATTTTGTGTTGTTATTGAAATTTTGAGCCAAATAATGAGTCATGTTACTTGATGATGAATAAATAATAATAATAAAGCTCTTGCCCGAACAAACCCTTCACAAGAACTGCACTACTTCTTACAAAGTGGTACGTGGAACTGTGAATTCTTGGAAATACTCATCAGTAAGTACTAGAAAGTGTTATTATATAGTATTAATTATAACACTGATAACAGGTATAATTTTGCAACTACTCCAAGTCTTGTTACCTAATTTGTTAAGTGCCTCGCTGTCTAGTGGTGGCTAGTGCTACTGGTTGGCATTGGTACACACGGCGGCACATCAAGCGTTATTCTTAGATTATCTATATCTGTCACCTATTTTACTAAATAAATGCAGATTTTTCCTAACGTACATGATGTTTTCATAGATGTATTGATAAGGTACTGTAATTATGTTAATTTCCTTAAAAAGTCATAGACTGTTTAAGGACATTAACATGATCTGTCCTGATGTTGAATTCCTTGATTTTGATGTTAGGAAAAATCAAAATCTGCATTTATTTAGTAAAAGAGGTGACAGACACCATTATAACACTAGGAACAGGGATCAACTAGTACAGCCAGGTTTCAGGCTAACTAAAGTAGACTCATCTTTCATGGGGTACTGTTTAAAATCAATACATATAATAAAAATGCAACGGGTCGCTGTCTGTACATGGAAGATATATGAAAAAAAAATATTATTGGGAACTTTATCAACACAAATAGCACGCAAAACAATGATTGTTAGAATTTTTTGTCTGTTTTTCTGTGCGTTTGTGGGCGCTTATCTCAGAAACGGCTTATCCGATTTGGATGTGGTTTTCGCTAATATATTGTGGTAAGCTTCACTTAACATTTAGTGTTTGTTTTATGTCAATCGGTTCATAAATAAAAAGTTATGCCAATTTAAAGACTCACGTCGAACATTTGTTAAACTATCTATTCATTCTCTGTTCTTTAGCATTGACTGAAACTAATAACTAAACTTCATAATAATGGTCTATATAAAATTATGATTATATAATAATAAACAAACATGCCTGCCATATGAAACAATGAATTAAAAAAGTGAACTAAAAAATTAAAAACAAGTTTTAGATTTTAGTATCAAGGCAGGAACTAAATAGATTATAATATTTACTGTGCCCAAAAGTAGGAAACTGAAAACTACTGTATTCTTTGTAAAGAGTAGGTATCCACTAAGAAAGGGTTTTTCGAAATATCACCCCAAAGAGGGTGAAATGGGGTGTTACATTTTTTGTGAAAAATTTTACTTACGGGGTTAATTGACTTGAAAATTATGGAAAACGCGTATCACAGATTTTCCAAAATCATCCCCTGACTGATATATTAACGCACAGCCCAAGCCGTTGGTCCTAAAGACATGAAATTTGAAGGTTATATTTTTTGAGCAGAGTATAGGTATCCAATAAAAAAGGGTTTTCCGAAATTCTACCCCAAAGAGGGTAATTTTCTGTGAAACGTAGTGTTCTCTTGGTAATTTGACTCAAAAATTGCTGTACACACTTTTCAGTTAAAATTATGAGACACGTGTATCACAGTTTTGGCGTGCATGCTGCGTAGGGCGTGCGGGACGTGATTTTTTTAAATTACCGATGAAAAAATTCTATGTGGTAACCATTTTCGCGTCGGTGTCCTTTCCACCCCGTTATCTTACATAAACTGTTAAAATGCGAAAGTTTGGATGCATGGATGTTTGTTACTCAATCACGCCAGAGCGGCTCAAAAGATCGGGATAAAATTTGGCACAGAGATACATTATAGTATGGTATAGCACAAAGATTAGTTATTATCCCAGAAGTAAGATTCCAAGGGCAATTCCCCAAAATCCGCGCGGGCGAAGCCGCGGGCAAAAGCTAGTGTTACAAAAAAATACTTCCCTACGTTCTACAGCTGAATGAGACGAAATTCGTTCCCACATATATGTATAATCTCAACATAAATGATGTAACCAAGATTTTGTAACAATATTTTGATTGAAAAGAGTGTCTATGGAGTTTCTTCCCCATTCTTCTCCATAGAGATCTACGCTTTGGAATGGGCAACTACAGTACTTTCACAAGTTATTATGCCTTGTGTCTGTGACTGTGACTTCGCCTTTTTTTGATTTCAAAAGTGCCATTTATGGTCTAATTTAAAGAAATGCTTTGAGTTTGAGTTTTTATTTTCCAGTAAAAGGGCTTTATTTAGCGTACCCTTTTTTTTACGGATGGGAAATCATCAAATGACTTCTCCCGCTCTGGGCAGAGCGGAAGGGAGTATCAGAATTGTACCGACTAAAACCCATCCGTGTTCCTTCCTTGCCCTTTGTGTTCCAGGCGCGGCCCTGGAACACAAAGGGCAAGTATCTCTTTTGAACAGCCCGCAGCCCTGGCAGGCATCGGCCCTTGCAGGCCCCTCCCTGTTTGCTGACATCTCTTTGAGGCGCGCGTAGAACACGAACGCGCCGTCAACACGGCCTGTCGTCAAAAAACGGACGGATGGCGAGCGAGCCCATGACTCACCGTCCACAGGTCCGCGTCTACGGTGGCCGGAAGCCACCACGTGACCCCCGAATTTAGGGTACCCTTAAAGAAAGAAAGAATGAAAAGTATTCATTTTGACTCGCACAGGCTAAAAGGCAAACTAAGTTAACATCACGCCTGTAACCATTTAAGGCTTAGGGTGAGGTGTACGGTCGAACAAGCTATTTGCAGAAATATTCACAATCCCAATACTGACAATATTGTTTGCAATTTTATTTTAAAGACCTTTTGTCATTAAGAGTCAGTCTCTTAATGACAAAAACTTTCTAAAATAAAATTTGGAAAAGTATAAGCTTCGACATTGGATTGTGAATATTTCTGCGTGTATACCAAATAGCTTGTTCCTCCGTACCTAACATTACACCCGCATTTCGCATATTTACGTACTTCAATTATAAAAGTCCGAAATCTTAAATTTTAAAAGGCTGTGTGCTTGCACTCTTCTACATGGGAGCTACAAATCAACTATCACACTTCTGCTTACCTCATCAGCAAATATTTATTT
This sequence comes from Lycophotia porphyrea, assembly GCA_950005105.1. NCBI lineage: Eukaryota > Metazoa > Arthropoda > Insecta > Lepidoptera > Noctuidae > Lycophotia > Lycophotia porphyrea. The sequence goes on from OX465403.1 coordinate 15,341,700, forward strand.
ATTTATTTATTTAATAAAGGTTTACCAACAGCTTCTGTGTACAACGATCACAAGCAAAGGTTATACAATATTGGACTTACACAGTCGCCAATTACTGGTTAATCAGCATTCGCAAAAATAAGACAGTGACAACATAATTAGAATATAAAATTAAAACGAGTGGCTCTAGAAATAAAATAAAACTAAACCTAAATAACTACACAATTAAACTCCTCAAATCTATGGGTATAAAATTAAATATGGGCCATAGTGTTAAGCTAATAATGTTTCTAAACACGTCCGAAGATAGATAAAGAGTCCAACAAAAAATCCGTATTGCTACTCATTTCGTAAGGTCCAGTGAGTCATTAGCTCGCCGTCCGTCCGTCTTTTGACGACAGGCCGTGTTGACGGCGCGTTCGCGTTCCACGCGCGCCTCAAAGAGATGTCAGCAAATAGGGAGGGGCCCGCAAGGGCCGATACCTGCCAGGGCTGCGGGCTGTTCGAAAGAGATACCGCGACCCTGGAACACAAAAGGCAAGGAAGGAACATGGATGGGTTTTAGTCAGTACAAGTCTGACACTCCCTTCCGCTCTGCCCAGAGCGGAAGAAGTCATTTGATGATTTCCCACCCGTAAAAAAAAAAAAGGTCCAGTGAGTCATCAAGGCATGACATTTACACATTACTATGAAAGTGGGTATTGCACACTTTCTTATTGCGCAAAATCTCTATCTTTTTCTACCATGACATCACGCTGGTACTGCCCAAGAATTTGGGCACAAGTGTATGACTGGCACACATTTCGCCAGTCACGTTCAAGTTCCATTTAACATAGGGCGAACCCGGCGCCATCAGCCGGGTAACTTTCTAGAATACAGGCTGGTATTGAGAAACTCCAAAAAGTTCCAACTTTTTCACAAGTTTCTTTTTTTAATATACGTTTTTAATGTATTTTTTTTTACTAAAGACACCTCCAGGACCCCCTTACTATTCAATCCATACATCAGCACAATGTTTTGAGTCCTACTGTAAAACGTGATTTTTCAACAAAATAATTTCGATGTTTCACATCTACCAGGCGTCCCGTGACGGCTCACAATTTTTTTTATATTGGCCTTTAAAATTTATTATTTAAGTTTATGAATTGATTGAATACTAAAAGTAGTTTTAAGACCTTTGTGATTAACAATTATGGACAGATATTTTGTTAATAATTAAGCTCTTAATGTCCCACAGTTAGGCCTTTCCTCTTCCTCTCTCCTCCATTACATTTTCCACACACACCCTATCCTCCGTCATAATGATCCTTTTGGTAGAAGACATGATGTGTTTGATGGGTCTCCACTAGTTAGGGTTGGTGCTGGAGTATTTCCCGTCTCCTCACTATTTTATCCTTCACCGTCATTAGAGCAGTGGTGATGAAATAAATTTCAGAAACTCGCGTGATTGGATTCGAATCCACGACCTTCAAATCGTAAGTTGGTGCTGTATTCACTGGGCCACCATTGTTCTCAAAAAAGGTTATGCTATACGTCTGCCATATATACCTCTGCCAAATTGCGGATTGGCAACATCCATTTTCCCACCTTCCACATCGGATCCGCCAAGTATGTTTAATCTAGCTGGGGGCATCCCAGGATGCGTTTGCAAATGTTCGATCTCCAATCGGAAAAACCATGAGTCCATGATCTTTTCTCAATTGTTTCTCTGAATTCCACTAAACACTTACGGAAAGTATCTTTCATACTATTCTCTACATCAAGATGATCAAAGAAATAAGGTCATGCCCCATAGAAATCTCTTCAGCATAAGTTTAATTGACAGTAATTTATGACTGACCACCGACCAATTTCTCTGTGACACACCCGATAAATATATCTATCTCTTTCACTCTTTCGTTAATGTTAATAGCAGCTCTCGCTTCCGCAAATTTATCTTACAGAAAAAAGACGTCACTGACCTCAATACTCGCTTGGACAGTTTCGCGCGGTACTGGAGCATATTTTGTATATTGAATAAACGACTCTATGCGAGCGCTCTAAGGTTTATTTTCAACCGTAGGTAGTATGGTTCTTGTTTCGAAGTGAATATAGCTATCAATGGCAAAATGTTCAGTTGCTCTGTCAGTTGACCATCGAACGCTGTTTTGAATACAGTTCATTGTCGTAATTTTTAAATATCGAATGTTTTATTATTTTTTAAATTGGTGTTGTCGAACAGTGTGGTTCTCTTTTTGAATTTGGATTTTGTTGCAGTTACTGAATTCTCTCGTAAGTTTTTATTTTTATATTTTTATTTTGAGTCTGCGCGGGAGTCTTTTTCGTTGTTCCATATGTTCTGTTTTCGGTTGTTTTTTGTTTCTTGCCGTACATTTTTATTTATATTTTAATTTTGGTATTTGTAATAAGGATGATAAAGGGGTTTCTACTGTGGTGTTATTTAACACCTTTTGAATTGATTTCAAGCACCAATGACTCTACTAAGGAAAATAATGACATAAAATTTGTTATTTTTTACTATATACTAGTAGTAAACAGTAACAATATAGAGTATGCGTATTATGTATACACTTATTGTTAAATACATACCTACTCTATTGCCATTTACACCTAAAATAAAATCTATTGCATTTATTTTTTCAAAAAAATGTCAGCCAGATTTGACCAGCTGTTTCCGACGTCAGAATCCATTACAAACCAACATTATTTACCTAGTAATATCAAAGTAATACAGTCTCGATTTAGACAATGCGTATCGATAGTTCGACCATTGTGTAAAAGCTGGTAAACTTGTTTGAAATAAAATAAGTCAGTACTCAAGTTTCAGTACTAAGTGTACTTAGTACTGAAACTGAAATAGGTACAAATTAAGTCATACAAAGTGTGTACTAAGTTATTCATAAATGTGAAAGTGAATTTTTTTGTTTACCACATCTTTATGGCTAAATGGATATCGATTAAGTTTAGTATATGGATAGACCAATATCTGGGTTAGGAGATGGATATTTGATCCTGTAAACGTCTGAGATAAGACAACCCTATTGACTAAAGGACTCAGTAGTGTTTAATGGCTATTTTGCTAAAAGGTTAGGTATACAAAATATTCTTTGATGGCTGCATACTATTGGTTATTTTTTTTTATTTAATCTGATTACCTAAGGTTGTAAAGTTTACATTATTTTTATAAGTGGAGGTGTTGGAATCGTTATCAAAATACACACTACTAGTGCCGTCGGAAATGTTAATGTTAATACTGTTATCTAGTTAGAATGGAACAACACTAGTTGTATACTGTATAGATAGAACATCACTATTGTAGTCTTTGTCGGAATAAAAGTTTGTCTATGCAAAACCACCACGCGTGTTTCAATAGTTAGGACGTTTATTGGATTAATTGCTTCCCTCCACACGAGTGTAGCCGCGGAAAAAAGCTAATCAATAATAGTGGATAACACGTGCATTATTAATTATGATATTATTGATTATTATTGTAAATCCTTTTTAATGTAACTGCGAAGCCTTGAATCGATTATGATATTACAATTGTAAATCCTTTTTAATATAACTGCGAAGCCTTGAATCGATTAGGCTTTATCACACAAAAGAGTTATTAATATTATAAGCAAAATGATGCGTTGTCCTAGTGATAATAATTAAAAGACAGTCGTATAAATACTGTAAATGACAACAATTTGATAAAATACGTAACATAACATCGCGCCTGTAATTCCCGAGCAATAGGGCAAGAGGTATCTTACCTATATTACCAATTATAACATAACATTAATTTACACCATCAGCATTTCAACAGGAATGATGTAACCAGGGTTTTGTAAAAATATACTAATTTAAAAGTGTCACGTCCATCATGGAGTTTCTTGCCCGTTCTTCTCCATAGAGATCTACGCTAGGAAATGGTCAACTACAGTACTTTCACAGTTTTTATGCCTTGTGACTGTGACTGTAGCTTCATTACATTGTTATCTTGTCGACAATACAAAAGTGCCTGTAACTGGCCTACTTGAAATAAATGCTTTGATTTTGATTTTTGATTGTACCTTACAGACTAACATACATCATTACAGTGTGTGTTAATAAATAGAACGTTAGCACTATGTTAGTAACACTTCATTTGTGCATGTAATTGTGCATAAATTTTATGTTAACGTAACATGTAGCAAGCCCAATAACAATAAAACACAGAAAAACCCAATAACATATTGCTTGATCCGGGAACCGAACCCAAACCTTCATGCTCAACAGGAATGTTCATTTTGTGACCACTAAAGCAACGTGAAAGACAATAACAATTTAATTTCATATAGTAATGATGTTTGTTGTAAGTGAACAACTTGATAGTGTATTACTCTAGTTGAATGCAATAATTTGCGTTTTACAGCCACAGAATATTAGTTTCCTGTTGACCTATTTATATCAGTTTGAGTTTATTATATAAAGGGTGTAAAAAGACTTAACGAAGCTGAAAGACACGTGTTCTCCCCGTCATTGCGATCACTTTTTTGTTCTAGACCATACCTGGGAACCTTCTAGTTACGGAGATATTGGGGGTCAAATTTCCACATTCATACTCAATTTTTTCTCATGACATTTTCCTCATTCCTCCACATCACATGCCTGTACCACGACAACCGATTACCACACAACTTTTCAGTCACCGGCGCCACTTTCAGACTTCCTCTTATGTACTAATTTCTTATTTTATCCATTCGCGTAACACCACATATCCCACATAACATTAAATTATAAACACGATTGCTAACTCTAAAAATTATAAAATCAAGTGTACTTTTAATCAGTTATTGATAATTGCAGGTCTTCAGATATCAACGGTTACATATACAGGATGTAAACAGACTCTTCACGAAGCCGTCAACCCAGCACTATGTACAGACGCCAGCACATCAAGCTACTACAATCTGTCAGATTTCTTTACTAGATTTTCAACTTTATCTCTATGACATTAAGTTCAAGGTTGTTTGGGAAAATCTGACAGATTCGGGTAGGTTGACGTGCTGGCGTCTGTACATCAAACTAAGTAACTTTACGCAAACATTTGTGCTGGGAAACGACTTTATTTTTTGGGCTGTAAAATCACGTTTTACGGTAGGACTTAATGTAACGCACTCAAAACATTGTGCTGATGGATAGATTGAATAGTAAGGGGGTCGTGGAGGTGTTTAAAGTAAAATTCCGAAATTAAAAACAGGTATTTAAAAAAAAACGTTGTGAAAAAGTTGGAACTTTGACTCCCAATATCTCCGTAACTAGAAGGTTCCCAGGTATGGTCTAGAACAAAAAAATTATCGCAATGACGGAGAACAAGTGCCTTTCGGCTTCGTTAAGAGTCTGTTTACACCCTTTAGTTGATAACTGGTTACTGTTTTTAGTATGATAATGGTATGATACGATAATATTGCATTTATAGAACTCAAATACATTGTATCAGTCATCATCATCTCCCTAGCCTTTTCCCAACTATGTTGGGGTCGGCTTCCAGTCTAAACGGATGCAGCTGAATACCAGTATTTTACATGGAGCGACTGCCTGTCTAACCTCCACAGCCCAGTTAGTACTGGGTAATACGAAACCCCCTGGTAAGACTGGTTGTCAGACTTTTTGGGCCACTGACTACGTAACGACTGTCAAAGATCTACAAATGACAGCCGGGACCAACGGTTTAACGTGCTTTCTGAGGCACGGAGGAAACTCGGTATGTAATGGGTGTTCACCCATCCGCAGACCAACTTAGGCAAGCACGGCTTAAGATAAAGATCGACCCGAGCGGCTGTTATTATTTAGCCACGAGCTCCTCAAGTACATAAATACATTGAATCAGTAAGTACATCATAATTACTTGATTTAAGTATCTTTGTTGGACTGAAGTGTTTTGGCTATATCTATAATGGGGGTAAAAGTACCCTTATCGAAGTCGAAAGGCGTTTGATTTCTCCGTCATAGCGATGATTTCTATTTTTGTTATAGATTATACCTGGGAAACTTCTACTTACGGAGATATTTGGGGTCAAAGTTTTTCACTTTTTTTTTTTTTAATGTATTTTTTTAACGTAAGATTTTTACTTTAAACACTTCCAGGACTCCCTTACTATTCAATCCATCCATCAGCACAAAGTTTTGAGTACGTTGCATTGAGTCCTACTGTAAAACATGATTTTTCAGACCAAAAAAAAATTCGTTTCACAGCGCATTTTTGCGTAAAGTTACTTAGTTTGATGTACATAATGCTTGGTTGACGGCTTACTGAAGAGTTTGTTTACGCCCTGTATGTAAGCCGTTGTGTACTTATCACTATATTTTAGGACTTATCTTGTCGATGTCATAAATAAATCCGCAAAACATCACATATTGGATTACTGTTATCTTTAAGACAGTTCATATTTAGATTGTATGTAGGTTTGCACCTACTTATATATTATTTAGGTTAGAGATAAGTTTATTATAGCAGTTTTCGTAGGTATACTACATACTGTACTACATTTATCTTTCTAACTATGAATATCCAATATCAATTACATTTTATGTACATTATATACAGACTACAAATAGAACAAAAATAATGCTAAAAAAGGGAAGACTAAAAGCAAGTACCTACATATTTACAACTACAACAATTGGACACTTAGGGCGTCAAAGTACCCCTCTGCATCGCTGTCTTCCGGAAACGTGCCCAGAAGACTGGCAGCATTGCCTCATTGAATGGCAATGCTAATTCTTTGGCCAAAGAAATAGCCAGCCCTCTGGTCACGTGAAGTGTCGACCATTCGGCGAGATATTTCCTTAAAAAGGAGACACGCACTCGGGTCCCATGACCCGATAGAGATAGGTTATCTAGTCTCATGTTACGCGAATAGTTTAATACGGACTAGTTACAAAAAAATTCAGTTTAAGTTTATTTTCTAAAACAAAATCAGTTATATTCAATGTTTATATGGGCGAGTAATTGCTATTTAAAGAGAACCACTTTAGAATCCAGGTTGTCAGTGACTGCTTGCGCTGTGGGACGGTTCGAAAGAGATACCGCGGCCCTAGAACACAAAGGGCTAGGAAGGAACATGGATGGGTTTTAGTCAGTACAAGTCTGACACTCCTTTCCGGTCCGCCCAGAGCGGGAGAAGTCATTTGATGATATCCCATCCGAAATTTCCTGATAAAAAAATCTACAAGCACTTTTCAGAACCTAGGTATCTAATCCTTCTAGTTCCTCTAAGAGACTGATGAGCTCAAATACTAGTACTCAAAGACATTTAAAAACAGTGTGGAAGGGACACCGATTTAGAAACGGTTACCATGAATTACTGACAAAATACTTTGACGCTGGTAGATCTAGATTCAAATGCAGAATTCTTGGTAGTCTTCCACCTTGTATACTTACGTAGTTACGATAAACGGAAAAAAAATGGAATCTGCTCGCAAGAACCAACTGGTACACACGGCGACGCAATAAGCTACACATCCCTCGCTTTGTATAGTTTTCCTGTATAATTAAATAATCTTGTTGATACTGCTTCATTGGTCCGTTTGGTGTAATACACGCCATCTAGACTAACGCAACGAGGCAGTCTTGGCAGACACGTCAACACTACATTTTTTTTCTTCTAATGGTTGGAGTCTCTCTGAGGGATCCAGAACAAAGTGATCCGATAGAGAACCAGAGTTGTTGGCATAGCTCATAAAATAAGCAAGCTGAAGTGGCAATTGGCCGGCCATATTTGCCATAGAACCGATGACCGTTTGGGTAGATGTGTTCTTGAGTGGAGACCGCAAATCAGCAAGCGTAAGGTGAGATTCGCCCTCAGGCTCAGTAGAGCGACGATCTTCGGGGGCTGGCTGGTAGCAACTGGATGAGAGTTGCCGAGAATTGAGAGGCCTGTGTCCAGCAGTGGACTGATGATGAAACGGATTTGCTATAACTGATACAATTGTGATAGGCCGATAGGGTTACCCAACGGCTCATATCTGACCATGACTCACGAGCCCAATACGTACAAATACTGGGTTAAGTGAATTCCTTTCGCTACGTCACAAGGTATACTGCTGCTGTTAACTCCTTGTTTCCAATTAATGTTATTTTTACTTTAAACGAAAGTAAACTTTAACGCACTCAAAATTAAGTTGGATTTAGCATGCCTAGTACTATTAGAAAAGTCATAAAAGCATAACTTGTAGGTAGCGCAAACTGAACTTATTGTGATGGTGTTAAAGTTTTATTTGTAAAGAAAAGAGTATGTTTTTTACATGTATGAAAAATGAATTCGCGAACGCAGTTTTGGCACTTTCTCTTTTAAATAGCGCATAGGCGCCACTGGTATGGCCAATGACGATTACGGATTGTATCCTGGTGTCGAAATATTGCCATCAACTTTAGGTAGAGAACCGGTTTTGTTTTGGTATGTTGATGTTAAAATAGTCAGCTATGATAAAGAAATGTAGAATAGTTCAAGCCAAACTTGAACAACGGTTTTATTCAAGACCGATTTTTTAAAGCTACTTGGAAGAATTTTAGTAATTAATTTTACGTAATCAGCGTATCTGAACCGCTATTAATAACAACATTGGAAGACAAAGATGACACTACCAGCTCTTGAACGTGGTTTAGAAGAGCTCTGATCGCATTCAGTTTCATTTTTGAAATTCGCCTTAGTGTGACTGTGCGAGTCGCTTGCCCTGTTGTTTTAGTTGCGAGGATCCGGCTCGAAGGACCAAAACGTACAAGCCGCTAGCCTGTACAGGAGTTTTTATGTATGTTGTGGTGATGTTGGTTGTTGTAAAAGACGGGATGTTCACAGGAAATAAAAGCACTGAATTATATCCGTACTAGTTGAGCGTGTTTATTGACCACACTCTTAAGTGAGTTTATTACAGTGAGGTTATTGATCACATTGAGCCGATTAGAGATTTAGCGATATAATTTTAGTTAGAAAGGCTTTTTTTGCGACAATCTATACCTTCTTGTATGAACTTGACACACGAGAGCTCTTGCATCTATTATGTTATACCTTGTATAAAGGTTTCTTGAACTTTAATCTCCAATCAATGTTTGTCAAAATACATATATATTATGATAGGTTGTTTTTGATGTTAGTCAACCAGACATAATTATGTGCAAAGATCAGAGGCTCGATTAGACTCTCTGATTGTGTACTATCTTATCAGTTAGATAAAATTGACACCGGTTTTGATTAATTACGTATTTGGAAAAACAGGGTTAAAGGAACTGTGTTTTAGTATCTATCATAGATCGATTATCACAGTATTATTGCCATTTGATAGAGTGCCATTCGATTCGTGGGTACTTTGTAGATACATTTGGGTGTACAAAGAATATCGGCACTTTTTTGGCTCTGTAGAGATTTTTTCTGATTAGGTTACATACGTTGTTAGACATGACTTCACCATTAGGGCATGCCTTATTCACCATCATCATGCGAAACAAAATAAGTGCAGTGAAAATAACAGCAATGAAAAAGTAAATAACGAAGAAAGTATTCCGAGCTGATGATTCCACATTCAAAAGGTGAGCATATTTCTGATTGACTGCAAGGTGGTACGATATCCCTTGGTAAGTCTGGTTGTTGGACTTTAGGGCCACTGACTACCTGTAAGAACTGTCAAAGATCTACAAATGACAGCCGGGACCAACGGCTTAACGTGCTTTCTGAGGCGTGGATGATATTCGGTATATAATACGTGGTCACCCATCCACGGACCGATCTAGACTAGAACGGCTTAACCCAAAGATCGACCCGAGCGGCTGTTATTATTAAGCCACGAGCTCCTCTATTATAATAGACTCATTGATAATATTGACATTACAAATGATAAACAAAGTATGTACAATACAAACGCAATGTAACATTAAATAATACTTATTATTAAATAATAACATCATATTGTCATTTTAAACCAATTGATCCCGGTTGACACATCATATTGATAATTGGGTCAAAGTTTTTAAAGTGTCACGTGTACATAATAAACATGTTCCAGCTTGTTCACAATAACAAGTAAAGACGGTATTTAGTTTTCCTTGTTGTGTTATGTTATTAGTCGAGAGCAGCGGTGGCCCAGTGGTAGCGACCCCGACTTACGAACAGTAAGTCGTGGGTTCGAACTCAGGCAGGCGCATTACTTTGTGTAATTTATTTCATCACCACTGCTCTCAAAAACGGTGAAGGAAAACATCGTGAGGAAACCGGCATGTCCTAGAACCAAAAATTCGAAGACATGTGACATCTAGCAATCCGCACTGGGCCCGCGTGGTGGATATAGCCCATTCCCTCTCATAGAGAGGAGGCCTGTGTCCCAGCAGTGGGAACATTAAAAGGCTGATGATGATGATGATGATGATGTCATTTAAAACGAATTGATCCCGGTTGACACATCATATTGATAATTGGGTCAAAGTTTAAAAGTGTCACGTGTACATAATAATCATGTTCCAGCTTGTTCACAATAACAAGTAAAGACGGTATTTAGTTTTCCTTGTTGTGTTATGTTATTATGTTATTCAGTAACATAATAATATTATGTTTTGAATCTATTGTGTCATACATGATTATTGTTACCGGGCTTACGTCTACCTCTTTACCTATGCACCAGTAGCGAAGCTTCATACATAAACTCACGCCCTTTTCCCATGGGGGTAAGCAAAAACCACAGAACGCCACCTGCTACGTTCATACATCTGGTCATACACGCACGCCGGTTGCGAGTACTACGCACCTGACCTTTCTGAAGAACCTCATCAATGAGGTCAACGTATGTTCTTCTAGGGCGTCCCCTCCCGGCGTTGTCACTCACATCTGCCTTGTAAAGTTTTTGTAAGAGGTAAGCCGGAGCATGTCTTTCATGTGATTATATTATTTATCTATAGAATACTGACTGTGCCATTTTCAAAAGGAAGCTGGTAGGAATCGAGTTGTAAGGAACCTTCGCCACTGCTATGTACTTATTGATTTTTGAGTAGAACCTTTTTCGCCACACAATCATTATCATCATCTGCCTAGCCATTTCTCAACTATGTTGGGGTCGGCTTCCAGTCTAACCAGATCCAGCTATTTATATAGATCTGTATTTTACATGGAGCGACCGTTTTTCTGACCTTCAAAACCCAGTTAGTACTGACTCATAGTTTCGCTACACAATGTAGACAAGAAAATAATTTAAAAGCATTGTCAAAAAGGCAAAACCAGTTTCGGCGTTTGCATGCCGACCCTTCCCTACAAACCATATACGAATCAAAATTTTGCAATTTTTGTAATAACTTGTAATTTTGTAGCTAAACTTTACAATTCCTTAACAAATAATCCCTGGCACTAATCAAAAACAATATAAACAATACAAATTATAAAAAGAACGATAAACAAACACTCGATTTTGATAAACATCACTATCGGTTGACAAGCAATAAACTTACTTAGAAATTCTAATATTATTGTTTCAAAGGACACTGGGCATAATTAGAATACAATGCAGTCTGATGTTGGTACACGCTACATAATAAAGCTGTACCCTTCCAGTATAAACTGAACTCGAATGCTCGGTGGTTACGATAAATTCCGCACATATTTCTGGAGACATCAGCGTAATACATACTCTATCAAAATGTATGGAACTGCAGATTGTTTTCAATGGACGAAAATTACAATGGGCAAAATGTGTGGAGCCTCCTCTCTATGAGAGGGAATGGGCTATAATCCACCACGCTGGCCCAGTGCTGATTTAAAGATGTCTTCGAATTTTAAACCCTGTAAAGGCCTTCCGTAAAACGCGAGGTCAGCTTATTCTGGATACATAAATACTGCTATGTCGTGTGTACTAGAAATATTTGCGTATCCAACAGATTTAGTCTGATCACGTTCGTTTTATAACCAATTGTAATGCTACTTAGAATCTCGCATTCTTGGACGACTGCATAACTTAGGCACGTAGGTAAGGGGAATACGGAAAAATGCTTTCGAGGCGATATAAGTAATCTTTTGACTAGGATGTGTTAGGGACAAGACAATTGTTCATATCCCAGCCGTATTGTCGCGATTTGTGATGGAATCTAGAAGTTCGTTAGAAGTTTTTGACTAATCGGCTTAAGGATCTAACTTAAATACATTGACAGACAAATCACAGCTTGAACCACTTGAACCAGAATATATATAGGTGGTATAATAGGTGAGACATCGACGCACAAAAACTATCGATACATCCGTGATTTTTTTAATGTCCCTTCTACCCTGTTTAATGGTGGTGCTCACCTAAAGCGCGATCATCATCATCAGCCTATAATGTTCCCACTGCTGGGACACAGGCCTCCTCTCTATGAGAGGGAATGGGCTATAATCCACCACGCGGGCCCATTGCGGATTGGTAGATGTCACATGTCTTCGAATTTTTGGTTCTAGGGCATGCCGGTTTCCTCACGATGTTTTCCTTCACCGTTTTTGAGAGCAGTGGTGATGAAATAAATTACACAAAGTAATGCGCCTGTCTGGGTTCGAGCCCACGACTTACTATTCGTAAGTCGGGGTTGCTACCACAGGCCCACCGCTGCTCTCATAGCACGATACCAGGATTTATTTATTCATCCCCTAAAAAGGCGATAAATATAAGATAAAAGTTTTATACAGACAAACAGTGTTGCGAAATCTTGTTATCAGATAGGCGTACAAGGTGTTATTCAAATCATACAGATGTTAATCAAATGATGTTAAAGGAGCTCGTGACTAAACAATAACAGCCGCTCGGGTCGATCTTTAGGTTAAGCCGTGCTTGCCTAGGTTGGTCTGTGGATGGGTGACCACCCATTACATACCGAGTTTCCTCCGTGCCTCGGAAAGCACGTTAAGCCGTTGGTCCCGGCTGTCATTTGAAGATCTTTGACAGTCGTTAAAGTAGTCAGTGGCCCAAAAAGTCTGATAACCAGTCTTACCAAGGGGTATCGTATTTCCCAGTAGTAACTGGGTTGTGGAGGTCAGATAGGCAGTCGCTCCATGTAAAATACTGGTATTCAGCTGCATCCGGTTAGACTGGAAGCCGACCCCAACATAGTTGGGAAAAGGCTAGGCAGATGATGATGACAGATGTTAATCAAATCATGACTGTGTAAAAAAAATATAGTGGCCGACAAACGGTGATAAAAAGGCTTAGTGATTTACTGATACTGATACTGTTAGCTTACTTCGTCCCACTCCTGGGCAAAGGCATCTCCACATGTCCAGTTGTTTTGATCGGAGACTTATGTGCACCACTGGTAGTTGGTTTTATCCACCTCGTTCCACCTCCTCGCTCATCATTGGCTGCTCCGCTGCGTGTCACGGGTTCGATTCCGGCACGTAACCAATATTTGTATGGCCTACAGGTAGTTGTTCCGGGCGTGGCTGCTTGTTTATGTTAGTTTAAAATGTTTGTAAACGCACCCACGATACAGGCCAAATTCGCAGTGCGGGGCAACGTTAAACTACGTTACTTTGTTGAAAAAAAAAGTAAAAAGTATTAAAAAAAGTTAAAAAAAAGGTTTTTATTTTGGTTTTTAGTTGTAAACGTTTGTTAAAGTAAAAAGTATTGGAGCTCTCTCAACCAGAGAGGAGTCTTATATCAAAGCTGAACTATGGCTGAATGAAATGAAACCTAATTTTAAGGACTAAATTAGGACACACAGACTCATCACTATATCCTGCCCAGTACACTCAACCCTCATTTTGATCTCACCGAATTTATTCTTGGAATTAAAACAAAGACTTAAGACAGGGAACGGTATATGACTAACAGACCAGACAGTAATCACTACATATTATAAAACAAAGTCCTCCGCCGCGTCTGTCTGTCTGTTCGCGATAAACTCAAAAAGTACTGCACCGATTTCATGCATTTTCCACCGATGGATAGAGTGGTTCTTGAGGAAGGTTTTAAAGTAAAGTTTTATTTGCTTAGATTGCAGGTACATCAAAATATTATGTTACAATAAAATATTTACATGATAAAATTACCGAATTAGACTTCATTTTGCAATGTTTTACGAAAGCCACTTGGACTATTCCAAGTGTTTTGCTGTATATGAAACAATAGCCACCACAGTGCAGTTATAAAGTTAAAAAAGAAGAAAATGAAGTCTAATTCGGTAATTTTTTACGCTGAGGGTAACTAACGTTTAGGTTAAGCCAATAGATATTAAAACCTCTAAATCGGTACATTATCGATGGATATATTATAAACAATCTATGCGAATTTCTTCACAACACGTTGGATCGATAAGTCTCCTAGCATCATGTAACTTGTAAAGACTGTCCATCCAAAGCATGGCTCTTCAATATGCTTATGACAAACAGGATTTTACCGTTTCCCACAATCTAAATTACTTCTTAGTATTTGACAACAAAAGAACTTTGTGGCAATATTCTACAAATTCCTCCCTTCTCTTACATTTTCAATGAATCAACCCAAATTCCTTTCGAATCTTTTACCGAACTTGTAAATTGACGGAAGGGACTTTTTGGAATATTTCTTAGGATAAAAACAAAGGATGCACTCCGAATAGTGAGTCATAATATCAGGTAGAAAGTGTTTAAAAGTTAATTGGTTGCCTCAACCGCACTGTTGGTTTGAAAATATTAGGTGGTAATTAATAAATGACGTCACTAACATTTGCTCGTGGCTAAATAATAAAAGCCGCTTAGGTCGAACTTCAGGTTAAACCGCACGTGCTTAGGTTGGTCCGTAGATGGGTGGCCACCCATAGTGGTATTTCCAAGGTCTAATTATATAAAATAACATCACGCCTGTAATCCTGGAAGGGTTAGGCAGAGGTGTAGGTACTATTAGGTACTGGCTAGTTGTGTTTTAGTTCCATGTAATAGGGGGTGAGCTTATTGCCATCAACCGGTCGCGATTCCAGGCTCTGTGGCTTCCACTGAGAAATTTCTAATGGAAAAAGCCATTATCATTTTGCCCGACCTGATAATTCAACCCAGACCCCAGGCTCAGCAGTCGCGCTTGCGACCACCGGACCAACGAGGCACTCAGTCATTATATAATTGATTAATTTTCATAAATGTACCCAATTACACTTGCCTATAAAGGGTGTGAACCCGTCATTCCGATCATTTTTTTTGTTCTAGACCATACCTATATTGGGGGTCAAAGTTCCAAATTTTTCACAACTTTTATTTTTAAATACATGTTTTTAATATAATCTTTTTTCTTAAAACACCTTCACAACCCCAGTACTATTCAATCTATCCATCAGCACAATTTTTTGAATGCGTTACATTGAGTCCTACCGTAAACCATGATTTTCAAAAAAAAAAAACAAAAAATCCTTACCAAAAATCGGTTTCAGCAACTATTTTTGCGTAAAGTTACTTAGTTTGATGTACAATGCTTGGTTAACGGCTTCACCCTATTTTATATTATGTAGGTACTAACCAAGTATTCTATACGTACTTTGTCCATCAAATTCTAATCATTTGCCGACACTAACTGCGCAAAACTTGTAAACCGCAAATAAAAACTAGGTCAGCAGAGTTTAAGGTCAGTGTCCACCCACGTAGGTACCGCCAACTAATAGTTACCTACTTATCAATGTTACAATGATAGCACATACACCTACACCGCATATAACGGTACTAGATTTGTAGTAACGGTAAAAATAACGGTATTTTTGAGTATCCTTTTCGGCAGCTACTTTTTTTTAGTAACATATCTAGCAGTTGCCCACGTCTTCGTCGCGTGGATATTTTGCTGTGTATGTGGGAGTACAAAACCGGCCAAGTGCGAGTTGGACTCGCCCACCGAGGGTTTCGTATAAACTTGTAGGTACATATTTTGTTATTAAACTTCATATTTGCGGTTTTCAGATTTTTTTCTTCACATGTGCTGTAAGATATTGCTTCTTGCCAAATTTCGTGGTTCTAGGTTAACGGGAACTACCATATAGGTTTTCGACCCAAAACCTATAGGTTACTTCCGGTTGACCTAGAATTGTCAATTTTGGTTAAAAGCAGGGTGTTATAGCACAAGTAAAGGGAAAATTCCAAAAAGTAAAAAAAAGTTTAAATTAAAGTAAATTTTGGTAAAAAAAAAAAAAAAATTTGCCCATATCTTTTTATCGTGTTGACTCAGGACCTTGATTATACACCTAATAGGGACTAAAGACCTCAGTATCTGGCATACATTTCAACTTACTAGGTCCACTCGTTCCTGAGAAAACTGGTGGTGACACACGGACAGACGGACAAAAGAGTGACGACGATTTGAAATTACACGTATATTTTCCATAATAATTGAATTTAAATAAAATTTAATGAACATGACGTAACTGATACAAAGAAAAAGACAATTGAAAAGTAGGAAGTAACTATGCCTACTAAAGGTGTGCTTATCGATACTCTTCAAATTAATCATGTCATTCAATGACCTTACAAATTAAACAATACTTTCAAAACAAAATCGTAACCATTGAATAGTATTTTCATAATAGACTGTGTTAATCTTTTGTTAAGTTCATTAAACAAATGCAACTCAACTGACATTAGTAACCAATAACATAACATCACGCCTGAAATCCCCAAAGGGTTAGACAGAGGCATACCTACCTGATGTAACGCCCAAATTTTGCCAGTTATGTTTAAGTCCCATGTAATTGAGGGCGAGCGTATTGCCATCAAACGGGCGCAGATTTATTAGACTACGTAGATGCTGATAATGAAAAATTCCTAAAAGAAAGACTTAATAACACGACTCGACCACAGAATCGAACCCAGTTCCTTATGCTCAAGAATAGCGCCGACCACTAACGAAAAATAACAAAAGGCGCATCTGACGTCATCATAACCTTCAAATGACACTTCCGAATAAAAATAGAAACTCGACCAAAAATATCGATACTTTTACCTTTATTTATTTATATACATACTTATTACATTTTTAAATATTTCAATATAAATCAACATAACAGAACATTGAAGAACAGGGTCCAAGCTACCGGTGGTCAGGCCTCTTGGGAGAGGAACCTCCTAACGATATGTGCCGTGTGCGAAGTACTACTTTCTGGATCAAGCCCTTGATCCAGCTGCCAAGCGAGAGCCTCCTCAGATGTTGTTCGAGGCTATTGGTTATTAAGCCATTGGCCGACACGACTATCGGCACAATGACTGCTGTATCGATACTTTTATCGTTATCGTTCAAAAATAATGTCTAGGTTGTAACCTTGAACTAATAACGTCTTAATAATTATTGCTAATTGGTTAATAATGACTTAACCTTCGTTTTTTCTTGTTAATTGTTTGGTATTAGTATTTTTTTTCTTATCTAGTTTTAAATGGGATTCTTGGTTAAATATAGATGTTCTGCAAATTATTTATTGTTTGTAATTAGTCTACGGACTACAATTTACCACTTTTTCAAACCAGTCATAAAAATTAAAAAAAAATTAAAAGTGGTAAATTGTGTTAAATAGATAGGATTCATTATAGAAATACAAAAAAAAATGCAAATAAACTGTAACCAGCATTGGGTGAATTCAGGCTGTGGATGATAACTATGATTAAGTCAACGGTACCTATAACAGAGGTGCCTAAGGCGCTGTAAATATGGGCTGCGGGACTGTTCGAAAGAGATACCGCGGCCCTGGAACACAAAGGGCAAGGAAGGAACATGGATGGGTTTTAGTCAGTACAAGTCTGGCACTCCCTTCCGCTCTACCCAGAGCGGGAGAAGTCATTTGATGACATCCCATCCAAAAAAAAAAATGGCGTTGTGAATGTCAACTATTTCTTCATTCTGCTACCACTTGAATTACTGAAGGTTGGCCATCAACTCTGAACACGGTTGAACAGCTAGGCAGCACTCCTGATTCCAGACTATTTGCGAAGTTTTCTCAGCCAAGACTTTTTTCCCTGGCCAACAGCGCGTTTCCTCGCTACTTTGCCCATCATTATCAGTTGCAGTATACCACATCATTTATTGACTGTCCTCCAGAAACTTAAAAAATCTTTTTATTTCTTACATATCGCATTCGTAGAAAATGAAATTAATGTTTTGTAACAAGGCACTAATAAAATCTCCATAAGATACATTTAAAAGAAGTAAAATGGCGTAAAATAAGGCAAAAAAATACGATCTAACGTTCTTCTAAGTATATAACACATGTTTTCATCAGAATCTGTCGTGTTTCCTTAGTTATGCCATGAATCATCGAGGTCATGAGGTTGATGACTCGACTGGCACTTAAAGTATGTATTTGTATTGTGGGTTTAGACACTTCTAGTTACCTAAGTACTTAGAATTATGTCATATCTATCTATATATTTAAAAATCAATTGCTGTTCGTTAGTCTCGCTAAAACTCGAGAATGGCTGAACCGATTTGAACAATTCATTTTTTATTTTGTTCTTCCAAATACAGGGAAGGTTTAAAAAGAAAAAAAAAATTGGTAGGTAGGGGTAGTGTAGTGTAGGGCATGAAGGGTAGGTAGGTTGACGGGAGCGAAGCCGCGGGGGACAACTAGTTTTATATAAAAAAAACATCTGCTCGTAAATAACGCAATTGTTGAATCGTCAAATTGAATGAAGAATTTGATTGTACGCAATGATCATACAGGGTGTAGACAGACTCTTCACGAAGCCGTCAACCAAGCATTCTGTACATCAAACTAAGTGACTTTACGCAAAAATTGTTGCTGGGAAACTAACTTTTTTTGGGGTGAAAAATCACGTTTTACGGTAGGACTCCATGTAAAACATTCAAAGCATCGTGCTGATTGATGTATAGAATCAAAAAAAAACTTGTGAAAAAGTTGGAACTTTGACCTCTAGAACAAAAGAATGATCGCAATGACGGGGAAAACAAGTGCCTTTCGGCTTCGTTAAGAGTCTTTTTACACCCTTTATTTCAAACAATGTTTTAGCTTTCACGGTGTATGACTAAACTTACATTGTCTCTTACGAGATATCTTCCATAATTTTCAACTATTGTGAGCTCCATGATGATGATGATGATGAGTCATCAAATAGTTGAAAATGTGTACCTAACGCAATTTTATATCGTAATATGAAATCTTCTAGTTACCAGGTACAATTTCTTCCGCAAAACCATTAGCCATTGTTAAGTCTAGTGGTCGCATGTGCTACTGCTCAGTATAACGTCCTGAGTTCAATTTCCAGGCCAAGTCAGTTTTATTGGGATTTTCTATCACGGTTTTCTCAACAGCATCGGACTTGGTAATTGACTCGGCTTTAAAATAACTTGTACAATGTGGGAGCATTATTTGTATAGACAAACTGTTGTCTGGCATTTTCAATACCGGCGCTTTGATATGTAAATATTTTATGCAAGATAAAAACAGAATATCAAGTATTAATTTTCTTTCACTCATCATCATCTGCTTAGCCTTTTCATAACTATGTTGGGGTCGGCTTCCAGTCTAACCGGATGCAGCTGAATACCAGTATTTTACATGGAGCGACTGCCTGTCTGACCTCCACAACCCAGTTAGTACTGGATAATACGATACCCTTGGTAAGACTGGTTTTCAGACTTTTTGGGCCCCTGACTACGTAATTTTCTTTAACTACTACAATAAATAAATAAGAAACTCAACTCCCACAAAATAAAAGTAAATTTTACTCCAAAAAACTTCAAGGCCTGACACTGCCAATCTTCAAGCCCAATTAAAGAGACAGAGACTAAATAAAAATACGAAATAAAAAACGGATTTATAACCGTGTCTTAACTTTAACTAACACGAATTTGTCTAAATCCACATTTATTTCTCTCCCCTCATTAGTTAGGCGGAAAAAATAATTTAATTCGCCAATAGGCCCACCCCCACACGCAGACAGACAATCACTAATTACCCCCGGAGTAAGCCATACAAATCGCCGAAAATGTTTACTAATTTATAAAAAGGCGAAAAAAAAAATTTTTTTTTTTCACTCTGCAAATGAACTTATTTAGCTCAAGAGGGATTTAATAAAGATTTTTCACGGGTTCTCTCGGCTTCGACGAAGTTTTTAGGGTTCTGTTGGATTGGATCTGGGACGCTTTGTGCGCTCATGAAGGAAAAGATACTATCTACTTTGATTATTACAAATAAGCAGATAAATACAATTTTAAGAACTAGATATTGCTTAACTCATATTAAAAATAAAAAGTCTTTTATACAAAATATGACTAATAGACTAATACTGAATTTCAGCCAGGTGTTGAACAAAGCTGAAAAAAAAAATTAAAAGGCGTCTATAATTGACGGCAAAACTGTCTCGTCATAAACTGCAACTTAAAAATTTAACCAAGAAAATAAATCAGTACCTACGGAACCAACCTCCAATGAACGACTCACCAACATTTCTTCCGGCGACTTTTTTCACCGGCGACTAATCTCGACGATATTTCTCGTGTCGCAGATTGAATTAGTGCACGACAAACGCACCTCATTTCGATGAGAAAATACGTTAAAATTATTTATTTACCCTCGTGTTTGGCAAATGAAAATTCGTTTATACTGATTTGACAAAAAAGGTCATATGTATTTCTGAACTTATTTATTTATCTATACTATCTATACAAATTTATATCTTTGCTAATATTATAAAGAGGAAAGATTTGTATTTTTGTATATAACGAATAAACTTAAAAACTACTGGACCGATTTGAAAAATTCTTTCAGCAATGCATAGCTACATTATCAGCGAGAAACATAGGCTATATTTTATTCCCGTTCTCCTACGGGAACGGGAACTACGCGGGTGAAACCGCGTGACTTCCGCTAGTTTAGAATATAACCTCATGTCGCCAATGACAGTTTGATCTTAGTATGGAGTTTAATTAGATTATGACCGTAAGTATATTCGTTTTGTTAACACTGACTTGCGGCCTACCTATTTCGTAGGCAGGTACCTATTTTATTATGTGCTTATTATGTACCTAAATATTGGCTTATTTGATTCAATTAGGTAGTTCATAGTGTTATAAATCTACTCGACCGTTGTTATGAATAACAGATTATTTTGGTAAAATTAGGTAACTCAGTACTAAATTATATATTTGTGGTTACGATTTTATTAAAGAAGGAATTTCAAGTTAAAGTTAATCTTTGTTATTTTCGAATTCATAGTAATTAAACTTCAAAAAAAAAAAACAGAAAAATAAACAAAACAAATCTTCGACATTTTTAACTCGAACATCGAGAACAAAACAATAAAAAAGACACCCAAGAAAAGGGTAGCCTACCTTCCACGTAGGCCCAATGATCCTAAATTAACGTCGGAAGGGGCCTAATCGACCATTTTTTCCCGCCTGATTACGAAAGGCTAATATTGAACCCCCTACCCCATTGGCTCAAACAAATGTTAACCCTTTATTCGCGCTTACCCCTTTCGAAAAAAAAGCCCATAAAATATATCTAATTAAAAAATATCCGCGTCTAAGGACTGACGCTCATAAAGAATGTCAATTAAGCCTGCGACGTTTTTTTTTCTTTCGGCGAGTTAAATTTTTTTTTTTCGTAATATTTTCTGTCGTTCCGCGGCCGGCGAGGGTTAAGATAGCGAAATTAGTATCGGTATGAAATATTGAGTAATTTAATATTTGTAAGGTGGGTGGCGACTCCAACCCTTTTTGTTCTGTTTGATGTTCGTATTTTTTTAATCAAGATTAACAACGGGGGTGGTGTTTAAATATTATATTTAATATTTTATAATTTGACGCATGTGTCGTTTATGGTACTTATTTGGTGGGACAGCAATTAGACGGTATTGTTTTCATTAGGCTTCGTTATTATTAATTACTTCATTTGAAAATCAGTAATGTTATTAAGATAATATGTAAGTACTAACTGTGCCCGCGGCTGCGCTCACGTGAGCGCGTTTTCTTTTGGCATTATCAGGGAACATTACTTGAGAACTTGAAGTCGTAGTATATTTTTAACATCCTCTACAAATACCAATATACTGACCTACAGGAGAATGATGATGATGATAGTACTGACTTAATGCTAATTGAAACTAACACCTAGTAGCTGGTACGGTAGTAGTTTAAATACTAAAAGAACTCGCAGTCAATTTCTAGGGGAAAAAAATTTAGGTTGCCGTCGACACGTTAAAAAGAAGTTTAAGAAGTAAGAAAATAGATGCAATTTACAGTCTTTAATAGACCTCGTATGTAAGTAGATAGCGTATGTACAGACGATAGCACATCAAGCTACTACAAAAATAGATTTTCAATTTAATCGCTCAAGCATTAGGTTCAATATTAATTGGGAAAACAGTTTCAGGTAGCTTGATATGCTGGCGTCTGTACATGATACAGACGTGTTAGAAAAAGAACCAATTAAATGCTTCATCATCATCTCAGCCGAAAGACGTCCACTGCTGGCCTCCCCTAAAGAGGAGTTTTGCCATCCAGGGCTGCGGGACTGTTCGAAAGAGTTACCGCGGCCCTGGAACACAAATGGCAAGGAAGGAACATGGATGGGTTTTAGTCAGTATAAGTCTTACACTCCCTTCCGCTCTGCCTAGAGCGGGAGAAGTTTTTTGATGATTTCACAACAGAAAAAAAAAAATGGGGGCCATAATCGCCACGCTTGGCAGGCGGGTTGGCGATTGCAGTACGGTTGTTACAAAGGCACAGAGAATGCTGCTATCCATTCTCTGGTAAGAACCTTAGTCGCCTCTTACGACACCCAACATATAACAATAACATAACATCACGCCTGTAATTCCCGAAAGATTAGGCAGAGTTATATTTAAGTCCCATGTAAAGCGAGGTGCCAGCATATTGACATCAACCGAGCGCAAATCCAGACTCCGTGGCTGCTACTGAAAAATTCTTGATGGAAAAACCCAATGACACTTTGCCCGACCTCGGAAATCGAACCCAGGACTCCAAAAGGTATTCTAAACTTCCAACATCATCCGGGTCTCACAGACCTATATTCATTATTGACATGTTAAATTTAATTTTGCGGTCATTTAAATTCGTCGGCTTATAGAAAAAAATGGCTATAAGGAAAACGAGGTAGGTAGTTACACCATGATTCTTAAAGTTATGTTACACTATGAGAAAGAAGGCTAGAGGTCCTGGGCTGTGGGACTGTTCGGAAGAGATACCGCGGCCCTGGAACACAAAGGGCAATAGGGCAAGGAAGGAACATGGATGGTTTTTAGTCAGTACAAGTCTGACACTCCCTTCCACTCTGCCCAGAGCGTTAGTCATTTGATGAATTCCCATCTGAAAACAATCAATAAGGCA
Source organism: Lycophotia porphyrea (assembly GCA_950005105.1). Taxonomy (NCBI): domain Eukaryota; kingdom Metazoa; phylum Arthropoda; class Insecta; order Lepidoptera; family Noctuidae; genus Lycophotia; species Lycophotia porphyrea. Next base: position 15,364,956 of record OX465403.1, read on the forward strand.
AAGTGTTATTGGGTTTTTCAATAGGAATTTCCCAGTAGCAGCCACGGAGTCTGGAATTGTGCCCGATTGATGGCAACAGGCTCGTCCCCTGTTACTTGGGACACTAGGTACTATTAGGTACCACCTCTGACGAACCATCCGGGAATTACAGGCGTGGTGTTATAATATTTCATGATGACGTAGTAAATTGGTGATGATTAAAGCTTTTTTGCGAGCACTTTCGCTTCTGTGAGAGTATCATTCTAATGACTTGTATGCGGATGATGGAAAAATGATGATGACGCACGATTATAGTTGCAAAAAAACCGTCTTAAACCGGTTTAAAACGGTTTATTTACGAAACCAGTATACGCTGATGTCTCATTGTACGGGAAGCTCATACATAACGAGGTCAGGTTATACTGGAAAGCATATCTTGGTGTCACCGTATGTACGAACACTTTCAAACGTCTTTTTTAGAGTTCCGTACCCAAAGGGTAAAACGGGACCCTATTACTAAGACTCCGCTATCCGTCTGTCTGTCTGTCTGTCCGCCTGTGACCAGGCTGTATCTCATAAACCGTGATAGCTAGACTGTTGAAATTTTCACAGATGATGTTTTCTGTTGCCGTTATAAGAACAAATACTAAAAACAGAATAAAATGAATATTTAAGCGGGGCTCCCAGCATACAAAAAACGTGAATTTTGCCGTTTTTTTGCTCGATCGATATTAATAACGGCGGTAGGTAGACGCTTGAAATATTCGCAGAATATTTAGTTGTATATTATAGAGGAGCTCGTGGCTAAACAATAACAGCCGCTCGGGTCGATCTTTAGGTTAAGCCGTGCTTGCCTAGGTTGGTCTGTGGATGGGTGACCACCCATTACATACCGAGTTTCCTCCGTGCCTCGGAAAGCACGTTAAGCCGTTGGTCCCGGCTGTCATTTGAAGATCTTTGACAGTCGTTAAAAGTAGTCAGTGGCCCAAAAAGTCTGACAACCAGTCTTACCAAGGGGTATCGTATTTCCCAGTAGTAACTGGGTTGTGGAGGTCAGATAGGCAGTCGCTCCATGTAAAATGCTGGTATTCAGCTGCATCCGGTTAGACTGGAAGCCGACCCCAACATAGTTGGGAAAAGGCTAGGCAGATGATGATTAAGTTGTATATTCATTTTAAAAATAAATAGTTCAATTAAAATAAAAAAAATACTTAAGGTAAACAAATACTTACCCCATACAACAAACGTGATTTTTTGTCGTTTTTGTATAATGTTGTATAGATACGCAACCCTTCGAGCTTGAGTCCAAATCGCACTTGGCCAGTTTTTTTAACTAGTTGCGGTCGGTGATTCCTATTGGCAGAGAAAACCCGAAAATCTTCAAAAGATAAAAAGAGAGACCGTAGCGTAGGAAGATCGAACCATGCGGCTGTATTTAACCACTTCACTCACTAACTTATCTCGTAATCTCGGTGCTTTATCTATCTGTGGCACCACGCTGACTAACCCTCATAAAGCATAATATATCGTGATTGTATTTGATAACTAGATAAAATAATACAATAACAACTTACCTAAAACAATATTTAATGTCAACGATGTTCGATAACAGTGATAAGAAATGTAAAAAACTGGCCAAGTGCGAGTCGGACTCGCGCACGAAGGGTTCCGTACCATTATCTATACAACATTAGACAAAAACGGCAAAAAAAACACGTTTGTTGTATGGGAGCCCCCATTAAATATATATTTAAATTTAATTATTTATTGAATGTTTCAAGTGTCTACCTCTCGCCGTTATTCATTTCGAGCAAAAAAACGGCAAGAAATCACGTTTGTTGTATGGGAGCCCCCCTTAAAAAAATATTTTATTCTGTTTTTAGTATTTGTTGTTATAGCGGCAACAGAATTACATTATCTGTGAAAATTTCAACTGTTTAGCTATCACGGTTCATGAGATACAGTCTGGTGAAAGACGGACAGACAGACAGACAGACAGATGGACAGACAGCGGAGTCTTAGTAATAGGGTATCATTTTACCCTTTGGGTACTGAACCCTACAAACATGGAAATAAAACATTATGTCAGTGTCAAACTGTCGTAAATGAATACCAAACTTGGTCAATGACATCAATTGTTGATATCGTCGCGATGTTTCTAGAAATACTGGCGAATTTCGCTGAAAGAAATATTCTTCGTGATAACAATCTAAAAGTGAAGTTGTTATGAGACACTCAGATCACGAAGAAAGATTAAAATCAATCGAAAATCGTCTTTAATTCGAAATCGAAAGTTTAAAACCGGCCAAGTGCGTGTCGGGTCACGCGTCACGCATAATGTAGGGATTCGTAGTTGCCCAGCAAAATATCGACACTTCCTACGCTACGGTCTGATTTGAATCCGAAAGATGATTTTTGTTGGAATAATAAAAAACAAACCTACATTATTTTGCAAAAAAACCTGTGCTCCCTTACGTTATGTTTAGGAAAATTTGTTATCTCTAATTTTTTTTAAGTTGGTTGACTATTACTCCTTAACTTGTAAAGCATATTTGGCTGTGAATGCTGTGATAGTTTTTCTTTTAATTTCGTTATATATACTACCACTGTGATTTTATTCACACAGCCAAACACAACCGTTTAGCTGGTATAGAAGGAGGGGGACGGGGACACTTGAGTCTGACAAAAATTAGCACTTAAAGTTTAAAGTTTAATATTTCACAAATTAATAATCCCTGACATAACTGGCGAAATGTGGGTGTACTATTAAGTACACCTCTGCCTAACCCTATGGGGATTACAGGCGTGATGTTATGTTATGTTATAATCCCTGAATCGAAAAATTACAAACTCGCAATATTTGTTAAAGACCCCCCACGACAAACCCCAAAAGACATCCCCACTTAACGTGTACAGGAAATACCCTAAAAAGGAATACTTTTCGAGATTTTATTTTACCACTTTGTCGGCGTAACTAATCTGTATATTCATGCCAAATTACAGCTATCTAGTACTAACAGTCTTTGAGCTAGAAACTATATCATACATTGTAACAATCAAACATCTCACTAGCGATGTACAAATTCACAAACATACAAACATCCAGAACGTCAGTTGATAAACAAAATGGCTGTCACCGATGGTAGGTGGGTGAATAAATAAATACATACACTACTGCATCTAGGACGAACAATGTGGTTTACGAAAGAATTGAGGGGATAAGACAACATATAATTGTCAAGAAAAAACACAGTAGTCTATTGATTGCGGCTTAGTCCCAGGCGCTCCATAATATTATTCCCGGCGGCTCCAAATTAAAAAAAATATATATAGTATTTTATTATTTAACTACTAAACCAATGGAGCTGTTGGGAATCAATGTATGGAGAGAAATTGTTTGGAGAACAATAGATTTGGAGCTTCTGGGAATAAGCCTTGATAGCAACCGTGAATACTGAACATGATGTCCCTCCGATGTGATTCGATTCCTATTTCTGGAAAAGTATTATTGAATTTTTTCCATTAGGATTAGCGGTTGATGGCAATAGCCTCGCCCCCTATTGTATAGGCCTCAAACATAACTGGCGAAATGTGGGTGAGCTACAAACGTAGTACACCTCTGCCTAACCCTTTCGGGGATAGAGGTGTGATGCTTTGTATATTTAAAACACAATCATAAGCTAACTGTTTGGCGTTGATGACTGGCTACGTTGATCAGTGATCAGTGTGATCATCAGTGTCTCTAAGGTGTCTAAAGTCAAAAATCCCACTGTGTCTGTGTCACTGTGTCATCATCATCTGCCTAGCCTTTTCCCAACTATGTTGGGGTCGGCTTCCAGTCTAACCGGATGCAGCTGAATACCAGTATTTTACATGGAGCGACTGCCTATCTGACCTCCACAACCCAGTTACTACTGGGAAATACGATACCCCTTGGTAAGACTGGTTGTCAGACTTTTTGGGCCACTGACTACTTTAACGACTGTCAAAGATCTTCAAATGACAGCCGGGACCAACGGCTTAACGTGCTTTCCGAGGCACGGAGGAAACTCGGTATGTAATGGGTGGTCACCCATCCACAGACCAACCTAGGCAAGCACGGCTTAACCTAAAGATCGACCCGAGCGGCTGTTATTGTTTAGCCACGAGCTCCTCCTGTCTGTGTCACTGTGTACGACTACACAAATGTTGATGAGACAGTGTGACGCGGATTGAAAGAAAAACAAAGTTGTCATAGTGCCAACAGGATAAAATAAAAGACAAATAATATGACAAAAACTATGTCAAAAAATGTGTGCTTACGCAATTTATACTCGTTTTATTTTACACCTATGATAATTAATCTTTTGCAGTGTATCACGTAAACAAACAAACATAAGTCAAAGCGTGTAGCTGTATCTACTCGGTTTTACTATACAGATTGACACTATCACTTATGATAACTTGACGCTTGTAATCCTCAAAAAAAACTAAAAAGAAACACAAAACTCAAAGCATTTCTTTCAATTAGAACATTACAGGTACTCTTGCATCTCAGAAAAAAAGAACGAACCTACAGTTCCAGTCACAAGGCATAATAACTTGTGAAAATGCTTTAGTTGCCCAATCCAAAGCGTAGATCTCTATGGAGAAGAAGGGCAAGACACTCAGTATTCTATAGACAAATAATGTAATCACATGAAAGACATGGACACTTCTTTTATTCGAAGGGTTATAGAGAGGTGTACCTAATAGTACACCCACATTTCACCAGTTATATTTTGCTTTCATGTGACATTATTTGTCTAGAGAATACTGACTGTGCCATTTTTAAAAGGGAAGCCGGTAGAGGGCTGCGGGCTGTTCGAAAGAGATACTGCGGCCCTGGAACACAAAGGGCAAGTAAGGAACATGGATGGGTTTTCCTCAGTACAAGTCTGACACTCCCTTCCGCTCTGCCCAGAGCGGGAGAAGTCATTTGATGATTTCCCATCCATAAAAAAAAAAAAGCCGGTAGGAATCGAGTTGTATGGAACCTTCGCTACTGGTCCCGTGTAATGAGGGGGGGAGCCTATCAACCGCGCACCAAAGTCAAAGTCAAAGTCAAAGTCAAAGTATTTATTCGTGTGCTTTTTGGTGATACAACAGGTCTTACAGTAATTTTGTGGAAACTCAAAAAGCTGCCCATTAGGCATACACGTTTTAACAATATCAGAAATTAAAATTGATTTACATTGAAATACAAAACAAAAATGTCAAAATTGATTTACATTGAAATGCAAACAAAAGAGAATTGATATATTAAATAAAAATGTCAAAATTGAGATAACATCATATTAGAATACCTACAATTAATTATTATTACAAAAATTAAAATAGAATCAGTTAGTCAAGCATAAATATATAATTGTCAGTTTTTACACTTTGTCAAGAAGGAATTCGCCAATGGTATAGTAGCATTTTTCAATTAAAAAATCATTCAGTTTTCGTTTAAATTGTATCAAATTCAAATCTTTGATAGCATTTGGTATTTTATTATATATTTTTGGTGCCATGCAGATAATGCTTTTATGCATAAGGGCCGTCTTTGAGGCTCTTAGACATAGTTCGTGTCGATATTCCGGTCTTGTTGATCTATAACGTTCCTCAGAAGCTTTTTTAGATAATTTACTGTTTTTCTTGACGAACAATGCAGTCTCGTATATATAAAGGCAAGGTAATGTCAATATCCTAAGGGATTTAAAATGAGGTTTACAACTATCTGTTTGTTTTAAATTACACATCGATCTAATGCACCTCTTCTGAGCTTTAAAAACGTTATTTTTCTCACATGAATTTGCCCAAAAAATTACTCCGTATCGTAATGTGGAATCTACATAGCCATAATATGCAGCTATAACAGCTGCCTGACTTACTACTTTCTTAAGCTTGAATAGAGCAAAGGCGAAGCGACTTAATTTTTTTATGAGGATTGATGCATGTTCTTTCCAAGTCAGTTTAGAGTCAATAGTCAAACCTAGAAATTTTATATGTTCTACTTCTTCAATTTTGTTATCGTCAATTAATATATTTATGTCAGGAGTAGTTACTCTCTGTCTAAACTGCATAATTTTTGTCTTACTTAAATTTAATTTCAAATTATTATGGTCAAGCCAATTAATTGATTGTCGCAATGAGTCTTTGATGTCACATTCATAGTCACTATTTTTATTTTGTCTAACAATGATCGTACTGTCATCAGCAAAAAGAACCATAGGAAAACTGACATGTTTTGGGAAGTCGTTTATGTAAACCAAAAATAATGGCGGTCCTAATACGCTGCCCTGTGGTACGCCAAAAGTGATTTCACGTTTTTCGGATACATATTTAAATTCCTTTTTTTCTTTTATAGAAATTCGTTTAATTTCCGTACACTGTGTTCTACTGTCCAGGTAAGATTGTATAAGGGAAAGTGCTTTTCCCCTTATTCCATGCGCATTAAGTTTCCGTAGGAGAGTATTATGATCAACTAAATCGAAAGCCTTCGTCATGTCCATAAATATAGCACTAATAGGAATTCTTTTATCGATATCTGTCATTATAATATTAAGGAAATCATAGATAGCCAGATTTATGGATTTATTTTTTCTGAAGCCCTTCTGTTCCTTTACTAAGAGATTGTGTTTCGTGAAAAAGGAATCTATACGGTGATAAATAGCTTTCTCGAATATTTTTGATATTACTGGTATCAGAGCAATGGGTCTGTAGTTATTGATATCAGTTTTATCATGTTTCTTAAATAAGGGCTTAATTATTGTTGGCTTGAGTTTATCAGGATATATTCCAGAAGAGATACTAACGTTAATGATGTGGCAAATGGGGCCAGCTATAACATCGGAAACAAATTTTAATACCTTTGTTGAAATATTGTCATATCCTACACTAACTTTGTTTTTTAAATTCTGTATTATTCGATAGACTTCATCAGGTGTAGTTGGGGCTAAAAACATTGATTCGCAACATGAATTTGGAGTCTCATAACTTGCAGATTTTGAGGTATTTGCAAGTAATTCTGCTTGATCCACAAAGTGATCGTTAAATGCGTTCGCTATATCGCAGGGGTTTTTTATTGTAACACCGTTCCTTCGTATTTCCGTTATGTGTTCATGGGGAGGACAGTATTTATTTTCATTTATGATCTTCCATGTATCCTTTGATTTGTTTGTTGATGTCATTATCCTATGATTATTTTTTGCCTTTTGTGTCAGTTTTATTATTTTATTAAGTCTTTGTGAGTAATTTTTAAGTTTAGTTAAGTTATTGCTATTGGGTTTTGCTCTTAGTTGCCAAAGAAGCTGTCTCTTATTTTTGCTACAGCGTTTTATTCCGGGTGTTAACCAGTTCGGATTCCTTTTTAACTTTATTATTTTGTTAATCAAGGGAAAACACAAGTCGTAAAACAGACGGAATGTTTCAATAAAGCTATCGTACGCTACATTAGGATCATCTGCTTGATAAACTTCACAAAACGATAAAGGGTATAAACATAATCTAAATTTCATTAGGTTATCGTAACTATAATCACGGGCTGTTATATTCCAACTGTTTATTGTACAAGTCCTTTTTACGGGAATCTTTAAAATTTGAGCGGTGTGATCTGACATGTTAAGGTCAATTATATCGTGGATACATTTTTGTGAAAAATTGTGCGCAAAATTGTCTATACATGTGTTGCTTTGTAACCTAGTGGGCTGGTCAATTTGCAACTTTAGATTGTAGCTTAATAGATAGTTAGTAAACTCAATGGAAGTTCTATTTTTTTTTAGTGTATTGATGTTAAAGTCACCACATATAATAACATTCTTGCGCGCTTTATAACAAATCTTGGGCAAGAGAATATCTAATTTAGAGTAAAAAATTTCAAGATTATTTGATTTAGGTATTCTGTAAATACATACAATGATAATATTGTGCTGTATCAATTCAATTGCACAGCACTCGAAAGCTCCCTGAATAGAAAGTTTCTTTATATCTTCAAGCTCTCTATACTGATGCTCATTTTTAATTAATATGCACGCTCCCCCTCTTTTTGTGTCTCTAGAGTAACAAGCTGCCAATTTATAATTAGGTATAGTGAGAAAGTCTTCATATCCAGTTTCCATGAAGTGTTCAGTCACGCAGATTACATCTATGCGATTTTGAAATTCAAGCAGATGCAAAAGCAATTGGTCTGCCTTGTTTATTAATCCTGCGATGTTTTGATGCATTATTGATAAATTAGCATAGAAAAAAATGGTTTGATGTATCTTCAAATATGTCCTTTTTGTCAGTGTTACTATTATTCTCTTCTTGGATTTCGCTAATAGTTTTTTTGAGATTCAAGATTACGTTTTTCATGCCTCTGTCATTTAAAAGACCCTGACGACCCGAAAACATTGTGTTTTCATAACATAAGTCAGCGTTTGAGTCCAGTAAATAAGCATATTCATATGTTGTGTTGTGCAGATACAAAAGATTATTAAACATTTCAACCCGCGAGTTGTATATTGTTGTGTAATCAGCACATTGTCTATAGGTTGGCAGACATATAATTATATTGGTATGGCTTAGTTTTTCAATGGAATCTTTAATACGGTAGATTAGATCGTGATAGTTTTTAGTTCCTAAGAAGTCTCTTTCTCCTATTAGAATAACACAATAGTCGCTTTTACTGTAGTGTTTAATCTTATTTTCTAAGCCAAGTAGGAGTTGTTCGATGCTACCATTTGGATACGAGTAGTGGCAAAAGTCAAAACTAGTTGCAAAAAGATCCTCAATAATGTTGCAGAGTCCGTTTCTATTGTTGGCGCTTATTATAGTTAGTTTGTTTTTTATTGTGTTTTGTGTCAGGGATTGTTTGTCGATTATGTTCTCACGTATTGAGTGTTTATTTCCATAGATGTTACATTGAGTAGTCTTATCAACCATCTGGGGTACAGCTTCTGGAGTTGATTTATCAGCCATTTCGGGAGTAAGCTTCATAAATTTCTTCGTCGACTTAGGAGTAACGCTAAGATCGATTGTAGGAACTGTTTGAGATGATTTTTTCCTTTTTGGAGTGTTATTTACAATGTCCGTTGTAAGTTTTTTGTAAATGTTTTCCTTTTTTGTCAAGTTTTCGATGGTCTTTTTGAGATTTGTGTTGTCCATATTTAGGGATTCAACTTCTCTGTGTGCAGTCTCTAGTTGAAGCGTCAATTCTTTTATTTTGTTTTTTAGTTGAAGAATTTCATCGCAGTCCTCGTCGTCTGATATGTTGGGTAGACTGTTACTAGTGGTGCCATCTAGTTCATTATTTGTTAAATTGAAGTCTTCACTTTTTGTTTCGGAGACTCTTCGATTACGACGTTGTGTGATGTTCCCAAAGAAGTTCATATTAATTTAAATTTGAGATCTTAAGAAACACAAAAAGTTTCGCAGCTCGTGGGATTCGAACCAGCACTCAGTGTCTCAGCAATCCAACGCTAATTACTAGGGCTATTCGAACGTTAATTATATGGTTGAAATTGGTAAGTGGTTGAGGAAAAATCATTCAAATAGTTTTGAAGCCGTTAAAGATGATTCATCGTTTAGATATTTTTTCCACACAACACCAAGTTCAATTTTAATTGCTTACATAAGTTTTTTCCAGTTAATATACACTTGTCACTTAGTTTTTAGCGTATTTCACGTAATCAATTGTTTATCACAGTGTTATTTAATGTTTATTGACGTTGTATTCTGTTTCGTCACTTCACGTAATTGTCTTTACTTAATTGAAAATATATCACATAGTTTGTTTTGATAACGTTTGTGCACAGTATTCACACCATAACGAACATACTAAACACAATTTAATGTACGATTTTGTTTGTTTTATAATTTTAAAGTCAATAATTATCAGAGAACTACACTTCGGATGTTTACTTCATCAGCGCCACCTGACGGATGACACAAACACAAACAAACACAAACCAAACTCCGTGGCTGCTATTGAAAAATAAATAAAAATCCCTAATAGAAAAATCCAATATCATTATTGCCCGAACTCAGGACCTCATGCTGAGCAGGCTTGCGACCCATAGACCAACCAGGCAGTCTTTACATAGATAGTGACTATCATCTTCAAGATTTCTAAGAGAGCTGTTCAGTACTTACAGCATAGATCATCATCATCATTTCAGCCAATAGACGTCCACTGCTGGACATAGGCCTCCCCCAAGTGTCGCCACATTGACCGGTCCCGTGCGACTCGCATCCAGCGGATCCCTGCAACCTTCATCAGGTCATCGGTCCACCTAGTGGGAGGCCTTCCAACGCAACGTCTTCCGGTTCGGGGTCGCCACTCCAGAACTTTACGGCCCCATCGGCCATCCGTTCTGCGAGCAATGTGCCCTGCCCACTGCCACTTAAGTTTGGCAATTCTTCGGGCTACGTCGGTAACCTTGGTTCTCTTGCGGATGTCCTCATTTCTGATTCGATCACGCAAGGAAACTCCGAGCATAGCCCTCTCCATTGCCCTTTGGGTGACTTTAAGCTTTCTAATTAGGCCCATTGTGAGCGACCACGTTTCGGTCCCGTATGTAATCACTGGCAACACACACTGGTCATAGACTTTCGTCTTGAGACACTGCGGTAAGTTGGACGAGAAGATACCACGCAACAGCATAGATAGTTATAATAATTCCATTGTTACACAAGTTATCTATCCACTCCGGAAGTCATGACATCATCATCGGTAACAGGAATATATTAATATGGAGTACCATTATTGTTTCCGCCCTTAAGTTCTTTTGTATAACTGATAAAAATGATGTCAATTATATATTATCAGTAAGTATTATTAATAGAATATTGATATATCGGGGATTCACCAGCTTCTAGTTTTCACCGTAGGACCTCTCTTTTCTTCGACGTTCCCTCTCTGCTGAGGATCCCGACCATATTTGACACGTCTCCAAGCCATGCGGTCTCCTGCACTGTGGACCACTAGGTAGCTAGTTTCTTGCCGGTTCTTCTCCATAGAAAACGACCAACCCGAACCGTGCACCTTTTTGTCGACGTTTTATAAGTGCCCATCTGGGCCTATGTGAAATAAAATATTTTGATTTTTGGTACAGTCTGACCATGTAGGACATGCTAGCCAAAAAATCGAAGACGTGTGACATGTACAGCTCACTCCCTCCTTTATAAAGATAGCCTGTTTCCTAGCATTGGGAAGATTATTAGCTGATAATGCTTATGCTTAAACCAGTACTTAATGGGACAAAAAAGAAAGACAAACCCAATTTTTTATAATTTCTAATTCCAAAAGCATGTCCACACTAAGCCAAACAGCCGCGCGTTGCTCAAACTATGGCGAACTTTCCACACACTGTGCTCGGCGTGAAAGCGCCGTTCCGATACAGTTGCTATCTTACACAAATATACAACTACCCTCCTCTGTGTTGCTCTATATCGTATGTATGTTCTAGCTTCTATTTTGGAGAGATCTGTATAAAAAAAAACATGTGTGCAATTCACACGTGGTAGAAGTGAAACCTTCAAAAATTTTAGCTTCAAGATAAACACTGTATAATGCTTCCTATCTCCTATCCTGTTTTCTTTTTCGTACGTTAAATCTTATGAATTTATATGACTGTCTCTTTTTACAAGCGCTTTTTCATTTCATCGACTTTCAAATCACAACGATGCTAAAGAAGTTTTCACTTCAAAAGTTGTGAATAAAAGCCAATTCTGCTCTTTATGATGTAATTCATCCATACGTCATCACGCAGCCCCTTTCTTTTTTTTTCTGGATGGGAAGTCATCAAATGACTTCTCCCGCTCTGGGCAGAGCGGAAGGGAGTGTCAGACTTGTACTGACTAAAACCCATCCATGTTCCTTCCTTGCCCTTTGTGTTCCAGGGCCGCGGTATCTCTTTCGAACAGTCCGCAGCCCTGGCAGGCATCGGCCCTTGCGGGCCTCTTCCTGTTTGCTGACAACTCTTTGAGGCGCGCGTGGAACACGAACGTGCCGTCTACACGGCATCACGCAGCCCCTCATCTATGCATGACCTCTCCAATCATACACCACTCATATTGACTGTCGGCAACTTACACCCGTCAAATAACTGCATCCGTCTCCCTGTGGAGATCGTCGCTCCACCTAACCTGAGGAATCACACCATAGGCTTGTAATTAGATGATTATAAATTCTAGAATTAGATGATGATAGTAGATTTACGGTCTCCACTCTAGGAAACATTCCTCGGTGTATTACCGCTGACCCCACTGCCTGCTGGGGTCAACGGGAATAATCAAAACCGTCGTCGGGTGAATTTTACCAGTGAAACAAAACGTGATCAGCACAATGTAATCGTGTTCAAGGGCTGTCAATGTTATATTACTGTAATGGTCACTGATAGCGGTTGAACGCGGTTTAGGTATTCGAATCGCATTCACTTTTATTGGTGATATTCAACCTTAGTGTGACGGAAATCGTTAAAAATTGTAGCACAGACTGAACTTTATATCAAACTTTTGATTTTTTTGTCGTCTGACAAAGGTGGTCCACTCAATGTATCGGACATAAAATACCTCCTGGCGTGTTTTTTTTTACCATTAATTAAGATAATAGGTACAAAGAAAAATAAAAAATACATTATAATTATGAAACATCCTGTTAATAATGTTTACGTATCAAACAGTAGAACATACCTAACCATCGCACGAGTCGAGTAGATAGATCTTCGCTCGCCACAGAATGTTTCATCTACATTATGCATCATAATAATGAATAATACTTTTTTAAATAACATTTTCGATTGGCCTGTTGGTCTAGTGGTTAGTGACCCTGACTGCTAGGACGGAGGTCGTGGGTTCGATTCCCACACAGGACAAATCTTTGTGCGATGAGTACGATTATTTGTTCTGTATCTGGGTGTAAATTTATCTATAATATGTTTGTATTTAGAAATATATAAGTATGTTTATCAGTTGTCTGGTTGCCATAGTACAGGCTCTGCCTAGTTTGGGATCAGATGGCGGTGTGTTGGCTGTCCCAAGATATTATTATTCCGTTTATTCATATATATACATATTTTTTAACATTTTTAAATATTTCTTAAAACAAACCATATAAAAACATTTAAAAATATAAAAAAATAGCGGTCCGCCGGTGTCGGGAACAGGGTCCAAGCTACCGGTGGTTAGGGCTCCAGAGACAGGAACCTCCTCACAATGCGAGCCGTATCGAGGAGTACTGCCTTCTGAATCAGGCCCTTGATCCAACCGCCTAAGGCGAGCTTCGAGAGATGGTCGTCGAGGCTCTTAGCCATAAGGCCATTGGCCGTCACGACAATCGGCACAATGATAGCCGAGTTCACATTCCACATGTCGACAACCTCGTGTGCCAAGTCGAGATATTTTATTTGTTTCTCTTTCTCAGCTTTCACGAGGTTCTCGTCATGCGGGATGGTGACATCGATTATCATTACGCGGCGCGCTGATCGGTCTATTACCACTATGTCAGGCTTATTGGCTACAATAGTCCTGTCAGTAATGATAGACCGATCCCAGTACAGCGTGACATGGTCTTTCTCGAGAACTGGGTCGGGCACATACTTGTAGTACGGTACCTCAGATTCCACAAGTTTATATTTCAAGGCAAGTTGCTGGTGAATAATCCTGGCTACTTGGTTGTGCCTGTGCAAGTACTCGCCGTTAGCCAGACGAGAACAACCAGAAATAATATGTCTAATGGACTCACCCGGACGGTGGCATGCCCGACACACGTCAACCGTCCCGTCCTTCATAATATATTTCCGGTAGTTGTTCGTCAACATAACTTCGTCCATAATCGCACAGACAAAACCTTCAGTTTCCCCAAAGAGGTCGCCGAAACGTAGCCAGGACACGGACGCTAGAAAATCTACATCGGGCCCATGAAGAGCCCGGTAGAAGCGCCCGTGAAGCTCCTTGCCTTGCCATACTTCCTTGCGGTCATCGGTAGTAAGTACTACAGGTTTGCGCCAGTTCTCTTTAGCCATGGATAGCGGGGTCAGTCCCTTGTCCACTGCGACCACATCTCGGTGCATACCCACATCGGTTTCTAAAAAATATTCTCTGAGACTGCACACCTCGCGGTTGTGGAGGGTCTTCGCATTTAAAAAGCCTCGACCTCCGCACTTCCGCGGGATGTACAGTCTCATCACTGATGATCGTGGGTGATGCATCCGGTTTGAAGTCAGCAGTGTACGGACTCTCCTGTCCAGGGTATCGAGTTCCGTCTGAGTCCATTTGAGTATGCCGAAAGAGTACATTAAAATATATTATATATATTATATATTATTATTATTATTATTTTTATTTTTTTATGAATGTATAGTAGTCATTGGATACATGAAGTGGGCTGCCGTTGTCAGACGACTAAAAAGTTACGGTGTATATATTTTTTTCACTTTTGTGTCTATCAAGACATTTTTTTCAATAACACATTTTTATATCTATACATTTTTGGAAACTAAATTGCAGCTGCAGATTGTTGCTAGCAACATAAAACAAGTTACAGGAACAATGTTGTGCAACTTTTGTTTACCAAAAATACAGTCAACAGCGCTTTACAAAAAAACCAGCCCTGCATAATAAGTACATTGTGTACCCAAACAGATAATCATCAAAAAGCTTCGAAAATCAAAGCTTCCTGGAGAATTAAATTAAAACCAATCGCCTGTTTCATATTCAAAGGGATGCCATCAAAAGAACGTCAAAGATAATCAATTTTACAAATATCCCTCCCCCCTTCACCCCCAATGTACGTCTTTTTCTTTTCCTATGAAATAAATCTTTTCAGACAACACTTGAAGATGGATGTGGTTACACCTTAAATGTCATAACTCCACATTGCCAGTACAAAAAATTGAACGGTATTTTATTCTACGCAAAGTTGAAATCCGATTGTGTTTGAATCTGGCTGTACGTAAGACGTTCCGATACACAAAAATATGATAACACTGTGTGAAAGTATCGAACTCAACTTTATTAATACTGGGCGCAGTGCATTTTCCACCATCTTTCCTATTGATAAGCTTTATTTTTGCTTGTCTGTTGTGCAGATAGGACCTTTTCAAGTCGGTTAGTTGTCATCAATACGGTATCATCTGTATTATCGTTTATATCGTAGCGTTAAGACTGAACCGTTCAGGGGAAAAATTGGTTAATAAATGTTCTATTAAGGCGCTTACACATCATACTATTCGAAGATTTTTGCGTTATTATATTTTGTTGAGCATAAAAGTGTTAAGTTTAATGAGAGCCCATGGACATTGGCCATTTGGAGGCCCATGGGCTCGGGTACAACACGGCTAAGAGTGCGATGATGGTGTTCAAGGCCGGTACGAAGAGCTATGACACCGTACCTCAGGTCACACGTGGACGGCAGTGCTCTCAAAAGAGTGGCGCAGTTTAAGTACCTGGGCCACTAGGTCACTGAGGGCCTCTCAAATGATGTAGATATTGAAAGGGAACGCAGGACATTGTCAGTCAGAACTATTATGCTGGCCCGTAGGTTTGCTCGTTGTACTGCAGAGGTAAATATAATTTTATTCAAGGTGTACTGTCAGAGTTTTTACACGTGCAGCCTATGGGTCTAGCGTATGCAGAAGACTTACGGTGCCCTGCGTGTCCAATATAATAACGCTTTCCGGATGATGATGACTTTGATTTATACTATGTCCAGAAGATCGGAGTAGGTAGACCATACATATATGTATTTACTTTCTTATTACTAACTTTAAAGAAGTAAGTAACTAGTGGAAACTACTTCTGTTTAAAACTCTTGCTTTGAAGGCAGACGAGTTAAATGTGGGAGGGGACACAAATGGCGGCAAAGAGTTCCACACTTTGACTGTGCGCAGAATAAAAAGGGAGGAGAAGTGCTGAGTACGACTAGTTCATGTGACGGAGAAGAATGGAAGAAAAAAAACGTGTTGCACCGACCCCAAGTAACATGGGATAATGGCAGGAAGCTACCTGTGGACGGTGAGTAATGGGCTAGCTCGCCGTCCGTCCGTCTTATGACGACAGGCCGTGTTGACGGCGTGTTCGTGTTCCACGTGCGCCTGAAAGAGATGTCAGCAAACAGGGAGGGGGCCGATCGCAAGAGCCGATGCCTGCCGTGGCTGCGGGACTATTCGAAAGAGATACCGCGGCCCTGGAACACAAAGGGCAAGGAAGGAACATGGATGGGTTTTAATCAGTACAAGTCTAACACTCCCTTCCGCTCCGCCCAGAGCGGGAGAAGTCATTTGATGATTACCCGTCCGAAAAAAAAAAACTGGCTGAAAGCTGATGATGACTTTCTTACTATTCCGATATTTGCTGATAACGTGGACACTTGGACAGGCTATTCCAAGTGCATTGTTTTACTTATCAGTTTAGTTGATATGTTATTTAATCCATAATAATTATTATCGATACGGCTGGCTTATTTATCATTTTATTGCAATTGTCTATCGATACGCTCAAATGGGAATACCCCTACAATAATTCTTCGATATTATTTTTATTGGGGGTTTCCCACGTTGTGAAGTGACTGGTTATTTTGATGACTAAGTACAAAATTGAGCTGTTGACCTCGTGGAATCTCTTATCTGATCAACATAGCATACTTTGATGATTAAATTTTCGGGGGAAAATGCATTGTGTGCAAATAATCCATTGTGTCATGGATTTAATGAGACGATAAGCGGGTTCTCGCGTTGTGCTGATGAAATTCAAACTAAAGGGTGTAAAAAGAGTCTTAACGAAGTTTTAATGTATTTTTTTTACATAAGACACCTTTACGGCCCTCGTACTATTCAATCCATTAATCAGCACAATGGTTTGAGTGCGTTACATTGAGTCCTACCGTAAAATGTGATTTTTACCCTAAAAAAAAGTCGTTTCCCAGCAATAATTTTTGCGTAAAGTTCCCTAGTCTGATGTACATAATGCTTGGTTAACGGCTTCGTATAGAGTCTGTTTACACCCTGTAGATGTCTGATCTTTAATACCGGACACCCCACAGTTTTCTTTCCTCATCGGATGAGTAGGGACCTTAACCAGTGATCACATTATGACGTATCTCCAGTACTCCCTTCGACTGCAAGAGATAAATACGATCATTTATTATTAATGGCTGCTTTAGTATCTTGATTCGAAGCTCGTTACTGCTCAGATTTATTTGCGGAGGTCTATCGGCTCTTTATCTTGGCTTGTTCTGATGTTTACCTTGTATGAAAGTTATATAGCTGTAATGTAACTTGTAATATTTTAAAGAATATAATGTTGACCTCCCTCAAGGAGCTCGAGGCTATATAATAAAAGCCGCTCAGTTCGATCTTTAGGTTAAGCCGTGCTTGACTAGGTTGGTCTGTGGATGGATGACCACCCAATACATAACGACTTTCCTCCGTGCCTTGAAAAGCACGCTAAGCCGTTGGTCCCGGCTGTCATTTGGAGATCTTTGACAGTCGTTTGGTAGTCTGTGGCCCAAAAAAGTCTGACAACCAGTCTTACCAAAGGGTATCGTATTACCCAGAACTAACTGGGTTGTGGAGGTCAGACAGGCAGTCGCTCCGTGTAAAATACTGGTATTCAGCTGCATCCGGTTAGACTGGAAGCCGACCCCAACATAGTTGGGAAAGGCTGGGTAGATGATGATAGCTTGACCTCATTGTTCAGATGGAGACCAAGCTATGGACACGCCATCTACAATTAGCTTTGACTCAAACGAACCAAAAAAGGTGAACTATACTAAACCAAACGTGTTTTTGACATTTGTATTAATAATCCGTTTCTTCTGTTTCAGACTTCAAAATGCCGCCCACCAAAGATTACAACACCAAACAAATTTACGCCAGGTCTTTCTCTAATAGTAAGTATTATCTAAGTATTTATTTTGTTCATCTGCTGGACCCATAACAAGACATACTGATACTGATACTGTTAGCCTGCATCATCCCACTGCTGGGCAAAGGCCTCTCCCCATGACTTCCAGTTGTTACGATCCAGGGTTAATGTGGGCCACTGGTCGTTGATTTTATCCAGCTCGTCCCGCCATCTTCTACGAGGTCTGCCGCGACGCCTTTTGGCTGAGTCTATAGCAAGACAGGAAATATATAAAATACGTTTTCTGTTATACTGCACCCACACCTACTATATTTTCTCTAGTTTTCTTCGGATCAGAGAGATCTATCAATAGGGACACACCATGACCACATCATCATCGTCAGCCTATAATGTTCCCACTGCTGGGACACAAGCTTCCTCTTTATGAGAGGGAATTGGCTATAATCCACCACGCGGGCCCAGTGCGGATTGGTAGAAGTCACATGTCTTCGAATTTTTTGGTTCTAGGACATAACGGTTTCCTCACGACCAAATAATTATTTTAAATGCTGTAACATGACCAGCCAATAAATGTCCATTATACAAGCTGTAGCTTTGCATTCGCATCAAATTCAAGAAGGTAGGTAAATAAGCTAATGATTTTCGACCCGAATCAATAATAAAATCGGTAGGTACTTTTTTTTTCTTATTTTTGGAAATCAGTTAGCGTGAACCACCGTGGCGGCGCGGCGCCTTGCACAGACCATTGACACTCACGCACACAGTGACATGTCCCGCGACAAAGTACAACGGGTGATTCTGTGTGTCTTGTTGAAATTACTTTACGAGTTATACTCTAATATTGTCTTTAAACAATTAAAAAACCAGCTTTAATAATGTTATTGACCGTAATTTAAATTGATTATTTATGTCTTTTGTGATAAGTCTGGTACTTAAGGAGCTTTCTTGAATATTTGTACACCATTTTACACTGTTTTATTTTACATAGGTTGTGCTTATTTTCAATGTTATGTATCCTACAGTTAATCCGTGAACAGCGGTGTGGGCTGCAATATTGTCTATAAGTTTTGTGTATTTCTTATTTCTATGTTTTATATTGCAGCTGTTTGTTTTTCCTTTTGAATAAAAATAAAATTAAAATAACCTCTTGAATTTTGACAAGGATGCAAAACTACACCTTGTATAAACTATACAGGATGTAAGTGAAACCGACGCACAAACAGTAACCACGTATTCAGTATATCATTATGAACCCCTACATAGAAAATTTTCGTCGAATAATAAGAGGAATTCGGTCTAAATGTAAGAAACAGCCGTTTTTTAGGGTTCCGTAACCAAAGGGTAAAACGGGACCCTATTACTAAGACTCCGCTGTCTGTCTGTCCGTCTGTCACCGGGCTGTATCTAATGAACCGTGATAGCTAGATAGTTGACATTTTCACAGATGATGTATTTCTGTTGCCGTTTTAACAACTAAAAACAGAATAACATAAATATTTAAAGGGGGCTCAGGGGCCATACAAAAAACGTGATATTTTGCCGTTTTTTTGCTCGATATTAATAACGGCGACAGGTAGACGCTTGAAATATTCACAGAATATTTAGTTGCATATTTACTTTAAATAAATTATAAAATTAACATAAAATAAATATACAGGGTGTAAACAGACTCTTCACGAAGCCGTTAACCAAGCATTATGTACATCAAACTAAGTAACTTTACGCAAAAATTATTGCAAGGAAACAATTTTTTTTTTGGGCTGAAAGATCACGTTTTACGGTAGAACGCAATGTAACGCATTCAAAACATTGAGCTGATGGATGGATTGAATAGTACGGGGGTCGTGAAGGTGTCTTAAGTAAAAAAACATAATAAAAAACATGTATTTAAAAAAAAAACTTGTGAAAAATTTGGAACTTTGACCCCCAATATCTCCGTAACTAGAAGGTTCCCAGGTATGGTCTAGAACAAAAAAATGATCGCAATGATGGGGAGAACAAGTGCCTTTCGGCTTCGTTAAGAGTCTGTTTACACCCTTTATAAGGGGGGCTCCCATACAACAGACATGATTTTATAGATACGGAACTCGCACTCGCACGTGGTCACTGTTTCAGCGTGAGTGTCCCTTTCACCTTATTTTATGATGGCACTACATTTTAGTATTTTCCAACACGACGTCGATGCATATAAAAATAAATAATCTAGGTTGATAAGGCCGGAAAACCCAGGCAACACGTCATGGTGCCGCGGTGGCCAGTAACAGTTGACGATCGGTGGCCTACTGCCAAGTAGGACTTTGTTTGTCTGACCTTCCGTGGCATATACCTACACATACATTACATATTGTTTAGAGAATACCATCATGTACCTGCCAGGGCTTAAAGTTATGTTACACTATGAGAAAGAAGGCTAGAGGTCCTGGGCTGTGGGACTGTTCGAAAGAGATACCGCGGCCCTGGAACAGAAAGGGCAAGGAAGGAACATGGATGGCTTTTAGTCAGTACAAGTCTGACACTCTCTTCCGCTCTGCCCAGAGCGGGAGAAGTGGAATTTGATGATTTCCCATACGAAAAAAAAAAGGTCATTATGTAAATGGGCTGGAAGGGACATTGACTTAAAAAAAGTTACCACGTATCTAATACATCATTCTGAGCCCATAGAAATTTTTCATCGGTTATTAAAAAAAAAAACAGTGTTTTTCTACAAAAATAAAACGGTCAAAATGTATGGAACAGCTGATTTTTATTTTAATCAAAATGATGTAAATAATGTAACCAGTTGTAACCGTTTTGTCGTCGGTGACCCTTCCACCCTGTATATTATAAAAAGCTGGCTAAGTGCGAGTCGCAGTCGCGCACGAAGGGTTCCGTACCATTATCTATACAACATTAGACAAAAACGGCAAAAAAATCACGTTTGTTCTATGGCCCCCTATGGCCCCCTATGGCCCCTATGGTTATATTTATTTTATTTTAATTTAATTATTTATTTTTCAAGTGAATACTGAACGTCTACTAGCGTCTACCTATCGTTGTTATTAATATCGAGCAAAAAACGAAATAATAAATTTGTTTGTTTTATGGGATTGGGAACCCCCCTTAAATATATTTTTTAAATCCTTTTTTTTAGTATTTGTTGTTATAGCGACAACAGAAATACATCATCAGTGAAAATTTCAACTGTCAAGCTATCACGGTTCATGAGATACAGCGTAGTGACAGACGGACATACAGACAGCCAGACAGACGGACAGACAGCGCAGTTTTACCGGAGTGGTACCTTGAACTGCCTCTGACTTCGAAGTTGATGGTAGATAATTGCGTCCGTTCCTTGAACTGCCTCTGACTTCGAAGTTCGACATAACTGCCTTGTTTGTCTAGTATAGTAGTCGCAGGCACCACAGATGAGGATGAGGCTTTAAGTTTGATTCCCAGGTCGGGCAAAGACCTGCCTGTTGTGTTCAAGTTATCTGACAAAATGTAGTGAGCTGGACAACTCTGCCAGCCCCGTCGATGATCAAAAGTGATGTTTTATTAACCCCATATTTTCTCTTATTTCAGACGGTATGTCGATGTCAGCAAGGGTCTACCAGCCAGCGACCAATCTCATGCCGCACACACCTCCCACGACACCTAATACGGACAGGGCCTACCCTGTTTTTGGCGCCGGCAAATCTAACACCTCATCGTATGATCGACAGAACAACAACGGGAAGTACCACTGATGAACCCTTCCACCCAGGCCCGGAATACTACAGTGGGGATCTAATACTTCCGAGGTCGGAAATCTCGAAAATCTCGGAAAACTCGGCAGGTCTGATATTCAGACCCGATATTATCAACATTAAAGAAAAAAAAAAAAGTTGTTATAAAAACTAAAAAACCATTGTAATATAAAATTATTTGAAACATGGAATGGGTCCCGCCTGCTTCCAAATGCCCTGCTTTTCAGTCGGGTTTTTTCAGTTTTTATAATTACTTTATTTATTTCCAGCTCTTAAGTTTAATAGTTTTAGTTTGCGATAAATAAATAAATAAAATGAAATAATGTGAAATATTTCACAGACGATTTTACTGGTACTTGATTTTTTTACTTTTATGAATATGCCATTTTGAATAATCAACTTTAAATCGTTATAATTCCTAAATAGGCATTCGAAATGAAAAATTATATGATAAACTAAAGATGATCAAATACCTATTCAATGATATCGTCGACATTCATTTTTTTTTTTCACATTATGGCATCTGGTTGTCGCCATATTGAATTTTGATTACTGTCATTTCTGACTCTCGCAAGATTAAGACAAATCGATTGACGTAAGAATCATCTGAATTGGCCTTTGGTCTCTAGAGTGCCACAAAGGAACAAACATGCATAATATTGGCTGGTAAACACATGACCCTCCAGTCCATTCAGTCGGGTAAAAAGGTTTGTTCAGACAGGGCAACTTTTTTGTTTAACTTTTTAACGACATTTTTATTAATATACCTAGGTACTTAATAAGTTTTTGCATTCCACAATGTAGTAGATGGTAACTTCATATAGGTAGTATCTGGTGGAAAATATTTCTTATAAAAGATATAATATACGGGTAATAGAAATTCCTGGATCGAAAGAAGAAGTCATGGGGAGAGGCCGTTGCGCAACAGTGGGATCACGCAGTCTATTAAGCCAGTAACGGTAACAGAAAATCGGATATTATTGTGGTTATCAGAATTTCCCTAGTTTCCTTATTCTTCGTAATGTTTTGACGGTTTATAATATGACGTATGGTTTTATCATTGAATGAAATCGGTATTTTTTTATAAATGGTAAACGTCACTAACCACTGAAAAGGGAAGTCAGCTTACTACGAATTGATAAATATATTTTTATAATTTCTGGTTGGTCTCATTTAAAATATTATTAATTGTTTACTTTTGCAAATTGATATCGTACATACATTACGAACCTTTATTCCCGTCTACCCCCCCGGTCTGTTTCCAGTGGTGGCAGTTGCAACTATTTGTTGAATCTTCCACCACTGATGGTGGATGATTCTGTTCAGTCGCATTTGCTACCATCTCTGTCCCTACTGGTGACAGATGTCACTTAAATTAGTTGAATCCACCACCAGTGGTGGCAGAGTTGCCGAATAAGTGAAATCACAACGACTTTAAAGCTTTAGATTATTCAATTTTAAATTGTATATAAGCCTGTAAATATTGTAATGTAATGTGAATTTTACTGTATGTGTAACCAACTAAAAATTTAAAAATTATATCTTTATTTCAACTCAATCTGTTGCTTTTAATTTCAATCGCTACGTCTGAACAAGCAGGGACAAAAATCACTGAATTTTAAAAATCCCGTTTTCCCGTTTTAAAAAAACATGAAAAAAGGTATCTATTAAGCAAATATGAATGTAATTTAAAGTGTAGGAATTAAAATATTTGTAAATATTGTAAAATATATGACGTGTACCTATTTTTAAGGTAAAATAAATACTCTGATTGTATGTTTGTTGTATTTCATTCAATTTATCCTTATTGCGTTTCCTCGATTTTTCCTCAATCTGAGGTGTAACTCATACGTAGTTTACCCCTGGTTTTTATGGATAACGTGCTAAGAAGAAAGTCTATAATACATTCACTGAACGAAATCACCTCCACTAGATTTCAACCACAATCAGGAGCAGTTGAAAGAACTCGGTTTAAAGATTCTTTAATTATTCTAGAAGAACAGACATTGTTCACTTACAGAATAAATACATAACTAAGGTAAATTGTAGTAACTCAAACTCAAACTCAAAAGCATTTATTTCAATTAGACCATTACAGGCACTTTTGAATGTCAGAAAAACAAATTAGGCTAAGCTACAGTCACAGACACAAGGCATAATAACTTGTGAAAGTACTGTAGTTGCCCATTCCAAAGTGTAGATCTCTATGGAGAAGAATGGGCAAGAAACTCCATGGACACTCTTTTCAATCAAAATATTGTTACAAAATCTTGGTTACATCATTCATATTGAGATTATACATATATGTGAGAACGATGTAGAAATACGTGCACGTTAAGAGCGTCCAGAGTAAAATATTATATCAACAATTTAAAAACAAAGTAAGTAGTTAAAATAAACCGTGGCAGCTTTGAGATGACCAGTCCCAACCGACAGCGCCCGATCACGAGCATGACGCATGAATCAGCCCCATTCAGCTCAACCATATTGAAGGAAGCTAAATGACCCGACACACCCGCCACCATCAGCGAGACATTTTAGTGAGTATGACATTCTCTCACCCACCAGGGTAAATTCAAGTCAATGAAAGATAACCAAATGTAAATGGTAGCTTTACAGTACATAGTACTTACACATCTGCTATGCAATTATATAATACTAAGATATTGAGTCTATGCAATGCAAAGATATTATTACAATCTTCTGCAGCTTCCACAATAACTTCACATGGTAATCAATTAGTTTGCCCCTATGGTTGTGGAGCAGGACCAGCATTGAGCCAAGCATTTTTATCATCAATGTAGTCCCCCAACTTATAATATGCTTGCCTACATAGTGTGCGTTTTATACAAGATTTAAATTTCGTCTCATTTAGTTTTAGAATGTGGGGAGGTATTTTATTGTAACATTTTAAACAGTACCCCATAAAAGACGAGTTTACTTTAGCTAGCCTAAAACCTGGCTGTACTAGTTTTTCCCTGTTTCTGGTACTATAGTGGTGCCTGTCACCTCTTTTACTAAATAAATGCAGATTTTTCCTAACGTACATGATGTTTTCATAGATGTATTGACAAGGTACTGTCATGATGTTAATTTCTTTGAACAGTTCTCTTAGAGAATCACGCCTACGTAGATGATATAAGGCTCTGATAGCTCTTTTCTGCAGAATAAATATAGACTCGATGTCTGCAGCCCGTCCCCATAGTAAAATACCGTATGACATAATACTATGAAAATAACTAAAATAGACTAGCCTCGCGGTATCTACATCAGTAAATTGACGGATTTTTCTAACAGCATATGCTGCTGAACTCAGCCGTCCTGCAAGAGATGTTATATGCGGACCCCATTGTAGCCTTGAGTCGAGCGTGATCCCCAGAAAAACAGTATCTTCGACGAATTCTAGTTTCTCTTGATTCAATACTATGTCACTAACTATACTTTTGACATTCGGTAGAGCAAATCTTATGCATTTCGTTTTTTTCCCATTTAATACTAAATTATTCGCGGTGAACCAATCATGGACCTGCAGTAGGGCGTTATTTACGTCGTCAAGATTTGTGGCACGTCTGTTTATCTTAAATATTAAAGAGGTATCGTCAGCAAACAACACCATTTGTGGTTGGTTTTTAAATAAATGGGGTAGATCGTTTATATTAACTAAAAAGAGGAAAGGACCTAATACTGAACCTTGCGGTACACCCATACTTACTTTTAAACCCATTGAATTGACACCATTTATGTGTACTTGCTGATGTCTATCGTTCAAATACGATTTCACTAACCTAATCGCAAGTTTCCCTAAACCGTAATGTTCGAGTTTAAAGAGTAGGGTTTCGTGGTTTACGCAATCAAATGCTTTCGAGAGGTCACAAAAGATTCCTATGGCATCTTGTGCCTCTTCCCACGCAGTAAATATGTGTTTTAATAAGGTAACACCGGCGTCAGTCGTACAACGTCCTTTGGTGAAACCATACTGCTTCTCATGTAAGATTTTATTGGTGTTAAAGTGGTTGAGCATTTGATTAAGCATAACCTTTTCAAAGACCTTGCTGAAAACCGGTAACACGGATACGGGTCTATAGTTATTGGTGTCTTTTCTGTCCCCGGATTTGAAAAGTGGTATTACTTTACTGTATTTCATAAGGTCCAGGAAGACTCCTTGGTCAACACACAAATTAAATATTAAGGCTAAGTAGTCCAGTGGTTAACAGTTTAGCTTAATACAGGTAGGTACGATGTCGACATATTATTGTGAGTAACTTAATAGTTTTGTTTTGTTAGTGACGTGTTGCCTGAGTTTAGCTTTAAATAGGTTGAAAGAAGATTTGTTCCTGATATACACTGATGTAAAGTTGGACATCTTGGTACTTTATACTTTTCCTGTCATATTGCGTTCGCGGGGGGCGCGTCTGGATTTGGTTAGGGTTTCTTTGGCTGTATTTGGATGTTTTCGTGTTAAAGGACAACTGTGTGTGTATGGTTTTGTTAAGAATTTTTCGAATGAGAACGCAAGAATTGAATGTGTAAAGTTGATTAATGCTCATTAGTTTGCTAACTAGCTATACAAAAACTATTACTTCTAAATAAATTAATTTATTACCCAGTACTTCGAATCGCGTGCCCACAACCCGTAGCCGAATCGTCGTTATAATTAACTATAGATGACTTGTATTCATGCCCAGAACCCGACTAGCGAGTCCATAGCTACGGATACGGGTTGTGCGAATGAACAAATTATTGTTCGACTCATATGCTGGGTGCTGGGCACTGAATGGGTCATCATCATCATCTGCCTAGCCTTTTCCGAACTATGTTGGGGTCGGCTTCCAGTTTAACCGGATGCAGCTGAATACCAGTATTTTACATGGAGCGACTGCCTATCTGACCTCCACAACCCTGTTTGTACTGGGTAATACGATACCCCTTGGTTAGACTGGTTGTCAGACTTTTTTGGGCCACTGACTACCTAACGACTGTCAAAGATCTTCAAATGACAGCCGGGACCAACGGCTTAGCGTGCTTTCCGAGGCACGGAGGAAACTCGGTATGTAATGGGTGGTCACCCATCCACAGACCAACCTAGGCAAGCACGGCTTAACCTAAAGATCGACCTGAGTGGCTTTTATTTTTTAACCACGAGCTCCTCAATGGGTCAATGAATGGGTCAATGGTTTCATTAAAATATAGCCTAATAGATACAATTTCATCTATTATGGTCTATACAAAAAAAAGGCTCCAAGAAACTAAATAGACGCCTGACTTACAAACTAGGTAAACTAACCTGTATTTTGGAAATCAGAACGCTTCCATGGACAAAATTTAATCGAGAAGTTTGGTTGTTATAAAGAAATAATGTTAATTCCAGCACTGGTAGTAAGGTATGGAATTTAGAGATCTCTAATCATTGCAGGTATACAGACGCCAAGCCTAGCATCAAGCTACTACAATCTGCCTTTCTTGAATAGATATTCAACTTTATCGCTAAAGCATTAGATTCAAGCTTATGATAATATAGCTGGCGTCTGTACTTACATTCATGCATTAGTCTGCGTTTAAAACGTAAATAGTGCAATTAAATAAAGGGTGTAAACAGACTCTTAACGAAACCGAACTTGTCTTCATTTGTCATTTTGTAAAATAATTCTGCCAACCATTTATTAAGCCATGAGCTCCTCTTTTACACCAAGCCAGTCTACTTACAGTTACTTTTAAGGCTAAGTAAAGAAATTGACAGTGCAATAAATTAATGCAATTAATTTATAAAATAATTAAAGCGGTTCAAATAAATTAAATTAAAAATAAAATACTCATACTATTTCCTAATATCATTGGATAAGATCTTAAAAACATTGGACTTAAATTTCGATTTGGAACACCAAAATATCAATATCGATGAAATTACGATTAGAAGATTCCACCATACCATACGACGAACAGCAACAGGGCAACGCAACATTTAGGTACGCAGCGGAGCTACGTCAGTGAACAAGGGTAAGTAGTGAAAAGTGTTTGAGGTCATTGCCCTGTCAGTGGTTAAATTAGGTAGGTACTGGCTGATACCTATAACCTAAAAAAAAAAAAATGTTGGCTGACGCATTTAAGTAATGTAAGACCATAACGCATTTGGAGCTAGAGGTCAAGTCGTGTGGATTGGTAAAGGATATCAATTGCCTTACTGTGGGACACCACAGGCTACAGTGATTCAGAAGGTGTAACACTTCCAAAAGCAAGAAAATCCATGAAAGTTATATTCAGTAAGTTTAAAATTTCTGTTCAGCTAGCGCCATCTTTCAATCAATGCTGATCTTTAAAATCGATATGGCTTGCAAACTGCACAACAGATGGCGCTGTTATCAAAAACTAGCTTTAGTTTTTTTTATTAGAACAATTTTTAAATTATTTAAAGTTGGTTACTCCGAGTTCCTTTAACAAAAAATAAACATTATTATATCCTAATCTAATCCTTTTTAAAATGTACAGAGTGCCATCTCTGGGTCCATTTAGTAACCTTCAAAGATACAATCAATACGCGGTAGTAATAGTGTTGTCATAAAAGTATAGATGTCACTCTGCTCAATCAGAATCTCGCCCTGCAATATTATTGTAACTAATTATGGAAAGTTTCGGTCGACAGTGGCGCACACTTGCCTATGACTGTAAGTAACCAATACACTCGAGATCTGAAAATTCCCAGGTATAGGTAAATACATAAATTCCAGTAACGACTGACGGCATTTCATACAAACTTTCAAATCGTTTTCCTTCGAAACGATTGAACCGATTTTAATGAAACTTCATACGCATATGCAGTATACATAGGTCTAAAAAGTTGACCGAGGAATTTGAAAAATTGTGTTACAGCTAAATTAGACCAATTTTAAATTTTCTGTATAAACAAATTTCCAATTATCTTTTTTTTTAAAAGACATTTCGAAAATTCGTCTGTCATCTTTTTAGACCTATTCATCACCTAACCTTTTCCCATCTATGTTCGGATCGTCTTCCAGTCTCACCAGATGCACCATTATTAAACATGGAGACTGCCCATCTGAACTCCACAACCCAGTTAGAACTAGGTACGGTCCGAGGCACGGAGGATGCCGTTCCGGGATTCGTATTGGCTAGCTTAGAGCTGATGGCACATTTTGGTGGATCGACGATTTTTAAAAGTTAGCCGAGACAGATTGTATGCGTAAGATGGAGAAGAAAGTGTTCTGGCGGAACTTGAAAGAGATCTATGACTAGCAGATCACTGCGATTGGCTGTTAATTGATTGATGAAGAGAGATAATCACTCATCTGGTCGGGCGGTCAGCGAGGGAGATATTATTGGCTCATCAGACAATAGATAATTTTGATTCGTTTTTTATCAGACTGTTTCGTTGATCTAGTGACGAGTGTGAAGTCTTTTTTTTTCGAATGGGAAGTCATCAAATGACTTCTGCCGCTCTGGGCGGAGCAGAAGGAAGTGTCAGACTTGTACTGACTAAAACCCATCCATGTTCCTTCCTTGCCCTTTGTGTTCCAGGGCCGCGGTATCTCTTTCGAACGGTCCCGCAGCCCAAGTGTGAGGTCTTAGGTTCAATTTCCAGGTCGGGTGAAGTACGATGGGTTTTTCCATCAGGAATTTCTAAGTAACAGTGTATTGTGATCTGGTTTATGTCAATAGGCTTCCTCCCTTTTACATGGGACCTAAAATGTAACTGGCGAATTACGGGTCTGTGCCTAATCCTTCAGGAATGACGGGCATAATATTATAAAGGGTGTAAACAGACTCTTAACGAAGCCGAAAGGCACTTGTTCTCCCCGTCATTGCGATCATTTTTTTGTTCTAGACCATACCTGGGAACCTTCTAGTTACGGAGATATGGGGGTCAAAGTTCCAACTTTTTCACAAGTTTTTTTTTTTTAAATACATGTTTTTTTATGTATTTTTTTTTACTTAAGACACCTTCACTACCCCCGTACTATTCAATCCATCCATCAGCACAATGTTTTGAATGCGCTACACTGTTCTGTTTACACCTTGTACCTATAACGTTTTGTTTTACTGCCATCCATATCAAAAAAAAACACGACATAACCGCACCCATCCGTCTGTTCTAAAAATAGGTACACGAATTTTAACCTACGCCAATGATAACACATTATCATTTAATTACAAATAACGCTATTTAGTATTAAAATTGATACTTAATAAGACTTTCCGTCGATTAAAAGATACAGTTTCGACAATCATGGATAACCTATAATCCTATATTTGCTTTTAATGATAAATTGAAGTAGCTAATTCATTATTCTTACTAAGGTTAAGTTAAGGTTAAGTTACGCTTGCCGAGGTCGGCTCGTGGATGGGTGACCATCATTACTCATGTATACCGAGTTTCCTACGTTTCCATCGTAAGGTAGTTATCTAAGTTACCTGTTCTTGTAGGGTTTAGTACCCAAAGGGTTCTAATGGCCTAGACTTAGTGATAAGGTCCTCTTACTAAGCTAAAGTTGACTGTCTGTCTGTCTGCCTGATGGTCCGATGATTCATCTTTATCATTTCAACCGAAAGACGTCCACTGCTGGACATAGGCCTCCCCCAAGTGTCGCACATTGACCGGTCCCGTGCGACTCGCATCCAGCGGATCCCCGCAACCTTCACCAGGTCATCGATCCACCTAGTGGGAGGCCTTCCAACGCAACGTCTTCCGGTTCACGGTCGCCACTCCAGAACTTTTCGGCCCCGTCGACCATGCGTTCTGCGAGCAATGTGCCCTGACAACTGCCACTCAAGTTGGGCAATTCTTCGGGCTCAATGTTTAATGGTATTTATTTTTGTAAGGAGCTTATTACATTCAGACAAAACATCACGCCTGTAATCCCCGAAGAGTTAGGCCGAGGTGGGAGAAATTCCTGATGGAAAACCCAATAACACCTTGCCCGACCTGAGAATCGAACCCAGGACCTCATGCTTGGCAGTCGCGCTTGCAACCACTCGACCAACGAGGTTTTCTCTAAATCAAAACGCACATTTTACTAATTTAAATCAACCGGCTTGTAAATAAAAGTTGTTTTTATTTACCATACTGACCACAGATTTGATTATTTAATATTTATTCAGACATGTGCATTGATTAGGATTGCCATCAATTTAGTGTTCTTTGCAGGACAAAACAAGTAATTCTGATCTGGACTTTGATTGCTGCAAAAGTGTTTTCGTAATCTAAATCTCTGAATAGATTTATGGGATATTAAAGTGGGCGAATACAATAGCTGGTTACAGCTATTAACAATTGGCCCTGCTTGTCAACCTCGCGCTCTAAGGGTTCCGTATCATGGCCGCGATGACCTATCGCGTCCGGCCCTGGTTCAATCCATGGTAATGATGGTAAAGAGATGTCAGCAAACAGGGACGGGCCCGCAAGGGCCGATGCCTGCCAGGGCTGCGGGACTGTTCGTAAGAGATACTACGGCCCTGGAACACAAAAGACAAGGAAGGAACATGGATGGGTTTTAGTCAGTACAAGTCTGACACTCCCTTTCGCTCCGCCCAGAGCGGGAGGAGACATTAATATAATGATTTCCCATCCGATATTAAAAAGGGTTACGTATCATCACACGTTTAGTATGCACGACGGCTGATCAAGCTGTATAAAACCAGTTTATGCGGATCTCTCATTGTGCAGAAAATATATCAAAAACGAGGCCACGTTATACTGGAAATGTAACGCTTGATGTGCCGCAGTGTGCACGTACGAAAAACCTTAAAAACTTTTTTCTGTGTGTCTTTTTCGAAGCATATGTTGCGATTTTGGTTCTGAAGATAAAACCGTTGATATTGTTCGTCGGGTCGTTGCGCTCCTTTTGAGCTGCACGTTTCCTTGCATATGGTTGCACTGACTGTATAGGTCCACTCACATCAGTGTTAGATAATACCTTGGTCAGATCACGTGAGGTCACAGATGGTATTTCAATTAAAGAAAGAAACCTTTATTTGAAATACCATCTGTGACCTCACATGATTAGACCAAGGCATTATCTGGGCTTTCAAAGAGCGACTGCTGAACACGAGCTCAGCAGTCGCAGTTGCGATTACGTCCTGGGCCTGGTTTCGGTTCCCGGGTCGAGCAAGCGCAGTCTAGGTTTGTGCCTGGTTGATGGCAATGAGCTCGCCCCCTATAGCCCATGTAACTGGCGACTTAAACATAACTGGCGAAATGTGATGGGTGTACTACAAAGTATACGTCTGGCTAACCCTTCGGGGATTACAGAGGTGATGTTATATGTGAATGTAATAACCTCCTTACAAAAATAAATATCATTAATCATTGAACCATGAGGCAGACAGACAGACAGTCAGTTTTAGCTTAGTAAGAGGACCTTATCACTAAGTCTAGGCCATTAGAACTCTTTGTTTACTGAACCCTACAAGAACAGCCCTGAACCCTACAGGATGTCATAAATAACCTTCATACAAAAATAAATATCATTTGTCAATTAACCATGGGCAGACATACAGACAGACAGTCATCTGGGGCTTAGTAAAAGGACCTTATCACTAAGCTAAGTAAACCATCTGAACCACAAGGCTACATAACCCTAAAATTACTGGTAACATAGATAACTATTCTATGTATTTTGAGGTAAACGATGGGTTTTTTTGTGCAATTTTCTAGTGTCTGCCGTGCATCACGGAGGTGGCTGAGCAATTTACTTTTAAATCGATTTCGCGCTATTCTTTCTATTTTCTAAGTCATTGTTCTAGGAACTATGAATTGTATATTCATTATTTAATTGTTGGGTGGTTCATTGTAATCGGTTTATAGCATTTAGTGTCGTTCATTCGTTCATAAATTCTTGCAGTTCGTATTTTGATTCATTCTTGTTTTAAAGCACCGAGATTAGGTTGTGAATCGGGGCTATTTTTGTGAAATAGTAGTAGATATTTAACGTATTGAGTTTAGACCTACTTAGCTAATTAGCTAGCGGAACTAATTAAGAGTATCATATTTTTTATAATTTTCTCTTACAAATTCGGTGTCTAATGTTTTTATTTCAATTGCTCGATGTTAGATATCTAATGTGTTTTTTTTCGAAATAGTACCTATTAACGACTGCAACATTTCCAAAAGCTACTCATTTGAATTTCTTATCAACATTTTTCTCTTTTCCTGTACAAGTGCTGTATAATTTTAAATTAGTGTAGTTAGTATACTAGTTGTAGCTGATTTATCTTTCATGTCTGTTTAGTGTTAAAGTTTTATCTACCTTTCTTATTCAATTTTAACTACAAACATTTCTTCGTTAACCGCTAACATCAGTTATTATTGTACTTCACTGGCAAGTTTTGTGAAAAAGCAGTTCTTTGAAAAATACCGTCCTAAAATGTAATGTAAAATGTATAGGTGTA
This sequence comes from Lycophotia porphyrea, assembly GCA_950005105.1. Classification (NCBI taxonomy): domain Eukaryota; kingdom Metazoa; phylum Arthropoda; class Insecta; order Lepidoptera; family Noctuidae; genus Lycophotia; species Lycophotia porphyrea. The sequence continues at coordinate 15,397,907 of OX465403.1, forward strand.
TTCAAAAGTAACAAGAATATCCTGTTATAAAAAAATATATGTGTGTGTACCAGAGTACGCAGGTAAGAAGTGAAACTTCTTTACGACATATCATTTTTCTACTATTTGCAGCTTCACGAAAATGGGGTAGATAAGGCTTAAGCCTTAAGAAAAACATTTTTTTCCGTATTAAATTAAAGCTATTTTATTATTATAGACATGCATACAATTAATGAGTAATTTATTTTATCATTGTTCTTATTATAATATCATTGCTATTGTTGTATTTCATCAATCGTTATACATTATATTCTTTACGTCACTATACTAAACTTTGATAAAAAAGCAACATGGCGCGTAACCGAAAAACGTGACGATACGTCAAAAAAAATTCTCCCATACGTCGATAAAGAAGTTTCACTTCAAAAATATGGTGACCCTGTGTTTAAAACCAGTGTAGGGACCACATCCACGGTATTGAGCTCGAGTAACCTCTTACGTATTGCAAGATTGAACCGTTAAGGAAAATAATAAAAATAAACACTTCCAAAAAAATATCCAGTTAATGTAAACTTATTTTTAGAAAAATAATAAGTGAATGAATAAAATTGAACTGGAGAGTGAATTTTGTGTAAAATGGAAGATATTATTGATTCTGAAAAAAGTGTGGAATATAAAAATATGTGGCAGAAGAGGAAATATTTCTTTAGACAGGTACTTTTTGTTTATATTTATGCTAACAATGAGTGCTCACAGCCTTTTCAAGGAAAAATCAAAACGCTTGACACTTCCCGTGACCCAAGCCAAGGGCTGGATTATACCTTGGCTAAAAGCTGAACGTTGCTATACAAACAACGTGGCAACACCGCCAGTGTCTTGGGTACATTACCTGTTGACAGCGTTGAGGAGGAGTTTTTTGACGCCATTTTTTAAGTTAAATTAGTTTATTTAGGTTATTTTAATTTATAAATGTATATATTATTTAAAAACAATAAATATAATATACTTTCAAAATCTAGTCGCAGTCTCATCTCAACGACAGTCTCAAATTCAAGTTTATTTAATTTAAATTAAAGTCAAGTTTATTTAAATTGTTTGGGTAGTTTATGAGTTATTACTTTTTGCCACCGACTTCCGGAAGCAAGGTTATTTTCCAGTTTTAGTGTTTTTTTGGAAGTCAGATACTTTTTTTTGCAAAAAAAATATTTTTGACAGTTAAACGGAGAATGCGGCATTATTTTAAAATACGAGAACGTCCCACAGGTTCACACCAAGGGGTGACCACTGACTTGGTCTGCCTACAACCTCGGATTGTCGTAAAAGAGGCTAAGTGGTTTTAGATGGGCTATAAAAATCGCCTCTACTAGTGTCGATAGATAGGTAGGTACTTAAATATACGACCATCACACCCTTGGTAGTCAGCCCCTGTACCACCTTACGGACTAACCATTTTTATAACCAGCAAAATGTGGGTGTACGAATACAGCCCTGCTTATACCTCTTTGATCTACACAGACGTGATGTTATGTAAATCTTAGCATGCCTATTAACATAAATTGTACACGTGCTATTAAAGGTGTTAACAGACTCTTAACGAAGCCGGAAGGCACTTGTTCTCCTCGTCATTGAGATCATTTTTTTTTGTTCTAGACGTATAGTCTAGAACAAAAAAAAATGATCTCAATGAACCAGAAGGTTCCCAGGTATACTGGGAACCTTCTGGTTACGGACATATTGGGCGTCAAAGATCCAACTTTTTTACAAGTTTTTTTTTAATTATTTTTTTAATGTAAGATTTTTACTTTAAACATCTCCAGGCCCCCTTTTTTTTTTTTTTTTACGGATGGGAAATCATCAAATGACTTCTCGCTGGGCAGAGCGGAAGGGAGTGTCAGACTTGTACTGACTAAAACCCATCCATGTTCCTTCCTTGCTCTTTGTGTTCCAGGGCCGCGGTATCTCTTTCGAACAGCCTGCAGCATCTCCAGGGCCCCCTTACTATTCAATCCATCCATCAGCACAATGTTTTGAGTGCGTTACATTGAGTCCTACTGTAAAACGTGACTTTTCAGCCCAAAAAAAAAGTCGTTTCCCAGCACTAATTTTTGTGTAAAGTTACTTAGTTTATTGTACATAATGCTTAGTTAACGGCTTCGTGAAGAGTCTGTTTACACCCTGTATACAGACATGATGTTATGTAAATCTTAACATGCCTTTTACCATAAATCTTACACGTGCGTGCTATTGTAGCCTATTTATGTCAAAACAGGTTATAAGAACAGATATCACTGAATCTTCTTCGGTTTGTTGATAGTATTAAATTTATTTATTTTATGAATGGTAGCTTCACAGCTGACAGAAAAATAAAAAAAAATGAAATATTCATTGACGTACTGCATATTATCACCCATGCCTTATTGATGTTCCACATATTCGCACGAGTGCTTCGCTACATCGATTATTTGCTATTATTAAGCACACAGCCAAGGAGTGAAATTCCCTGTCTGCGTCGGTGTTTCTAAGTTCACATGTCCCCAATCTATTTAAATCGCGAGTTAGTAGGCTTGGGTTAGCTGGTTCCATCGTCGACTTCAGGACTAGATTGATCAAGAGTAGGCCCATTTAATATTAAAAACAAAAAGAATAGGAATGTTTCCTGAGTAATAATCATAATTCTCTTTAGTCTGTCAGTTAGATTATCGAAAGAAAAATATTGGATACGTATTTTTTGTTTTATCAAATCAATAAACAATAATGAAGATAAAACGCATCAAAGTTCATGAGTGGGGGCTTGTGACGTCACTTCCCGCTAAAAAGTGTACCGAAATGTGACGTCACACGAGTTTTCGACGCACTACATCGTCCTCATTTTTAGTTTACGAGAAAATAAAAAAAAATAAGTGTCCAATATTTTTTGTAAATCTATCTGACGGACTAATTAGATTTTTTTGGTCAACTACCCTATTATCGGTGGCAGCGCAGACACAAACTGCTTGTTTTGGGGCACAGAGGGCAGAACAAAAGGAGGAACGTAGTTGACGACACTCCATATCCATCTCCTGCTGCTGACCCGTTCAGATAGCCCCTTTACGAGATTGAAATTACATCATCATAATATTGAATGGAGGTTTTTTAACGTTTTTCCTTCCTCAAATATCGATTACCATTGGATTAGGAATTTAGGAGCAATACAAGGGAAACTGTCTCTTTTCATATAGGAAAAAAAATTAAAAATGTAATGGTTCAATTGCGATTGTCAGTTGTTTAGCCCCAGTATATTCCAACATTCACTAACGATGCTTAAGTTTTTTCATGTTACATTTGTATTCAGTGGATGTTGGTTGACTCATTGATTTAGTAGATATGTACTTTACATTTTTCAATAAGAATAAGAATAATTTATTGTTTAAGAAATTACATTCAGTACATTGTTTCCTGAAACTCACACTAGGATTCAATGTGTATCGTTAACACTAAAAACGGGATATTTGCCATGTTTACTTATATTTAACTACTTTGATTTCCCGATATTTCGGGACTCTTGTAAGCACCATGGTCACGGATAACTACTCGCAAATTTATTGTGGATGGGTGTATATAATAATAAAAATAATAAACGACCATCTCTCGAAGCTCCCCTTAGGTGGTTGGATCAAGAACCTGATTCAGAAGTCAGTACTCCTCGATACTGCTCGCATTGGAGGAGGTTCCTGTCCCTGGAGCCCTAACCACCGGTAGCTAGGACCCTGTTCCCGACACCGGCGGACCGCAAATTTTTTAATGTTTTTATATGGGTTTTTTTTAAGAAATATTTAAAAATGTTAAAAAATGTGTATATAAATGAATAAATAAAATAAAATAATATGAGCGAGTTAGTGACCATGTCAGTTTAAAAACATTTATTAATGTGTAATTTCGAATCAATTAGGTCTAATTAAGAAGTAGTTGGCATAGAAACCCGTATAATTTAAAGCTTGGTCTTTAATTTATAAATACATACAAGTATTAAGATTCATTGATTAAAAAGTTGCAACCTGTTATGTAACAGGTACTCGATATTACCTCATGCAAATTCACATAGGTATTCGTATTTAAATCAGCCAATAACTAGTAAGAGAATGACTAATGGATAACCTAAAAGGCTATGAGAACTGGTTTTTCTTCTATGCTTAAAAGGCAGGTTCAATACTAATTAGTATAAATTATAAACACCTACATTTTTTCCGTAGCTTCACCTACGTGGACGTCGCTTATTATCCCACGAAAACGTACCACTCGGATAAAAAGTATCCCATGTGTATGTATGAACAGATAACAATTTAGGTAGACAAATAACACAGATAGAGTCACTTTCGTATTTATATTATAAATAGGCTATGATTTTATTTTAATTAGATCTAGCATCGTTCCAAACCAGTATGGAAATAGCTAATACTTGTTGAAATGTGAACCAGTTACCCAAAGCGTAGTGGAGCTACAGCTCAGGGTGAGCTAAGTATTAACATCAACGTAATGTAGTTCTCAGCCCTAACCTGGGAAAGCATGGTCTAAGGTCTGGCATAATCGTGGCCAAAATCATACTATTTTAAATGCAGAAGTGTGGATGGATGTGTGTTTGTTACTCATCACAGGCATCCAAATTCGTTCAGCCGTTCTGGTAACGTCTAAACGAATCTGAAATTGTTTATGAAGTTTGACACAGAGATACACACATCAAAAAAGTTTGCGATCACTTTTAAAAATCGAAATCTTTTTTGTTACGATAGATTATATTTCTTCTATTCTCTCTAATTTAAAACAGGGTATTGAATTCTATTTAAAGAAAACACACAACAAAGTTTTGTTTTTGATAAAGTTCAATTCAAAAAATTATATTAGGTTGTACTAGTGATCGTAAACTTTTTTTATGTACGTAGATATACTCGTAGTATAGTCTGGAATAGCACTTTTTATCATTAATAAGACGCGGGCGACGTCGCAGGTCAGAACAACTACTAGTAATTTAGTTCTGTGTATTCCAGATGCTGATCAGCAGTGGAGGATGGACGTGTTACTTCATCATGGGCATGTCGTTCGGCGCCTCCACAGTGGTCATCCCACAGATCAGGAAGGAAGCTAACTCATTTGATGCCGTCAGTGAATCTACGGCTTCCTGGATACGTAAGTAATATTATTATGTCATTTTTTAATAAGCCTTAATCTAATCGACCATAATAGAAAAAGTTGTGGTTCCTCAGACAACTCCCTCCAGCTCCATAGTGAGCCATATGCACAGCCTGCAGAAAAGCTCCTCTGCTACGGCCCATTTAGAAGGCTCTAAGCCGACTTCGAAGCCAGGTGGGCCGCAGCAGGTACAACTTGGTCCGGTGGGGGTATTTCGATAAAGTTGAGTGCGACTATGGAGTCTTCAAACCATAGCCCACCTCCTTTTGGGCTGCGGAACTGTTCGAAAGAGATACCGCGGCCCTGGAACACAAAGGGCAAGGAAGGAACATGGATGGGTTTTAGTCAGTACAAGTCTGACACTCCCTTCCGCTCCGCCCAGAGTGGGAGGAGTCAATCGACGATTTCAAAGCCTAAAAAAAGGCCCACTTCCTCACCTGCTCTTTGTGCATCTCCACAAGCATTTTAAGTTATCAACCACTTCCAACGCCGTCGATGTGGCTGAGTTCTGGTCGAAATAAATTAACTTTGATCATCGGAATCCTCGACACGAAGAAGAGGAAGAATAAACTCTACTTTTTGTTATTCGGCGCAGCTTTTCTAGACTTGTGACATTTATCCAAATGTGTCCTTTAATGGGCTCGCGTAGTGGACGGGCTATTGCCTCACCCTTAATCATTGCACACATAAGGAAAATCGAGCCTAAAAGGTTGTTGTTCAAAGAACAGGTAAAGCCGGATTGCATCAATTTAAAAGTCTTGACTTACCAGCATAATAAATTATCCCCGTTAGGTACTCGTATTTAGTTAGTTTGAAATTTAACTAGACTAATCTATTGACCCAAAGGCTGACTTTTAGTTCGGGCTGTTCGAAAGAGATACCGCGGCCATGGAACACAAAGGGCAAGAAAGGAACTTGGATGGGTTTTAGTCAGTACAAGTCTGACACTCCCTTCCGCTCTGCTCAGAGCGGGAGAAGAAGATTGATGATTTCCCATCCGATAAAATAAAAGGGCTGACTTTTACCTCGTTTCATACAGTTAGTTTAGTGAGTTTTCATGCAGTTCATTCGTATCCCTCAGTGTTGGTAAGAACGGGAATTAGGCATTCAGTTAAGTATCCCTTAGTGTTGGTAAGAACGCGAATTAAGCATTCAGTTAGGTGCCACTTAGTGTTGGTGAAAAGGGCCATAAGGCATTTGCTTGGATGTTTGATCAAGGGCCTGATTCAGAAGGCAGTAATCTTCGATACGACTCACTCACACTCTTGTGAGGAGGTTCATGCTTCTGGAACCCTTGGTCCTTACTCCCGACACTTACTCACCCGACTACGACTCTAACTGTCTATAATCTTTTAAATTGCAGTGACATCATTATTAATTCATTTTTTGTCTTTCCAGCTGCCATCATGGTTTATGCAGGCCTACCCTGGGTATTCATCCTGCCCATCTCAATGAAATACATCGGAAGAAAGTACACCTTCGCATTCGTCTGCATCAGCAATCTCATCACCTTCATAGTCTTCTACTTAAGTACCAAGGTCGAGCACATCATCATCAGCGAAATCATCAACGGCATTAACTCTGGATCCCACTTCACAGTATCAGTCATGATCATCACTGAATATACCTCTCCTAAGCATAGAGGTTTTTTCTTGACTGTCAAATCTGCTACCCTCTTCTGGGGTATCTTTATGTCTAATGCCATTGGAACTTTTTTCCATTGGAGAAACATTGGAATTGCTGGAATAATTCTTAGTGTCTACAGCCTTCTAGTAGCTTTTATACTACCTGAGTCACCATTTTGGTTGGCAACTAAACAACAGTTTGGAAAATGCTCATCTTCACACAGGTGGCTCATGGGAGAAGGAATGCAGTCAGAAGCAGATTTGGAGAAGCTGATCAACTTTCAGAGGAATCTCAGTCTGGATTCCAAGCCCAAAGAATTTAAGTTTAAAGGATTCGTAACTAAATATTGCAATGTCATATCGTCTAAGCAGTTTTATAAACCGTTACTTTTAAGTTTATTAATACAATCTTTGTACGTGTTTTCTGGTAAAGTTGTATTTAGTGTGTACGCTATAGATATAATTGGTAAAATAAGTGCTGGAAAAAAAATATCAGCTTATGCAACTATGTTATTATTAGATGGTGTCACAGTATTCTGTATGTACATTGGATGTATATTTGTTAAAATATTGCCTAGAAGAAAATTATTAATTGGTTCCTCATTGATAGGAATTGGATTTCTTTTATCTATTTCTATGTACGCGTTTTTGATTAAATTATCAGTTTTAGAAGAGAATAATTACATAGCTATATTTTTATTAGTAGGGTATTCAATAGGCGTATGCTGTGGACCTGTTATACTGACTCAAACTATTTCCGGAGAATTAGTATCCATAGAATCTAGAGGGCTTTCATCCTGTTGTATAGACTTATGTCTTAAAATACTTTTAGGGACTTTAGTTAAGATTTCTCCATACTTATTCAAGTCATGGGGTACCCATGGTGCCTTTCTATTCTATGGAGTATCAACTTCAATATTTTTGTTTTTGATTTATAAGTTTTTGCCTGAAACAAAAGATAAGAGTTTGCAAGAAATTGCGGAGTGGATGAAAGGGTCTGAGAAAAGCCCGATATTGCAAGAGGAAGTAATTTTTTTACCGATCAAGTAGTATCTGGCAAAGATGATTAATGAAGAAACTCTTCTTGTACTAGGACTCCAAGGACAAACTTGGGACCGAGACAGGGCCAGTAAACCGAGTGTAGAATAAAGAATGTACAAAAATGTGATAGAGTTATTTGTGTTTAAAAGTTGTGTTTTTTTACGAATATAAATATGGTTTCATATAAAAATTTAATTAAAACAATAACTGTCAAAAACATTTTGTAATCGCCATTAATTCCCATTTCGCACTATCTCTCTCCATCATAAGGTACATTTCATCTTTGGCCCATGGTAAATTGGTGATGTTGAGTAAGGCTTTAGTCTATGTGCCCTTTTGAATAGAGACATAACATGACATCACGCCTCCATTTATCTACCTGAGTCTATAGTAATACATTTTGCCATGTAATGCCTAATGCCAATAGAAATCTTAATTAAATAGAGGCATCGCTATTTAATAGACTGGAAACCGGAATAAGAGAGTAAGCTAGAAATATGACACATACTTTCATTAGTATAACCACTGTGTGGCTGTAGCTTCTTGTGGTCATCTATTAAGATCACATCGATTGGATGATATTCATTATCATGTTCAATATCAGTTGACACTTGGACGACTGTTTTTGCTTTAATTGAATTTAAATTGTTTTGTATGTTAACTTATTCTGGTGACTTGGGTTAAGCTGATTAACTAAAGTTAAAAGTCTGACTTTTAAACTAGGTGTTTGTTAATGTATTAATTTCAGTGTCTCTTCGAAATTATACTGTGTGTCACACATGTTATAGTCCCTTTTTCAATCATAAAATTGCTCTTCGTGTAATCCATAGGTTTTTGAACCTTCCTGAAATATCCTTATTTACTAGTTTTGACTTAAACTGACAACTGAGACGATAAAGAACAATAAAAATAGTCACTTTTATCGAATTGCCGAAATAAATCACATTTTATCCATTAATTTGAAAGATTAGATAAAACCTATATTAACGTTTAAGTGATTCTTCAATCGAACTGTAGTTGCGAAGTGATTTTATGCGAAATGGAAGATTACGAGTTGGAAAAACATGTGGAAAAGAAAACCAAATGGGAGAAGAGGAAATATTTCTTAAGACAGGTAAAATTTTATTTTTAATATTACGATTATTATATCAAATGTTATATTTTAGATCTGGGATCTAATAATTTTCCTTTCTCTTCGATTTAAGTATACGATATGAACAATACGACGTGTATATGTGTTTTAGCGCAGCTTGGTAGGGACCCATGTCCAACAGTGGACTGTTTTAAGCTAGGTTATGGTGTTGGTTGTGATTAATTAAATCAAAAATCCATTTTGGCCAACATAGTTATTAATTCTGATTTGTAAATCTGGTAAAGCTTCCTATCAGCTTCGTTGTTGAAAATATTGATTGGAGTTATTTTGTCAGTTAACTATCGGAAGGCATTCTAAAAATTTACTTTGCCTTGGTTGATAATCAGGGAGTCAACAGGAATTGGATCATGATCATCTGTTTAGCCTTTTCCCAACTATGTTGGGGTCGGCTTCCAGTCTAATCAGATGCAGCTGAATAACAGTATTTTATATGGAACGACTGCCTATCTGACCTGCATAACCCAGTTAGTACTGGATAATATGATACCCCTTGGTTAGACTGCTTGTCAGACTTTTTTGGGCCACTGACTACCTAACGATTGTCAAAGATCTTCAAATGACAGCCGGGACCACGGGCTTAACGTGCTTTCCGAGGCACGGAGGAAACTCGGTATGTAATGGGTGGTCACCCATCCACAGTTGGTTTGTGGATGGGTATCTTGGCAAGCACGGCTTAGCCTAAAGATCGACCCGAGTGGCTTTTATTATTTAGCCATGAGCACCTCTCAATTTGGATATGTAGGTAATGTGTAGGTATGGTAATTTCAAATCTTAGAAAATCTTAAAAGAGGAACTCGTGGCTAAATAATAACAGCCGCTCAGGTCAATCACTAGTTTAAGCTGCACTTGCCTAGTTAACCCATTAAATACCGAGTTTCTTCCGTGCTTCGGAAAGCACGTTAAGCCGTTGGTCCCGGCTGTCATTTATACATCTTTGACAGTCGTTAGGAAGTCAGTGGCCCAAAAAAGTCTGACAAGCAGTCTAACCAAGGGATATCGTATGACCCAGTACTAACTGGGTTGTGCAGGTCAGATAACCAGTCGCTCCTTATAAAATATTGGTATTGAGCTGCATCTGGTTAGACTGTCCCGGCTCGTAGATCTTTGATAGTCCTTACAGGTAGTTAGTGGCCCGAAATGTTGGGGCTTCCAGTTTAGCCGGATGCAGCTGAATACTTAGTATTCCTAATGGAGCAACTGCCTATCTGATGTCACCCCAGACTGTTTGTAGGTTTTAGACACACGAGACGGCGCCACTGCATCACTATCTTATCTCTGTATCTTTCACGGTTTAGAATAATACGATAATTAATAAACATAGCAAAAATATATAAACACAATCACATTTTATCTCTTTAAACTTTCGATACTGAATAGATTTTTTACTGATTGTATTGGAGGGTTGGCACAAACAGCGAGAAGGTTATCCAGCAGTGATAAGGTAAATGATCATGATGGTGTGAAGTCGATAGAAGTAAAACCTAAGCATATAACTCCAGGGCTGCGGGACAGTTCGAAAGAGATACCACGGCCCTGGAACACAAAGGGCAAGGAAGGAACATGGATGGGTTTTAGTCAGTACAAGTCTGACACGCCCTTCCGCTCCTCCCAGAGACGGGAGGAGCGGAAGCGGAAGGGCGTGAGAAGCCATTTGATGATTTCCCATCGGAAAAAAAAAGCATCGAATTCCAGAATCTAACTGATAATGAACAATGCATCATATCAGAAGCATCATCTTTTACATAAATCCTCTGGACTCAAATCTATCTAACGGGGAACTGGGTTTATATAAAAAGTACTACCATCATTGGAAAAAACCGGGTTTAATATTACGAAACCTATTCAAGAATCTATTACTACGTCCAAAATTAAAAGAGTATTGCTATCAGCATCATACTCTTGACTTAACTGCTTTTGAAGAACGAACAGAGAACAGTTCCACCTGAAGATGCTCACAAGCCTTGCTTCATATTCTGCTTCAGAGCTTTATCCAGCTTGCATCCTAGCTGGATCTATGCCAAGCTGCGCCAGAACACCTTAACCTCCGCCAGCCTGATACTTTCTACTCGAGGTTACAGACTAATGACCTATACCTTAGTAGCCTTGAGTTTGCGAAAACAGTTAATGAATTCTTTATTGTTTAGCAGACGGTCGTGTCGGACAGTGATATCAACAATCTTTTAAATTCTTATCTTCTCATTATCTTTTACAATAATGTCGGGATTAACGGTTGCAATAGTCCTGTCAGTAATGATTTACGATTGCACTACAATATGAATTGATAGATTATTAAGATTTTTAAAGAAGTTGTTCCGACACTGAGCTTTACCTACTTATTTTACTTCCATACTTATTATTGTAAATGCGAAAGTAAGTTTATTTGTTACATTCAGCTTGAAATTTTGCATATACGGACAAAGGCTACCTGTCATCCCGAAAAAAATAACAGTTCCCGAGGAAAACACCAATAACGTTAATATTATAATAGATGGCGCCACGTGTCTTTGAAATCATGATTGAATTATATTATTACACAAGCAGAGTACAACGCGAATTGATTGTCAAATTCTATTCGCGAGTGAAGCCGCAAGTAAAAGCTAGTTTGTCATATAGCATAGTAAAAATCCCCAAAAACTGACAGTTGCTCTAGTAAAGGACACATGTCTACTGGAAGAGAGACGATCAGGACAGGTTGATGTGGCAACTTTTAGGAGAGGCATACGTCAAGCAGTGGACTACTTGCGATTGAAATTATGCATGCTTATTCATACTCATGTTCTTATCACAGATGATGATCAGCAGTGGAGGATGGACGTGCTACTTTATCCTGGGCATGTCTTTCGGCGCCTCCACAGTCTTCATCCCACAAATCAGGAAAGAGGCTAACTCATTTGATGCTGTCAGTGAATCTACTGCTTCTTGGATACGTAAGTAGTTCATTATTCAGATATAGAAGGTCAAACACAACGTTTCTATAAAAAGTACAGCTTTCTTGATAAGAAAGACAATATTGATTTAAAATCATAAGAAAATTGTGGAAGAAGCAACCGTTCTACTACCTAAAAACATTGACTACATTTTGAGCCCCGCTGTAGTTGGGTAACAAAAAGGATCTTTGCAAGTCTGTCAACCAGTATAATAACATCAGGCGTTGGGTTGAAAGGATAAAATTAAACCATTGCTTTTAGCTCAAGCAAGAAAGACTAAGTCTCCGCGCAAACGGGCCACTTTCCGCAGGGACTAGCGACAAGATTTTTAAAACGTTTTGTATGGAATCGCCGCACACGTGAAGCGAGTGGCGTCCACTCGCGACTCAGTGTCCGCGACACGATACCACCGGTGGTAGTCACTCGCGACACGCCACCGGTGGCGAATTATAAATAAAAACCAACCACTCGTGGCACCCACTGACCACCTTCGTTTGCGCGGTACCAAAGGACGTGGCACGTGACGGTAACCGGTGGATACCACATCCACCGTTTGCTGGCCCGTTTGCGCGGAGTCTAAGAGTTAAAGTTGTTTTTAACTTTTCTGTTTTTACACACAGCACTATTATAAATCTTTTTCTTGCATTTTCCAGCTGCCATCATGGTCTACTCGGGCCTGCCTTGGACCTTCATTCTTCCAATCTTCATGAAATACATTGGAAGAAAATATACATTTATGTTTGTCACCATCAGCAATTTGATCAGCTTCGTGGTTTTCTACTTCAGCGTCACAGTTAACCAAATCATCATCAGCCAGATCATAAATGGTATCAACACTGGATCCCACTTCACTGTATCAGTCATGATCATCACAGAATACACCTCTCCTAAACACAGAGGTTTTTTCTTGACTGTCAAATCTGCTACTCTCTTCTGGGGTATCTTTATGTCCAATGCCATCGGAACTTTCTTCCATTGGAGAAACATTGGCATCGCTGGTATTATTTGTAGTGCCTACGGATTATTGATAGCAATCGTTCTCCCAGAATCACCATTTTGGTTGGCGACAAAGCAGCGCTACGAAAAATGCTCGCTCACTCATAGATGGATGATGGGAACAGGCAAGCAAGCAGAAGGAGACCTAGAAAAGTTGATAAACTATCAGAAGAATCTCGTTGCGGAGGAGAAATCTAAGAATTTCGAGCTAAAAGGATATGTTGCCGACTATTTAAGAGTGATTTCATCAAGACAGTTCTACAAGCCTTTAATTTTATGTTTGATAGTGCACTCTTTGTATATATTTTCTGGTAAGGTAGTATTTAGCGTTTATGCGATAGATATAATTAGTAAAATAACTGCTGGACATCACATATCGCCTTATACAGCTATGTTAGTATTAGATGGAGTTACAGTATTCTGCATGTATATAGGGTGTTTAGTTGCGAAAGTATTGCCAAGGAAAAAACTATTAATATGTTCTTCTTTAATAGGAATTGGCTTCCTTTTATCGATTTCTTTGTATGCATATTTAATTAAATTGACGCTAGTAGCTGAAAATAACTACTTTGCAATATTTTTGTTAATAGGTTATTCAATGGGACTTTGTTTTGGTCCTGTGATATTGACACAAACTATTTCTGGAGAATTAGTTTCAATTGAAGCCAGAGGGCTTTCATCGTGCTGTATGGATTTATCTTCAAAGATACTTTTAGGTACTTTAGTCAAAATGTCGCCACTTTTATTTAAATCTTGGGGAACTCATGGTGCGTTCTTGTTCTTTGGTCTATCTACATCATTCTTCTTATTTTTAATCTACGTATTCTTGCCTGAAACTAAGGATATGACATTGCAAGAAATTGCTGAATGGATGAAGGGGACTAAGAAGACTCCTGTCGTGCAAGAAGAGGCTAACTTCTTACCCGAAAAGAGATAAAACAACTTGAGACAGTTATTCATGTAGCTAGTCATTAACTTCATCTTATTTAAGTTATAACTTTAAGATAGAATATCAATATCAAGTTTTGGTACACTGACCTAAATAAAAAAATAGAATTTAAAAAAGGAGTTTTACTTTAATTTATTTTTAGGTTATTCAAATGTTCCAAATAAATACTGTTCATAATTGTTGAGGATTGTATTTCAATGTGGAATAAAAAACGACGTGACTTGTTCATGGAGACAATCGAGATGCTATATTTTCTTAACTGACAGTTGACATAAAAAAATGACACTGACACAACATGACAGTTAAGTTGTTGTAAGACTACAAATATAATTAATAAAATGTTGGGGATGCCAACATACTGCCCATCAGGGACAAAAGTGATAAGAAACAAAATGTTACATATTTATAAACTTAGTGAAAAACAACCAAAACTTAACATAAGCTATGAGAACTTTTAAATGTACACATGAGAACCTAGCTATAGTAAACTAAACAACAGCAATAGAATTATGTGTACATAGTTTAAGTACAACGTTGACGGCACGGTTGTGGCTGAGCGATTGACTGCTGCGCTGCGTGTCGCGGGTTCGATCCCCGCACGGAACAAATATTTGTATGGCCTACAGATAGTTGGTCCGGGTCTGGCTGTTTGTGTATGTGAGTTTAAATGTTTGTAAACGCACCCACGATACAGGAGAAATTCCTAGTGTGCGGCAACGTTTTAAAAAAAAAAAAATTTGGTCAACTAGACCTATTTGTATTGTTGGCAGAGTGGACTGCCCCATTCAAAAATACTGGGTAAAAATAAGTATAGGTTTATGTTAAATTGAATTAAGCACTAATATTACTAACATAGCTTAATTATAAGCTTAATCTATTTTAGCGACTTGTGGACTGTTATAATAGTTCTGAAACAAAGATATTTTATTTTATCTCTATGTCCTTTGCTGCGTCGAAATATTTTATTTATAGAATATTTTTACGACAATTCGGTGAATTAAAATTCTAAAAAATAACAAAAACTGGTAAAACAAGTTAAAAACAAAATCTGAATTAGCATTCATTCAGAACATGAGCAACGAGTATCAATAATATGGCGAGGATTCCGTAGTCGTCGATTAGTAGAAAACATTTGGTTAAAATAAAAAAAAAAAAAAATATAAAAAACTGGTTGTTTTGGTGTAACTAGAAAAAAATATAAATGTGTCAGAAAGGTACAAAATTTCAATATCTATTCGATCCAAATGTTACTAACAGATTAGAGCAGTTTATTTTTCGTGATTTTAATGTTAGTTCTATGGAGAGAGTTGCTTAGTTCGACGGTCTGTACAGTATCACACAAAAAAAACACATAACATAATAAAAAACCCTAAATTAAGCTGAAAGGCATTTGCTGTCCCCGTCATTGCGATATTTTTTCGTTCTGAACCGTATCTCCCACCTAATAGTTACGGAGATATTGGAGTTCTAACTTTTCGTCGAATTTTGTCAAGTTTTTTGACGTGACAACGTCTTATAAATCGATGAACGAAAAGTGTCACGTTCCGCCTGAGCCGAGCGTGCAAGCGAGAGCGCGGAACAAGCGATAGAAAGGCACGATTAGCCTAAGCATTCGGCTTGTGACGCATCTATGTATTATACAAAAAAAAAACACAAAAAAAAACTAAAATAACTTTTTTTAAATTACTTTCGGAAGTCGGTGACTTTGTTTGTTTCATTGTAATTTTTTGTCACCGACTTCCGAAAGTAATTTAAAAAAAGTTATTTTAGTTTTTTTTTGTTTTTTTGGAAGTCGGTTTTTTTTCGCAGAAAGTTTTTTATTTTTTTCGTTTTTAGCTGTAGACTTTTTAGCATACCACACAAATTCTAATCATGAATTAATTTTTATATTGTAACCAGAACTTTAAGGAAGTACTCGTCAAGACGAATCAAACGAGTCCAAACTCGATGGGGTTGTCGTTTTATAGCGGAGTTCTTAAGGCGACCTTACAGCTCCATCACCAGACCCTGGATACTATCTAAAGACAAACTATTCATTAAAACGAATCGAACGAGCCCAAACTCGATGCGGTTACGTCGTTTTATCACGGAGATCCTATGGCAACCTTCAAGCTCCATCATCAGACCCTGGATACTATCTAAAGACAAACAACTTATTTAGACGAATCAAACGAGCCCTAACTCGATGCGTTTATGTCGTTTTATCACGCAGATCCTGTGGCCTCCTAACAGCTCCATCATCAGACCCTGGATACCATCTATAGACAAACTACTCATTTAGAGGAATCAAACGAGCCCAAACTTGATGCGGTTACATCGTTTTATCATGGAGATCCTATGGCCACCTTCCAGCTTCATCATCAGACCCTGGATATCATCTAGAGACAAAGTACTCGTCAAGGCGAATCATACGAGCCCAAACTCGATGGGGTTATGTCGTTTCATAACGGAGTTCCTAACGCCGCCGTCCAGCTTCATTATCAGATCAGGTCCATGTCATCGATATATTGTACTATCACGCGATATACATAAGCGTGCAAATTTTTAATTGAATCGGAAATCAGAAAGTGTGTCAAATTAAACACGCAAAACTTCAGGCGTCGTCGCGTGATATTGCAATTAATGTGATAACATACCAAATTACTGAACCGATTTTGATGAAATTTCTATGGAACCAATCGGGGAGTATATCCTTTCACATAAAAGAAGAATTTTTGAAAACGGTTAAGAAACGACGGAGATATGAGGTAACAAACACAAAAAAAAAAAAAAACATACAACCGAATTGAGAACCTCCTCCTTTTTGAAGAAAGTCGGTTAATAATGATAATTCAATTCATAAAAGTATGCAATTTTTCATCAATGTTTTCTTATGACGTTATAGAAATACCCAATAAAACATTGCCCGATCTGGGATTAGAACCCAGGACCTTATGCTCGGCAGTCGCGATTGCCCACTAGACCAATGAGGCAGACAAAAATAAATAACTATGGAAAAAATCATTGGTATAAATATTTTAAACGGTCTTTCAATTCTTCATGCAGTACCCTAAAGTTTTATAAGATTCGAAATTTAATGTAATATTACCATAAATACGATATTAAGGAAGCGTGCTTTGGGTTGACATCACACGAGTTCGGTGCTTCGCAAGTTTCAGTGCATTAAAAAAAAAAATGAGTGAGACAGACTTACCAAGGGACAGTTTTGTATGGATATACTTTTTGCGACAGGTAAGTTCTTGATTATTTTCTTGAAATTAAATTGAACGTGTAATTTGTTTACATTAAATGAAACTATTTATTTGCTTGAATTGTAGTAGTTACAGTTGTTTAAGCAATTCGTTAAAACTAGCATGCACAATTATTATCGAATACATAAAAAAAAAATAGAGGAAGCCTATAGCATTGGTATACAGTCTATATTGGTATCTCTAATTAATATTTATATAGAAAAACGAAAAGTCAACGTGAACCTACTCGTTCACGCAATAAAATAATATGTCTATGAGTCATTTGAATATAATTATGGTTTTATTATTCCTATTTTATTATAATTATATCTTTAGAAACATTGGAAAGTAACTTCTGTGTAATAAGTGGCTTTTTATTGGACGAATAATTGGTCCATCAGGATATCACGTAACAGTGTCTTCAGACGTAGAAATAAGTCGGAGTGTGTTTTAACTTTACAACATTCGAATATGTCTTCTCCTCTTATCCCATTCTATTTGGGGTTAGCGCAACAAGTTTTCTTCTTCCATTCTCCCCTGTCAGACGTCACGATATCATTTACTCCTTTCTCTTTCATATCAGTCTTCACACAATCCATCCTTCTTTTTTTGGCCTTCTTCTTCCTCTCCGCCCATCAACATTCATATCCATCACTCTTTTAGTTACATGCGTTTCATCCCTCCTGATTACATGTCCATACCAAGACAAACGACTTCCTTTCAATTTTCTGTAATAGGCGTCACTTTCCAAACTTCCTCTAATATACTAATTTCTTACTTTATCCATTCTCGTCACTCCACACATCCATCTCAACATTCTCATCTCCGCTACATGTAATCATTTTTCATCCATCTTCTTCACAGCCCAGCATTCTGATCCATACAGTACGACAGGTCTAATCACGGACTTGTATATTTTCCGCTTTCGCTTGAGGGGCATCCGTGGGTCGCAAGTTGTGTTCCAGTGACCTGTTGCCATTTCATCCATCCTGAGTTGGTCCGGTGCGTAACGTCCCGGTCTACTTCGCCATCCCCTTGCACAAGCGACCCGAGATATCGAAAATCGGAACAGATCGGTATGGGCGTTCCGGCAAGATTTATGGGCTCAGGACTGGAGAGACCGCCGAAATCACAGAAGAAGTATTCTGTTTTGGTCCTACTTACTTACAGGCCAACGTTCTCCAGTCTTTGTTACCACAACTCCAATCTGCTCTGGACCTCTAGGCCACTCTTGGCAACCAACATAATGTCGCCTCTTCCTGAATGTCCGACGTAAGTGCGTCCAATATCACCAGGAAGAGGTAAGGCTTAGAGCCGACTTTTGGTGCATGCCGATAGCCACATTGAAACTGCCGGTAGTGCCCGCTGTAGACCGGACTTGAGTACTACATCGACTGTACATCGCTCGGGTCAACTGCACATACTTCCCAGGCATACCTTTCTTTTTCAGGACCCACCACAAAACCTCACGAGGTACCCGGTCGTATGCCTTTTCGAGGTCGATGAACACCATGTGCAAGTT
The DNA here is from genome assembly GCA_950005105.1 of Lycophotia porphyrea. Classification (NCBI taxonomy): domain Eukaryota; kingdom Metazoa; phylum Arthropoda; class Insecta; order Lepidoptera; family Noctuidae; genus Lycophotia; species Lycophotia porphyrea. The sequence continues at coordinate 15,416,492 of OX465403.1, forward strand.
TTTGTGCGCACTTCCGTATTTCTCGCACAGCTGGCGGATAGCAAAAATGGCTTCCGTTGTTCCCCGACCAGGCATAAAACCAAATTGATTTTGTGAAATGTCACTCTCTTCTTTCAGTCTTCTTTCAATAACTTTCTCCCAAACTTTCATACTATGCGCCATTAGCATAGAAATAGCAATAGCATTAGCAAAATAGAAATAGTAAAATAGCCAATAGCATTATCCAGGAACAGGAACACAATATTCTATAATGGCTGCCTATCCGACTCAGAAGGTCCCTCACATCTCTCTGCATGCTCTTCACTATTATAAACGATCCTTGTGCTCCCAAGTACCTAAAAAAATATTTCAAAGTGTTGGGCAGTTCTCACAGTCGTGACCTTCGAGCTTCTAAAAACCTACTCCTTCAAATTCCCTCTCACCGTACTGGTTTCATGTCCTCTTCTTACGCTATCTCAACAATTAGGCTCTGGAATGCGCTACCCCTTGGCATTAAAAAAGCTGAAAGCAAAATGGCAGTTCGGAAGTTTTATTTAAAGTCTGACTAAATTCCTTACTATCTAGTCATCACTGGAGACATGGTAATTATTATAAGGTTTCTCGTATTTCAGGCTATTTGTATGTATTATAATATATATTAGTTTATTATATCTTTATATATATGTATTAGTAAGTATCCGTTTATGTGTATCACTACAATTTGCAAAATGGTATTGTATATACCACAATGCTGTCCTATTTGACCCAAAGGTTGACTGGTAGAGAATGCCTTGTGGCATTAAGTCCGCCTATGTACCACTCTTGTACATGAAGTTTAAATAAATAAATAAATAAATAAATAAATATTTTTTAAATTTTGCATGAAGTCAAAAGTGGCACATCACAAAGAGCACAGATACGTTATTTTTGGTCTATAAATACCCAATTTATGTGTACAGAATTCCCCTATAACATAATGCCATATCTCATGTTAGAAACCACGTAACCATGATAAACAACTAATCTTATAGTTATTTTACAAAGCCTCCACAAAAAAAGCAAACACAAAACGATTTATTTACTTTGGGAACTTTTGAGGTTTCCATGTGCAACCACTGTCCACTGTTACCCCAAAAAAATTTACTTCGTGGGCTCAGTTAGTTCTTTGATCGGAATAAGTGATCATAAGGTCAGAATTTGATTTCTGTTGTAAATTATTTCCTTTATTTATCTTTATACATATTAATTACATTTTTAAATATAAAAAAAAAACATTAGAAAATATAAAAAATAGTAGCTCACCAGCATTGGGAACAGGATCCGAGGTGCCGGTGGTCACAGCTCTTGAGAGAGGAACCTACTGACAATACGCCTCGTGTCCAGAAGTACTGCTTTCTGAATGAAGCCCTTGATCCAGCTGCCAAACGAGAGCCTTCTCAGATGTTAGTCGAGGCTATTTTCACCTTAGACGATAACGTTAACGACACGATATCGTCGGACTGGTAGTTTAATTCATCCGACGACGTCGAGTCTCGAGTACCTAGTCGCGTTCCGCCACCAATTGAGTAACATGTATTGGAGCTATTGATGGCACCAGTGAACAAGTTATATTTGCTGTACCTTTTATATTTAAGACGGAAAAAAAGGTATCGCAAGAGATCCATTTGGGTTGATCCTATTCATATTTCCTCCTTTCATATTTAGTCATATCCATTGAAACGACACTCACGTGATACGTATTGTTATTAGTAAGCCCTGGCACGAAACCGCATGGCACAGCCGCTTTATATATATACCTAAAGTGACCTGTGTCATGTCCAACTTAAAATTTATTACCTACTTAACTACTACACCAAAATTAAAAATAGATTTGACATCATCCTGCTGTACAAAATATAGAAAACAGTGGTGCGGTGCGCGGGCGCAGGGGCAAATCGTGCCACGCGACTGACGTCATTACAACGCGGAGGCTCGAACTACTTGTCGTCCGCCGATATCGCCATGATAATCGTGTTGGTGACGATATCGATGACGACAACGACACAGTGTGAAAGCGTTCAATAGAAAATGTATGAAACTACTAGTCCCACGATATCGTTTCGATATCGTTATCGCCTAATGTGAAAACGCCCATTGGCTGACATGACTATCGACACAATGACTGCTGTACTCACATCCCACATATCGACCTCGCGAGTCAGATCTAGATACTTGAACTGTTTATCTTTCTCTGCTTTCACGAGTTTCTCGTCAAGGGACTGTTATATCAACAATCGTTGCGCTTCGCTCCAATCGATCTATCACCACAATGTCAGGCTTATTGGCAACAACAGTCCTATCAGTGATGATAGATCGATCCCAATACAACGTGATATAACCATTATCAAGAACTGGGTCGGGCGCATACGTATGGCATTTCTGATTCCACAAGATTGTACTTCAAAGCAAGTTGCTGGTGCATAATCCTGGCAACGAGGTCGTGTCTACGCAAGTATTCTGCGTTAGCGAGACTAGAACACCCAGAAATAATGTGTTGGATCAATTCTCCCGGACGGTGGCATGCCCGACATATGTCAATTGTGACATCCTTCACAATGTATTTCCGATAGTTATTCGTCATCATAACTTCGTCCATTATTGCACAGACAAAACCTTCGGTTCCCCCGAAAAGGTCACCGAAGCGCAGCCAAGATACGGACGCTAAGACGTCTAAAAGTAAGCGTCTGTGAAGCTCCTTGCCCTGCCATACCTCCTTGAGGTCATTATTGTGTAATACTCTAGGTTTGCGCCCGTTCTCGTTAACCAGGGAGAGTGGGATGAGGCCCTTGTCCACTGAGACCACATCTCGGTGCATCCTCACGTCGGCTTCTAGGAAGTATTCCCTGAGACTGTATACCTCACGGTTGTACCATATGTTTACCGAGGGATTTCGAAATAACACCACTGAATTACGTCACTACCCGTATATTAAATAATTAGTTACACGTAACTCCGATAGGTGCGCTGCTTTTGTTTTGGATGTTATTAGCGTCGTATGAACATGTCCCAAATTATCCTTGAACCATGTTATTTTATTAACAGTTTCATTCATTTCTATAATAAAATTAAGCACTTTGTTCTGCGTAATAACCAGCGCAATATCTTCTGTCAGAAGTAATTATGAATGATTAGTAACATTTGCTAGGTCGTTAATAAATAACAGAAAACATAACCACGCTGTTACACTACCTTGCGACACTCCTGTATTCTTGATCCTAACGTCAAACTTGCCTGTAATTTCTTCTATAATTGACTTTATTTTTGTAATTAATAACTTTGCAGCCATTTTAATGCTAGGTCGCGAAAACCGTACATTTCTCATTTATTGACCAAAATATTGTGGTCAACAAAATCGAAAGCCTTACTCATATCGAAAAACCCGGTGCAGGTACGAGTCTGTTGACTAAAATTTGCTGTAATTTTCGACACGAAGTTAAAAGCTGCTAAAGTTGTCGAATTGGCCTTTTGGAAATCCAATTTGTTTAGTTTTTAGAATTTGATGTATCGTTAACTATTTTGCCATACAAGAATACATTATCTTTTCAAATACAATATAACAATATGGGACAATAATCGCGTTTAAATAATATTATGTAACATATCATAGGAGGTTTTATTTCTCTTATAAATATCTATGGCCCTCTTTTTTATTGACATCATAATATTTTTGTTACAAATACATGTAAATCGTTAAGATCTAATTTACAATGTCTGGCAAACATGTTCAACTAAAAAGGATGACATGAATAGTTTGCTTTTGGAATTTTAGGACAAGTAATTAATTTTATCGTAACCAGATTGAGACAAAACTTCTTGTGGGTGAATATAAAAAACTGAGCGTGTAAAAATATCTGAATTTTTTTTTAGATATTAGAAGGTCAAAACAAATTCAACAGGTTTTATTTTAAGAGCAAAGAAAAACAAATAACTAACTGGATAAACTAGTGTCAATAATGCAACACAAAAGTAAGTTTTTATATTATTGTTTTTAGTCCATAAAAACGTAGAGTATATTTTATCAATATGGATGGTCACGTTTTCTTTACTTATTAGTAGCTGAAAAAAAGAAATGACAGGGACGTGTCTACAATAGACGTTGATTTTATGAAAAGTTATTGCTCTAGAGGCATTATTCAAATAGTCAAAACTTCTATGTTCCCTCTTGAACGGTATTGTAGTCGTTGAAATGCAAACTTCAAGTTTTTAAATAGGATTCATTGAGTGGAGCTGAGATAGTACGTCACTCTGTGTACTTTGAAAAACGTTACTCATGCTACAAGTGTGTTGTTAAAAAATCAATGTTTTCCTTTTCAGTTACTGGTCACCAGTGGCGCCTGGTCAAGTTTCTTCATGCTGGGTCTCTGCAATGGTTCTCCAACGGTGCTGGTCCCTCAACTCCGGAGAGAAGGCAATTCCACTAATGCTGTTACTCCGGAGATGGCATCCTGGTTACGTAAGTATTCTTAGCTGCTACCTGTCACATTGGTCTGGTGGTCGCAAACGGTACTACTGAGGATGAGGTCGTAGGTTCAATCCCCATACGAAGGGTATGTATGCAATGGCGCGTTCGTGTTCCGAGAGCGGGAGAAGTCATTTGATGATTTCCAATCCGAAAAAAAAGGCTATGTATATGTATACTTACCCATACAAAAAAAAAGGTCGGGCTTAGTGTTATTGGGACAGACTAAGAATTCGTAGATATTATAAATGTATTGAAGAATATAGATTACATAACATAGACATAACATAACATCACGCCTGTAATCCCCGTAGGGTTAGGCAGAGGTGTACCTAATAGTACACCCACATCTCGCCAGTTAATATAGATTAATTTATTAAAATGACCAAGGGCTTTGACAAAAACATCGTTTTGTCTCAAATATCGTATAGAAGGTTGTTATTATCGTAAGTTGACTATATCGATAAAAATAGAAATAAGAAACCTGTTCAATGCCCATTACGGCAGATAAAATTACCATCAGAACCAGACCAACACAACCTTAACCTATTACTAATTATTTATTTAACACTATCTGTTGCCCACGACATCCATCCGCGTGAAATTATTATTATAGAGGTGTTTGGTAATTGGGTGCAGGCCTTGAAATAAGTAATATTAGAGCTCATTTGCAACATATCATAACTAGGGGTCCTAGCTGAGTGGTTTCGGAGTATTCGAACTTTTAAGATTTTTTGGAAATTTTCCTCCTGTCGACCAAAAATTGATAATTCTGAGAAATTTACGTCGCTCAGAGCGTTGATATGGTACTTTTCAGAGAGCGCATAAACGAATAAGTATTTTGAAAACTAATTTATCAAAAAGTAACTCAAACCTTTGGTTTAACAGCGTCATAAAGTTCGTAATATGTAAAAAATTGAAACTACCCTTGCTTTTCAGGGCAGATTACTCAAAATAAATGTATGAAACTTAACGTGCAAATTACAGAAACGACTTCCTTGTCTTACTAGCTAAGATAGAGTATGGATACTAACAATAGTTGTTCCAGACAAGGTAGTATTTTGACCGTACTTATTATTACACATTTTTGGAAGATGGCTAGCTTGTTTTTGTTTTGTTGCTGATGTGTCATATTTATCAAGGTTATCTGGTCCTTTGTGTCTTGGTCAGAATCACAAACATCATGTTTGTAACCCATGCTATTTGACAGTGAAGGTAGTAAGTAAACTTCTTTTGTTTGCTCTTAATAATTCAGGCTAAACCTTCTTGCAATGATGTTACTGGCTCTTTCACTTCTTGGATGTTCCATTTCAATCTTATTTGTATTGTCAAAATTTGTAAAATTAGTAGATAATTCTAACAAAACGGACTTTTGATATTCTTTTTTTTTAACTTTCGCCATACCTTATTTTGTCATCATCATTCTCTGACCTTATTTGATTTTGTTCCGAATCGATGCAGTTTGTCTTTTTTGTGTTCTTCCTTACTTACATCCTTAGTAGCCATCATCTTATAATTTGTATCCTTCTTAGTCATTATTATTTCTCAAACGTTCCAGGTTAGGCGTTAAACAAACACATAAAAAAAAAACAAAAAAAAAATTAAAATTTTCTTTTAATTTTTTTATTTTGTTTTTTCTTTTTAATTTTGCATGTTTAATTTAAAATGCGCATGTTTTATTAATTCGAATCAGAATTTACACTATCCGCTTTTTTAAATGTGCGATTTTGTACTTGCTGAAGTTTGTGATCCCGACCGACTAACCATAGGACCAGATAACCATAGTAAACATGACACATCGGTAACAAAACAAAAATAAGCAAACCTTCTTCCAAAACTGCGTAATAACCAGTACGGTTAAAACACTACCTTTTCTGGAACAACTGTTGTTAGTATCCATACGCTTCTTGAAATGGGTACTTTGATACTAATTTTGAAAGCTAGTAAGACAAGGAAGTCGTTTCTGTAATTTGCACGTTAAGTGTCATATATTTATTTTGAGTAATCTGCCTTGAAAAGCAAGGGTAGTTTTAATTTTTTACATATTATGAAATTTATGACGCTGTTAAACCAAAAGTTTGAGTTAGTTTTTGATAAATTAGTTTTCACAATATTTATTCGTTTATGCGCTCTCTGAAAAATATCATATCAACGCTCTGAGTGACTTAGATTTCTCACAATCATCAATTTTTGGTCGAGAGGAGGAAGATTTCCAAAAAATCTTAAAAGTTCGAATACTCCGAAACCACTCAGATAGGACCCCTAGTTATCGGGTCAAATTTGTTGCATATGAGCTCTAGCATCACCCATTTTAAGGCCTGCACTCAATTACCAATCACCCTGCATATATAATAATTTAACTATCGATATGAAATGTATGCCAAAAGACGATTTTGACTGTGAAATAACAAAAAAAAAATATATATATATATATTTTACAAAAAATTATAGTGTTTCAAGTTTAAATTAGAAGCCAGGGTTCGTAAAAATCCCAAGATACCGCGGCCCTGGAACACAGGGTAGGGAAGGAACATGGATGGGTTTTAGTCAGTACAAGTCTGACACTCCCTTCCGCTCTGCCCAGAGCGGGAGAAGTCATTTGATGATTTCCCATCCGTAAAATAAAAGGGTTCGTAAAAATTCACACTCAAAATATTATTTTTGCCGTTGATTAGGCGTTTTATCATATTAGACTAAATAGGTTTTGTGTCATTTGAGTGATATATCAAACGATTTTATATTCAATGTATGTTATGTTTATAAAAAATAGTTATTTTAAAATTATATCAATCGTTTATTATATTAAATCATCATTATATCAAATAAAATTATAGATTCAGTTGTTATATCTTGTAAATATTAGAGAATTTATAATTATATCATATACTACTTACCCGTTTTGAAAAGTTCTCTCCCTCTCTCCGTGTGACAACGCCTTCGGATTTGACGAACAAAACGATCGCAAAGATCGCTCATTTTAAATCAGCGCTATTATTTTGTTTCCAGCTGCCGTCTTCAGCTACGGCGGACTGCCATGGGTCATCATACTGCCCACCTTAGTGACGCTTGTAGGCAGGAAGATCACCCACAGTATCGTCTGCGTCTCCAGCTTCATCGGTTTCGTCATCTTCTACAACAGCAAAGACATCTACATGATCCTCATCAGTGAAATATTCCAAGGAGCCCTCACTGCTTCATATCTCACCATCTCAATGGCCATTATCACAGAGTATACCTCAACTAAATACAGAGGCCTCTTTTTGACCATCAAATCTGCAACGTTCTTTTGGGGTATACTAGCATCAAACGTCATAGGAACTTTCTTCCATTGGAGGAATATAGCCCTATTTGGTTTGTTGTGTTCAGTCTACAATTTGGTCACAGTATTCTTCTGGCCTGAGTCCCCGCTGTGGTTAGCTAATAAAGGCCGTATCGACCAGTGCGCAAAAGCCCACAAATGGCTGAAAGGATCAAACATGGTTTCTGAAAAGGAACTCGAAAAACTCATAGCTGACCATCAAAATGATAGACGAAAAATATCTGTAAGGAACAAAGTTATGGAGTCTATTAAAATTGTAGGAAAGAAAGAATTTTATAAGCCTGTGCTATTCTCATTGTTATTGATGGCATTGTACATATTTTCTGGCAAATTAGTTTGTACAATATACGCTATAGATATGTTAAAGAAGATAACTAACAACGAATCTACCGCTTATGCTGGCATGTTAATATTAGATGCTGTGACAGTTTCAACGATGTACGTAGGATGTGCCTTATCTAAAGCATGTAAAAGACGAAGTTTGTTACTAACCGCTTCTTCTATTGCAATTGTCTTTCTGTTTTTGCTATCACTGTACATGTATCTAGTAAAATTATCAGTAGTTTCAGAAAACAAGTACTTATCAATACTATTGTTAGCAGGTTATTCAATATCTATAAGTTCTGGACCAATGATTCTGTCTACGTCTATATGTGGTGAGTTAATATCATTAGAATGTAGAAGTTTATCAATGTGTGCTATTGCACTGTGTTTTAAGATCACGATGGGTACTTTCTTAAAATCAAGTCCATACATTTTTAAAACTTTAGGAATGCATGGTACTTTCTTATTATTTGCTTTGTCTTCAGCTGTGTGTTTGGTTTTGATATATTTATATTTACCTGAGACTAAAGATAAGAGTTTACAAGATATTTCTGATAATATTAAGGGATTGAAACCTGTAGAAGAGACCAAGGAATTGTTACCGATTGTAGCTCAGGATGGTATTATTGTACCTAGTAATAAAAGAACTGTATGTGAATAAATTGTTGATCTTAGATAAAGTATCATTACATTTTTTTAAGTAGTGATAACCTAGTGGTGTGATTGTTGGACTGCTCAAGTTCGAACTCAAGACCTCTGATATTTCGGATGTTTGTGCGTATTGTATAGTTATCACTTCCTTCGGTGAAGAAAAATATCGTGAGGAAACCAGCATGCTTGAAAGATAGTTCTCGACGGCATGTATAGCCAAGTCAGAGGCCCATGAGCAGCATAAAAACTCTGACACCAGGTAAAGCAATAATCACACCATAACGAAAGAAGATTACATTTTTTTAAATAATAATTTATTCTTAAATTTGTAAATATTAAGGAAACCTGATTCTATTTGTATAATATATTAGCAGTAGTAGTGTATGTTTTTCTTTTAATAACGTCTTTTTAATGGATTTAGCAGCTAAATTATATTAAAATATGCATAAATGATATCATTTATCAAGTAACATTACAATATTGTATAATGTGATGTCGTATGTGTTTAAATATTTTCGTTACCTGTTGACATTTAGTTGGCAATTAAAAAACAGTAACAATTCTAAATCTTTTTTTTATTACAATCAAAAACAGTCCTTTCCGGCTACAGGACCGCAGATCGCATAGCACGTCACGCCAGAATCAACGACATTATTATTTGTCGAGCTCTTGCCACCTGCACCGGCGTACCCTCGGTCTTAGAACCTGGCGGCTTGGTTTATGACTATGGGAAGAAACATGATGGCATGACGCTGATGCCTTGGAAGGTGGGTAGGGCCTTTGGTGTGGGACGCAACTTGCGTCGACACCCTTGCGCCATCTAATATATATATAATAAAGTTGAAAGCACGGCGGGCTGGGCTGTGCTGGCGCTACTGCAGCGGCTGCTGACAGTTTCAAACGGTGTAAAAATCGCAGGCAATTTGTATGATTCCGCCGTTTACATACGGCGTCGTCAGTTTAAAAACGCTCGCAGTTATGTATTATGCAAAAGACAAAATGATAACTTTTCAATTGTTATAATTTCGACGTTGGTTGGAGTTTTAGGGTGACCATGATATACGACTATGTGAAACGCTCTCGCTCCGCTCGCATTTTACATTACACACCCACTTTCTGTCACAAATGTCGTCGTCACTCCACCGGCCTTCGGCCTAAGCTCCTTACGCCAGCTAGCAAGACTTATAGGAAAATTGCTGATCAACACCGACGCGCGTGGTAAGAACTACAACTATATTTAAATTTGCCGCGGCACTATACAGAGTGTAAACAGACTCTTTTGGGTAAAGTTACTTAGTTTGATGTACATAATGCTTGATTGACGGCTTCATGAAGAGTCTGTTTACCCTCTGTATAAGCGGCGTTTGAATTGTCGATGAAATGTTGTGGCATACTATAAAGTGACACGGCAATATACATTTTGCCTTAAAACTGACGACGCCGTATGTAAACGGCGGAATCATACAAATTGCCTACCACATAAATACTGTAACCTAATTGGCAGTTACAGTTTTGAGCCGTTTGGGGTCAAAACGCTAGGGTCAGGGAGCCAAAGTGCACGTCTTCTTTTTTAATGAAATTTCTCGCGGACTGGTTGACACTACGCGTGACCAGAGGGTTAGCTCTTTCTTTGACCATAAAATTAGCAATGCTATTCAGCGTTTCAATGCTGCCAGTCTTCTGGGCAAGTTTCCTGATGATAGCAATGTGAAGGAGTACTTAGACACCTAAAATAAACAACAGGACGCAAGCGTCCTGTTGTTTATTTAGGCATTGTTTATATTTAGATAGTTAGTTTATCCTTACTTATATATTTTATATTTATTTTTATTTTAATATTATAAAGGAGCATACACATAGGCGGGGAGAATATACAATATGTCCAAGAATATATCTACTTGGGCCAAGTAATCTCTATCCAGGCAAGGCAAGATAAGGAAATTGCAAGAAGAACAGAAAATGCCTGGAAAAGTTATTGGTCCTTGAAGGAGTATTTTAAAGGCACTTTGCCCATGTCCCTAAAGCGAAAACTAATGGACATGTGTATTCTCCCCATCTAGACCTATGGTGCACAGACTTGGTCTTTGACTAACATCCAAAAGTCCCAACTCAAGGTTTGCCAACGTGCTATGGAGCGTAATATCTTAGGTGTAAAATTAACAGACCACGTTCGAAACACCACACTGCGCTCCAAAACGCAAATCGTTGATGTGGCTCAAAAAGCTGCCCAACTTAAATGGGACTGGGCGGAACATGTCTGTCGCATGCCGAACGAACTGTGGGCCCGTAAAGCTCAGGATTGGTGCCCTGAAACAGTGACACGGGGTCGCGGCAGACCACGTAGGAGATGGCGGGACGAACTGGATGTCTTCCTTGAGAATTGGAAAGAAGTAGCACAGAATCGCGACCGTTGGAAGGAATGGAGGGAGGCCTTTGCCCAGCAGTGGGACAATATGGGCTAGCTATAATATAATATATATAATATAATTATAAATGTGAAAGTAAGTTTTTTGTTACCATTTCACGCCTAAACTACTAATTCGATTATCCTAAAATTTTGCATATACGTTGTCAGATGTAGAGAAACGGACATAGGGTAGCTTTCATCCCGAAAAAAACACTGTTCCCGAGGAAAACAATAACAACTTTTTTATGATAATAGATGGCGCCACGTATCTTTCGAATTATGATTGAATTATACCATCGGGCAAAGGCTAGTTTTATACAAATATTGTTTTTTTTTGCTGTAAATATTTAATTTTTATGCTATAGGTAGCCTAAATTCATTAAAAATAAATCTGTATATTATTGAATGGATTTCAAAAGTCTGTGGTACAACCCCCTACCCACAATTCATTGTCCTTCATAGTACGGGGAAAAAACTGTAGATAACGAAATTTTTCCTAATTTATTGCCCGCGGCGATATCGCTCCGCTCGGGTCGCCGGTTCAATGCCCGGGTTATCTTTCAAAGAGAAGTGTTCCTTTTCCGTTTATTAATTAGATTTCAACGGAAATTAAGAAATAGAAAAGCGCAGTTTTTATCGTTTTTCTGGTATGTTTCAGTGAAGATCGCTAATTACGTTATAAGATGTTTTTTGAATGATAATTTTTAATTTTGTATGTTTGAAAGTCGTCGCGTTGTTGTTGTTGTGTTTTTATGGTTCTGTACTCAAAAGGTAAAAACGGGACCCTATTTCTAAGACTCCACTATCCATCTGTCTGTCTGTCTGTCTGGCTATCTGTCACCAGGCTGTCTGTCTGTATGTCCGTCTGTCACTACGCTGTATCTCATGAAACGTGATAGCTAGACAGTTAAAATTTTCATAGATAATGTATTTTTGTTGTCGCTATAACAACAAATACTAAAACCAGAATAAAATAAATATTAAAGGGGGCCCCATTTGTATGGGGGCCCCCTTTGATTTTAATATCGATAAAAAAAACGACGAAACAATCACGTTGGACAACCAACGTGATTTTTGACGCTTCAAATATACACAGAATGTTTAGTGGGATTCCACCATACTGCATTTAGAAAGACGATACTTAACTAACCATGCATATTTTCAAAACTAAACATGAACACAAAACCCAAGGTCAATCGTAAACCAGGAAGTGGGTCAAATTTAATTACTAAGACTTTTTTTACATATTTTAGTTACAGGTGAAGCTGTCCCTATTTACACATTACATAACATAACATCACGCCTGTAATCCCCGAAGGGTTAGGCAGAAGTGTACCTAATAGTACACCCACTTTTCTACAGTTATAATTTTAAGTCCATGAGGCGAGCCTATTGCCATCAACCGGGCACAAATCCAGCCTCTGTAGCTGCTATTGAAAAATTCCTGATGGAAAAACCCAAAAGCACATTGCCCGATCCGAGGAATCGAACCCAGGACCTCATGCTCAGCAGTCGCGTTTGCGACCACTAGACCAACGAGGCAATCTTATTTAACAGGCTTATTAAGCCTATTAAATAGGACACAAATAACTTGGATGTAGACACTGTAAGTAGGAACACACTCATCTGCCCAACCTTTTGGGAAGACAGGTGTGATGTTATGATATGTCATAATTGGATAATCCCCAGACCTCAGCAGCTTTATAACAGAACTAGGTTATGCCTGCGGCGTCGTTTGCGTGGAGTTCGATAATTGTCCCACGAAAACATACTATCGGTATAAAAAGTATTCTATGTGTTAATCCATGTTATAAACTATCTGTGTTCTAAATTTCACCCAAATCCGTTTAGCAGTTTTTGCGTGAAAGAGTAACAAACATATATTATTAAAAGTAAGGATTCCACCCACCATTATCTAAATCGTCAAACCAAATTACTTTTAATTGATGAAAGAAATCACATGACGAACCGATATAGTATCATGAACTATGTGTCGTTTGTTAATTGTGTAGAAGTTAGTTATGATTTGATGCGTGTCTTCATTGCTGTAACGAGTCTAATGTTGATCGCTATCGATTTCAAACGGTCTGTTCTTGGTTCGGGCGTTTTTGATTGGGTAACTATTGTAGTGAGGTTTTTGACATTTATTAGCATTAAAAGTAAAAATGCATTGTGTAGTCACCGTTCAAGACTCTCATCATCATCTGCCATGGTTAGGTCTGCCTAAGCGTTTCCTAACTACGTTGAGTTGGCTTTCAGTCTAAACGGATGCAGCTGAATACTAGTTTTTTACATGACGACTGTCTATCTGACTTCCACTACCCAGCTAGTACTGTGTAATACAATATCCCTTGGCAAGACTGGTTGGCAGAATTTCGTACTACTGTAACGATTGTCAAAGATCTACAAATGACAGCCGGAACCAACGGCTTTACATTCTTTCCGAGGCACAGAGGAAACTCGCAATGTGTTGTCACTCATCCACGAATCAACCTAGGCAAGCACGGCTTAACCTGATAATCGATCCGAGCAGCTGTTATTATTTAGCCACGAGTTTCTCAATTCCAAATTCTATGGGCTGCTAATGAGCAATACCAATGGTGAAGTCCAATGATTCACGCTTTGCCTGACCAGGCAATCGGACTGGAACCATCTCCATGTCATCAGATCAGACGAATTAACCCGTTTAAATTTTGAAAACTGATCTATACCGTCGTATCCTACGAATAATGCCCTAACGAACATAGGGGCTTTTTTTTTTAATTGCATAATTCAATTCTGCTCATCAGACCGCATATAACCAGTTCAACAAAACAATTTAAAACGGTACAAGTTATCAAATAATAACGTTTTCTAAAATGCCACAATTGAGTATTTGATAAGATTTTTTTTATGTCAAAAATGAAAAGATCCTATATAAGGTTTACAGCAAAACAATTTTTAGTTTTTTGTTTTTGCTCTAACTAAAAAGTTATATTAAATTAAACATCATTCTTTGACCCCAGTACCGAAAACACGCCGACAGTTCCCGAACATACTCGAGCGTGTGTGACGTCACAATGTTAATTTTTCCTCATCGTGACATACAGCTGTTACAGTGTTTTGACTTATAATCGAGTAACTTTTGTAAATAACGTAATACGTATAATAACGTGCTTGCTTTCTACTGTTTTTGTACATATACTGCAAAAACAACTCGCCAAAAATGTTTTTAAATTTTACACAATGTGTTAAACGTTGAAATAAATGGTTGCTACCACTAGACCAACGAGACAACGAAGTTGATTTTGCTTCTTTTGAACGTAACATTAATTGAAATTAACCGAATATCATTTTTAACATAAATATATCCACATCAGGTATATTATCGACAGTAGCTTTTATAAAGCCTTTATCATTATCACACATGTGACTAAATAGAAGTAGCTATTATTAATGTTTTTGGGACTAAATTTCGGATACATCTGGTGAATTTACATGTAGAAGCTGTTGACACTGTATTGTCGAATAATTATTCCTTTAACATTATGACGTCGCCAACATGGCGACCGATCGAGGCGCGTTTGTGGTCACGTGATTCATTTCAAAATTGTATCAATTTTAAATTGTCTATAATAAATTAAAAAAATATATATCACATCGATTATTATTAATATAATATATGATTTAGATATAAAATACATAAAAAAAATGTTTTTTTTTTTTTCAATAACTCAATTGTAAGCACTACGTTTTCAACGAAGAATAAAACCACAATCGCCATCAGGACGCGATGGACGACGATTTTTCGCGAATAGTGGGGGTATTTTAATATTGGGTACATAGAAAAACACCCTCATGGTGATTGTGGCCTGTTCTATGGAATGGCTAAATTGCGTATGTATAGAAGAGACGAAGTCCTATTTACGTTTGTGTCTTTCTTCTACGTTCAAATTATGTTTTTGTCTTTTATTCGTCTACAATCGCCATTGTGGCCTATACATTTCCGGAGATAAAAGGCGTAATGTAACTTATTGCTTAAGTCCAGCCCTAATTCGCCTTAATACAACAGAGAATAAGGATTTTAGGGACAAAATGCGTATAAAATATAAAGATAATTTATTGAAAATAATCCTAACCGAATCACAATACACATTATTTGAAACCAACAATACATATTTGTTTAAATTTAAATTAATTAAACATAAAAAGTGTCTCCTGAAAAGTAGCTATTATGCAGTTATGCCCCTATTCGTAGGATACTACGATATTACCATAAATTAGGTAGTGATGTAAGTGGTAATGATTCCGCTGTTTTCGAAAATGTGGGTGTACAATATGTATCTATACGAGACATGATCTTATGCAATAGCTTTCCAAACTGGTTGTCAAATAACATGGCAAATTCAAACTCAACATAAATTTCAATTAAATCATTTGAAAGTATCTTGAATTGTCACAGTGAATCCGTCGTTGGACAATGTTGATTTGGATTTTGAAAGTGGAGTTGGGCAGGACATCTAGCTAGACGCAGAGATGGCCGATCCATCGGCCATCTCTTTTGAACTTGCCCAACCTTGGCCTTCATTTGGTTGAAACCTTACTCCAGTAAGGTTTCAACCAAATGAAGGCCAAGGTTGCCGTGGCTGCGGGACTGTTCGAAAGAGATATCGCGGCCCTGGAACACACAGGGCGAGGAAGGAACATGGATGGATTTTAGTCAGTACAAGTCTGACACTCCCTTCCGCTCTGCCCGGAGCGGGAGAAGTTATTTGATGATTTCCAATCCGTAAAAAAAAAAAAGGCCAAGGTTACGCCTAAGAAACTAGGGTCGTCTAAAAGCGCGATGGGTTAAAGATATCGCCAGAATTTCGGGAAACACATGGATGAGGGAGGCACAGAACCGAGAAGAAAGAGGAGGCTTGTACACAACAGGGGGTATTTCCGGGCTGAAAAGATTACAAAAGAAAGACTCGACCCCAAATAACTCACTCCCGAACCAGGCGCAATCCTCAGGCCCACTATCAATAAACCGCCACGCGGCACCATCGTGTCACTGATGCATTTTCTATTATTAGATCCAGTTCATCACAACCTATCAACAAGGTATTGACCATCGCTAAATATAGCGGTGATGGCACACGCGTTATTCAATGAATCGATTGCTCTTGAATGGGGTTGTGACTTCGCGTGATTCCTGAACGATTTATAATGGTCATTTGAATAAGCGCTGGTATGTGGGACGGAGTTGTGTTTTAAATATGTATGTTATTTTAGAATCCAGAGGGCTTGGATATAGGTATATCTTATTAGCAATAACCATGAAAAGGAAGAGTCAAAATCGGTTGGAATGTATGCCGCCAAAAGACTTAAACGTATGGTTGAAGCCTAATCTGGTGTCGGACGTTTTATACCGCCCATGGTCCTCAGACTTGGCTTTACAAATGCCGTCGAGAAATATCTCTCAGGCATGCTGGTTTGGTTTCCGCACGATATTTTCCTTCACCGAAGCAAGTGAACATTATGAAGGGTGTAAACAGACTTCTTAACGAAGCCGAAAGGCATTTGTTCTCCCCGTCATTACGATCATTTTTTTGTTCTAGACAATACCTGGGAAGCTTCTAGTTACAGTGATATTGGGGGTCAAAGTTCCAGCTTTTTCACAAGTGTTTTAATGTAAGATTTTTACTTTAAACACCTCCAGGACCCCCTTACTTATTCAATCCATCCATGAGGACAATATTTTGAGTGCGTTACATTGAGGCCTACTGTAGAACGTGATTTTTCAGCCCAAAAAAAAAGTCGTTTCCCAGCACTAATTTTTGCGTAAAGTTACTTAGTTTGATGTACATTATGCTTGGTTGACGGCTTCGTGAAGAGTCTGTTTACACCCTGTATAGTACGCACATGAATGCGTAAAATCAGTAGGCTTGGGTTTGCACTCAAGACCTATGAATTGGCAATCCAACATTCACACCACTAGGCTATGAAAGAAAGAAAGAAAGAAAGACATTCTGTCAGCCATAACAACGTTTATTTTAAACCAGATTTCAAAATCGAGTAAAACATTTACCTACGAGAGCGATATTTTTCTATCATCGAAAATTGCATTAAACGCCTGTACTTATTTTAATGTGTAGAAACTTGTCAGGCTGATTAACGTGATTCAGACATAAGGCACACTTTACTTTAGCGTTACGTTGCATTTAAAGTGTAAACTTTCGTTAAAAAACCAACTATTTTTAACCGATTTCAAAAAGGTGGAGGTTCTCAATTCAATTGATATTTTTTAGGGTTCCGTACCCAAAGGGTAAAACTGGATCCTATTACTAAGACTCCGCTGTCTGTCTGTACGTCTGTCACCAGGCTGTATCTCATGACCCGTGATAGCTAGATAGTTGAAATTTTCACAAATGACGTATTTCTGTTGCCGGTGTAGCCGCTATAACAACAAATAATAAAAATATAAATTCTATAATAATTAAAGGGAATTCCCATACTAGAAACGGGTTTTTTTCGGTTTATGGTGTACGAACCCTGCGCGAGTCCGAATCGCACTTGGCCAGTTTTTTTATGTATGTACACCGATCACGCTGAGATTTATGATCCAATTCACGTCATTCTTCTTTAGTTTGATGCGGAATAGTTGCCATTTGGTAAAAAACAAACCATTTAAGGAAAAACACAGCTCCTTTTCATGATAAATGATACTTGTTTTCTGTAAATTTATTTACACTTTTGCGCGTCCATATACGGGATGGAAGCGACAGTGAATCACAAACGGTTAGCATGTTTTCAGTACATCATTCTCGGAAAGTTCTGATCGGTTTTTTAAAAACATCTACTGTTTTTTTTAATTATGTTTTTATCTTTATTTAAATTAAATACCTTCGAATTTTTATTACCAACATATTTGTATGCCCCAAGGGCCGGACATGATGAAACTTTTTTTTTTATGAACAACTTGCATGCTTTGTATGTAAACACTCATGTTTTCACAAATAAATGTCTTGTCTTGTCTTGTCTTGTCTTCCATTGGACCATTCTAGTGAAACTTAGCATGTGTCAGTAATCGTGCAGCTCAACACAGAATGTAGATGAATATTGAAGACGTTTTTTAAAAAAAAAACGTTGCCCCACACTAGGAATTTCTCCTGTATCGTGGGTGCGTTCACAAACATTTAAACTCACATACACAAACAGCCAGACCCGGAACAACTATCTGTAGGCCAAACAAATATTTATTACGTGCGGGTATCGAACCCGCGGCACGCAGCGCAGTAGTCAATCGCTCAGCCACTGCGCCAACCGTGTCCTCAAAGCTTTTTTTTTGTTTTTTTAGTTAGCTTATGCCCGTTTTCACAAACGTTTCACATCTTTTCCCAACTAAACTCAAACTCAAACTCTTTATTGCATACATGTGTACATTTAGTTGTTACATATATGTAAGTAAGTTCCAACATGAAACCCGGTTAGGGCACGGCAACATAAAGATGGTACAAAACAAGCATCCAGTGAGTAGTAATACTGGATTGCAAGTTTTTTAAAGAGATATAATTATTATTCTTACTATAATATTTTAAAATCGAAAGTAAGTTTGTTTGTTACCTTTTCACGGCTAAAGAGATGGCGCCACGTGTCTGATTGAATTACAAGCACAGTACAATCCGAACTGATTGTCAAATTCTAAATGAACGCGAGCAAAGCCGCGGGCAAAAGCTAGTCGATTACATTACTAGTATTAGGTTTATATGGTTGTTTTAATTAATGGCATGAGGTTATTAAATTATTTTATTTATGTGTATTAATTATTATATTTTATTCATTGGCATTAGTTATTATATTTCATTACTTTGTATTTATTATTATTTTTTATTAATTTGTTTTGTTATGTTATGGATATGTATTATGTATGTAGTTTTGTAATGTATGTATGTGTGCTTTTTGTGTAAGTATTTTTTATTTACTATGTTGGGGTCGGCTTCCAGTCTAACCGGATGCAACGGAGTACCAGTATTTTACATGGAACGACTGCCTGACCTCCATAACCCAGTTAGCACTTGGTGACACGATACCCCTTGGTAAGACTGGTCGTCAGAATTTTGGGCCACTGACTACCTGTAACAACTGTCAAAGATCTACAAATGACAGCCGAGACCAACGGCTTAACGTGCTTTCCGAGGTACGGTGGAAACAACTTGGTATGTTTTCTTTTTTTTTTACGGATGGGAAATCATCAAATGACTTCTCCCGCTCTGGGCAGAGCGGAAGGGAGTGTCAGACTTGTACTGACTAAAACCCATCCATGTTCCTTCCTTGCCCTTTGTGTTCCAGAGCCGCGGTATCTCTTTCGAACAGCCCGCAGCCCTGGCAGGAAATTAAGAATGCCTGTGACTGTAATCGTGCCTGGCAGTTTAATTTTAACATTCGGTTCCAACACGTGTGTTGAGCATGTTAACATCTCACTTTTATTCAAAAGCATTAATTTGGGATTCGTTTGTTGTCTACGAAAACGGGAATTTGCTTTATAACCTACCTAACCATTACACCTCGAATGTCCTGGGTTCGATTCCCAGGTCGGGCAAAGTGTTATTGGGTTTTTCCATCAGGAACTTTTCATTAGCACCCACGGAGTCTGGATTTGCGCCCAGTTGAAGGCAATAGGCTTTTCCCTATTACATGGGACTTAAACATCATCATAAGCCTATAATGTTCCCACTACTGGGACACAGGCCTCCTCTCTATGAGAGGGAATGGGCTATAATCCACCACGCGGGCCCAGTGCGGATTGGTAGATGTCACATGTCTTCGAATTTTTGGTTCTAGGACATGCCGGTTTCCTCACGATGTTTTCCTTAACCCTTTTTGAGAGCAGTGGTGATGAAATAAATTATACAACGTAATGCGCCTGCCTGGGTTCGAACCCACGACTTACTGTTCGTAAGTCGGAGTCGCTACCACTGGGCCACCGCTGCTCTCATGGGGCTTTAACATAACTGGCAAAATGTTGGTGCACTATTAGGTGTACCTAATAGTACACCAACATTTTGCCTCTGCCTAACCCTTCGGGGATTACAGGCGTGATGTTATGTTATTTTTATTATCCATCGTTGGTTTCCCACAATTATTCTCAACAAAATTGGATATCGTCTTCACAATACACTTCTGGCACAAAAAAAGTAGCCGATGATCAAACTAATTTTGAACTGGGTCACAAATATAACATAGTTTGCCAGTATGTTCACACACCAATTATATCGTGTTTGGTCTCTGAGTCATATCAATTGATTTAGAGCTAAATAATTCGATTGAACCTCTATGGATGTATGGGAACGAGGAGACGGTTCAAGGACATTATTTGTTGTAAATTTTATAGGTTTTAATTTTATTGTTTTAGTGCGCTCGTTATTTTTGTCTTGAAGTGTTTTTATGGTTATTTCCTTGAAACTGAAAATTAACGACAGTCTATTTATATTTCTACTGGATTTGAAGAGTAAAATGACAGATACTCGAAGGTAAACATTCAATTGGCAGACGAAATAGCCATCTTACCTTTTTGTTTTTTCATCATCATCATCATCATCAGCCTTATAATGTTCCCACTGCTGGGACTCAGGCCTCCTCTCTTATGAGAGGGAATGGGCTATAATCCACCACGCGGGCCCAGTGCGGATTGGTAGGTGTCACATGTCTTCGAATTTTTGGTTCTAGGACATGCCGGTTTCCTCACGATGTTTTCCTTCACCGTTTTTGAGAGCTTTGGTGATGAAATAAATTACACAAAGTAATGCGCCTGTCTGGGTTCGAACCCTCGACTTACTGTTCGTAAGTCGGGGTCGGTGCTCTCGCTGGTTTGTTTTTTACGGATGGGAAATCATCAAATGACTTCTCCCGCTCCGGGCAGAGCGGAAGGGAGTGTCAGACTTGTACTGACTAAAACCCATCCATGTTCCTTCCTTGCCCTTTGAACACAAAGAGCCGCGGTATTTCTTTCGAACAGTCCCGCAGCCCTGGCAGGCATCGGCCCTTGCGGGCCCCTCCCTGTTTGCTGACATCTCTTTGAGGCGCGCGTGGAACACGAACGCGCCGTCTACACGGCCTGTCGTCAAAAGACGGCCGGACGGCGAGCTAGCCCATTACTCACCGTCCACAGGTCCGCGTTTACGGTGGCCGGAAGCCACCACGTGACCCCCGACGCCCGGGGCGTCTCCCGCGGCGGCTGGGACGAGAGGTTCTCTCCCTATCACGCTCCGCCACCTCCTTCGCTAGCATGACTGCTTCGCAGAAGAAGGTGACGGCGTCCCATTCCCTCTCGCTCTGGATTGGACCAGGGTCGGACGCGATAGGTCGTCGCCGCCGGTCGCCGCTACTAGCCATCTTACCCTAAGGTTACTTAAAACCTACTGTACCTATTCGATTCACGGACAATAGAGTCCTGAGGACAATCATTATAAATATACAAAACAACATTAGATACAGTTGCCTAAATGCAAAAACGAATTTCTCGTAGAATACTCGTAACGATTACAACATTGAGTTATTTCATAATAATATTATGGCGTTCAAAATACGTTCGTAATAACAAAATGAAAAGTTGCTAAGTGTTGATACATATACTAAAGAACATTTCAGCTTTTGATTGTAAATAAAATATTAGCAAACTTATTACTGAAAAATTCATCGCAAAGTTCTAAAAAAATCAGATAAGAAACTCAAAAAGCTATGCCCCGGGTGAGGATCGAACTCACGACCTTAAGATTATGAGACTTACGCGCTGCCTACTGCGCTACCGAGGCTACGAGAGAGGGGCGCGAAATTAGCCATCAGTACGTGACGTCATTCTATTTTTATCAGACAAGTGTGGTTGGGAAATGTGGCACATTGTTATCAAGTTTCAGCGATTGGAATGAAAATTGCAAGCCTGGCTTTCTTTAGCAAAGTATCTAGAAAAACGTATATTACAACCACCACTGTACCTACTTATCAGTCTACTATAAAATACGCAAAACATTAGATATAAGATCTGCATTTATAAGCTCAGTTAAGGTTATTTATTTAAGTACATATACCCAAAAATTTAACATAAAAGAGCACAAAAGTAGTAATGTGTATGGAGCCAGTGAATGAGAGTGAGCTGATGACACTTACATAAAGGGTGTAAACTGACTCTTAACGAAGCCGAAAGGCACTTGTTCTCCCTCAAATTGCGATCATTTTTTTGTTCTAGACCATACCTGGGAACCTTCTAGTTACAGAGATATTGGGGGTCAACGTTCCAACTTTTTCACAAGTTTTTTTTTTTTTTAATAATTTTTTTTAATGTAAGATTTTTAATATTTTTTTTAATTAAACACCTCCATGACCTCTTTGCTATTTAATCCATCCATCAGCACAATATTTTGAGTGCGTTATATTTAGGCCTACTGCAAAACGTGATTTTTCAGCCCAAAATAAAGTCGTTTTGCAGCACAATTTTTTGCGTAAAGTTACTTAGTTTGATTTACATAATGTTTGGTTGACGGCTTCACACTCACTCGCCTACTGCTTACTGAGAGTGGAAAGTTGGATTAGAACTGTAGACAGCGTGTAGAAAAGACAAAACGGGAAAATGATTCTGATTCTGACAGCTGGTAAAAAAAATCTCTGAATACCCGCAGATTTATTAAAATAGCATAGCTTTAATTACAAAACTTATTTTCTTAACACAAAAAATGACAGAAAAAAAACAAAAACCATAATTCAACACCAATTTAAAATATCAAAAGTGTACAAAAAAAGACTAAAATGTCATGTAAAATTTGTACGGCCACCGCACATGCACGGCCCGGCGTCGAACCGCAACTATTGGTGGACGGGTGCAATTGACAGCACACCTCAATTTATGGCCCTACTGTCTACCGGGCTAGGTCATGGACTGGCTTCACTGGATGTGGCCTGAATTGGAAATGGGAAGTGGGCATTCAAAATGTCTCCTTTTGGATAGTTTTTTATAAAAATACGAAATGTTCTAACAAAGTTGTAGCAGTTTTATGGGATCTAATCCAAGCGACTGCCAAGGAAGGGTTATTTTTTTTTTATTTTACTCTTTTTAGTTACCCTGATATACCATTTTCAAATCATGATGAGCCCTTTAATTTAATTTCTATATTGCAGAATCAAAAAAAAAATGTTTTCTTTAAACTATAGCGTCTCACAGTCGTCATGTTGGTCTAAACGTAAAAAAAAATACTTCCAACGTAAATTAAAAAAAAATTGTTTCCAGTTAATTAGTACCAGTTGTTAAAAAAAATTACTCATTTTATTACAGAAGCCGTATCCAGCATCTGTCTGTATGAGCGGCAACAGAGGCAGTATTTAATTAATTCTCCCATTGGAATAGTGTGAATTCTGACTGCAACTGAAGTCCTCGGTTATTTTGTTTTGTCGTTTTAATTAATGCCTAGTCGCGTAGTATCGGGGGTGAGCTATAAATAGCTTATAGTGTAGCTCACTAGTGGGTAGCTAGTTTTATAGTTAGGTACATATATTATGTTTTAGGAATAAGATTGGATAGAGTATTGGTACAGTAGATACAGTTTGTAAACATGTTGGTTATATTCCAGACTAGCACTTCGCCCGCGATTTCATCCGCAAAATATATATTTTTTGTGTCGATTAAAATGCTTCACTATTGCTTTTTTGGTACTGAATGTTGTTGGACGTAAAGAATAGCACCATCCCATATCTTCCCGTGGGTATCGTAAGAGGCGATTAAGCGACTTACCAGAGAATGAGCAGCAGCGTTCTCTGTGCCTTTGTAACAACCGTTTACGATCGCCAACACGCCTGCCAAGAGTGGCGATTATGGCGAAACCCCCCTTTGAGGGAGGCCTATCTCCAGCAGTGGACGTTTTTTTAACTGAAATGATGATGATAATTTAATTTTTTTATGATTTTAATGTGCATTTTTTTAATACGAGCAATTAATTTTATCCGTCACTTACTACGTTATTAACTAACTCAACACTCAAATATTCCATAATTTGATAGACTGTTTTATCTATTTGGACAAAAAGAAGTTTGTATAAATCTACTCACTAGCACTAAAATAAAGGGTGTAAACAGACTCTTAAAGAAGCCTTAACGGTACTTGTTTTCCCTGTCACTGCGATAATTTTTTTGTTCTAGACCATACCTGGGAACCTTCTAGTTACGGAGATATTGGGGGTTAAAGTTCCAACTTTTTCACAAGTTTTTTTTTTAAATACATGTTTTTAATGTAAGATTTTTACTTTAAATACCTCCAGGAATCTCTTACTATTCAATCCATCCATTAGCACAATGTTTTGAGTGCGTTACACTGAGTCCTACTGTAAAACGTGATTTTTTAGCCCAAAAAAAAAGTCGTTTCCCAGCACAAATTTTTGTGTAAAGTTACTTAGTTTGATGTACATAATGCTTGGTTGACGGCTTCGTGAAGAGTCTGTTTACATCCTGTATATGGATAAAGGTCTATTAATGCCCAGGTCCTTAGCGTATTACCTTAGTAAATTTTTCAGACATTCACAATTTTTTTTTAAATATTATGGATGTTTGTATGTTTGTACAGCAGCAAAAGGAAAGGAAAATTATAAAAGACTGTATGAATCAAAACATACTACCATAAACCCAACATCTATACCTACAAAAATACCTACTCTCTTACTCCAAAAGTTAGCCAATATTTTTCCGTTATCGTCCAAAAATAATTTATAAGTAATTTAATTAATGAACCACCCTCTAGCTATCTATCTTCAAGCCAAATAAAAAAAGGTTCTCAGCAGAATCCGCGAATGAATAAATCATTAGCTAAGATAACCAACAAAATAATTAGGTATGATGGCGAACGGCGCCTTTTTTCTTAATTAAAAATAAATATCAAATGAAGACGTAATCAGGAGGATGGGAGTTCGATTCGCTGGGAAATTAAAATGGCAGGTGCGTTTTTTTTTGTGTTTGGAAGTTCCGTAGGTTTTTTTAACAGGTTTAGGATACTAAGGTCAGACGGTTTATCCTTTTGGATGATAGGGTCATAACTAAGATCTAAGATCTCTAATCAGAATCATAATGTTTTATTATTGATTCTTAACATTGGTCTGATATTGATTTTACATTGTATTTATTTGTTGACATATTTTAAATTAATTGACTCTTGAAATAAACATTTCACTTCAATTTTAATAGGGTTTTAAATGTATTTATTTCTGCATGTGATGTTCAATATAAATAGTTAATGAATAAATAAATGAAATGAATAATATTATTTATATTTTAATTGATGATTGTGTCTGTACCTATAGTGATGTGCCTATAACTACCAATGCACAAATTTAAATTGAGAAAATAATCACCTAAACTGAGATGAAACCAAATTCATAAAGTTGAAAAGTTTTCCTGCTTTTCAGTCTTGTACAAACTATGGAATAATATTGACACGAAATAAAAAATCAATAATTAATCATTACACATGCAGCCACAGACCACCACAAGTACACACTAGTTCAGTTTCTCGGCCTTATATAAAAGTAAAGTGTCAAGAAAAGCGTCCCCAATCAAACACGTTTTATTTTTTGTCTAGCGGAACTCTAAAAATAAAATCGCACCTAAGGCGAGTCGCCATTTTGAAATCGATTTTTCATTAAGAACACTAACGAACTTAGGGTGGATTGAGATGCTGTATTTTTATCTTAATTTTCATCTGTAAACAGTCTTGATATCGAAGATGATGTTTATTACGGAAGAGGGTCACTTCAAAGGTTACTAAATTAAATTAGAACACTTAAGCAAACTAAAAAAAAATAAAAAACTGGCCAAGTGCGAGTCGGACTCGCGGACGAAGGGTTCCGTACCATTATCTATACAAGATTAGACAAAAACGGCAAAAAAATCACGTTTGTTGTATGCGAGCCCCCTTAAATATTTATTTTATTTTAATTTAACTATTTATTTTTATAGTAAATATACAACGAAATATTCTGGGAATATTGCAAGCGTCTACCGGTCGCCGTTATTAATATCGAGCAAAAAAACGGCAAATAATCACGTTTGTTGTATGGGAACCTCCCTAAAATATTTATTATAATAATATTCTGTTTTTAGTACTTGTGTTTTATAGCGGCAATAAAAATACATCATCTGTAATTTAATTTCAACTGTCTAGCTATCACGGTTCATGAGATACAGCCTGGTGACAGACGGACAGGCAGCGGAGTCTTAGTAATAGGTTCCGTTTTACCCTTTGGGTACGGAACCCTAAAAACTAATACACGAGAGAACTATCCACTACAGGCAGTCAGGTGGCCTGAAAGTCTGACCACCAGTCTTACCAAGAGGTATCGTATTACCCAGTACTATCTGGAGGTCAGATAGGCAGTCGCTCCATGTAAACCTGGTTGCCTGAGCTGCATCCGGTTAGAGTGGAGGCCGATCCTATAGTTGGGAAAAGGCTAGGCAGATATTGAAGCGAGAGAACTAACCCATTATAAATGTGCACTCTGGTGTCTGATGGGTGGCTCTTCCCTTCACGATGAAACTGGTAGGTATACAATACCCTAATCCCAAGTGTTTTAGATTAGAGATTATTAAAAATATGAGAGCAGCGGTGGCCCAGTGGTAGTGACCCCGACTTAAGAACAGTAAGTCGTGGGTTCTAACCCAAGCAGGCGCATTACTTTGTGTAATTTATTTCATCACCACTGCTCTCAAAAAACGGTGAAGGAAAACATCGTGAGGAAACCGGCATGTCCTTGAACCAAAAATTCGAAGACATGTGACATCTACCAATCCGCACTGGGCCCGCGTGGTGGATTATAGCCCATTCCCTCTCATAGAGAGGAGGCCTGTGTCCCAGCAGTGGGAACATTAAAAGGCTGATGATAATGATGATGAAAAATATGAGGTAATTTGCTGTAATATCAGAAGTTTCGGTTTTAATACGTATAAAAACTACCTGGAGGACTTAATGTATAAACATTATTTGTACGCCTTGCAAGGCAGCTCATAGTGAGACATAACTGTTTTTGATAACACCATGTACAGACGCCAGCACATGTCAAGCTACAAAAATCTGTCAGAATTCTTTAATAGATTTTCAACTTTATCGCTGAAGCATTAAGTTCAATGTTGATTGGTAAAATCTGACAGTTTCGGGTAGCTTGACCTCCTGGCGTCTATACTTACCTTCTACCTTTTGGCTACATCTCGTTTGGTAACACTAAAAACAAAACACCATCAAAAAAGTGTCGTTTCGTAACTATTTTGATCTTAATACATTGAGTCTTGTCAGTTTGGCCTTCCACACCTACATAGTTAAACTATGCCTACTTCAAATGCAATGTTAGAACTGATTTGCTCATGCTTATTGGTGAGGTTTTTCAGAAAGGTCAGGTGCGCTGTACTTGTAACTGGCGTGCGTGTATGACCAGACATATTATTATGAACGTGGACGAGGCAAAAGGAGCATGTAAAAATCGTATCAGGTGGCGTTAAGTAGTTTCAGCCTACCCTCATGGGAAAATGTCGTGAGGTTATTTGTTAGTATATATGTATGTAACAGCGGCGAAGGTTTCTTACAACTCGATTCCTACCGGATTTCCTTTGAAAAAATGGCACAGTCAGTATTCTATACACCAATAATGTAATCACATTAAAAATACAGGGTGTAAGCAGACTCTTCACGAAGCCATCAACCAAGCATTATGTACATCAATTTTTTTTGTTCGGCTGAAAAATCACGTTTTACAGTAAGACTCACTGTAACGCACTCAACACATTGTGCTGATGGATGGATAGAATAGTAAGGGGAAAAAACTTGTGAAAAAGTTGGAACTTTGACCCCCAATATCTCCGTAACTAGAAGGTATGGTCTAGAACAAAAAAATGATCGCAATAATGGGGAGGACAAGTGCCTTTCGGCTTCGTTAAGAGTAAGCCGGTAAGCCGGAGTACATAAAGGGTGTATACAGATACACCCTTTATGTACTCCGGCTTACCTCATACAAAAATTGACCCTTCGCTACTGGTATGTAGGCCATAACATTCACTATGATAAAGTTTTCAGAATAGGTAATATTTTGAAAGAGCTATGCATAACGATAAGACTCTTTTCAGACCATTTTTCTGTAAAATAACAAGCATGAATTCTTCTACATAACCAAGTTATTATTGCAACATTTTGTCGTCTAAATTAAAGCATAAAATTTTAACATGTCAGGGAGAGTCTGGGGGTACACTAGTGAAGTGAATCAGATATGAATCTTTAATTTTCCAAATTTATTAAAACGCTAAGCGAACTCTGCGTTCAAACAGCAATATTTTTTACGACGGAGGTTAGCTCTAGTGATGTGCTTACTGGATAGGAAAACTATCGATATTTTTTATGAACATTGTATTTGAATCCAATTTAATAAGAGATTACGAAAACTATTTGCAAGTAAGATCAGACCTATTATCATGTTTTTCGTGGGTAGACATAGTTTTTCTAAGATACGCTGAAATGTAAGGATTTTCCGACAAGAGCTGTTGTATTTGATGGGTTACTGCCAAACCTGTTGTTGCCCGATTTTTTTAAGATAATTATATTAATCGCCAGAATAACTCTGATATCGGTATAATATTTCAGGATAGTTTGTATGTGGCAATAAATATGTCGACACAGTTTCATTTGAGGTGTTATTCACTAACAAGAATTCATCCATCTACTCTTCCAGACACGAGCAAATATTTCAATTGAAAGTGAAACATCAGGAATGAAACAAATTGATTGTTAATCAAAGAAACTTGCTCATCGATAAAAACGAAAGTCACGTACGCGATGACTGCATCAACCATTCATTCAGCATCACCCAATTTGATATTACCAAAACATGGACGGCGCCACACAATTAAAAAACAATAAATGCCAATAAAACGATGACACTATATGACATGGAGATAACTAGATAGAAGAATGGAGTGCTACAACGTATTAAAATGTACTAAGAGTTGTCGGACCAAATCTTTGGCTCTGATTGGCAAACACTCCTCAAATGACCTGTCAAACCGTAAGTATTCAAATTAGTTCTGAAATACAGAATAAATTTAATAACTTTGTAGGTCCACTTAAAATGTTAAAGGATTTGTATAGGCTAGCGTTGTACAAAATTATCTAACTACACAATTAACATTTTTCATGCAAAAAAAAACATACATTTCATTTTGAGTATACAAAATGATTGATTGAAACAAATATTTGTTTGAAATAAATTAAATTTTTACACGATAGTCGTATATAACACATATTTACCATGGTTCTCAAACGCTTAGCTACATAAACATGCCAAAATCAGCAGACAGAATTGTCACTCCGTTTTCTCCTAACTCCATGGTCAATAGCGAATGCATACAAATTGATATGTGCACAATGGTTTCGGATCAATTCAACATGACATCACCACACTATGCAAACTGTTACATATAAGTAGTGATTCAATTATTCTATATTTATTTCAAATTGATTGCTCACACGGTCGAGTCGTGATAAATTTTGAATTAGCTCGACGTTTATTGAATGGTACTGGCATTTTGTAGTGACTGAAATTTCGGTAAATGGTTGTTTCGCGACAGTTGGTGTTTTCCACCTTTGTATATTAGATAAAATACTGAACGAAAAAAAACTGTTTCAAAATCGTTTTTGATTAAGTTTTAGCTGGAAAATTTTAATTTTCATTCAATATTGTGTACATAAATAGTGTATACTAATGGTTTTTTTATATAAAAAGACTACCCGTTATTATTATGCTGTGAAGAAATTAAATGAGGAAGACCTAAATTCAATATTTCTGGCAGCCATCATTGAAACGACCACTTAAGCAAGATTCCTTCTTCATCATCATCATTTCAGCCGAAAGACATCCACTGCTAGACATAGGCCTCCCCTAAAGAAGGGTTTTGCCATAATCGCCACGCTTTGCAGGATTGGCGATTGCAGTACGGTTGTTAAAAAGGCACAGAGAACGCTGCTGCCCATTCTCTGGTAAGTCCCTTTGTCGCCTCTTACGATACCCACGGGAAGATATGGGATGGTGCTATTCTTTACGTCCAACACCATTCAGTACAAAAAAAAAAAACATTAAACAAAAACTATAGTGAAGCATTTTAATCGACACAAAAAGTATCGACACAGCATTCTCCCATCCCTACAGTTGGTACGCGATAGGAAATTAAAATTTTCCTCTTCATTTAAAAAGAAGCAGCGCCCCAGGCTAACTCCTTAATGCTGTTCTACATCTATTTCAGAATACACTTTAATACCCATCGATGTAGTCCTTGCTTTATATATGTAGGTATGGCGTTTATCATACTCTGTGTAGGTATTACTCTCTTTTGAGGTGAATGTATTTTCCTCTTTAGTTATGAATGTGGAAGAGAAACTTGAATACAGGATGTAAACAGACTTTTCGCGAAGCTGTCAACCAAGCACTATATACATCAAACTAAGTAACTTTACGTAAAAATGAGTGCTGGGAAACGACTTTTTTTGAAAAATCACGTTTTACGGTAGGACTCAATGTAACGCACTCAAAACATTGTGCTAATGGATGGATTGAATAGTAAGGGGGTGTTTAAAGTAAAAATCCTTCATTAAAAACATGTATTTAAAAAAAAAAACTTGTGAAAAAGTTTAAACTTTGACTCCCAATATCTCTGTAACTAGAAGGTTCCCAGGTATGGTCTGCAGCAAAAAAATGATCGCAATGACGGGGAGAACAAGTGCCTTTCGGTTTTCAAGTTTTTGGTTTATCTCTGAGTGTGGTCAAATTGCCTGAGCCGTATCATCATCGTCATCATCATCAGCCTATAATGTTCCCACTGCTGGGACACAGGCCTCCTCTCTAGGAGAGGGAATGGGCTATAATCTACCACGCGGGCCCAGTGCGGATTGGTAGATGTCACATGTCTTCGAATTTTTGGTTCTAGGACATGCCGGTTTCCTCACGATGTTTTCCTTCACCGTTTTTGAGAGCAGTGGTGATGAAATAAATTACACAAAGTAATGCGCCTGCCTGGGTTCGAACCCACAACTTACTGTTCGTAAGTCGGGGTCGGTACCACTGGGCCACCGCTGCTCTGTGAGCCGTATGCCTAGAAGAAAATATAAATAAATAAATAAAATAGTTTTGTATAAGTAAAAATATCAAGTAAAAAATATAGTTTACAACAAAAATTGGCCCTAACTAAAGTTGTATATAAGAGTTGTAGCCAGTACCTAAGCTAACATATTCTCTTATCAAATAAAATTAAATTGTCTTATTCTTTTTGTTGATATTTTATTCATACTTTGACACTTCCACGACATCCACCATGGGAGCGCAGAGGTAGCTTTGACTGCAGTTTTTGAGGCACAGAGGGCAAGAATAGATAATGAGTAAAAGCATAGTCTAGGAAGGAACTACCTTGAAGACCTGTTAACACTAGGCCAATGCTGCTCTAAAAATGTTGGAGGAAAATAACGTGAGGAAAATGGCATGTCCTGGAACCAACCAAATCGCAGCCGTGTGACATCCAACAACCAGTCCTTGTGATGGATTATGGTGAACTTTTAGGGTTCCGTAAATCAGTCGGCAAAAAGGAACCCTTATAATAATAATAATCATTTTGTTATCAAGCAACTAAAGCCCATAGATAAAATACACAAAATAATCTTATACAATTAATTATAAACTAATACATATAAAAAACCTTATTTAACTACAACTAAACACGTATCGTAGACGGCGTCGTGTTCTGCTGCGTGGTGTCGCGTAACCGACCTCGGAATCGACGATTAGGATAGGATAACTTTGTCGTCTGTCTGTCCGTCTGTCTGTATTCTGTCAAGACTCTTTTTCAAGAAATTAATACCTATCCAATACTCTAGTCTACTACCCCTTGGAGTAGTGACAAAATCAAACTTGTAAGTAAACGCGATTTAAAGATTTGACCGTTTATATCGCATATTTTGTGAGTTCACAAGGAAACCAAACCTATAGTGTACTTCCCGTTGACTTAGAATCATGAAATTTGGCAAGAACCAATGTCTTACAGTACATGTAAAGGAAAAAATCTGAAAAACGTAAATATTATGTTTAATAACAAAATACCTACAAGTTCATACGGAGCCTTCGGTGAGCGAGTCCAACTCGCACTTGGCCGGTTTTCTTTCTTACAGAGACCAGGTTTGGTTCCTAGCCATGGAAACGCTATACATCATCATCATCATCATATCAGCCCGTTGCTGTCCACTGCTAAACTGCTGTCCTCCCCAATCGATTTCCAACGTGTCCGGTAAAATGCCATCTGCATCCAGCGACTCCCTGCAGTTTTGATAAGGTCGTCGATCCATCTGGCAGGTGGCCGTCCCACGCTGCGCTTTCCAATGCGTGTTCTCCACTCCAGTATCTGTTTGCCCCATCGGCCGTCCGATCTTCGCGCTATGTGGACTGCCCATTGCCACTTTAGCTTGCTTACCCGCTGGGCTATATTGACGACCTTGGTTCGTCTACGGATTTCCTCATTTCTGATTCTAGAAACGCTATAAGTTTATGAAAAGTACAAATCATAATAACAACGCAGACATAAGGCATAACATACACATAAACACACTATTTTCAAAGTCTTAGTCAAACCCTAAGACCAGACGCGAACTTAAACATAATTCAAGCATACAATTTCAGTCGAAAAAACGAATTCAAACGGTCTTTGCTGAACCGAACTTAAAAATCCATGCGTCTAAATCGTTTTGGACTTAGTATTTGAGGTAGAAGGTTCATTTTTCAGTGCTAAGCAAGGTTTCTTTGAAAATGTACTCTGGGTTCCATTAATTTCTTGCAAGCCGTTTTCGTATTCAATACAGACTTGCATACGAGTTTATTATAAGTTTGGAAAGTCGAAGTTGTCGACTTGTCGTCGCGATTTCTGTGGGTTGTTGTGTGTGAGTATTGGTGAAATGTTGGAGTAATTAAACAGGGCATAACATAACATCACGCCTCTGATCCCCGAAGGGTAAGGCAGAGGTGACGTACCATTAGTACACCCACATTTCGCTAGTTATGTTTAAGTCCCATATAAAAGGAGACAAGTTTAACATCAATCGGTCACGAATTCAGACTCCGAGTTACTTCTAGAACTGCTCTAGAGAAATGTTGCCTGATAGGTCAGGTACGGGCATAAACTAGTTACAACATAAACATGTAGGAGCGCTGACGAAGCATTTTGTATTCGTCGTACGCTCCATTGTAATACGCTCAAGTAAAGAAATATCCAAATTCCGTCGCATTTAATTTTTCTCCGTACACACCACCGCGACCCTGGAACACACGCACGCACACGCAAGGAAGGAACATGAATGGGTTTTAGTCAGTACAAGTCTGACACTCCCTTCCGCTCTGCCCAGCGCGGGAGGAGTCATTTTATGATTTCCCATCCGAAAAAAAGGACATTAAGTAAATATACACGCACACATTAAAAACACATTATAATGTCGCTAATTAAATGTTAAGGTATGATTCCGAACTACGCTGCACGCAGCAGTGCTGCCACGACACTACCTACTGGTCCCCATACAATTTCTATTAGCTTATATGAGATTACATTCCGAGCTAGGCAGTAATGTCGCGGCAGCAATTTAGCGGCAGTGCTACTACTGCGCGTCAGTGTCGCCCTGCCGCCGCGACAGACCAGTACTGACGCGTCTGCCGCCGCAGCAAGAGTACCTACGTGAATGTTGACATTTAAATTGACAACAAAAGGATGTATTTCTCTGATTCAGAAGAGGAACAGTTAATTAAATGTTGGTCATCAATCGACATTTTGTCCAACTCAAAGTAAACTTACGAATACACAACAACGCATCATCACGAACAGAGCGACACTGCCGCCTTGCTCGGAATCAGCGCGGCAGGCAGCACCTTAGTAGCAGCACTGCGGCAACAGCACTGCTGCTTGTTGCCGAGTTCGGAAGCATACCATTAGAATCACTGATGGCTCCTACATAAACAATGTAAGGCTTAGATTTGTATTGACAAACTATACATCATCATTGATTATTGTAATTTAGGCTTCCGCAGTGTAAATCGAAGTTGCAGGACGGTTCAGTAGGTATCGGAGCGACGCGCGGTTGATTGAAGTTCGCTCGCTCCATTGCTGCCGTAAGTGAAGACAGTACACGGATTGCATGGAGTGGATGATATCCCCTTTCTATTTTTTATAATTTGAGCAGGTAGGATAACCTGATAAATGTAAAATTGGTTTCATACGAGTACGTCGAGAGTACCTACTAAGATTAATACAATACTAGGGTAATTAAAATGGCCGCTATATCTGAATCATAATGAATCAGGTTAAAACTCTTTAAGTAGTCAATAGACCCACTTAAATATTATCATTATCTGCCTAGCCTTTTCCCAACTATGTTGGGGTCGGCTTCCAGTCTAACCGGATGCAGCTGAATACCAGTGTTTTACATGGAGCGACTGCCTATCTGACGTCCACAACCCATATTTACTGGGTAATAAGATACCCTAGATAAGACTGGTTGTCAGACTTTTTGGGCCACTGACTACCTAACGACTGTCAAAGATCTACAAATGACAGCCGGGACCAACAGCTTAACGTGCTCTCCGAGACACTGAGGCAATTCGGTATTTAATGGGTGGTCACCCATTCACAGACCAACCTAGGCAAGTACGGCTAAACCTAAAGATCGACCCGAGCGGCTCGTTAAATATTATGAATATCTTAATATTATGTCAGTTTGTGACCATTTTACGAATTGAAACGAACAATATAATAGTACGTTAGTACGTTTTTGAAAGAACCATTGGGTTTGTACGTCAAAGCTTTAAAACCTCTTTGGAAATATAAGAAAACTAGGCATGAACAAGCGATTTATTCTTCGTTCGTCCTAAAGTTTTGTCCCACATTCCAAAAAATTCTTAGTTTGTCCCATATCACTATTGAAGTTCTACTTCGTCCAAAATTACAAGTACTATAAAGGTACAGTCAATAAAAAAAACTAATGTATATGAAGGGGCTATCTATCCCCTCTATATAAATCCACTACCCGAAGACAAGCATCTTGGCAGATAATTTGATTTGTATTTAATTAAACAATGACATCGATTCATGACGGAGGCACCTCGAAGCTTGCCTACACCCTATCGGAATTCTCGTTAAGACTGACGGAGGTCCGTGTAGTTTGTCTGTTTGTTTACGTTAGATATTGAAATTAGGTGTCGATTGAATTTGTGGGAATTTTGTGTTTTGGGGTGTGTTATACAGGGTGTAAACAGCCCCTCCACGAAGCCATCAACTAAGCATTATGTACATCAAACTAAGTAACTTTACGCAAAAATTAGCGCTGGGAACCGACTTTTTTTTTGGGCTGAAAAGTCACGTTTTACAGTAGGACTCAATGTAACGCTCTCAAAACATTTTGCTGACGGATGGATTGCATAGTAAGGGGGTCCTGGAGGTGTTTAAAGTAAAAATCTTACATTAAAAACACGTATTAAAAAAAAACTTGTGAAAAAGTTGGAACTTTGGCCCCCAATATCTTCGTAACTAGAAGTTTCCCAGGTATAGCCTTGAATAAAAAAATGATCGCAGTGACGGGGAGAACAAGTGCCTTTCGGCTTCGTTAAGAGTCTGTTTACACCTTTTATAGGCTGTTATGGTGGGTCGATATAGTGATAATATTACTGAATTGTACGATCGAACAACTATTCGGTATTCATGCAAAATCGTCTATGGCTGGCTAAAGTTTCATCATCGTCTGCCTAGCCGTTTTCAAACTATGTTGGGGTCAGCTTCCAGTCTTATTACCAGTATTTTCTTGGAGCCACTGCCTATCTGACCCCCACAACACCCACCAAATACCCCTTGGTAAGAATGGTTGTCAGACTTTCGGGCCACTGACTACCTGTAACGACTGTCAAAGATCTATAAATGACAGCCGGTACCAACGTGCTTTCCGAGGTTTGGAGGAAACTTGGTATGTCACCCATTCACGGAGCAACCCAGGCAAGCGCGGCTTATCCTATAGAATGATCTGAGCTACTATTATTTAACCACGGGCGGGCTTTTTTCTCGAGGTCCAGGGACCGAGACTGGACTAAACGTAAGATTGTCAACGAAAAATAAAGTATATTTTATCTAATCATCGAATTACTTCCACCTGTTTTCCTTCACTTGCAGCTAAACCGCCTTATGACAAAAACAACACTACCCTAATAAACTATACTCCACTAAGCCAGAGCTCTGCTTATCCCTAAATCATATATTAGCGGCAAAATGAGACTAATGCGAGACTTATAATCAAAGAAAGAAATTTCTGGCTAGCCACACGTGATAATAAGGGAGCGATTTTAGTGGAGACTGGAGCGGAAAGCGATTTGCAAAAAGAAAATGGTTACCTGAATTAGAGACAGTTTCTGACAGTTTCTGTGTACAACAATCACAAGCAAAGGTTTTACAATATTGGACTTACACAGTCGCCAATTACTGGTTAGCCAGCATTCGCAAAAATAAGACAGTGATAACATAATAAGAATCTAAAATTAAAATAAGTGGCTCTAGAAATAAAATAAAACTAAACTAAACAACTACACAATTAAACTCCTCAAATCTAAGAGTATACATACATCTTACGAAAAATTAAATTTAAAATTTTCACAAATAAAAACAGCATCGCTATAATTAGCTAACCAATTACAACTAAAATTAAAAAAAGACATAATAACTATGTAAAGATTAATTAATAACAATAAAAATGAGATCAAGACTGATAGCATTACTATTAAATAAAATTAAAGTAACATAACAAGTATAATATCAGAGAAGATAGGTTTAGGAGGTGAATACGGGACCCTATTATGTACTTTCAGACGACAGGCTTATTGTCAGTCAGTCCGTCTGTTGGGTAGCCATGTGTTTACAAAATACATAGGTAGGTTGATATACAAAGATCTCAATCATGGCAAAAAAAAAACTATAGTGTACGAATCAGAATTGTACTTCAGTTTACAAACAAACAAACCAACTGATATGTTTTTATTCAAAGAAGGTCTATTTCAGCGTTTAAAGAAAGTAACGCGGCAGACTTTATAGAAAAAAGCTGGACAACAATGCCCTGAAAAAAGAATTGTCATGAGGATTAGGACTGAATCAAAAGAGTTGGAAGTCATGAAAAGAAGCATTTGCCCAGCTGTGGGATGATGTCGGCTAACAGTAAATGAAGCCAATGACAGAGCTGTGCAGGTGGCAATGTACAGGTTGGGTCTAATTTGAATCTATTATATTATTATTTGAGTCTATCGACACGCAAAGAAGAAGAAGAATAATAGTTCTCGATTAAATCGCTAATACACCCGCTACCGCTCTTCACCATGCACTCTCTCCCAAATAAAGGGGAGGTAGGATCAGGGTGGACATCAAAGCGTTAAGTGCTTCTTTTGGTCATCGAATCCCATTTAGGCCGGACCTACCCTCACGATAAATAAGATTATATACGGTTACACGTTATTCCTCGGTTTTCTTATAGCTTTCAAGTAATGGTGTTACTTAGTTTTTGACTTATTTAATGGTTGTCTTTGGTTATGGGATATCTAATGGAAGTTATGGGGATTTGATCCTCTCTGAATTCTCTATGGATTTGGTGTGATGTGTGAAAGATTTCAGATGTATGGGATATCTTGTTTATCGGTTGCCAGTAATGACAGAATTAATAAGTCATCACCATCTGTCTAGCAGTTTTCCTAACTATGTTGGGGTCGGCTTCCAGTCTAACCGGATGCAGCTGAATATCAGGATTTTACATGGAACGACTTTCTGGCCTCCATCGTGTCACACGATACCCCATGATAAGACTGGTTGTCAGAATTTCGGGCCACTGACTCCATGTAACGATGTCAGATCTACATTTGACAGCCGGGACCAACGGGTCAACGTGTTTTCTGAGGCACGGGGAAACTCGGTATGTGTGTGATGGGTGGTAACCCATCCAAAGACTAATCTCGGCAAGCGCGACTTAAGCTGGAGATTGATCCGAACGGCTTTTATTATTTAAGCATGAGCTTCTAACACACACAGTCACAATTAATGTGACAGAACTAACGTTCTGTCGTGTGTGTGTGTGTGTGTGTTTATTTGTGTGTGTGTGTGTGTTGAAATTATTGCTTCAGATCTTAATATGTTTGTGTTCGAGGCAGCTCGTTGGTCTAGTGGTCGCAACGACGAGTGATTTTGATTTTTGATTTTGCAACCGCTACTGGTAAACATGAGACCCAAGCTTCGAATTTAAATCGGGCAAAGTGTTATTGGGTTTTTCTTTTAGGGGTTTTTCAGTAGCAAGCCTGGAGTCTGGATATGTGCCCGGTTTACAGCCCGGTTGTTGGCAATAAGCTCACCTCACTTATAAAATGGAATTTAAAAAAAACCGGCAAAATATGGCTCTATTAAAGGTACCTACACCTCTGCCTAACCTTTCGGGAATTACAGGCGTGATGTTATGTAGTTGTTATCTTAATGAAAGCGTCTCGAATGATGTCTTCAAGAGAAACGAGTGCCGATGTCTGTCAAGTATCACAAAAAAAAACAAATATAAATTACTTCTTTGAAAACAATTACGTAGAAAAACACTAATATAATAATATTCATACAAAAAATTCAGTCAAACAGCTCTAGAGAATGTTTAATCTAGGCACAGTACACACATACAAAAATAATTTCTACAAATAATAACGTAGTAGCACAAAATAATGATTTATATTTAGGAAACATTGCGGGCGAATAATCTAAAAGCCATAAGCTTCCGACGAAAAATGTACTTGCATTCATGAGTGGACGTAGAACGAAATGATGTAAAGCTTGGTCTACAATTGCGGGGAATGCCTAATGAGGGGAATTAGGAAAGTATGTAGGTTTTCCTAGGGTTTCAGGGTGGTTTTTGACTTTAAGATTACCACCTAGTGTGTGTCTATTTAGTGTTTAAGAAAAGTTGAAAGGCGTTAATTCGATACTGTTATTTCAATACGTCTTATCATATCCAAAAAAGCAAGTAATTTTTTTCATTGCCGTTCAGTTTTCTTCAATATATTTCTAATAACGTAAATTAAACTCAGGAAAATACAGATTTCCTCGTATCCTGCACTCTGACCCTTGCAGTCAAAGTGTGCTCTGGTCTGTCACTGTCAACGCCATGGAAATGGCGAAGTTTTAAATTTGCAAAATAATGTTGTATCAGCGACACTCAAAAAAAGAAGAAGTTTTTAATCGACTGGCTAAATAACTTCTTACATCTCTTCATTGTCATGTCTTACTAGGTAGTCATTGCAACTCTAGGAAACCTATTAGTTTCCCGCACGTCTATCCTTCGCTCTATATAAAACCAAACACTAATCCCTCTATATACACATTAACAGATCTGTGAGGCGCAATCCGAACACTCGTACAGGGATTTTCTCTACTCGAACTGAGGCAAGCCATTCCTCTCTGAAAATACAACATTTAATTGAATATGTCCGTGCGTGTGTTCTGGGTTTAATTATTTTTGTGGTTATTATTTTAATGATAGGATTTGATGTGTAGTAGATATTTGTGGCTGGACTTTAGAATTGGTTTGAATGGCATTGACACTTTGGCAAGTGAAAATAAAAAAAATAGTGATCAATTAATAATCATTCTTTCCTTTATTAATTTTAACACACATTAAATACTATCATTTTTAAATATTCAAATATAAAACAATGTAAAAAGACATTAAAAAAAAAAAGAAATATATATTAATCATACTTATTACAGTGATAATAATTATGTATATATTTTTTTTATTTTACTTAGCCTCCAATGTCTTAATTCCGAGCAGAGAAAAAAAAAGGCCTCCCCCATAGGGTCATTACTGGTCTTAATGCTTGATTCAATTTCTTGTTTTAGGTGCTTACGACATTTTTGTTTTTATTTTTTTGCGACCACGAGAACGGGCAACAACCATATTCAACTGATTATATTTAATAAAAATAAGTTGTTTCCAAACATCTGAACCCACACAACCAACTCCAACCATTCCCATTTTCCCTGAAAATGGCAAAAAATACCCTTCAGAGCAATATCCCATCAATTCTCATATTCCAGATCATTACACCCATATCGGAAAGAGCGCCTATTATCTTATTAGAAATTACTGCTGTATCCTGCAGGCGATTATCGACCTTATTACATGGGGGTGCGAAGGGAATGGGGGTGAGATTCTAGTGGAGGGTTATAGCCGTTTATGTAGCATGCTGTTGTTATTACTTGTGTTGGGGCATTGTTTGCTAGATGTGGCTTGAGGAAAACTCTGAGGATTTTTCGCTGTGGTATTTAGTTTTCAAGGTATCATAGTACCTAGTATGGTGGCTGCGGGGCTGTTCGAAAGAGATGCCACGGCCCTGGAA
Source organism: Lycophotia porphyrea (assembly GCA_950005105.1). Lineage (NCBI taxonomy): Eukaryota > Metazoa > Arthropoda > Insecta > Lepidoptera > Noctuidae > Lycophotia > Lycophotia porphyrea. The sequence goes on from OX465403.1 coordinate 15,457,114, forward strand.
CACAAAAGGCAAGGTAGGAACATGGATGGGTTTTAGTCAGTACAAGTCTGACACTCCCTTTCGCTTTGCCCAGAGCGGGAGAAGTCATTTGATGATTTCCCATCCGGAAAAAAAAAGGTATCATAGTTCTTTACGTATGTTTATTAAAAACATACTAATGACCTCTAATTTACAATTAAAACCATGCAAATAATTATGATCACTGGCAAAAAATATTCCAGAATTTTTGTTAAAGTCTCGAAGATGAATGTTACTCCCTAATCTGTATAAAAACGTCATGCTTAGCTATACCCAGAAAAAAGTCATACTTTTTCCGAATCCAAAAAATATTTATATTATCAAAAAAAAAAAATATATATAAATATTTTTACCTGTCTTTTACAAAACTGTTATTACCTGCGGATATAAGAGTGTCTCCTATTACTCAACGACAAATGATAAACGACGTTTATTTTGCAAATATTATGTAGGTTTTTACAAACACTTCTTTTCGTCATTTTTTTTAAATCCTTGGTGGATGGGGACGGTGTTTCGTACCTGACTACTCTGAGAAAAAACAGCCGGAATAAACTCAGAGGTTATAGTCTCTATTAATGGTCTAGACAAAGTCTTGGTCAACTCAGATGAGGACTATGCAGATTAGTGTCAGACATGAACACTGTTACAACCAACCAACCTTCCTTACCATGGCTTAAAAAAAATTCTGTATCTCAAGCCGACGAGATACACAACAACACGCCACTTCCAGTATCTCTAAGCCCCCATTAAACCTGTTACAATCAGCCCCAATAACCAATTAACTTACCTTACCACGGCTTAAAAAAAATCTGTATCTCAAGCCGACGAGATACACAACAACATGCCACTTCCAGTATCTCTAAGTCTCCATTAAACATTGTACGTCTGTTATTACTTACTATCTGCGCACAACACTCCTTGGTAATGGCATTTCTTTAGCATCGCGCATCGATGTTCGTTTTATGGGGACATGTGGTGTTATTATTTTGGTAATAATTAATCTTAGACAATAATCTCATGTGCAGGGTGCCTGCTATAAGGATATTGGTTGGATGTGTAGGGATAATATTCAACGTTCAGGTCAGAAATAATTTCAGTTGGACTGGGCAGCAATGGGTTTATTTTAAATGTTACATCACCATGCTGAGATGGGGAATTTTGGCCTCGTACAGAACAAATTTCGTTCTTGACGTGACAACGTCTAATAAATCGATGAACGCCGGCTGCATGCACTAAAAAGTGTCCCGTTACGCTCATTGTACGCATGCGCTGCATCTATCTCTCTTCCACTCGATTTTCAGACGTTGTCACGTTAAACTATCGTCCGTAAACCAACTTTACAGACAACCAATTTTTTTTTATGTTTACTTTTAATATAGAGGATATTTTATATAAGGAGCTCGTGGCTAAATAATAACAGCCGCTCGGGTCGATCTTTAGGTTAAGCCGTGCTTGCCTAGGTCGGTCTGTGGATGGGTGACCACCCATTACATACCGAGTTTCCTCCGTGCCTCGGAAAGCACGTTAAGCCGTTGGTCCCGACTGTCATTTCTAGATCTTTGACAGTCGTTAAGTAGTCAGTGGCCCAAAAAAAAGTCTGACAACCAGTCTTACCAAGGGGTATCGTATTTCCCAGTACCAACTGGGTTGTGGAGGTCAGATAGGCAGTCGCTCCATGCAAAATACTGGTATTCAGCTGCATCCGGTTAGACTGGAAGCCGACCCCAACATAGTTGGGAAAAGGCTAGGCAGACGATGATGATGATGTTTACTTTTAATATAATTTTACTGCATTGCTACTTTTAAAACCATTTTATTTTTGTATAGTGTGTCCTGTGCGGGCTAATAAATACTTTTTCTTTTTTCAATTGGGGAGCTTCGTCGGGTCTTCTCGTTGCGTATTCCACAGAGACTTAAGACTAAGGTCTTCAATCAGTGCGTACTGCCTGTTCTGACGTACGGGACCGAAGCGTGGAGTGTCCACGCTTACATTACTACTGGTCTGTAAATTTAAGTTCACTCAACGATAAATAGAATGGGTTATAACGTCTTAGCAAGCTTTCGAAGTTCCGTACATCGCGATGTTGAACATTCTCAATTATGTAATTCGTCATAGCATACCTTCTAACTCACGCAAATCGTTCTTTTAAACTTTTAAATACAGTGCATCGGTATTTTAAACTTCGAAGTTCAGTAGGTATGACAGCCGTTAGACAGTTTCAAACTAGTAAGGTTTCCATTTAAAAAATGGTAAAGCAATTACGAGACTGTCTGTGACGTAAAATCGTTCCCAAACTAATCAAAACAAAGCCAACCTCGGATCCTATGCGTCATCGGCACCAATCCCTCGGGCCGTAATGCCAATATTTTCCAATATCGCCATAATCGACTCGCCGTCATTACTGTCTGCGCCGACATAAATTAATACACGCTTCCTTCCCTTACGAGGGGGTTGATAAGGGATGCTGGCCGCCAGAGATTGTTTGTGGTCTGCCGATGTTTGTAATGAGAAGAAATGGTTAGTTTGTGGACAGAAATTCGGAAGATATAGACGTTATACAGGGTGTAAACGGACTCTTTACGAAGCCGTCATCCAAGCATTCTGTACGCCATACTGAGTAACTCTAAAGGGGAAATTACTTTTATTTTACATAACATAACATCACGCCTGTAATCCCCGAAGGGTTAAGCAGAAGTGTACCTAATAGTACATACATCCACATTTCGCCAGTTATGTTTTTAAGTCCCATGTAATAGGGGGCGCGCCTATTGCCATCAACCGGGCACAAAACCAGACTCCGTAGCTGCTTTCGAGAAATTCCTGATGGAAAAACCCAATAGCACTTACGTACTTTTTTTTGGAGGTGAAAAATCACGTTTTGCGGTAAAAGTCTAAATGTAACGCACTCAAAACGTTGTGCTTATGGATGCATTGAATAGTTCAGAGGCCATGGAGGTATTTAAAGTTATAACATTAAAAAAGGTTTAATAATAACTTAATTAGGTTAAACTAACTATATACATTGATATGACTATTAAACTAAAATAGATAAACTAATTAAAAAATGTATTAAAAAAAAGTTGTGACTTTGACCTCCAATATTTCCGTAACTAGGAGGTTTACATGTATGGGTTAGAACAAAAAAAAATATCGCAATGATTGGGAAAACAAGTCCCTTTCGGGTCTATTTCTACCTTTTATAAGATACCTCTATCAAGACATATCAGTATATTCACACTTTTTGAGTTGTGACGATGTTGTTGACAAGTGATAGTTTTTTAAAGAAAAAAAATCGTATCAAGAAGTGTCACCATAATTTTACTATTATTATGTTATTTTATTAGCCATCAAACGAAGATATTTTATAGTGTTTATTTTATATATATATTTAGCAAACAGAAGCGAAGATGCTTAAAGAAAGACAACGAAGTACACAAAATAGTGTATACAACCGTTTATTGTAACTTGGAACAAAATATCAATCACAGAAACTATCCCAAATCATAACGAATTCAATTAACACGTAATTGTTTACGAAAATAGCGAGTAAGTACACAAAATAATGAATTATGAATATTACAGCCCTTTGAGCCATATTCCCAACAAAAGTCTCTCGCGACCAGTGACAATTCGAAGTTGTCAATCTTTGCCATAGAACTAACATGTGCTACGTAAAACCTCATTTCTTCCTAACAATATTGTAATCTAAACTTAAAGGAACATATCTCCTAGATTAATTGCTCAGTAAATATTTTTTAGTTCTAAAAGTAACTGGTAGGTATTGGTAGCCAATTTATTTGTGGAATGGCCTATTAGCAGCGTTATAATATCAACTAATAATGAACTGATAATCTAATCTAATCTAATCTTTATTATTTTTCTATTACATTGCATATTGATGATAAACGTGTTTTAAAATTAAATTAAGACGAAGTCAACACTCCTCTTCCATTTAAAAAATAGGCACTTTTCTACAAGTAAATCTATTTCCACTAACAGGAGTCACTTACCCATAAAATAATCAATCTATTTAATGACAAAACGAATGAAATCTAATGAGTAGCAGTAAAACGCACAATTAGCTTCTGCCAAGTCGGGAAAAATCCATTAATTCCGTCGTTAAATCTTATATCAGTCACCCCTAATTAAAACTCACCCCCTGTAACTGAGGTATCACTTTTAAGTGTCTTAAAGTGATGGCAAGTCGGTTGCCGATTGGGGAGTCCGTGGTTCGATTCTTAGATTGGCTTTTGGTATTTCAAATGTGTGTCTGTCTCTTCCCGGGTGTGTGTTTGTGTAACTGTTTAAACTTTTACTGCTTGTTTGTGTGTTTCACTGTGTAATAAGTGTCCATGGAGTTTCTTGCCCATTCTTCTGCATAGAGATCTACGCTTTGGAATGACATACAATTATTAAATATTAATTGATGAGACACAAGGCATAATAACTTGTGAAAGAACTACAGTACTTTCACAAGTTATTATGCCTTGTGTCTGTGACTGTAGCTTAGCCTTTTTTGTTTTTCTGACATTCAAAAGTGCCTGTAATGGTGAAATAAATGCTTTTGAGTATGAGTTTACGGATTTAATTGTGTTCGTATTCTTCGAAGAAATATGCAGACTTGTACCGGAGGAACTCTTGGCTACACAATAACAGCTTCTCGGGTAGATCTTCAGGTTAAGCCGTGCTTACTCACTACATACCGAGTTTTCTCTGTGCCTCGGAAAGCACGTTAAGCTGTTCGTCTCAGCTATCTAACAACCAGTCCTACCAAGGGGTATCTTGTTACCCAGTACTACTGGGTTGTGGAGGTCAGATAAGTAGTCGCTCTATGTAAAATACTGGTATTTAGCTGCATCCGGTTAGATTGGAAACCGACCCCAACATAGTTGTGAAAAGGCTAGGCAGATGATGATGACAAATAATAGTGACGTACCTAATAAATCAATTATTTTTTTAATTGCTATTTATTTACTTCAAACTACAGCTATGTATTTAAAGGACTCAAGTCATGAGTTCTTTTAAAAATAATCAGTCTTTGAGTTCTTTTTGGCAAGACTCAAGTCTTTTCACAAAAGACTCCAAATTCCGAAGGATTTGAGCTCTAAGTTTTATTTATAAGACTCGAGTCTTCAAAAATAGCTCAAATTTTATTAAATAAGACTCCAAGACTCTAGTTTATGAAATATCTGAAATCATTAGTGTGGTGATATTTTTGAGAGCAACTTTCTATTCAGCATTTAAAACAAAAGCAACATAATATACTTCACAGTTTTTTCATCTAAGGCGATCCTCACACGACGCCATCTTGTAACACGTACTTACACCGCCCGACCGCGCGGACGAGCGGTATTCAACATCTATCCGCTCGATGCACCGCCAATACCTTTGAACCGCGCGCCGCTTCTGCCCGATAATGCGTCGCCGTGTCAGAATCTCCTGACACCAGTTAGTGTCTTGGTATGGCATAGGTAGTGGCAGCAGGTATCTGCTATGACAATGTATGTCAATAACACTGTTTTTCCGTTCTACAAATCATTGCAAAACAATGTGTCTTGCCCAAAATCATCTTGCCTTTGCTCGTAATGACCCCGACAAAAATATCACCTCCGTAATATCAGAGTGACACAGAGGGAGGATATGCCATTTTGCTTAATGCCCATTGCTCACGAGATAACTTGGTCCCGGGGGAGTGAGATCTGAGGAATCAATGCGGTGAGGAAAGGAGGGGTACTATTTGTTCTCGAAAGTTTGATTCTAATAGGTGGCACAGTATAGGTGGTGGGCTGTGTAAAGGTAAGATTGGCCCTTTGGATTTTATTAAGTACCTAAAAAATAATTTAAAAAAAAACTTTCAGAACGTGATCAACACCTTGTAAAGTATTCTAAACTTGTAAAAAACTTTTGGATAACCGTACCTCCAATAAATTTCATTTTGTATTTAAATATAGTTTAGTTGTTCTCAAGGCAAAGTTTATTAGTAAGTATAAAGGGTGTAAATAGACTCTTAACGAAGCCGAAAGGCACTTGTTCTCCCCGTCATTGAGATCAGTTTTTTGCTCTAGACTATACCTGGGAAACTTCTAGTTACAGAGATATTGGGGGTCAAAGTTCCAACTTTTACACAAGTTTTTTTTTTAATACATGTTTTTAATGTAAATTTTTTACTTAAAACACCTCCAGGACCCCCTTCCTATACAATTCAACCATCAGCACAATGATTTGAGTGCGTTATATTGAGTCCTACTGTAAAACGTGATTTTTCAGTCCAAAAAAAAAAGTCGTGTCCCAGCAATAATTTTTGCGTAAAGTTACTTAGTTTGATGTCCATAATGCTTGGTTGACGGCTTCGTGAAGAGTCTGTTTACACCCTGTATAAAAAGGGTTCAACAGCTCATTAATATCTTTTGTGATTAATAAAAATATGTAGTTTTACAGACCTTGGGTAGGTACAAGAAATTATCTGAATTATATTTTAAGACTTACATAGATTCCAAGAATGATCAATTGAAATAACATTAAAATATTCTCAGGCAACTTTTGCCCATAGATATATTAAACCTTACAGACTAACATAATTTATGTTAGAATACAATTATCCTATTAAATAAAACCTAAACAAAGAAGTACCTATTTACTAAAATAGAAACCAGGAAAAGATTGAAACAAAATCTAAAGCAAAATATTTTATAAGGATTTATAAAAATACACTTTTTCTTTCGAGTTTTTCTCACTTCCACTTCCCACGTACCAATGGTATCTTCCTCGGTAGTAATTTCGTCACAGATGTTTTCTATGCTAATTCTATTGTTTTTTTGTTAATTTTTATGTTCTTTTTCATGCTCGATTTATTCCGTTCGTCCGTTCGTTTTAGGATTAATGATAATGCTTCTCTGGATGGAAAACCTTCGGCTTAATTTCTTTGGAGATTGAATGCTGTCTTGGTCTTAATGGCTCATGATAAGAATTAATTTAATTGATATGATTTTTTTCTTATAATTCCATGTCGTCTATTTTAGTGTATTTCTAAATTACGTGATTGGTAACATTTTTACCAATTTAGAACTTTAAGAAACAGAATTATACTGATATTGGTTATGGAAAAAAACAGTTTATACTTATAATACTTTATACTGTACGTTTTAAAGTAGTTAAGGAAAAAAAGAATTTCATCACAAAAATATTTTAACCTGCAATACTTACACAAAAAACACGTTACGAAATGGCAATCACAACGTTCCCATTTTAAAAGTATTCGAAATTCAACCTTTCAAATATTGAATGCTTGTCCCACCCTTTAAAAATCCATCTCACGAATTAACGTTTAAAAAATACTGGCATAAATAAAAATTCGTAAAATGCAAGACGCTGGGGACCGGGGTGGTTCGAAATTTGAAAGTTTTTGTCTCGAAACGAATTCATTTCGGCTAATATTCGATTTTGATGTCAACCAGAGTAAGATGATATTCTATAATGATGAATTTCTTTCATTTTGACATTGCACATAATTATTATTTACTGTATGCATGTACAAGTAGTACATATAAGAAATGTCTTGTCATTTTCTTAACCCCAAATCATTGGGGTTTTCTGTAACGCAGGTTGACTTCACGGGGATTTCCCAGACGGCAGAAAAAGATAATTTCAGTCCATTTAAGTACGAATCAGATCCTTTAGAAACATAAAAAACGCGATATAAACTTCCTCTGCAAACGGCCAAATATTTACTATAGGTAGTTCTAAAATTCAACATTAAAAAGTGCCTCTAAAGGCCTAGTTGAAATAATTGGTACGACTTTAATTTTGATTTTGAGAAATAAAAAAGGAATACGTACAGGATGAAACACACAAATTCTGCGATGCAACAAAATACCAACAGATCTTTCTAAATTGGTGCATTACACATCGCTGCCCCGAAGCTAACTAAAAAATTTTTAAGCTGTCATTAATTCGGAGTATAATATTCACCCCCTGCCCCCCTCTAGGGATTGGGGGGCGATTAATCTGTGTTTAATGTCGCCCCCGAAAATATAAAAAGTAGCTAATCAACAGATTGGCAACGTTTTTTGCCTGAGGGTGTGTGAACGGTGCTTTGTAGTTTTTTGAAGTGAAACTTCTTTATCGACGTATGGGAGATTTTTTTTTTAAATTTATTCGTATCGTCACGTTTTTCGGTTATGCGCCATGTTGGTTTTTTTTTATCAAAGTTTAGTATAGTGACGTAAAGAATATAATGTATCATTATTGATGAAATACAACAATAGCAATGATATTATAATAAGAACAATGATAAAATAAATTACTCATTAATTGTATGCATGTCTATATTAATAAAATAGCTTTAATTTAATACGGAAAAAAATGTTTTTCTTAAGGCTTAAGCCTTATCTACCCCATTTTCGTGAAGTTGCAAATAGTACAAAAATGATATGTCGTAAAGAAGTTTCACTTCTTACCTGTGTACTCTGGTACACACACATATTACATTTTTTTTTTTAAGGATTCCGGACTGATTTGAGATCGAAAAGCATGAGTTTATTATATTACAGATTCTTTTAACTCGACTACGATGGAGTCCTCAAAGTCATCATCTGCCTAGCCTTTTCCCGATTATGTTGGGGTTGGCTTCCAGTCTAACTGGATGCAGTTGAATACCAGTCTTTTACATGGAGCGCCTATCTGACTGACTGATTGAATGATTACTGCCTATCTGATCTTCACAACCCAGTTAGTACTGGGTAATACGATACCCCTTGGTAAGACTGGTTGTCAAACTTTCGGGCCACTGACTAGCTGTAACGACCCTGTTACTTTTCTAATGTGGTTTTGAGTTGGTACCCTTTTCTCATCTAAGAACATAGAAATTAACGATTTACATTTAATGATATTTCATTTTTCAATTAACATAATCTTATTTATCTCTATGTAACAGCTAAAAGATAATTCTTTTGTTAATTCCTTACTCATAAAAACGCCAAATTAATTTGCGATACTCTACTAACTCGTGGCGAAATAATAACAGCCGCTCGGGTCGATCTTTAGGTTAAGCCGTGCTTGTCTAGGTCGGTCTGTGGATGGGTAACCACCCATTACATACCGAGTTTCCTCCGTACCTCGGAAAGCATGTTAAGCCGTTGGTCCCGGCTGTCATTTGTAGATCTTTGACAGTCGTTACAGGTAGTCAGTGGTCGAAAAAGTCTGACAACTAGTCTTACCAAGAGGTATCATATTAACCAGTATTAACTGGGTTGTGGAGGTGAGATAGGCAGTCGCTCGATGTAAAATACTGGTATTCAGCTGCATCCGGTTAGACTGGAAGCCGACCCCAACATAGTTGAGATAAGGCTAGGCAGATGATGATGACTCTACTAACACTATACGGATCTCTGTGTTCTCAAATTAAGGTTTTTTGTTAATAAACAAACACAACAAGAGTACAGACCATTTCAAATACGAAACACAAAAAAATCCTTTCAAATTGTATAATAATTCTCCTGCCCGTATTCTTACTTATTTGTGGTCGGCGCAGTATGTCTTATTCTACTTCTCTATTACTCGACATCTCAGCAGTCACCTCATTTCTAGCCATATCATCCTTCACACAGTCCATCAATCGTTTCTCTGGTATTCGTCCTTTCAAATCGCAACCAAACAAAATAAAATCGCAAATAATTCTCAACTCAGATTAGCATAGCTAATAAAATTATCTGACATCAAACAAGTAATCAATATTAAAGAACATTGAAATCGCATCGTTACGGAGCACTGGCTTGATCACCAGTCAGATTGCCTTCAAACGTCCACGGCTGGGAAAAAATTAAATTTGCCAAGTCGATTTCATTTTTCATTAATTCATGGCGGAGGGTGGGCTGTGGAAATAGAGAGGATGGATACGGTAGATCTAGATCTGGAGAGAGTGAGAACTGTGAAGTTTTTATGGAGGTTAAGGTTACTTTAGGTCTAACATATGTTGTATTGTCCAAATCTCCTAACACAGGTCAGCCTGGAACTAGTGAAAAAAGCAGTACCTTTGTGTTCTAAAATTTTTGTTGTATATAATTTCCTGTAAAAGTGTTTTGTTAATTTAATAAAAAAAAATGTATGTGTTTTGTAAACTTCCCAGTAATGAATTGAGTTGTGATTCCAAGTACTTAAGCATTTCCAGTTCTTTCTTCGACAAAGATACTAAATATAGAAACACTCAACTAAAAAAATACATAGACATAGATAACAGATTCGATCTAATTATTCACAAATAATAACAATATTAATTATTTGATAATAACTTACTAAAAATTGAATTCTAACATGGCACACCAAATCTACCGGGAAAAAAATCTTTTTACAGAATCTTTGAAAATGTCTTGAATTCTTATTTCCTAAGAACCGACATCATTATTACAACTGAAACCAGCCCAATCAGTCTGTCTTTCTACAGCACTCATAGCACATCTAGTCAAGCGACGTCACTGTGTCCCTAGTCGATACCAAGTTCCTATATAAAATTTCCCTCAGGGTTCTCTCGCTCAAAAAATACGTTTTTTTTCTCTTTGCACAAGACTCTGTTTAACCCTCAAATGGTGGCTAATTTCGAGACGAGATGGCTGATTAATTATTGATAGAAGGTTGAGAGATCGCAAGTCAAACTGCTGTTTGTCTTAAATGTTAATTTTTCTCTTTTTAATCCCTGAGCGGCCATGTTTTTTTTTTTATTAAGGATGATATTGTTTTGCGTCGATATTTTTTGAAAAAGGAATGTCTTGAATTTAGATGGGTTTTCTTTGTATTTGTTGATTAAATTTGTGGATTTAATGCATAGGAATAATTATCCCATTGTATAGAGAAGAAAAAAGTGTATAGAGAGATTGTTTTGAAAACATGATCCCTTGAAAATTAAGAATGTAATAAACTTAAAAGCTAGCCTTTGTCACAGAGTTGAGAAGATTACAGTAAAAAAAACTGTGCCCCCCCAAGTGTCGCCACATTGACCGGTCCCGTACGACTCGCATACAGCAGATCCCCACAACCTTCACCAGGTCATTGGTTCCCCTAGTGGGAGGCCTTCTAACGCAACGTCTTCCGGTTCGCGGTCGCCACTCCAGAACTTTACGGCCCCATTGGCCATCCGTACTGCGAGCAATGTGCCTTGCCCACTGCCACTTAAGTTTGTCGTTTGTGGTTTCACCATTTCCAGCCTCCCGAACAAGTCGGTTTCCGAAAAGGCTTTAGCACCGTAGACCACATACATACGCTGCGGCAGGTTATACAGAAGACCGAAGAGTATAACCAGGAAAGCGCCGAGACAGTGAAACTCGACAAAGTCCCAGAGAAACAATTTATCGGTCTTGGATCCAGCCATGAAATTAATCAGAAAATTATAGCGGACAAGTACTCCTAGTCCTATTCCTCCGCTATACTTTTTTTATTAATTGTGCGGCTCTTATGACTTAGCCTCGAGGTCGTCTACACACACGTGCCATCAATAAACATAAAACCAAACATTCGAACTCAATACTTCCCCACCTAACCGCATTAGACGGAAGCCTACCGACCTACCACCGTCCTAACCACCGCCAATGCACGGCCACGGGCGGCCAAGCGGGGCCGTCACAATGACAGGCCGTCACGACGCCGGCCGCGGACAATGCTCGCGTGTCGCGTGACAGATACACAATCGGCGACGTGACCCGTTTATGTACAGCGTGTTGTTTAGTTGGGATGTGCGATGTAGTACGTTTTGGGAGATTTTGTTGTGCTTTTTAAAATGTTTTCTGTTATGTCGCTGTTAGTTATAAGATTCGCCTTTTGCAATTTAATGATTACTTAATAATAAACTTACTTAATTAATGACGTACTGTCTGTCTTTTGACTGAAACTCATTGACTATGTTTTCCAGTTTTATCTTTCTATGTAACTGATGGACGTTTTGGCAATTTTAAAGCGCCTGTATTTATTTTATTACAATAAAAGCATTGAGTGTTATTTTATAAATAAACAAACATTTAACAAAATCCACACAGACGTTTCAGTTTATTTCCATAATTGCTCTGCCACCATTGTTTTAATTATGTTTTTTTACAAAAAATAAAAGAGAGTAAGAAGGCGTTATTAAGCTAAAATAATAATTAACTTGAAACAATCAGAATAATAACGCAGACGTTGAAAATACGAAGCCAAGTTAATGTGAGCGAGGTGTTTTCAATAAACTTGGGCATCAACAACAAACAACTTGAGAAAACAAATGAACCCTTTTCTTTGGGTTTTTTTTATTGTTTTTTAGCCCCATAAGGTGAAGTTGACCTCACCCTCAGAGCTGACGTGGTGTTGGACGTAATAGAAAGTTTCCTACCGTCTACTAAGTTTTTTTTTCTTAAAAAATAAATTTGTATTTTGAAATTTCTCGGTGTGCCATAGAATAATGGTTGACCCCTTTTAATTTACAGGTAGTTTAAATTATTTGTCAGTTTGAAACTTTCATAAGATTGAATTAACCTTTATTATTGACCTTTGGCAGTCATAAAATTTCACTTGAGAGTCGTTACAGCAATTACCCCAAAGTCTGACAACCAGTCTTACCAAGGTATAGCGTTTTTCCCAGAGGACTGGGAAAAACGCTTTCCCAACCTTCCATATTGGGGTCAGCTTCCAGTAGGAACTGGAAGCTGACCCCAATATAGTTGGGAAAAGGCTGGGCAGATGATGTGTATATAATATGTGAATTTGTGTATACATTTTACTGAGTGTAAAGTTGTGTAGTTTTTCGTCAGCTAAAAGACAGGCTGTGAAAACTAAAGACAACCCTCTTAGTTTCCATAAAAAAATATTTAAGATAACTCAATATTATCATAAAACTGAAACAACAAACTTATTTTTTTAATTAGCCTATTCTGGTCCAACTGCTGGGCAAAAGCTTCCCCATTCCTTTCCACTCCCGGTGTTTTACCTCCTCTGGCCAATCAGTCAGGAACGAGTCCAAATCGTCACGCCAGCATTTCTTGGGCCTGCCTCGGTGACGACGATCATCTTCAGGCAACCACTGTCTGACGATTCTGGCCCATCTGTCATGACCCATTCTGGAAATGGAAACAAATACTAAATTCAAAAAATAGGTTGTCTGTAAAGTTGGATTACGGACGATAGTTTAACGTGACAACGTCATAAAATCGAGTGGAAGAGAGATAGATGCGGCGCAAGAATACAATGAGCGTAACGGGCCAATGAGCGTAACGGGAAACTTTTCCGTGCGTGCAGCCGTCGTTCATCAATTTATTACGTTGTCACGTCTTAAAACTCTCATCTTCACTTGAAAAAAAACATCACCCCATACTCCAAACAGGTAGCTACAGCAATCTAAGCGCCCATTCAATAAAACAAGAACAACTCATACTCCGGATCGGTCATACATCGCTACCCGTATTCAAGTTATTTGTATAGTTCAGCAGTGGACAAAAGATCCAGACGCTATTGGGTTACCCAGCCATTATCTGGGTCAGTAACCAGGAAATGGAATAATGGCTTGCGAGACAAAAGTAACGTTATCAGGTGCTTTTGAATTGTATAGATGTTTACTGTGGTTATTGAGTGGCTGTTTTTCTACTGTGTGTAATGCCTATGTATATGAAACTAGCGGACGTCACGCGGTTTCACCCGCGTAGTTCCCGTTTCCGTGGGAGTACAGGGATAAAATATATCCTATGTGACTCCGTGATAATGTAGCTATCCATTGCTGAAAGAATTTTTCAAATCGGTCGTTTAGTATTTTAAGTTTATTCGTTACATACAAAAATACAAATCTTTCCTCTTTATCATAATAATATTAAGTATTAAGGGTGTAAACAGACTCTTAACGAAGCCGAAAAGCTCACCGACATTGCGATCATTTTTTTGTTCTAGATCATACCTCTAGGCCAAAGTTCCAACTTTTTCACAAGTTTTTTTTTTTTTAATACGGTTTTTTAATGTAAGATTTATACCTTAAAGACCTCTACGACCCCCTTACTATTCAATCCATCCATCAGCACAATATTTTGAGTGCGTTACATTGAGTCCTACCGTAAAACGTGATCTTTCAGACCAAAAATAAAAGTCGTTTCCCAGGACTAATTTTTGCGTAAAGTTATTTAGATTGATGTACATAATGCTTGGTTGACGGCTTCGTAAAGAGTCTGTTTACACTCCGTAGAAGTATAGATAAGTTGAGTTGAGGAGCTTGTGGCTAAATATAATATTAACAGCTGCTCGGATTAATCTTGAGGTTAAGACGCACTCGGTTCGGTTGGTCTGTGGATAGGTGACCACCTATTACATACCAAGTTTCCTCCTTAACTTTGTGCCTCGGAAAGCACGTCAAACCGTTGGTCCCGTCATTTGTAGATCTTTGACAGTCTATACAAGTAGTCCGTGGCCCGAAATTCTAACAACCAGTCTTACCAAGGGCCTACCCCTTGGTAAGATAGTGATAGATAGTGATATCGTACTACCCAGTACTAACTGGGTTGTGGAGGTCAGATACGCAGTCGCTCCATGTACAATACTGGTATTCATTTGCGTCTGGTTAGAATGGAAGCCGACCCCAACATGATTGGAAAAAGACTACTTTTAGAAGGATGCTCAAATTCATTCCTAAATTACGTCACTGAAAACCTAAAGTATTACGAAACATCGCGTTCGTTTTCTCGGAAAGGACAGACAGAGGACACGCCTTTTGGCATCTACTGGGTAGTCATTTAGACTCCGGGTTACTATATACTGAAATATTTCTTATTGAAAAACTTTAAAAAAATTAACCCCAACATGAGAATCGGACCAACGCAAAAACTAGAAAAAAAACCTGAAAAAGAGCAAAAATAAACACGGGATAAACAGATATAGAATACAATTAAAATCTTTACAAACGTAGTGCCCAATTTGCGGCAAAAACACATTATATTAAAAGGTTAAGTACAGATCTAAGATACAAAGAACTAAAAATTGCTGAGCTATATTAAAATAGAGTGCATACCGCACTAGCGCAGGAAACATCATTCTGCGATCCGGTTGTCAAGCCTTCACTGATAACGCTGCTTTCCTTCCTGCATTACCATAGAACCTAAGGTCACACGTCTGCATACCATCAGAAATGGCATATTTTCTGACTAGAAATATGACATTATGACCTTTAGTTTGTATATTCCTTTTCATATGGGTTAAGAAGCCGCCAGATTATACCATGATAAGGGCTTAGGTGGGTGGGTTGTAATAGAGTTGCATTACTGACTTTGGAGGCGTTCAAGCAAGTGTCGAAACTGAAATTTCATTGATGTTCTCTGGCTACCTATTTCACCACCAAGTACACTATTTTGGATAAAATAGTGGATAAAACGATTCTCAAACTGATAAGTCATATGAAAAAGATGTACTCGTATGTATGTATGTGTCTGACGAAGTCTCTAAGCATTAACTCTTTGCCTCTTCACATTGTATTATAAGGGACGTGCAAAATTCAACAAGTCACTACATACATACATAAACTTACGCCTTTTTCCCATGAGGGTAGGCAGAAATCACAGACCGCCACCTGCTACGATCCTTACATACTCCTTTTGCCTCGTCCACGTAAATGTATGAAACATTTAGTCATACACGCACGCTTGTTGCGAGTACTAAGCACTTTATCTATCTGAAAGATTGACTTGTTCTTACAAGTCAATCTTTAATAACTTTTATAAAACACTAGCTGATGCTCGCGGCTTCGCCCGCGTGGATGTCGATTATCGCGACCAGAAGTAATTATGCAATTTTGATCCCGTTCCCGTAACGCATGGGAAATATCAATGACAAATTATATACTTAAACCTTCCTCGAGAATAACTCTATCCATTGGTGAAAACAGCATGAAAATCGGTGCATTCGTTTTTGAGTTTATCGCGAAAAGACAGACAGACGCGGCGGAGGACTTTGTATTATAATAGTGACTAATATTAATTCACACAAGACTACAAAAAAGAAGCCCTAAAACGAAATAAACAACACAGCATCAAAAAGAATCGATCCCAACCCACTAAATTATGAACCAACCCACATAAAAAATATCCACAGAGGCATTGAAAGATTGAAAAGGGGGAAATCACTTAACTTAGGCAATTTATAGCTAAATCTTGCCCGTGGGAGAGTCGTGGTCAGACTAACAACATTAGGTACTGGAAAACTTATAAGCCGGTGGAGATGTGCCCAGTTGGGGCCAAATTGATGCGCCACGGTTTTGGGGCGATTTTTCCTTCCTTTTTCAAGATGGGATAATATGTCTATTGATTTAAGTGGATTGAGCAGTTGGGTTTTTTGAAAGGGTTATCTAATAGCGTAGGTTGTTTTAACAATGAATCAAAGTTTTAGAGTTGGTGTTATAAAGGGTGTAAACAGACTCTTAACGAAGCCGAAAGGCAATTGTTCTCCCCGTCATTGCGATCATTTTTTTGTTCTAGACCATACCTGGGAACCTTCTAGTTACAGAGATATTGGGGGTCAAAGTTCCAGCTTTTTCACAAGTTTTTTTTAAATACTTGTTTTTAATTTATGATTTTTAAACACCTCCAGGAGCCCCTTACTATTCAATTCATCCATCAGCACAATGTTTTGAGTGCGTTACAGTGAGTTCTACTGTAAAACGTGATTTTTCAGCCCAAAAAAAAAGTCGTTTCCCAGCACTAATTTTTGCGTAAAGTTACTTAGTTTGATGTACATCATGCTTGGTTGACGGCTTCGTGAAGAGTCTGTTTACACCTTGTATAAAGTACTTAGGCCAAAATGTTAGTAATTTAAATATTTTAACAGCTATAAATACTGAGCTTACTTTTCAGGAATTACAGACGTGATGCATGTTATGTTATTCCTATCCAACTAATATTATAAATACGGAAGTGAGGATGTCTGGATGTTTGTTATACTTTCACGCAAAAACTACTGATCAGATCTGGATGAAAATTGGCACACATATAGTTTATAACTTGGATTAACACATACTCTTTATCGTGGTAGTACGATCCCGTGGGATAATTACCGAATTCCACGCGGGCGAAGCCACGGACTTAAGCTAGTTTCAAATATTTTTATGCAAATACATAATAGTTTTTCGTTGGCAGAGCATTATAACTTAAAAAAAAAAATTGTAAGATTCTGTAATTAAAACAGTGCCGTCAATTTCTTAAAACTTTTCGATTTTATGGCTACAGGATTACAGGCTTATTTACAAACAATATCACGTTCAAATACCTAATAATTCTTCTGATTGATAACCCAACATTTATCCAAAATGGCCACCGCTCGATTTCAAACAAGGTCATCACAGAAACAATCTCCCACTGATTCGAAAATATTTTTTATCCTCGGACCGCGTGCTCGTGTGAGCACGTCTTCTGTCCAATTTGGGGGTAGTGGCAAATCGTTGGCTATTGACGGGATAAGTGTTATCAACCCCTTCGGGAATGGGGGTGGATTTATTTTTCCGCATTAGTGTCGATGTATTGTGAGATAAAGTGGTTGTTTGTTCTTGTTTAGGGTTTTTAAATATTTTATTTTGGTTTAGAAAAAAAACTATGCTTGTATAAACTCAAACTCAACTCAAACTCAATATAATTTATTTCAATTAGACCATTACAGGCACTTTTGAATGTCAGAAAAACAAAGAAGGCTAAGCTACAGGTACAGACACAATAACTTGTGAAAGTACTGTAGTTGCCCATTCCAAAGCGTAGATCTCTATGGAGAAGAATGGGCAAGAAACTCCATGGACACTCTTTTCAATCAAAATATTGTTACAAAATCTTGGTTACATCATTCATGTTGAGATTACACATA
This sequence comes from Lycophotia porphyrea, assembly GCA_950005105.1. Classification (NCBI taxonomy): domain Eukaryota; kingdom Metazoa; phylum Arthropoda; class Insecta; order Lepidoptera; family Noctuidae; genus Lycophotia; species Lycophotia porphyrea. The sequence continues at coordinate 15,474,965 of OX465403.1, forward strand.
TATGTGAGAACGATGTAGATAAGTAAGTGTTACTGTACCAATGCAGTCAGTGAGTCATTATATTCTCCTGCCCTTATCTCAATTTATTTGGGGTCGGTGCAGCAGGTCTTCTTCTTCCATACTTCTCTATTACTAGTCCTCTCGAAAGTCACCTCCTTTCTAGCCATGTCATCCTTCACGTAATCCATCCATAGTTTATTTGGTTCCCTCTAACTATTATAACATTCGTGCTTAAAACTTCTTCACAGTCAAGGGAGTAAGTTTAGTAAATATTTAAATAATCAATGTTCCTTTTTATCTCAATTTAAAATTAAAAAATAAAATCCTGACATAATCAGCTGTATAATTTTCTGTGTTGTGAGCAGCGAGGCGTTTAACCCCACGCTGGGCATTTATGATGCCAGTGTGGTAGGGTAAGTGACATTCATGATTTGGTTATTGTATTTTAGGACATATTGTTGATATCTTTAAGATCCAAAATAAGGATTCAAGGTGCCAAGTTAGTTAACACGTCATTTACACTAGCTGTTGTGCACGACCTATTATATGTACGTTCGCGTGAAATTGTTATAAAAATAAAACAAGTTCAAGGGTTTTAATTTTTTTGCACGGAACCCTATTTTTTTTTCTATAATAAATGTAGCCTAAGTTACTCCTTATAACATCAGCTATCTGCCGGTAAAAGTTCCGTTGGAGATTAGCGGAAGAAATGAAAAAAATATTTTTTGTTATAAGTACAGTATATACTTGCAGTATTTAATGTATGGTGTCGGACGTAAAGATTGGCACCATCCGATATCTTCCCGTGGGTGTCGTAAGAGGCGACTAAGGGACTTACCAGAGAATGGGCAGCACCGTTCTCTGTGCCATTTGTAACAACCGTACTGCGATCGCCAACCCGCCTGCTAAGCGTGGCGATCATGGCCAAACCCCCCTTTGGGGGAGGCCTATGTCCAGCAGTGGACGTTTTTCGGCTGATAATGATGATGATACTTGCATACGCATTCAATAAAAACTGTTATTTCAAAATAACAAACAAACACTTCAATTTAATTTATTTGTATAGCTTATTCTAACCCAGTTATCCAATTGGTATACATAGGTCAAACCAATCGCAGCAAAGAAGAAATCACAAATCCATCCATCCCCCAAACTATCGTTCCACAAATCACATGAAACCATAAAAAGTGAATGAACTGCCAAAAGTGATGGTGCTCTAGCGAAACAATACGCCTGTATCTATGAACATCACCTTATCGGGTGAGGGAAAAGGCACTGACGAATAAATATACAGATAAAAAATAAACTTATTTTTCCAAACATCGAATACCGTGGCTGCCTGTTACACCGATGTGTAATGTTAGTTTTTCTTCGTAGTATCTTTAAGTTTTCCTTCCATGAGAACAAACCGGCACGGGCTGATTGCGGACTCGACTCCGGACTCCGAATTTTGACGGATAATTTACTGAAGTATCCGTTAAAGTCAAAGCGTTAAACTAACATGTTTGATGTCGAATAAATTAATTCTATATATCCTTAAGTTTTTTTGTTCATAAAAATGTAACAGCACTTTTCAGAATAAATTAAATTAACAGCGTCAGAAATTGCCATCAATGGTCGCAACAATTTTCTTATGATATATCAGCATTGAAGTTCAACAGTGTATTTTAAATTACTTGTGAATTTCAATTTCGAGTGATTTGCCAAAAAAAATATTATCAAAAAAATAGTTCAAAACATTACCTACTTTACAAAAACCAAATCCGCTACTCTACGGTCTAAATGCACTATAAAGTGTGGACGGCCGGGGGCAAGTGGGTTAAAATGGAACACAGCGCAATAAAACACCCCTTCTGTCCATAAATATCCGAGTTCGGAAGTTGCTCTGTTAGCGGTCGGATATTTTTTCTCTCGGTCCACTCTATTTTGCGGATACTCAATGGGGTGTCCTTATTTATTTGTTTCGAAAGTATCGGTAATTTGTGAAGAAATACGGGATATGTTTATGAGTGCTTGGGTATTTACTATTGGACGAAACAGTCAATATTCTGGACTAGAAAAGACTTATTTCATTAAGATATAAATACTAAATATGTTTCATTGAGTGAACGATAAAAAACATTAGGTATTCGAATATGTCGAGGAAATAAATACTTTTGCTAATTGACATACTACATTAATTTGCCGAGATATAATTATTTCCTTGTCATTTCAAAAGACTGTCAAATACTGGGAAAAACTAAGGGCACAAGTATACAGGGTGATTGGCGCATATACCTACACAATTTTTCCAGGGATTTGGGAGGTCATTAGCTAGGTTAAAAAAGAAACAAAAAACAAAAAAAAACAAACAAAAAAGTTATTTCTAATTAAAGGAAACATTTCCGGCATTTAAAAAAAAATCATGTGACCAACCGTGACATTTGAGACAAAGGGTGTATGGGTAGAACCTAGCTAATGACCTCCTAAATCCCTGGAAAAACTGTGTCGGTCCATGCGCCAAACACCCTGTATAATCTTATTTTTTTTAGTGGCCTTGTATGCCCCACAGCTGGGCATAGGCCTCCCCCATATCTTTCCGTGTACTCTTCTCCTGTGCTACCTCGAAACTCTAACTACCAAAGCCGTATTCAAATAAGTACATAAAACGCGTACATATAATACTTCAATAGACATCTTATCTTATTCCATCATATTTTGTGGTCATTACTTCCTTTTCCGGCGACCCCTCGACTTGACATTCAAATTGCCACTATTTTTCACAAACATATTTTATTATATTGCAAGATCCCAATAAAGATATAAAAATATCGTCTCGGAAAGCCCATTGGCCCTGGGCATTGTGTAAATCTGTCTCAATAGAAAGAAGGGAAATAGCCATTTAACCCTCTCCTACCCCTTACGAATAAACGTATCTTTTTATCCCCCCGATATTCGGAAAAAAGAACAGTGGTTTTAAATTAAAAACTTTGTTAAAAGTTTTCCCCTGATTTGTGAATGTGGTTAATTTAGAAAAGTATTGAATCCAATTTAAATATACTTCCGGTTGGAATAGCAAGGTGTGTTTTTGTAAGGTTTTAACTGTAATTGCAGTGTTTCAAGTTTTTCCAATAAACCCTTTTTGTAATATCACTTTTTATTTACTTACCACCTTTAGATTCATTGTGGTACGAAATTAGTTCATGCAGTATGTTTTCAGTTACTAAAATACATTTGATAAGCATTATACAGGCTGTAAACATACTCTTCACAAAGCCGTCAACTAAGCACTATGTACATCAGCTAAGTGACTTTACGCAAAAATTAGTGCTGGGAAACGACTTTCTTTTTGGGTTGAGAAATCACGGTTTGCGGTAGGACTCAATGTAACACATTCAAAATATTGTGATGATGGATGGATTGAATAGTAAAGGGGTCTTGGGGGTGTTTAAAGCAAAAATCTTACATTCAAAACATGTATTTAAAAAAAACTTGTGAAAAGGTTGAAACTTTGACCCCCAATATCTCCGTAACTAGAAGGTTCCTAGGTATGGTCTGAAAGAAAAAAAACATTGCAAGGACGGGGAAAACAAGTACCTTTCGGCTTCGTTAAGAGTCTTTTTACACCCTTTAGACAACGGGTTTATGAAATTGCATAATCAGTATCTCAAACGAAAATAAATCATCTGTATCTTTCAAACCATGTTTCATTTAAGTTTAAAACTTCCATCCTCAAACAAGAAGACTTTAATCAGTCTAAGAAAAGTCACGTATAAAATTAAGAACCGCAATCCAATGAGCGCATCGGAACACCAATAAAGACAGAACGAGTGAAGAATGTTAGCAATTTAAATTTTTGATTCCAACTCCAATGGAATGCTCGTGACTTTCAAGCGCTGCAATATCTGAGCCCTTTTTAATAAAGTTAGACGTTATATAAGAATAAATTCGCTGAAAGCGCTGCTAGTGACAGGGGCACGGAAGTCATAAACCACTGAAGATGTTGATTGAGTGAGAAACGGTAGAGCAATTACGGGGTTATTGGCAAAAATTGCTAATGTCACTGATAGGAGGAAGTAAGAGCTTCTATCACTTCTCAAAGAGTTAATTAGTCATTGGGGCTACGGAATTAAGGAAGTGATCGAAAGGGTGGCTCCAGAATTTTATCGAAGGAATATTTCGTAATTATGTTAAATAAAACAACATTTTTAAGTGTTGCTAATAACGAACATCTTATTTAATTACTGATGGTGATGCTTTCCAGCTATGCACGGTAATAGTACAATATTAACTAAAAAAACTGACAATAAGCAGTTCTCAAAAAAGAAATGTTCAGTAATGTAGACAGAGGTGCCTAAATAATACCTTATAGTACACCCATATTTCGCCAATTATGTTTTAGTCCCATGTAATATGGGGCGAGCATATTGCCATCAACCGGGAACAAATCCGGACTCCGTGGCTGCTAGTATTCCTGATCGAAAAACCCAATAACACTTTGCCCGACCCGGGAATCGAACACAGGCTCAACAGTACGAACATTGGAAAAAGCCAGAAAAAAAGAATCTACAAAAATATTTCCAAATAATATTGAACCCACATTGAACATAAAGTAAAACAGGCAACGTAAACAGGTGGGCACCAAACACAAATACAAGTAACTCTAACAAAAGAAAAGCCCGGCTTTTATAAAATTAAAAACGCAGCACAAGTAATGATATTAAAATTCAACGCTTGCGTTGTGGCCCTAAAATTGGCGGGCGAAGGAGCGGAGCGATAGTCAAATACATACATTAGAAGAATTTCAAAGACAATAATGCATAGTGTTCGCAAGCTTGATTGCTGAGCATGGTGTCCCGGTTCAGTCCCCAGGTAATGCAAAACATTATTCAATGATTGTCAAGTATTTCAGAATTCTAACTGAATGATGGCAATAAACTCGCTTTCATTGCATAGGAATTTTAAAACGCAACGTGCAAAATGCGTAACCATGAGTGCCTGTGCACCTCTTTTTAGGGAACTCTTATGAGGACATAATATCATGTACAGACGCCAGCACATCAAGCTACTACAATCTGTCAGATTTCTTTAATAGATTTTCGACTTTAATGTCAAAGTTTTAGGTTCAAGGTTGATTGGTAAAATCTGACAGTTTCGGATAGCTTGACCTGCTGGCGTCTGTACTTGTGATGTAATCATTACTACTTAAAAGAAATTGAAGCCGTACTCAAACTTTCTTTAATTTTGTTTATTCTTGCTAAGTATTTATTTAACACTTTTCTATTGACAACCATATTTACTTGTAAAAATCGTTATATCGAAAGCAGCAAAGTTGAAACAGCATGTAAGTCTCTCTTCTGCGTTCTAAGACTTCCTCTAGTCGCTACTTGATTCTAAATCGCTGTTTCTGTGGCCACAGCTAACGTACAGTGCAAACGGACATAATATTTGTTTTAAACAGAGCCGGCGTGCCCACGTAAACTTATTAAAATATTTCCAGTTATATTTAATTAGTGTTTCTGTGCCATTCGTCCCCTTTCTCCTCTAGCTCAGGTGTATCGCAGATTCGGCTTTGGCTGTTCATTTTTTTTATTAGAATTAATTAATTTCTGTAATTATGCTTTCTTTTGGACCTTATTAGAAAAGGTAATAAAGTTATGTAATGGATTTTATTTTGTATTTTTTGTTCTATTTTAAGATGATGTTAGAACTGGCTGAAAAAAAAAACTTTAAATTTTACTATTGAAACTGATGTAAGAAGGTTAAAAGTACCTAGACCAGACACAATCGATTTTAAAGTGTTTGATATTTTGGATAGCTTCCATGTCAACCCAATTTTTTTTTTACTGTTGTTATTGTAATCTTATCACGCATAATTATGTAAAATGAAGTGCCTACCAATATATTTTTTAAATGCAATAAAAATGTCGTACAGATAAAAAACACGTTTACCTTTTTGATACGACGACAAGTTTTAAACAAAAAAAAAATACAATTTTAGTTTTGTTTCTTTTCTTTCGCAGATATAAATTAAACATTACTAAATGAAGTTATGCAGGCAACGAGTCACCAGTTATTATTTGTGAACCAACAGAAACTCCCGACGGAACAACGGAATCGTACGTGTAACTTTAGAAAAATGTAAAATAATGTGAAAATTTACAAATAAACAGTGCACTGTGGACATGTATATGCATTAATAAGTTGGCGGACTGGTTCCGTATTTTGTTTTAAGGTGGTAGATATATTATTGTGAAGAATGAAAAGCCTTATGCATCTTCATTCATTTGCATGAAATGATTTGCTATTTCGATATTGAATTTTGGCGTTCGGTTGCCAAAAAATACAAGTGACAATGGCGGATGTTATTTGCCGTTTTTTATAATATTTTACTGACATGTTTAAAGCCAACGGTTTTCAGAAATTTCATTTATGCTTGGTTTAAAAAATACTTTAATTTGGAAAGGCATATCTTTCAAATTCAAATCGTTTATTGCTTTATCCATAATGTACACTTACAGGTGGTAACCAATTATGTACCCTGTCGGGAACAGCAATTTTTTTAAATAAGTAAAGAGAGGTAGAGAGGTTAGAGAGCAGCGGTGGCCCAGTGGTAGCGACCCCGACTTACGAACAGTAAGTCGTGGGTTCGAACCCGCATTACTTTGTGTAATTTATTTCATCACCACTGCTCTCAACAACGGTGAAGGAAAACATCGTGAGGAAACCGGCATGTCCTAGAACCAAAAATTCGAAGACATGTGACATCTACCAATCCGCACTGGGCCCGCGTGGTGGATTATAGCCCATTCCCTCTCATAGAGAGGAGGCCTGTGTCCCAGCAGTGGGAACATTAAAAGGCTGATGATGATGAAAGAGAGGTAAACGCTTTGTTAATTTTCCTTGTTGCTAAGTTTGAATTGTTTTATATCCTATTAAGTATGTTATACTCTATTCATTGACTTATTCTATTCATTTCATTCATTTCTGTTTATGATTGCTAAGCTTATAGGGTATAAAGTACATAAATATTTTGTTCACCATCAAATGGCCAACATTTCTCTACGCAACCCTAAAAATACGAGAAAAAAGCAGAAGTACAATAGGAGCGCAGGTCACACCTGCGCGCGTATTATTTCATAATTTAGAGAGCGGACCGCAAAGCTAATGATGTTTTTATTTTATGTTACATTACGGTGTGATTGAGGACCTGCATAGGTTGCCCCGCTTCCGCGAAAAAGTGTAAAATTTTGTAATTAAATTATTGTTATTTGCATGTGTATGGTGTTTATTCTATGCACGTTTAAATGCTATGGATATTAATTGTTTTCTAAAACCAGAGGGCAAGTTTCAATCTCTTTTCAGTAGTATGTGTCAATCAAAAATACACTTTACCTACATCGTTTTCGCTGAAGAAATGTCACATTTTGTCTAGACTTGGTTGAAACATTGTCTTTATAAGAGGCATCCGCGACTATGGTCACCCAAGCGATGTTGAATGCAACTTCGTGTAAGATGCTGGTCGTAGCAACCAAGGTCGTCGAGATACCAGATTTATGTTCGACTTTTGAATCAATCAATCAAAATATTTTATTTCACATAGGCCCAGATGGGCACTTATAAAACTTCGAAAAAAGGTGGACGGTTCGGGTTGGTCGTTTCCTATGGAGAAGAACCGGCAAGAAACTCCATGGTTACTCTTTTCAAATCATTTGGTTTTACAATATTATCACGTTATAGTATAAGTACTTAAGTATGGGGGAACAGCGTAGGCTGGCAGTAAATTTTGGTAGTGCTCTCTACCATCTTTCTATCGTTGACGAAGCCAGGTATATGGATGCCTCAGTCATGTTAACAGGTGAATCTAAACAACGGTCCATCGACGTGGGCCCATGAGGAACCAGAGGCATATCTGTTACTGGAAAAGACTCTGATATACCGCTATCTTAATTCTACTGTTACAAAAACAAACGAAACTTAGACCAACCTCAACGACACTTTCAAAATAACTTCGTCGAAAAAAAAGAAGAATACTTAAAAAAGCGGTGGAGTATCAAAAACGCATCAAAGATTGCGCGAGTACCATCGGGCGCAAACGCAAATAAATGAGCTTAAAATTTAAAATTATAATGGGATTGTGTATCCGGTGACACAAATGTGTGGAGTTTGTTACTAACGACTTGGGCTGAGACGACGGGCTGACGGACAGAGCAGTGGAGTCGATGTTGGTTAGAGATTTTTTCTGAATGGAACTAATCTTCTTCTTAGTAAGTCAATGGCAATTTAAATTTAGTCAACTCAAGCTCTAGCTACAAGTTACAATTCATCCATCAGTTCCGGTAAAACATTGCTTGATGAAACTGCATCATATAAGCAAGTTACTATCGTCTTATATAATTCCTTGCCTGATGGTCCATCTAGCCGTGTTGACGGCGAGTTCGTGTTCCACGCGCGCCTCAATGAGATGTCAGCAAACAGGGAGGGACCCGCAAGGGCCGAAGCCTGCCAGGGCTGCGGGACTGTTTGAAAGAGATACCGCTACCCTGGAACACAAAGGGCAAGGAAGGAACATGGATGGGTTTTAGTCAGTACAAGTCTGACACTCCCTTCTGCTCTGCCCAGAGCGGGACAAGTCATTTGATGATTTCCCATTCGAAAAAGAAAAAAAAAAAAGAATTCGTTTCAGGTAAATTGGTATTTACATGCTTTCCTTTACTTTGTTATATGTATAAGAATTGTCTCCTTAGTACAAAATCTGCAATTCAAAAAATTCACTACATTGGCAACTCCACGCCATTCCCTGTGGTATAGTTTTACCTGCCATCTCGTGGCAACTAATTGTGAGTGCGGATAAAGTATGGTGTGTAAGATGGCCTTAGTGGGGCGATTGCATCACCGCAGTGTGTAACTACCCTATGCGTCTGCTGCTCGTATTACGGCACTAGTTTGAAAATTGACTTATTTTACATGGAATTTTCAGCGGGGGATGGATTTGCAGAAGGCAACTAAAATTAACACATAACTATTAGGTACTTTGAACAGTCGATGGTTTTCAAAAGATATATTATTTTTATTAAAAGAAAACCCAACCACTCCGGGAGGGCCGACAGAATTTAAAACTTTTTTTTTTCAACATTCTGAATTATTTTTAGAAAACATTTTTGCATAAGTATTTAACATAGACATTTGACTATACACTGTATTTTTGGGCTTGTAATATGTAGCAATACGGCTAACTCTGCAACGAAAAAGAGGTCATTTAACGGTGTCGCGAGTTCAATTGTTTTTCCCCATCTCAAAAATGCCCAACGCGCCTAAAGGTATGATTCCGAACTCGGCAACAAGCAGCAGTGCTGTTGCCGCAGTGCTGCCACTAAGGTGCTGCCCAGCAGTGCTGCCTTCCGCGCTGATTCCGAGCAAGGCGGCAGTGTCACTCTGTTCGTGGTGATTTACATGTCAACATTCACGTAGGTACTCTTGCTGCGGCGGCAGACGCGTCTCTACTGGTCTGTCGCGGCGGTAGGGTGACACTGACGCGCAGCAGTGATGCCACTTCATTGCTGCCGCGACATTGCTGCCTAGCTCGGAATGTAATCTTATATAAGCTTATAGAAATTGTATGGGGACCAGTAGTGTCGCGGCAGCACTGCTGCGTGCAGCGTGGTTTGGAATCATACCTTAATGAAGTTTTTAATTAAAAATCTTAGCCACCTTTGAATATTGTGCCAAACTACAAATACATACTTTATTTTTAGAAATATTGTTACAAACCTTGCATGTGAAAATTTATTTTCCTTGCAGTGAAACAGTTAGCAATAGGTGTCTTTCACTGTTTCACTATAGAACCTTTGCCGTTACAGAGGATATCTAAAACCATATTCTGGGTTAAGCTCGCCGTTTTACATAAAACATACATACATTGCAATTAGTGTGAATATCGTTTAATTTTGTGTGCAATAAAGAATAATAATCTAATCTCTTTAATATTGTTAAGGTATTGAACTGACAACGCGAGCTATTGGTTCTGGTAGGTACAGTAGTGGACACAACCGCCTGATCACCACTAAGCTCATTTTTGCTTGCACTCACAACATGAAGCGCTCCCTAGTCGGGTGGGGGACGCCTCCGCATATGATAAGCGAAAAAAAAAATAACTGATCAGGTGGAAAAGGCCACGACTGTACGCTGAACGTCAGTCACAGTTACCACAGTCTTCCAATACATCCCCATAATGATGAAACAGATAAAATACTACACCAAGATTAAAACTTTAGATAGAGACTTACTACATTGGTGCCGATTCCCTTGTTCACAAACTAAACTAAATTTAAGTTGAGTGCATCTTTTCTTTCTATTTCATTAAGAAAAGGACAGAAGATAAATTTTAGTTAAGTCCTGTCAAATTAACCAGCGCCTGACACAAGTTTAGACGTGATTAAAAAGTTGACTACTAAAACTACATCAAATTACGTCAGGGAGCTGACTAATTTGACAGGACTAAACTAATATTTATGTTCTGGTCTTTTCATAATGAAATAGAAAGAAAAGGATGCACTCAGTTTAAATTTAGTTTAGTTTGTGAACAAGGCAATCGGCACCACTGACTAACTTTACTTTAGATTCGAGATTTATTAACAGAAAAGTGTTATTACAGTATAAATGACTTTTTAAATTGAAGCTATTTGACATCTTTTTATTTTTCTTGTATTTTATTAATTTTAAATTTTTGTGATATTTTGTCACTAATTTATTTTACTGACTTATCAATGTTTATTACTGACTATTACTCGTATGTACATACTTGGATTGAAGTTTTCAGCTTGTTATTCATTTTTTTTTTTATATTTTGTAAATTTTATAAATATGTACGCCTTACGGGTGAAACATGTACGTACGAAATATTAAAATTGTATCATCCTGCATGCTTAATTTCCATGTATACGCATGTTTTGACAAATAAAATGATCTTTATCTTTATCTAACTTTAATTAAACAGTCCCTCTCTCTGAACACGGCAGCATCAATGGCTTGTATGAACACATTACGGCGGCGTGACTTAAAAACATGCAGCTAAGCAAGACGTATGGAAGTGCAGTTTTGGTTACTGCAGTCTTAGGCGGGTAATGTGGTGCAGTTTAGCGCAGGTAGGGTTAGGTAATAATTAAGGAGGCAGTTTTAACATTAGCTGACTAGATACCTAATGGAATAATCCAAAAATTTGAAGCCTGTGGTTCTCAATTCAAAAATAGACAGAGGTCAGGAACCATTTGGTAGCAACCGTTTTTTTTTTTTTCGGAAATGTAGTCATCAAATTTAATGACTTCTGTCTCTCTGGGCAGAGCGGAAGGGAGTGTCAGACTTGTACTGACTAAAACCCATCCATGTTCCTTCCTTGCCCTTTGTGTTCCAGGGCCGCGGTATCTCTTTCGAACAGTCCCGCAGCTCTGGCAGGTATAGGCACCTCCCTTAACGCATATTTTTCGAATCTGTCTCCCCAAAGGATTTTTCCCTAAATATCTACAGTTAGGTTTGGTACCCGGAATAAATAGTTTTATTAAAGTCCCAAGAAACTTGTGGCTAAATAATAATAGCCGCTCGGTTCGATCTTCAGGTTAAGCCGCGCTTGCTTAGGTTGGTCCGTGGATGGGTGACCACCCATTACATACTGAGTTTCCTCAGTACCTCGGAAAGCACGATATGCCGTTGGTCCCGGTTGTCATTTGAAGATCTTGGACAGCCGTTATAGGAAGTGGCCCAAACAGACTTACAACCAGTGTTACCAATGGATGTCGTATTACCCAGTACTGACTGTGTAGTGAAGGTCAGATAAGCAGTCGCGCCATGTAAAATACTGATATTCAGCTGCATCCGGTTAGACTGGAAGGCGACCTCAACATAGTTTGGAAAAGGCAGGCAGACGATGATTTACTTTCTATAAAAGAGACACAAGGTTTTAAATTACTTTGTCTTAAAAAAATAATTTAGAAATAAATAATATAATCGGTTACTAAACATCATCATCATCTGCCTAGCCTTTTCCCAACTATATTGGGGTTGCCTTCCAGTCTAACCAGATGCAGCTGAATATCAGTATTTTACATGGAGCGACTACCTATATGACCTCCACAACCCAGTTAGTACTGGGTAATACGATACCCCTTGGTTAGACTCGTTGTCAGACTTTTTTGGGCCACTGACTACCTAACGACTGTCAAAGATTTTCAAATGACAGCCGGGACCAATGGCTTAACGTGCTTACCGAGGCACGGAGGATACTCAGTATGTAATGGGTGGTCACCCATCCACAGACCAACCTAGGCAAGCACGGCTCAAACTAAAGATCGACTCGAGCGGCTGTTATTATTTAGCCACGAGCTCCTCAGTAATATAATCAGTTACTAAACACACAACCCATATTGCAGCTAATGCGTTATTGAAAAATCACCCCCTAACAAATCGCCATTACAGTGAATAAATAAAGTCATTACACGAACAGTTATGATAACAGCAGTTATCAAACATATATTATCGGCAAACTCCCGGGTTCATTCCCGACTGAGGCAATAAATGTGGAAGTGGAGGCGGCGCGTGAGTTGTGACCACTGCATCGCTCCATTAGTGATTATTGTACAAGTTTTCGGCTAACAAACTGGACGATCGAAGATGTAGAGTTGATGGAAGTGGCAGCATGAAAACATAGTTATAATCTTAATAAAGGGACACGAAGGAGAACACGGTACAATTAATATAATTCTGGATGAAAATGTATCATGAAATCTAAAGCCAGCGATATTTTTTGTCAAATAAAAAAAAAACATAATATGACCCCTGAATTCTCCAAAGGATTGTATATAGACAGAAATGAATTTTTGCAGGGTTCACCTAGGTATGTTTCGACCAATAATCTGTCCTATCTAAAAGCGGAAATGCATTTTTGGATACATTCAATGAATTCACAAGAAATCTTATCTAAAATGTCAAATACAAACTTAAACGCAAATTATGCCGCAAAGTGCAGTGACACCTACCGGAACGAACTCCATACAACAGACTTTGACAAATTATATGAAGTGTATGAAGTATCTGTCAAAATTCGATGTCCGTAGCGAGTCCGGTCCGGTCGATGACCGCACCTTCAGGCGTGTCACATCTAGCACTTCTACATCCACACCACCGGACACAACTCTGCCAAATTCTTTGTACGTATTTACTTGCATTATTTATAGCCATCGTATCGACTACGCTCCGAGCGTGCCAAGCGCGCTATTACTACGACAGTTAGAGCCACTTCCAGCACAAGAGTTTCTTTGTTCTTGTTACAAAATTAACTTGAGTTTTTGAATTAGAGTGCCAATTTTGTTTTCATATTGAAATTTGGCTGTGTGTCGTATGGTGGATTATGTGGTGTTCAGTGGTTCGTTGAAAGGGATCTAGTGAATTGTATTCCAGCAGCTTTTCTGTACTAAAAAATATAGAGAAAAGTGAACATACAACCAGCAATGAGCATTGTACAGTAAACATAACCGATAACATCAAGCCTGTAATCCCCGAAGGGTTAGGCAGAGGTGTACAAATTAGTACACCCACATTTCGCCAGCTATGTTTAAGTCCAATGTAATAGGGGGAGTGCCTATTGCGATCAACCGGGCACAAATCCAGACTCCGTGGCTGAATCCCTGATAGAACAAACCAACAACACTTTGCCCTACCTAGGAAAAGAACCCAGACCAACGATGCAGTAAACTTCACAAAAAACTTAACTCTTAAGTGAAATCGACTAGTTAGCTTCCTCTCTACAAACAGATACCTTTTAGAAATCATCATCATTAACAGCCTGCAACAGTACACTGCTGGACATTGCTGCTAGACCCTCTTATCGCACGTCATTCTAGTTCCACCCTGTGATGTCCGTCGCGCCACCTAGCCCGAGATCTTCCTAACGTTTGGCGATTCGCGGTCTCTCTACCAAAGACCACCTCAATGGTCATTAGCAGATAGACGGCTAATTTGGCAGGCCCATTACCATTGCGGCTAAGTTATTTTGTAAGAGCAGTGTATACATATTAGGAATAACTTACATTCACACAAAGCGTTCCCATAACTTCCCGTGGGTGTCGTAAGAGGCGACTAAGAGACTTACCAGAGAATGGGCAGCAGCGTTTTCTGTGCCTTTGTGACAACCGTACTGCGATCGCCAACCCACCTGCCAAGCGTGGCGATTATGGTAAAACTCCCCTTTGGGAGAGACCTATGTCCAGCAGTGGACGTCTTTCGGTTGAAATGATGATGATAACACTAAGCGTATTATTACACTTTAATTATGCACGCAGCCAAGGAGTGGAATTCCTTGCCTGCGTCGGTGTTTTCCGAGTTTATATAACCCGAATCTATTTGTCGCGGGTTAAAGGCTTCTTTGAGCTAGCTTGTTACATCGTCGACCTGATCTCAGGACAAGATTGAGGTAAAGAGTAGGCCCATTATTTAAGATATACAAAAAAAAAGATTTCTTAAAAAACCAGCAAGTGGCTTTTTGTTTTTTTTTACGTAATCGTCATCAGCTGCCATTTAGTCCAAACTCCTATGACTAAAACTAAACGGTGCTACAATATGCAACCCTAAGCCGTTTATTATCTAAATGAAAGGTAAAATGGCTTCCACTACGCAAAATACCCCCACGTCAGTCAATCGTAGTGTAATACGAACAACATGTGACGTCACGGACCAATACCTCACAATATCAATCCTGTATTTAAAACAAACTTTATTCGCCATCACTATAATCCTTATAAACTGAACGATAAGGTAGATTATCGTGTGTTGTGTTACTAATGTAAGTTGTGAACGACATGCATTGCTCGTTTATTGGTTTGAATTCGAATTTCGAATAATGTTAAGAGTATTTCAGACTTGGTTTTGATTTTCACAGTCTAAAATGAAAAAAACTAGCTAGCCCCGGGTCATAGAAGGTACAGAGTTTTTGAAGTTCCGTACGAAAAGGCTAAAACGGGACCCTATTACTAAGACTCCGCTGTCCGTCTGTCACCAGGCTGTATCTCATGAACCGTGATGGTTAGACAGTTGAAATTTTCAAAGATGATGTATTTCTGTTGCCGCTATAATAACAAATACTAAAAACAGAAAAAAAAAATATTTAAGGGGCGGTATTCTTAGCCTTTTCGTACGGAACTTCAAAAACTCTGTACCTTCTATGACCCGGGGCTAGCTAGTTTTTTTCATTTTAGACTGTGAAAATCAAAACCAAGTCTGAAATACTCTTAACATTATTCGAAATTCGAATTCAAACCAATAAACGAGCAATTCATGTCGTTCACAACTTACATTAAATATTTTTCCACACAACAAACGTGTTTTTTTGCCGTTTTTTTTTATTGATATTAATAACGGTGACAGGTAGACGCTTGAAATATTCACAGAATATTTAGTTGTATATTTACTTTAAGATAAATAATCAAATTAAAATAAAATAAATACTTAAGAGGGGCCCCCATACAACAAACGTAATTTTTTGCTCGACATTAATAACGGCAACAGGTACACGCTTGAAATTATAATATACAGATACACAGAACATTTAGTAGTATTTTCACTTTAAAAATGAATAATTAATTTAAAATAACATAAATTAAGGGCCCGGCTCCCATTGGGCTGCGGGCTGTTCGAAAGAGATACCGCGGCCCTGGAACACAAAGGGCAAGGAAGGAACATGGATGGGTTTTAGTCAGTACAAGTCTGACACTCCCTTCCGCTCTGCCCAGAGCGGGAGAAGTCATTTGATGATTTCCCATCCGTAAAAAAAAAAAGGGGCCCGGATCCCATACAACATTTCATTTCATTTATTTATTCACCAAACAGTTTACACTGTGTTTGAATTTTTACAAAATAATTACATTTCTAACCATAACAAAAGCAATAATCAAATAATTAAATAATTGAATTAAAAAAAAAGAATATTACTAAACTATAAAAAGCATAAAAATAACCATGTCCATTCCATTTTACGTTAAATAACTGTCAATTAAATTGCTGTTTATATGTCCAACCATAAAAAGCTCAAACACAACCATGTCCATCCAATGCTAGGTAAAACTTAATGAGAATTCAATGTGAACTAAATTTAATTAAAAGAACATTAAATGCCAAACGACAAACGTGATTTTAATAATGGTACGGAACCCTTCGTGCATGCGTCCGACTCGCACTTGGCCAGTTATTAACAACCTTTTCAATGGCGTTTTCTTGGAATTACTATGACAGATATAAGTAGTAAGTAGTTTAAATCGCTCTTATAAGAAAAAAAAATATGAAAATAAATTAATCTTAATAAGTTTTCGGAAAGTAAGTTAGTTAAATAATATTACATGTGTCATTTTCACGATTGACGTTAATCAACCTACATTTCCACAGAGGAGACCCGTGCCCTGTAGTGTAACGTGCATAGCTTGATGATGATGATTTATACAGGTGATTAAGTACATAAATTAACAACGTCATTGGTGCTATTTTTCTCAGACACTAAGGTATTACAAGATTTATAGGTATTCATTTTTACCTTTGTTTTTAACCTATAACTCAGAATGGACAAACATTTCAACAAAGCTGCCATAGTAAATGTTGTTTCAGTTAAAAAGACCTATCCAACGACGTATATGTTATTGCTATTGGAGGGGTGTACCAGCTTCCATACATTTTTGCCCATCCTCCTTTAAACCTGTCATATTTTAAGTAAAGAAGAAGATATCCTAATGATATTCATTTTTACAGTTCATCCATTGCGTACATTACGATGTTGAGCAGACGAAATTTACAAACGCATGAAGCAACCCGCAAGAGAACCAAGGTTACCGACATAGCCCGAAGAATTGCCAAATTTAAGTGGCAGTGGGCAGGGCATATTGCTCGCAGAACGGATGGCCGATGGGGCCGTAAAGTTCGGGAGTGGCGACCACGAACCGGAAGACGTTGCGTTGGAAGGCCTCCCACTAGGTGGATCGATGACCTGGTGAAGGTTGCGGGGATCCGCTGGATGCGAGTCGCACGAGACCGGTCAATGTGGTGACACTTGGGGGAGGCCTACATCCAGCAGATTATGATGAAGCAACCTAAAAGCAGCTTTCAGATTCTGATAGAATATGCCGTAGAACGTCCTAAAAAATTCGCCCTGAAAATCATTAGTAATAACATTAGGCCAGTGTAGAATACACTTAATCGCAATTGTCCGGTCGACCGGCGTCCGTTCGATGTCCGGCCGGCAGTGATCCGGAATGATTCAGCACACGTGGCGTATGAGCTGTTCAACTAATATCGTATCGATATCGATACGATATTGAGTTGAAATGTGTCGGTATCGAAATGAATAGAGTAGCACAGATAAAATACAACATAAAATGGAGACCTGGTATTACATTGTCCCGGTATCTTCGCCCATCCAAAACTTGACCTCAACCACGTCACTGTAACTCTACCACCCCTCATTCCTCTAATCACATAACATACGACTATAATATACAATAGGGTTGTCCATCACTCAAAACATGAGGACACGACACAGTAATTCCATTCTCCGATATATTTGACGCAAATAAATTATAGTTAGGATGACAGCCCTAGGAGAAATGCAAATTGGGGGTGACCCGTCTCTTGGATCTGGTTATTTATTTATTTTGGGAAGTTTGTATTGTACTGAACTTGATGGGTAGAAAAAACTTTATGCAAAAAAAAAAGTGTGTGTGTACTGTACATAAGTACACACACTTTTTTTTTGCATAGCGTTAGAAGTTATACTTTTCTAGAACATAAACGAAAGTAAAGTAGTTTATAACAAGGTCTAATATCAATTACCTATACAACCTAACCTAGCTCCAGCAGTAGATTTAAAATAATAACCTAGGCTTGTCAATATCTGATACTACGAAAGTAAACAAACATTGGGAGAAGTAAATCTAACTTCAGGGTGTATGTTGACTAGCTAACTTCAGGGTGCCGGTTTTTCGCGCGCATCGTAAAAATTTACTCTCATCATTTTTCCCTAACGCGCCAAAAGAAGTATAACTTCAAAAATCTTTCGTTAAAGTATTTTTACACTGTGTAAGTGTTTTTTTGGAAGTCCTTTTTTTTGGCAGAAAGTTTTTTATTTTACTCTTTTTAGCTGTAATAAAACACACAAACCCCACAAATTCTTGTCATAAATTAATTTTTATACTGTAACTAGAAGTTATTAATGGATCATCATTTTGTCATCAACATAGCCCAAGAAGAAAAATACGTATAAAAGGAAAAAAAACCAAACTACTGAAATGATTTTGATGTAATTTCTATGGGACCAATCGGAAAGTATTCTTTCACATTAAAAAAGAGTAAATCAAATCGGTCCATAACGGAGTTATGAGGTAATAATCATAAAAAAATACCACCGAATTGAGAATCTCCTCCTTTTTTGATGTCGGTTAAAAAAGAAAAAAAAGGTTTAAAAAAAAATGACCAGCTAACTATTATTGGTTTGTATGCTGATGATGATAATAAACTTCGGTTATCTATGGTAGTGGCCCAAAAAGTCTGACAACCAGTCTTACCAAGGGGTATCATATTACCCAGTACTAACTGGGTTGTGGAGGTCAGATAGGCAGTCGCTTCATGTAAAATACTGGTATTCTGTTGCATCCGGTTAGACTGGAAGCCGACTCCAACATAGTTGGGAAAAGGCTAGGCAGATGATGATGATCTATGGTAGTGGATATTTGGTAGCATACTATGTTCAACTGAGCTTTTCTGGGCTGAAAAATGTCTTTTAAACGATATTGAAAATGAAGAAACTTTAAACAGAAATAAATCAAATTTTATGATTAAAATGTGTATTAATGTGACAACCCTCAGGGTGCATGCAAATCAGGGGTGACCCAACGTCTTTCGTTAAATATTATTTATGAGTCGGTATGATACACTGTCAAATTGTTAAGTATTACTGACGACTCCATTGGTTGCTTATGACTGTCTCTTTTTACCGACACGGGGAACAAGACGTCATGTTTTTGCAACAAATATAAGATCTCTTCAAATCGGTCCAGTAGTTTTTAAGTTTATTCGTTACATACAAAAACACAAATATTTCCTCTTTATAAGAATATTGCCATAATCATCATCATTCTCAAAGGCAAGAGAATGATGATAATTATTAAATTACCAACACCCTCCACAGATTTTTAGGTAAAGGCAATATATTTCAAAAAATCTACTTGAAAAAAAACGGGTCGAGCAACCATCAATTCAGGGCTATCTCTTGAACCGGTACCTACCCGGCACTGACCCGGTTATCCTTAAGTCCGCCAGTCGCCTTTCATTTATCACAGCCGATTACCAACCCTTGCGATGTCACTACAGAGGATTTTAGAAGAAAAATGAATGTCAATTGGTA
The DNA here is from genome assembly GCA_950005105.1 of Lycophotia porphyrea. NCBI lineage: Eukaryota > Metazoa > Arthropoda > Insecta > Lepidoptera > Noctuidae > Lycophotia > Lycophotia porphyrea. The sequence goes on from OX465403.1 coordinate 15,494,373, forward strand.
GGTAAATACGTAGTGGATTGGGTAAATTGGGGTGGTCTATGTTGGGTTTAGTGGTCAATTTGGGGGTTGATAGATTGATTGGGAGGTCTCGCTTTTGGACTGGAAGAAAAGCGAATATTTGCTACTTTATGTGTAGTCTAGTAGATAGATAAGTAAAGGAGAATGCCATAAAGCAGGTCGTAGTTGCGTCTTACTATTTTGTTTTCAAATTTGGGCATTGTCCTCTACTAATTGGAATTCAAGAAAAGTCTAGTTTTTAGCGAAAACTGTTATAGACTGCTGCACCAATGAAACGCTCTGTACATGAAATAGTTTTAATAGCCTGAGAGTTTTTTTTTTTGCAAATTCTCATAATATTATCGTTCGTGTGAATAACCATAATACGAAAACTTAAAAAAACCTTTTCTTTTTTACAATTTTTTTTGAAGTAAAACTTCTTTAGGCGCGACTAGGGAGTAACTCAGATTTTTTTTCTGACGGAAGTAACGCTTACTATATTTAAAAATGGAACGATCTTATACTCAAAAGCATGGCAACCAAGGAGCCAACTTATCAAAGGTTTTATTTAAATATCGAATTGGCTTGCAAATAGAAAGCAGTTTATTGAAAAAAAAACAAATGAACTCATCAACGCGAGAAAAAATATTGTTGTTTGTGTGCATCATTGATTTTGAAAATTTTAATTCATTTCCTCGCATTATTTGCATGCCGTTTTTAGTAGGCGAAAGAACTATGTTTGTGTTATAAAATCTGTAAAACACCATATTTCAGGTAAATAAAGTCAAAGTCAAAGTTTTTGAAGTAAAACTTCTTTAGGCGCGACTAGGGAGTAACTCAGATTTTTTTGAAAATCTCTAAATATACTTGTTTATTTATTACTTTTAAAATAAGTAAATTAAAAGAAAAAGAATTTTTACTTCAATCGCGCGTAAAGGTTACACGCACACATTTGTTTTTTTTTTCATTTTATGAATTAATTAGATTCGATCTGTTATTCTATAGTAGAAGCTTTCTATCCGAGAAACAATTTTTAAAATTGGACGACCTACTACATCCAAGCATACAAACTTTACCTCTTAAAAATTATTATTAGTATAGATATAATTGAGTATTTGGCACCCATTAGTTCTCCCAATTAAAACTCATTCTCCCTCTTAAACCCTTACAACCCTTATCGATTCCCAAAAATCCTTTACCATCCGATACAAAACATCAGAGGCTCCCATTAGGAAGCCTCCTAAAGGCTGACATTAGGGAAGGCCGAAGGGTGTGCATGACCGATGGAGCCAATAAGTCAGGCCGTATTAACACTCTATATTATAATGGGTCACGTATGAATAATGGTCAAAGGAAATTTCGTCTATTACAGAGGATTCTGTGATTTCGATGATGTTTTGAGTATGTGAGGGAGTTGGGTGTTCTCATGTGTAGCGTGTTTTGAGAGACTGTTTAGTATAAAGGGTGTAAACAGACTCTTAACGAAACCGAAAGGCACTTGTTCTCCCCGTCATTGTGATCATTTTTTTGTTCTAGACCATAGCTGGGAACCTTCTAGTTACGGAGATATTGGGGGTCAAAGTTCCGACTTTTTCACAAGTTTTTTTTTAAATACATGTTTTTAAAGTAGGATTTTACTTTAAACACCTCCAGGACCCCCTTACTATTAAATCCATCCATCAGCACAATGTTTTGAGTGCGGTAAATTGAGACCTACCGTAAAACGTGATTTTTCAGCCCAAAAAAAAAAGTTGTTTCCCAGCACTAATTTTTGCGTAAAGTTACTTAGTTTGATGTACATAATGCTTGGTTAACGGCTTCGTGAAGAGTCTGTTTACACCCTGTATAAGCTTCTTTTGGGTTAGCAGTTAGCTCGTTCCATCGTCGAGCTGATCTCTTCTCAGGACAAGATTGAGATCAAGAGTAGGTAGGTCTATTTAAAACTTTCTAATTTTTTTATTTTTATTTTTCATATAAATATATACAATAAATATAATTATGTATATTCTGAGAAGGCAAAGATCTTTTGCTGATGATTTGATAAGAAATATAATGATTTTCGGGGAAATATTGAGGTCATTATTAGTTTAATTACGAGTAAAATCTTGTGATATTTCAGTTTTGCACGAGAAAAAATATTTATGTCATGCACAAAAAAGGTGGCAGGAGGGTCACATACGTTTCAGGGCTGCGGGACTGTCCCAGGGCTGCTCGAAAGAGATACCGTAGCCCTGGAACACAAAGGGCAAGGAACGAACATGGATGGGTTTTAGTCAGTACAAGTCTAACACTTCCTTCAGCTCCGCCCAGAGCGGGAGCAGTCATTTGATCATTTCCCATCTTAAAAAAAAACCGTCGCATACGTTCAGTTTACAGACTCGAGGCTGCTATCAAAAAATTATTATAAATACCCAATAACACAGCCAAATCTGCAAATCGATCTTATTACAAAACCCGCCACTGAGACGCGCTCTCGTCAAACAACAATCTAATTCACAAATACGATTCCTGACACCAAAACTTAAGACAAACACAACCCAACGAAAAATGCAAACAACTATCAATCACTAACCGCATACATATACGGCTAACCCTTTAGTGTCCATCGCATCGTACGTCATTTATTACTACGCAAATCCTCCAAGCTCCTTCCCTGATATCTCTTATTTATTGTCAAAATGCCAACTGGGATGAAGCGAGAACTATTTGTCATTGACAAAGCTTTTTGGATATGTGCGACCCTTGGATATTGGGAGTCTTGGGGCTGAGTCGGATGTGGATGTTACATGATGTTTTGGTATTCGGATATTGTATTTTTTAAGGGTCATTCTGGGGAATGTTTTGAGTAATTGTTTAGGTGAGCGGGTAACTAGAGGGCCTAGGATATTGTGAAAAATATCAACGACAGCGGTGATAGTTAAAAAATCTGAACTAAGAATTGAATTGGCATAAGCTACTGAAAAGTTTACGTCAATCCTGTTTTATCATTACATAACGTCACGCATGTAATCCCAGAAGGGTTAGGCAGAGGTTTACCTAATAGTATACCCACATTTCGCCAGTTATGTTTCAGCCCACGTAATAAGTGGCGAGCCGATTGCCATCAAACGGGCACAAATCCGGACTCCATGGCTGCTACTGAAAAATTCCTGATCAAAATACCCAATAAGACTTTGCCCGACCTGGGAATCGAACCCAGGACCTCATGCTCAGCAGTCGCGCTTGCGAACACTATACACACGAGGCTGTCAATCTTGTTCAAAGTCAATTAGTAATCAAAAAACTTACTTTTCTCACCTTCAGAAAGCAAAAACTAATTTATTTAAAGTATTGTAACGTTTGACATAATTGAATACCAGCTTACAATTTTGGTAGTATCCTAATGTAGTTTGTACGGCGTTCTACACTACCAAATTATACGCCTTTAAAGTTGAACTCTTTATTATATTTTATACTTTAAATCAATTACTACATCTTAATTTCATAGATATTTTCTATCTGTCCTTCTTCTTCTGTCTTCTTCATTTTTATTCCTCTTTTCCATTCTAAAGTATTTATTTTATTAACCTGCCAGTATCAATCAGCTGCCAGAACGATATACCATCATAGGACCTATACAGTAATAAGGAAGTAACAAGATGAAGATAAGATGACAGTCACTTATATTAAAATACTGAAGTTCAGCAACATCTCGATATAGGTACTGAGAGGCGTCATTCTCTTGCCTGTATCCCAATTAATTTGAAATCGGCGGCTTTCCTCAAAACATTTTCCTGATCTCTCTTTTCTAGAAAATGAGGCAAACCCTTACAGTGAATCAACCAATTTCTTCATCAATTCCGCATATAATTACGTCAAAATCGTAAGCAGCTACCTCCAGTAAGTTAGGGGTGGCCAATGTCCTATTTCTCGATCAGATAAGACGTGTATTTAAGTAATGGCAGCCTGGATATTGAACGTCAAGCCTTGGACGGGAGGAGGCGTCCGGTTTTTGAACGATTGTCATCTGTTGATGACTGCTAGGGTTGGCACTGCTAATGATCGGTGTTGAGGTAATATTTGTTAGTAAAAACCAAATTATGAGTGTAAATCAAAACCATGTTAGAGGATTTTTGACGTTTCTTTGATTGTTAGAAGCATTTGTGTCACACTGCATAAAGTAGATTATTTCTGCACAAAGTAAATTCTTTTAGTGTCTTTAAAGTACGCAATGGATTTAAATATATTTTCTTCATCATTTAAATGAACTATTCCGGAAGATTTATGTGCATATTATAATGATATTAAACTGTAAAATAATGAAAAAACCTGATTCTTTGACAAGTCATTATAACTTTGTGTACCAAGGGCGGATAGGAAGAATCTATTGATAGGATGACAATTAATTAAACTAAATAAGTAAATAATCTGAATCGTCATCCTTGTATAATTTAAATCCTCTTGTTCAGGATAAAAAAATGAAAATAGAAGATAACAACACCAATTGCTGGGTTTGTATATTTTATTCGCTTCTAAAATAATCTGATACTTTCAATTGACCAATCAATCCAAAGAAGCCTTCCACCAGACTATTACTTTCCAACCTTCCTCACCACATAAACGCCTCTCCATTAAGAGAACCCACAGCCGCCAATTCCGCCCGATTTACTAAACCAAACCCGAACCCTTTCAGTTTAAAAAACAATTTATTTTCCTCGCCAAAAAAAAGAAGCCGAAGAATTTTCGCCGATAAATATTTGTTGTTGGCAACCCTGGAATTGCAAGCATGTCATGTCCGAGCCCTTTTCAAAATGGCTGTCAACTCCGTAGGGTGGCGGTCAGTGTCCCGGGTTGTGTCTGTTCGCAGAATTATATTATTTATTGATATGCTTGTACGTGTGTGTTTGGTAAGTAATTTTGGCAGAAGGATGTGACGTCTTCCTCTGTGTAGTGAAGTTTTGTTTATGAAGGTAGACATGTCGGGAAATGTCAGGAAAAATTTTCATTGAACCGTATTTGAGAAGTTTTTCATAAATGATTTTATTTTTTAACTTTACTAGTTTAATGGCATGCCTCTTTGAGTCACACTTAATCAGATGACTTTATAAATAAAACAATTGGACATTTTGTTTAGTTAGGGTTTAATTATTATGAAAAAAAATATTTTCCGAAAATACCAAAAAAAGCTTTTAAGGAATAAGGGGGCTAGTTTACTAACCAGCATGGCGGTTTTCACAATACACGGTCAACAATGACTTTAAATGTGGAAATATTTTTAAACAACCTAGAATAGGTGGTTATCAAACTAACCACCAAAACTAAAAGAGTTAAAGTCTATTTAAACAAACTAACGTATTATGAAAAATCTTTACTGTGTAAAGAGTTTTTCTTTCTCCCTTTCAAATTGCCATAATTTCATGTCCAACGTCTTACTGCACCTATTAATTCACTCATCCTGTCGTTATAGGACCACAGCTAAATTGGACTTAGAAAGAAACTTCACAATACCTGCTTTTTCGGCCCGATCCTCGCATCCCCGCTATTGTCTCAATAACTCCTGCATATTAATACTTACAGCGTTCAGCGAACTAAACAAAAACATAACTGCCACCCATCCAACAATAAACACATACAACTTCCTCAATATTTATGAAACAACTCATTAACTTTGCATTACCGTTAACACATCACTCGACACTACCAATCAAAGCCGATACACAAATAAATTATGGACATCACTAAACGCTAGTGAGGGGCGTTCGACATCGATGTCTGCGGTCAGGATCGCGTTTGGCTTACATTATTAATGATTCATTTAGTTCACACTAACCAGGCGGCTCTGCTGATCCCTTTGGGTTTTGAGTAGGGATGTGGTAGGTTTTGTGGTTTTGTCGATAGATAGTTTGTTCGATGAATTTGTGTTGACTTTAGTACCGGGTAGAAAACTTTTGTAATTTCCAGTAAAAAAACATTTTGGTGCAGGATAAATTAGAATGTAATTCTAATTTAGTCAAGCATATTGAATGATTGTTAATAAATTAAATAAGCGTGTTAACCTTTTAATTGAACTGTTTAAGTTTTAGGTGATTATTTTAATTAAAAGAATTTAATATGAATCCGTCCATAAAGTCCATAAAGAATGTTAGAGGAAGCACCTAGAACTTTGTAAATTCAATAACTAACGCGTTTTTTTCCCGTGCGATTGGCTGAAACTACAGGGCTCCTACATGTTAGGTCTATAAGAGAGATCAACCTTATGACGACACTTATACAATACACCTAAAAGAAGAAGTCAAATTACAGTTTATCGATTTCGATAAACGACTTCACACACACATCCCTAAACTGATGTTTAGTCAGTGCAATCGGCGATCTGATTAATAGTGCTCCCGCGAAATGTTTAATCTTTCGAAGCTACTCTAGTCGGGACCCTTTGCTCGATGACGGAGCTACAACACATATATTATGCATTAAACTATCGATTGTTTGCTGTACAACACTTAGGGCCAAGTTCACCGACAACGTAACGGTCTGATTATCTGAAAACAGCTGATTAACGTGAATTTTCGTGTTCCCGAAAGCAAAGCTGATGATTAAACTCGGTAATCAACTGTTATCGCTAATTCAATGTCGGTGAACATGGCCCTTAATCATAAGATTTCCTTTTTTGAACACAAAAATTCATGGTAAACAGCTGTTTTCAGAGAATCAGACCGTTATGTTGTCGGTGAACTTGACCCTTAATGTGTGAGAGTTTAGATCTTGATTATTGTTTGTAAACTAGAATTTTAGGTTGTTCTTCTAGTTATTAGCACTGGTACTACCAATTCCAATCACTATCAGTAAAGCTTGGTTTTCACAGGCCCAGTAGCTGGTGGACAGTGAAGGACAGTCACTGTTTGGCAGCTACTGGGTCCGTGGAAACAAAGTTGAGCCAGTACTAACCGGTCAGTTGCTGTCGGTCAGCTACTTCAATTTTTTTTTGTTTCTACTGTCCACTGACCTTCCCCCACTCCCACAAGGACAGCTACTGGGTCGTCTCTCGCTCCATACGAACGCAACTCAATGGGTCAGAAACACCTGGCCAGAACTAGTAACACAGTAGCTGTGTACTGCTGTCTCCTATGCAGACCCAGTAGTGAGAACACGTCGGGACAGTACTGTATAGACAGCAGAATGTACAGTTACTGACTATTGGGTGGTCAGAAACTGGGCCTGTGAAAACCAGGCTTGACAGACATCATCAAATCTTTCATACAGCGCCTATGATTTTCTTTTCAGGTGATTTTTGTTTTTTTTTTATATTTTGAGGAAACTGGCATTCTCTAGAACTAAAAATACAAGACATTCACTAACGTGGATAGTGGTGAACTATCGCTCAAAGAGGAATGCCTGTGTCCGAAGTGGTAGGTACACTATAGGCTGATTATGTAATATGTTACCTATGTAAGCTAAAGAGTTAGATGAATCGACGTCCTTTAAAAAACTGAAACTGGGGGGTATCCCTCAAAGCGCAACTGTTCTTAAGCGCAACCAACAGACTAAGTGCAACTAAATTAATCCTCGAAGCGCTACCATTTGAACAATTCGAATTTGTGAGCGCAACTAATGATTACGCTTCCAGGAATAATTAAGTTGCGCTAAGTTAGTTGCGCTTAAAAACAGTTGCGCTCTGCGCAGTGTAACTGGCTAGGACAGACTGAATGCGGAACACAGAACCAGAAAGAGCAGTACCTAGCCGTGGACTGCTACAGGCTAAGTTCATTGATTGACGTTCCGTCTCATACTTCTCTTCAGCAACCATAATTTCAGACAGTCAATTGTTTTACCGAATTCAGCACAAAAAGTCGTGTAGACACGCGTATTAAGTTTCAAATGATTAGACAAACATCACGGCGTCTTGTTAGACTTGGGATCAAACGGCGGGGTGCGCCAAACATGGGGTATCTTCGGCTACCCCTCTTGAGGTTGAGGAGCGGTAAGTTGGCGCTTTCGAAATGGATTTATTTTGTGAAAACTGTGTGCGATGAGTGATAGAACTTAGAATGAAGTTAAAGCTTGGTTGAAAAACAAAAATACAATATAAATACCTGATGTATGCAAATGCAATTCTGTATGTTGAATATGAGGCAATGCATATTGTCGTTTCTTACTTAAACTTAAACAACATTTATATTAAAAAGTGTTTTTTAATGTTGTATTGGTGTTCCAGCCTGTTGCCAGTTGTACCAGCCTGTCTTATCAAAGGGTAACGTGTTACCCACAAACTGATAACTATAATTTTGCTGCATTCGGTTAAACTTGGAACTGACCCCAACATTAAACATCTAAGTGTACAATTAAATACCCATTCATTTAAAAACAGATTTTAATTTCACTTTTTTTTTTAAACTACCATCGATTCATCCATCAGAAGCTCATAATTTCCCAAGTATTTTTCTTTAAACTCAGAGCGCCATCTTACCGCCCCGATTTGTTCAGACAATCGGGAGTCTTACCAATGTTTTCTTTGTTCGAACCGTGGCAAATATTTGAGCTAATTATACGCCTGATTTAACACTCGCGTTCAATTTACAAGCATTTGTCTTTCCTAACAATGGTTGTTCCTTGTTACACCAGAGGGAAGTTTATCACGCTTTTTTAGAAGAAGTTTTTCATGGAAATTCTATGGCCTTTTTGGGAAACTGTTTGATTTGAGATTTTTAACCAGTGGCGCACCAATTAAACCTTGTTTGAACTGTCAAGTGTCACAAGTGTCACTTATGTCATTGTCAATAATGTCAATTTGGCAGTTAAGCGTTTTTTATTGCTGGGTACCGTAGTACCCGCTGGCGTTTGAGAGAAAGTCTTGTATTAGACCACTGTGTATATCTTACTTACTTACTTATAAATGCGGAAGTTTGTGAGGAGGAATGGATGAATGTTTGTTACTCTTTCACGCCAAAACTACTGAACAGATTTGGATGAAAGTTTGCAAACGGATAGTTTATAACCCGGTTTAACACAAAGGATACTTTTTATTCCGATAGCATAATCCTGTGGGACAATAACCAACCTCAATGCTAGCGAAACCGCTGGCATAAACTAGTAGATAATAAAATATTGTTTTAATAAAGATATGATAGTTGACAAGTTATTTTTAGATTTTCTTTTATCAAGCAAGAAACTCAAGAGAGCGATAATTTAAAGATATTATATTTGAGGTTTTGCAGGTACCGAAATACATTGAATACAATACAGTACATAAAATAGAAATTTGTTTATATACTGGCTTAGTATGAGGCTTATAGCTTCTGGGCCAGAGGCGACTAAGGGGCTACAAATGGACCTATCAGAAATCTGATATTATCAAACTACAAGGATAAATAGCCCCTTAGTATCATTGATCATTGAGGGTAACATTTGCATCAGGGCTGCGGGACTGTTCGAAAGAGATACCGCGGCTCTGGAACACAAAGGGCCAGGAAGGAACATGGATGGGTTTTAGTCAGTACAAGTCTGACACTCCCTTCCGCTCTGCCCAGAGCGGGAGAAGTCATGTGATGATTTCCCATCAGAAAAAAATAAGGGTAGCATTTGCATATTGCATAGTGAATTTCATTTAAATTGAATCTTTCATTATAGAAGAACGTGTGTTAGAAAGAATAGAAAGTTTTCTTATTTTTAAACGACGTGCGTTTTATTACGAAAATAAATCTAAAAATAATACCAAAAATTCAATATAACAAAAATACTAACCCTAAAATGCCGCATCATTTGTCACAGTAACTTTCAATAAGGGTACAATGTACCAACTTCATATCATACCTCAAAAAATATTCCAATATTATGATTTATGACATAATACCGAATGGCATGTGACTATTTGCGTCAGCCAATATAAACAGACCTCTACATTTGTGATGGGTACCTTAAAATGTGGGTTTATGTTCGTTGGTTTATATTAAGATAAATATTTTTTCTCCCCTAAGGTATGCAAAAATGTCGCTCAGATATGCCCCGTTCGGGATAATACTAAAATAGCGGGAAGCAGTTTTTGTTCATATAAATCTTCAATAGACTTAATACACTGGAGTGCTATTGGATTTTGGTGAAAAAAGGGTAAATAGAAAAAGGGAATAAAATGTTTCATATTTTTTATTACAAAGCTGTAAAAAAATGGTGTGTTCTGGAAGGCTATTTGTATGCATTTCGTAATGAAAGCATAAAAACAAAAATTATGCGTCAGTTTTTCTTCGGTTTTTCTTACTTCCGATATCAATCTATGTTAAATTTTATAAAGAAAAAGGTTGCAGCATCCTTGTTTATTGTCGAAATGAAGCAGACAAATGAGAAGAAGAGAGATTCAAATAGGAGAAAATTTTTAACTAATTGAAATGGGTGGAACACAGTAGGTGTCGTCAGAGGCCACTAAGGGCTTACCAGAGAATGGGCAGCAGCGTTCTCTGTGCCTTTGTAACAACCGTACTGCGATCGCCAACCCGCCTGCCAAGCGTGGCGATTATGGTAAAATCTTCACTTTGGGGGAGGCCTATATCCAGCAATGGACGTCTTTCGGTTGAAATGTTGATGTGTAATTTATGAAATAAGTGATTAGAAATTAAGAGTCACACACACTAACGCACACACACACACACCAACACACACACACACACGATACGTCACACGACGACGATGTTGACGACAACGACGACGTCGTGTGTGACACTTTGAAACCCAGAACTAATCGCTAAATCACTGTCGGACTTTTTTTTTTTGCTTTTGCAAAAATTTCTAATAACTACATGCTAGGCTAGTATTTTGTTCAGTTTTGCTTGGATTGATTTAATGAAACCAATTATTTTAATAGCCAATTATAATCTACTACCATCATCAAAAATCCCAAACAAAACAAAACACAGCGCTCTCGATCACTTCTAAGCCTACAGTTAAAATATTACATGTACCATACAAATATAAAGCGAATATGTGCGTTATTTATTAGGTGCGAAATACTTTGATAAATCACCACCTTCTCGAGGGGTACAAATGTACCTACCCCCTTCGCATTGTAAGGGTTAAAATTGCTCTGACTATAGAAATACGAGTGTGTATAAGAAATATATCGTAGTATTAGAGACAAATAATATGATTGGAGAAAATTGGTGTGTTTCATATTTTCTTATCAGTTGATGTACAGGCTTTCTTCTTTTGTTTGTTTTTGGGGTAGAACTTTGTGGGGTAGGCAGACTTCCTGGTTAAGGTAATCATTCGTATTGTTTTTCGTACATATTAAAACATCACACCCTCATTCGCTAAATAGATAAGCAGAGGTGGTACGCTGAAGTTTGGGAGAGGCTTAGATATGTCCAGCAGTGAACTAATATAGACATAGTTGATTAAACGGAGGTCCCATTTCCCACACTGTGCCAAACTTACATATTTTTTTACGTACGAAGATAAACACAAATTGTTATTAAAAGACTCTTTTATCTCTGATGTGAAGTAATTAATCAACACAGGTTACAGCTAATAGCATGGCCGCTCACTAGAATAGCTGTCATCAAACTGCAGGTCAGTTTTGGAAAAGGCTTTATTCTGAATCGCTCATTGTTATCACATTGGAAATACAGAAATCTCAAGAAAGACGCAATTTCCTTATATAGTCTTAGTAACGTAACTGTGGTAGTAACGTCCAATACAAGACAGTACCCCATAATATGCCACATCTGCAATAAAACGGTTAGTTACTACAGTGAGTACACAAAACGTAAGGGCTTGAGCAGGCAACACGCTCTGGACCGACGCTCTAATTGTTCTAACAAAGTGACAATCTATCAGCGTTAATGAAGGTTGAAAAGTCAAAAGTATATATGATATTGACATTAGCTACCGAAACGCTTATAAAAAAAACAACAATAATAAAAAGCTTAACTGTTCAAGAGAGTATTACACAAGCTGAATATCACTAGCCTCCATACTAGGACTCCCTGTGTTGTGGAAACTAGTCTCCTTCGTCTTACAAGATAAAAAGCATCGCACAGGTAAGATTTCTTAGGCTACAGTTAAAATTGTCAATCCTGTAGCAATTCGAAATGTTTTGAAAGCAAGTCAAGGTAGCAAGAAAGAGTTTAATCCGGTACCCACAATAAGCATTGGTGAGATGCGGGTATAGGGCAGCATGGTCCTCGCTCTTTTGACACTCAAATTGACATTGTCCAAAAGGGGCTCGTAAAATTCTCGGTGGTAATTATAATAGAAAAAAAAAGTGTGTGTGGCGTATAAAACTAAAATGTTGACTAGCTAACTTTAGGGTGTATGTTGACTAGCTAACTTCAGGGTGTATGTTGACTAGCTAAATTCAGGGTGTCGGTTTCTCGTGACGGTGTCAAAAAAGAATCGCGCGCATCGTAAAAATGTACTCTCATCATTTTTCCCTAACGCGCTAAAAGAAGTATAACTTCAAAAATTCGACTATAGCCAGGCATTATAAAATAGAAACAATCCATTAGCTACGTATCTCTCCAAAAATGACAAATGACAATCAATATATCCCAATTTTCACACCCAGCCCACTACTTCAACCCACACGAAAAACCCACAATTACAGACGAAAACAGTGCAAATAAAACATCAATACACGATGATAAAGTACACAAAACACAGGGTACCCACCCCTCGGGGACAGGGGGAGTTCTAAGAATAAATGCCCTACATAAACCGGAGTGCTAGAAAATGTACGTGAGCGTTCTTAGCACACCATATGCGAGGATTTATATAGAGGTGGTAATGCGAAAGTTTTTGGATTTGTGTGAACAACTGTGGTTGGAATTGTGGTGTATTCTTAGTCTAATTAGATCTAAAATCCCACCACCAACTTACTGTTAGGGTTGATCAGTAAATCTCTTGTATGATAGTTACATTTAGTGTCAGGATTGCTTACATGTTCTTATAAGGTTCCAGAAAGTACCTTGTACAAAAAAAAAAAAACATAAGTGCAATTCTCACGTGGTAGAAGTGAAACCTTCAAAAATGTTGGCTTCAAGATAAACACTGTATAATGCTTAATAACTTATTTTTTCCCACGTTAAATCTTATGAATTTATATGTCTAACTCTTTTTATTGTCGCTTTTTTGTTTCATCGACTTTCAAATAACAACGATGCTAAAGAAGTTTTCACTTCAAAAAACATTGCAACAAGTAAGCTCGCACTATACTTTGCCTGAAAAAAACGTCAATCCTAATTTGTATAACACTATTACGTTCCATCTAGTATTATTTTATCATCTGCCTAGCCTTTTCCCAACTATGTTGGGGACGGCTAATACCCAGTTAGTACTAGGTAATACAATACCCCTTCGTAAGACTGGTTGTCAGACTTTCGGACCACTGAGTACCTGTAACGACTGTCAAAGCTCTACAAATAATAGTCGGGACCAACGATCATCTTGCATTATTTCATCATCATCATCATAATTTCAGCCAAAAGACGTTCACTGCTGGACATAGGCTTCCCCCTAGTGTCGCCACATTGACCGGTCCCGTGCGACTCGTATCCAGCGGATCCTCGCAACCTTCACCGAACCGAAGACTTTGCGTTGGAATTGGAAGGCCTCCCACTAGGTGGACCGATGACCTGGTGAAGGTTGTATTATTTACTGTATATTATTTATTTTTCCGGAAACCTCATGCGTTTCAACAGCTCCACATGAATATCGAACGTCTCGTTACAAAGACGGTTTTCTGTGGCGTAACGCGCGAGTATCGCATTATATCATTTATAAACAAAATGTGTTAAAATAAATCGCTACGTCGCGCCAGGAGCCTCAGATACGCGGTTTTAATGGCCACACACGATGTGTATATATTTTATGTCGTCGTTTATTTGGGGATCATTTTCGAGATGATTTGAGTATGAAATGAAAACTGTTTCTGTGGTTGTATCTGAGAATTTTGCTTTTGTGTTTGATTTAAAGTAGGTAATTTTATTTTAATCTGGAATCTAAAGCCTTTATTAAAACCTACAGGAAATAGTATGAATGTAAAACAGTACCAGGTTACAATGGTTTCATATAACATAACATAACATAACATAACGCTGTAACCCCGAAGGGTTAGGCAGAAGTGTACCTAATAGTACATCCACATTTCGCCAGTTATGTTTTTAAGTCCCACGTAATACGGGGCGAGCCTATTGCCATGAACCGGGCACAAATCTAGACTCCGTAGCTGCTATTGAGAAATTCCTGATGGAAAAACCCAGTAGCACTTTGCCCGACCCGGGAATCGAACCCAGGTTGGTTTCACATCAATACAGAAAAAATAACTGTCACATCAAAATTAGTTTCAAAGGCGTTGAAAAGCCTCCAGAGCTTCTTGCCATAGAAGACCAAAATCTCCCAGCCCATCGTAGACTACGCTGCTGTCTGTTATGGATGCCACCGAGGAGGTTTTAAATAAACTAGAGCATTTGCAAAACATCTACAATCGTTTTGATTTTTACCTCAAAAAGTATCATGTTTCAAACTCTTAGCTCCCAATTCGACTTCGCAGGAACTCTCGGATATTGTGTCTGCCATTTAACATCCTTCATAACCCTATTGAATTGTATAACGGGCTAGTGTCCGCAACTCCACGTCTAAGTGCGTATTTTGCGGCATCTTCATAACCCTGAAAAGCCATCATAGTTCATAAACTTTTTCATATAAAACTTTTACAAGAACCGCGATTTTGATGTGAAAGATAACTAAAACCGATTAACAATCACACCACCCTCATGCCGTAACACAATGGCACCCGCCCGACACATTGCCGGTCGAAACAATGGCGGTTGCTACAATTTTCTTCCACATCCTGACGTCGGTACAGTCACAAGTACTAACATAATACACTTGGCAAAGTTCTATAGCGTTTTTCAAAGGTTTCAGCTTTTTTAATCTGTTTCATAGTAATTTGCCATGTTATTACGTTATACGGCTCTGTAAATTTTGAAGTGTCAACTGTCAACTATCAGCCTACCTTAATATCACTGCATTTGTTTACACAGCCAACTGATGTCATGACCACAGAGCAATATGGCGTCCACTGCGTCCAGCGTTTTCGTCAAATTACGCGCAAAATTTAAATGCATTTTTATGGCACTTAATGCGATTGAATAAAAAAAATTGAGATTTTTTTTATTCAAGGTTCATTAGCACTATAGAATTTAATTAAGACACTTTCCAAAAATGGGTGTAATACCCTATAATAATAATAATAATATCCTGGGACAACCAACACACCGCCATCTGATCCCAAACTAGGCAGAGCCTGTACTATGGCAACCAGACAACTGATAAACATACTTATATATTTATAAATACATACATATTATAGATAAATTATACACCCAGATACAGAACAAATAATCGTACTCATCGCACAAATATTTGTCCTGTGTGGGAATCGAACCCACGACCTCCGACTTCCAAACACACGACAACATTAAATATAGTAATCAAAATCAAATCAAATCAAAATAGGAACGATTAATGGACTGTATGAAGTATGATATGGCTAGAAAGGATGACTGCTGAGATGACGAGTGATAGAGATGTATGGAAGAAGAAGACATGCTGCGCCGATCCCAAATGAATTGGGATAAGCCAAGGGCAGGAGACTGATGATAATGATGAGATCTGTAGAGGTAGCAACTTACTGGTCATACAAGATTTGAGTTGTTTAATGATGTTTATTCTGTAAATTGGTATATACAGGAACTTTTACTCATCAGTTTTTTTCTATTCGGGTAGTCTGTCAACAAACACCAGACAACAGAGTGTCTTTTAAAGACCAGACATAATCTCAATAATACCAGACAAAGACCAGACATAATCTCGAGACATGAAAGTAGAATTAATGCTGTGGAAATGCGTTCCTTGCGAAGCATGTGGGGTTATACGGAAACGTTGCGGCTTAAAAGAAGATGTAGTGACAAAAATTGAAAAAAGTATGCTTAGATGGTTTGGTCATGTGGAGAGGATGAGTGAAAGGCGACTAACAAAAGGTATTTACAAGGCAGATGTGAGTGGCAACGCCGGGAGGGGACGCCCTAGAAGAACATACGCTGACCTCATTGGTGAGGTTCTTCAGAAAGGTCAGGTGCGTAGTACTCGCAACCGGCGTGCGTGTATGACCAGATGTATGAACGTGGACGAGGCAAAAGGAGTATGTAAGGATCGTAGCAGGTGGCGTTCTGTGGTTTCTGCCTACCCCCATGGGAAAAGGGCGTGAGTTTATGTATGTATGTGTACATAATCTCAATGAAGACATATGAAGACCATGCAGATGCCTGAGATGATGTTGTGAAACAAAGAAGAAGTGGCCGTGACTGTACTCACAGTGTTACCTAGGTGGTTCGACAGGCCACCCGGAGCTAGAAAGGTGCTCGGCAGTGCGATAGGAAATTGTGCGAAAGCTTAGATTCGTAGCCGTGGGCAGTGACCAGCTAGGTGCCTGGGATAGAATAGGGTGGATCGAGGGGTTGGTTGCATATTATTTTTCTTAAAGTAGGAAGCTAATACAATGTGTCCGGATATGGACTAGCGATATTCTAAATACTTAAATATAAACTATTTTCAAGTTCAAATACACTCAAAGCTTGGGTCCGATCCACTTCCCCGCTATGTGGCAGCCATTCGAAATATTCTCTATGCGTGTACAAAAAAAATCATTACTCTCAAAGTTTGGATCATACTGAGATAAACATAGGCTTATTCGAAAGGCAGCAATATTGTCTACCGTCTACCTCACAAATCAATGTGTTTGCATAAATTAAATAAAAAACAATTAAAGTCGAAAAATGAACCAATTTTTTTTGCAAATCAACAAATAATTGTTAACTTCTGTAAAAACACACCCGACAACTTTTTTTATTTTTTTACTAAATCGACAGATTTTGAGCTAAGCTATTTTACAACATAAAATTTACAACTGTTTGTCTAATATTTTAAGAGTTATTGTTGTTTGAACATAGCGTATGCTCAAGCACATAAGGCCATTGTGGGAACTCTAAACAGGAGATCATTAAAAACGGGGTAGTGTATTGGTATTATATTTATAACTATTTTCAAGTACAAATACACTCAAAGCTTGGGTAGCTTTGAGTACTTGAAAATAGGTGTATTTGTACTTGAAAATAGTTTACATTTAAGTATTTTGAATATCGCTAGTCCGTGTCTGGACACATTGTATAAAAAAAGTGATGCTGTGTATTAAAGTCTAGGGAAAAGAATTGATGTATGTCACGTCATCAGACAAAACATGATCGGATAAAACTGGATAGCCATGACACAAAACCGCCAAAAATGGAGAGATTTAGGAAAAAACCTTTACTCAGCATTGGATGACCAAATGTTAAAGAAGAAGAAGTTTTTTGGCCGATGATCAAGATGAGAAATAATCCTGGAAATGAGAAAAAAGCCAAGCAAATCCAGCTAAAAGTTGCAATGACAGAGATCACTCCTTGCAAATAGAACAAAATAATTTGACCAAAAAGCCAACGTCACGTGGTATTCCCAGGCGGTCACCCATCCAAGTACTAACCACGCCCGATGTTGCTTAACTTCGGTGATCGGAACGAGAACCGGTGTTCTCGACATGGTATGGACGTTGGCGACAGTGCAACTGAAATTACACTTGGCTATCAGTGTATTTGGCAGTTTTCCAACTTGCTTCAGAAGGGCTTTACACAGATGGCTGATTGAGAATCCTTTCTATAATATAGAAGCATTCCTTCAGTTTAAATTTGAATGATTTATATGATTGTACCAAAAATTTGCATGACATTATTTTATGATTGAATATGTTAAGCTACTATATACTGTCATTGTAAGACCTTTTGTAACCATATTTATCGGCAAATAAATCTTTGACTTTGACTTTGACTTTGTATTTATCTCTGTAATAGGTTTATTGAACTTTCGCTGTCAATACATAGATCTGTGCGACACTGTCTCGTTGGTCTAGTGGTCGCAATCGCGACTGCTCAGCATGATGTCGATTCGATTCCCGGGTCGGGAAAACTATTTTTGAGATATTGCATGAGGAATTTCTCAGGAGCAGCCACGGTACCTGGACTTGTACCCGGTTGATGGCAATAGGCTCGCCCCTGAAACATGGGACTTGAACATAACTGGAGAAATATGGGTGTACTATTAGGCCTATCTCTGCCTAACCCTTCGGGGATTACAGACGTAATGTATTGTTACACTTTTTTTTTTGTATGGGAAATCTTCAAATGACTTCTCCCGCTCTGGGCGGAGCGGAATGGAGTGTCAGACTTGTACTGACTAAAACCCATCCATGTTCCTTCCTTGCCCTTTGTGTTCCAAGGCCACAGTATCTTTTTCGAACATTCCCGCAACCCTGGCAGGCATTGTTACACCTGACAATATTTTCCAGGTTTTCAGTTTAGTAGACATAACAATCAAAAATACACCTTAACCCAGAAGTCTTATCCACCCAATTCGTACCGCAACATTCAAAACACTAGAGGCGTTATTACAGGTCGGCACTCGGCGCTCACTATTGAATATCGGACAAAGAGCTCTAATTGTTCGTGTGCTGACACTGCTGCAATGCGGCTCTGGAGACCAGGACTCTCTCCCTATAATATCCGCTTCTGGGAGCTCCATAAATTCTGCGTCTCCAGGAATGGGGGGAATGGGATACTGATTTGTTTGCTAAAGGGAGGCACAGTGGAGATTCAATGGTTTTGAATTAATTTGTGCATTTAACAAGCCTTCGAAAGTGGAGATTTTTAGATTTTCTTACCTGAAAGGTAACCAATGGGACCCTATTACTAAGCTTCCGCTGTCTGTCAGTCCGTCTGTCTGTTTGTCAGCGGGCTGTACCTCATGATCCGGAATAGACAGTTTTCACAGAATTGTTCGGTTGCCGCTATAATAAAAAAATATTAAAGGCGGCCCCCTTTAATATTTTTTTATTATAGCGGCAACCGAACAATTCTGTGAAAACTGTCTATTCCGGATCATGAGGTATCATGAGGTAAAAAAATATTAAAGGCGGCCCCCTTTAATATTTTTTTATTATAGCGGCATACTATGATGGTACGATTGGTACCGAACCTAGTCCGACTCGCACTTGGCCGGTTTTTTTAAACATACGTCTTGCTAAAGTGACATAAAGCGATGTGTATTTAACACAACTTCTTCTATTAGGATCTCATAAAATATTCCTTTTATTTAAAAAAGAAAACGTCAATAAATGGACATAAAGTAGGAGTTTGAAACTTAACGTTGGGAAGCTGGGATGACAACATATTCATTAGCTTAAAAAAATGTGGACAAAACAAATTAATAGAAAAGTAATGTTTTAGATTGACATAAACTACCGAAAATTTTTCGTAAGCCCTGTTATTAAAGTTCTGAAGAAATACAAAACGCTTTGAAAGCAACTGCCACTTTGCATGGGCAGTCAGAGCTGTAACCTATTGGTGATTGATGGCTTACATATTTGCATTAGCTTTTTTCAATTTCTCATGGGAAATTGAAAAAAACTAATGCAAACGTGTAAGCCAATGAGCAAAGAAGACGAAAAAACTGCTAAGCGACATAAATCGTTGTACGTAGCATTTCGGCGGTCAATAAATATTTCTATAATAAGGTACTATTTAGTTCTACTCTTGCATGTACAGTAGGTCATCATCTGCCTAGCCTTTTCCCAACTATGTTGGGGTCGGCTTCCAGTCTAACCGGATGCAGCTGAATACCAGTATATTACATGGAGCGACTGCCTATCTGACCTCCACAACCCAGTTACTACTGGGAAATACGATACCCCTTGGTAAGACTGGTTGTCAGACTTTTTGGGCCACTGACTACTTTAACGACTGTCAAAGATCTTCAAATGACAGCCGGGACCAACGGCTTAACGTGCTTTCCGAGGCACGGAGGAAACTCGGTATGTAATGGGTGGTCACCCATCCACAGACCAACCTAGGCAAGCACGGCTTAACCTAAAGATCGACCCGAGCGGCTGTTATTGTTTAGCCACGAGCTCCTCTACATCCTCTACTCCTCTCTTGTATGTAAAGTAGGTTAAACATTGAATTTCATTGTCGTCTAAAGGCACGCACGGGTCAAGTCGGTATTCCTTTAGCATAGTTGGCCGACCTTAATCTACTTTAGGTATCTGTGGGTCCTTCCAGGTATTTGATTTTACAGGTAACTTGGTGTATTTTAGTTACAGATTACGTATTGGATGCTTTTACAGAATAGTGGCAATTTTTTTTTTAAATTACTGTTACTGTTAGCCTGAGTTATTCAACTGAGCTGGGCATAGGCCTCCACCATGGCCTCCAAATCTTTCGACCCGGCGCCAATTTGGACCACTGGTCGTTGGTTCCATCCAGCTCGTCACGCCACTTCCTGTGAGGTCTATTGTGTCGGCTTCTGACTGTGTCAGGGCTCCACAACGTGGTTATTATAAGCCACAGCTCGTCGGGGCATACGGCATTTTAACTTGAATCATAGAAATATAGCAGTTTGGTAATAAAATCATTAACACTAAGTGAGCATAAGCGGAGACTTCTAAGAGTCCTTTGGCCTGGAGTTGAATAGTTTCAGTTTTGAATTCAATCAGATTATAATTTAACAGAAACATACATAAGTTCACGCCTGTAATCTCCGTAGGGTTAGGCAGAGGTGTACCTAATAGTACACCCACATTTCGCCAGTTATGTTTAAGACCCATGTAATAGGGGGCGAGCCTATTGCCATCAACTGGGCACAAATTCAGACTCAGTGGCTACTGCTACTGAGAAATTCCTGATGGAAAAACCCAATAGCACTTTGCCCGATCTGGGAATTCAACCCAGGACCTCATGCTCAGCAGTCGCGATCTACCAACGAGGCAGTCAATAATATAAATGAAAAAAATCGGTTTTTTTTTAGACTAGTTTTTAATTGTTTTTTTTTATTTAATCTTGAACTTTTTGAACGGAAAGATAACACATAAAAGGAAACCTCAATATTTCGATTTTGAAATGCCCGTTCCAAAACTAGAACTTTTTCGGCGGAGCTGCGTTTATATGGCTCCCTTAATTTACAATGCTTTGCCTAGGTCAATTACTGAAAATAATTGTTAAAAATGTTTGTTATAATTTAAATAATGGAATGAATCAGTTTGGTTATACCTAACGCAATTATAGTTCAAACATTTTCAACCATGACGGCTACTTTTGTGAGGTCTGCCAACTGCTTCACTTTATTACGAAAAGCATCTAATACATGATGATTAACTGAGTTAAGTTAAAGTTATGCGAACTATCGCCCGATGTCCGCTCACAAAGAACTTAGCCACACATCACTTAGCATAACAGTGAGATCAAACGAGCATAGACCTAGCAATGTCTAGACATGTCTTGCGTCCATTATAATGTAGCCTGATTCTTCATGTTGACCTATGGAGTCACAGATCTTCTTCTTCTCCCATATGGACCCGATCTTTGTCGTGTACTTATGTCGTGGCAAAGGTAGTAACGAGCTCATGTTAATTAGTAAGTAGCAAAGGCCCAGAAGGAGATAGCGGAACGAACTCGACTTTTTTCACAAGGATTGGCGAATAACAGCACTGGATACGTCGAAGTAGGGAAGGGACCTTAGCCCTCCAATGGGACACAGATAGCTAATCTTCTATATATATAAAAATCAATAGCTGTTCGTTTATCTCGCTAAAACTCGAGAACGGCTTGACCAATTTGAATAATTCTTTTTTTATTTTGTTATTCCGAATACAGGGAAGGTTCAAAAACAAAAAAAAAAATAGGTAGGTAGGTAGGGTAGGTAGGTAGGGTAGGTGGGTAGGGTAGGGTAGGGTAGGTAGGGTAGGGTAGTCGAAATATTATTTAATTGCATTATGTGACGCAAACGAAGTTGCACGGGTCAATTAGTCTATCTATCTATCTATCTATCTATATATATAAAAACTATATAAAGGGTGTAAACAGACTCTTAACGAAGCCGCAATTCTCCTCGGCATTGCGATAATTTTTTTGTTCTAGACCATATCTGGGAACCTTCTAGTTACGGAGATATTGGAGGTCAAAGTTCCAACTTTTTGACAAGTTTTTTTTTAAATACATGTTTTTAATGTAAGATTTTTACTTTAAACACCCCCAGGACCCTCCTGCTATTTAATCCATCCATCAGCACAATGTTTTGAATGCGTTACATTGAGTCCTACTGTAAAACGTGATTTTTCAGCCCAAAAAAAAAAGTCTTTTCCCAGCACTAATTTTTGCGTAAAGTTACTTAGTTTGATGTACATAATGCTTGGTTGACGGCTTCGTGAAGAGTCTGTTTACACCTCGTATATAAATATCAATTGCTGTTCGTTTGTCTCGCTAAAACTCGAGAACGGCTGGGCCGATTTAGCTGATTTTGGTTTTGAAATGTTTGTCGAAAATATAAAAAAAAAACCGTACTTATACCCACAATTATTAAAATGCATACCACCTTCAGCTCATGCCAACCTGGTACTTTTGCCTCACTGACTTATTCAAACGAGGTAGGCAGGTAGGCAGGTAGAGGTAGGTTGACAAGACAAGACAAGACAAGACATTTATTTATATGTAGAATAATAAAGTTAGGGTAGTATAAAAATAGAATACTAGTCTTTAGATGTCATATTATCAGGCCACTGTCTACTTGTAACGACTGTCAAAAATCTACAATTGACAGCCGGGATCAACGTCTTAACATGCTTTCCGAGACACGCAGCGAAATCGGTATATACTGGGTGGTCACACATCCACGGACCAACGTAGGCAAGCGCGGCGTAACCTAAAGATAGTCCCGAACGGCTGTCATTATTTAGCCACGAGCTCCTCTCTAGGTTAATATTCCATTAGAGTAAAATAAAATAAAGGGGCTGCGCTACCTCTATTCTTTTAACTAGTCTACAATACCCACCCCGCGGCCATATTTCTCTGCGAAGGTCTGTACAAAGGCGATACGTGGCAGAAGCATCGTTTAAAGTTATCTATCCTACTCGCGGGTAGTTAAACAATAGTCTATTACAACTAATAACATGGAGTTCAGCCGACGTGTGGGATCAAAGCGTAGTAAGGTTTACTGACTGACGTTCTTTGCTGGAGAGTTTTTGGAACTATATTTACAACTGGTATTCTAGATAATGTTGATAGTTATAATGTTTTGCGATTGGTTCATAATACATGAGGTTTAGCCTGTGTCTCTATTGGGTGGCCTAAAAATATTATCATGAATAAATATAGTAACTATCAAAACAGTAGTTTGCTGTAGTTTTCATTAATCTCTAGGTCAAGGTGTCACTACAATAAAAAAAAACATCATCATTTAAATGATAAACGAAATCATAATAAATATGGCACATGAAACTTGTAACTCTGTCTACTTCTTCGGAGAACTTAAAATAAATTCGTAAGTATAGCTACAACTTTATTTATATACTATTGAGATTATGCCAATTACAAAATTCAAGGCCTTCAGGTTTCATGTTCAATATTTATTTAATCTTTATAATTTTACCACGCGTAATTTCGGTGACAGTAAAAATCAGTTAATCGTCAATTACCCGACATAGATAATAGGCGATACCTATCTCATTTTGCATCAATTCCCTTTAATTTTTCAACGAGCCTGAGGCAAGCAAGCTCTATAATAAAATCCACCTTATAGATTTCATAAGGAATCACTTGCAGGTAACAATTTTATCAAACAACTGTAAAATCGATATGGCATGACCAATCGATGATGGTACATATGAAAATAAAGGCGCTGTTCCATTGCGGCCTACGGCTACGCTACGTACGAGCACTTGTCGCTTGTCAAAAAACTACATGCTCAAACGACATGCGTTTTGCAACTCAGCAAGATCCAATGCGAATGAAAGAAATTATTTAGAGCATGTGCTACTGTCACCCGACTAGCGACGCAAATGAAACAAGTGACCCATAATCATGTATGTCGCTTAAGCAGGCCATAGACAGTTGCATGTACAGTTTTGCCTGTATAGTTAAACTGTGCATGCATGCATGAAGGTGTTTGGGAGAGAAATTAACAGTTATCAAGCAACCTAGATAATATCGAAGTAAGAATTCTTACCGCAGTCGTACCGCGCAGGCATGTGTGTGGCAGGTCCCATGCGCAGCTCTCAGTTCTCAATTTTTTTCTTTTTTTATGACAAACCCACACACCCACTAAAGCAACCATAACCATGTTACTGGCTTGCAGTTACGTATGTTTCCTCTATCGAACTCGGTTTTGACAAATTTGCGTGCACGTTTAAAATTGTCATGTATAACCTATCATTTATAGCCAGCATTAAGTCAGTCGCGTCGCAAGGCGCATCGTCTAAAGCAGCGAATGGGGCCGTTAGCTTCACTTTGAATGAAAATGTAAGCAGGAGCATCCACTACAACGTACGGCCACGCTACGAACGGAGCCGTGGCCGTGGTCGCAAGGCCCATCCTATGCAGCAGTGGTGTTGTGCCTTTATGGTATAAAGGTAATGATAACATGGGATGATGCTATTACCATGGGGAATCGATGGCTGCAGGCGGTGTCTGTTTGTGGAATATTGTGGAAGTTTTGGAATGTGATAAGGTGTATGAGATTTTTGTGAATTCTATTACAGAGGCTGACAAGTAATTCATTGATTAAAAACTTTTAGGGCTGCATTAATCTGTGAGTGAGATTTGCATTCCATGCATTTCTTTATTTATCAAAAGTTTCTTACAATATTTTTCAAGTTTTTCAATGATGCACTGTTTATACCGCTCTACGCATCAACACCTTACTAATTTCTACCACGGTAATCGTTTTCTTTTTAGTGACCAATGTATTGTAGGAAAAATAAAATAATGAAGTAATTCTTCTTAAATATCACCTGTAATTTTAACAAAAACCTTGTATTAACTTGTTTATACTTAGTTTTTCCAGTTCACCTTTGAAACCTATAAAATAATCACATACACCACCGTAAAAAACTATTCCAAACAAAATCACTTCGCTCACAAACTTTAGCCCTACACTTCCCACTTAACCCACTCCTAAAACTTTACCTTCCAAACTTCACTTGACTTAAAGGTCACTTATCGAAGGGTTGCGGTCTGATCGACCTGTGCGAAGGTCAAGGTAAAAAGGGATGTATTGGGCGAGATCGATGGGTTGTCCGTCGTAGGTTGTTGGCAAATTTATTGGGATAAGGGTTAAATGTTTGATGTGAGGGATGAAAGGTTGCTTTAAGAGTGTTAGGGGTAGTTTTAGTGGCATTTAAGGCTAACTGAACAACCTATTTCGGGTTATTCAGTTTGAAGCTATGATTTTTTACAGTTAAATAAATATCAACCTCTTCTATATCCTTATGTTTTCCGTTTTGAAGATACATTATCTGTATAAGCACTAGAACCTTTACAGAATGCTCAAAATTACCTATTTAGATCGCCTGTCAACAAAGGCCTAGTATACAAATTTGACAACTATTTATGAAAAACGAAAAACATAAGGATATAGATATTTATTTAACTGTAAAAAATCATAGTTTAAAGTCATAAGCCAGAAAGAAAACAGGCGAGAGTGTTATGAAATATCTTTTAAATTGGTCGAATATTGGAGAAGGAAATAGTCGAGAGCTAAACCTCGAATTATGACCGTCATCTCATCAGACACCTCCTTTCTTTCTTCTCACTTTGTGACTATGGATTGAATATTTCGTATTTTTATAAAACTTACAGTTAAATTAAAGAGGCTATTTCTATTATGGAGAGATTTTTTTTTCGAATGGAAAATCATCTAATGACTTGGACCGCTCTGGGCAGAGCGGAAGGGAGTTTCAGACTTGTACTGACTAAAACCCATCCATGTTCCTTCCTTGCCCTTTGTGTTCCAGGGCCGCGGTATCTCTTTCGAAAAGTCCCGCAGCTCTATTATGGAGTCTTAGTTAGGTATTATGGGAACTGCTGATAGAAAGAAATGCTTTTGTCTTGTTTCATTCCAGGGTCACTTTAAAAGTGCCTGTTAATAGTGTAACTGAAATAAATGCCCACTTTGAGTTTCAGGGTCCAGTTTGAGCTACATTATTATCTTTATAAACTGCTTTTTGCACGCTTTCTGTCACCGTCTTGCCATACTTTCTTATTGAAAATAAACTAAGGCTATCATACCTTTCATTGGCAATGACTGTCCTTGATCACTTCATCATTCCAAATCCTAACCAAAAATATCCTTAAAGTCCCCAAACATCGATAATCCGACAAACTCTAAACTCTTCGGAACTTCTTTGTAACACACATAAAAAGTGTCAGTACACGACGTAACCCTCCCAACGCTGTGTGGTACAAAAATCCCCCACGCTCGGTTCGCACCTGTTAACGTATCAATAACAGATATCCCGGTACGGGCCGTCGAACGTCCCGGCACGGAGCTGAAAAACGATAAGTCGATGTAGGGTTGACTCTTGCATTTTCATGAAATAATTTTGTAATTTTCCAAAAATTCGAAAATACTTAAATAGTTTGATAATTAGTAAGAAATGTTTTTGGAAAAAGCTGTGAAAATAAGAATTAGAAAAACAAACATTTTGCTAACCATAAATCTTCAAAATCTACACGACGTTTGCATGCAACTATAACATAACATAACATCACGCCTGTGATCCCCGTAGGGTTAGGCAGAGGTGTACCTAATAGTACACCCACATTTTGCCAGTTATGTTTAAGTCCCATATAATAGGGGGTCAGCTTATTGCCATCAAGCGGGCACAAATCCAGGCTCCGTGGCTGTTACTGAGAAATTCCAGATGAAACAACCCAATAACAATTTAGCCGACTCGGGAATCGAACCCAGGACCTTATGCTCAGCAGTCGCAATTGCGACCACTAGACCAACTAGACAGTTAAGAGGCAATCATACCATCCTTTGTCGTTAAGTTTTATTCGTTCTTGGTTTTAGTAGATACGTCTAGCAGAAGTGTGTAATGATGATCCCTCAGAGTCGACTGAACCAAAAACAAAAGTGAGATACTTAATATCTTGCTTTCACACTGTCCCAGACTTCATCGTTAAATATCAAACAAATCACAACATGCATACGCCATCTTCATCTTTACAACTTTCAGGAAAATCATTTTCCCGACCAAAACTAAAACCAATCAAACTGCCAGCCCTATTCCTGAAGCCGATCAACCTGTTGCGCCGAACATTCGATACCCTTCAATGGCATGCTAGACAAAGTCAGCACGATACGACCGGACCTGAGTGTGAACGAGACGGGACACAAGTGTGAGGGGCCCACTTGAGCCCACACGTTCCGATGGTTTCAGCGGACCTATAAATATATGTTCGAACTTTGGTGTCGATGAGATGGCATGGAAGATGCTCTACTTTGAATTTTCTTGAAAAACCTTCATTTGTTGGACATTCAGGATGCTATTCTGAATGTGTAACTGTTTTAAGCATGTGGCGCTTAGTGATTTTACCACAGTTTATTATTACAATAATTAGCAACATGAATTTGGCGGATCGTGGGTGTACTATTAGATACACCTTGGCCTCACCCTTCGGCGATTATACATGATGACTTCATGATGTATAAACAAAACTTCACGCCTGTACTGAACTTTCAGTGTGCGTAAAAAAACAATTTAAGACGTAATTTAAAAAAATGCCTTAATACTAGTGTTTTAGGATCAGCACGGTTGTACTGATGACATGTGCTCAGCAACTGATGACATAAGCTTCACTTATGTCGACTTAACAATAATAAAACGAATCACATAAAATAACAATACAAATAAATAATCAAACTTGTTGTAATGTTCAAAATCAAAGTCTAAATAATCAACCTCAAAATAAAACTGAAGCAGAGCACCTTACCAACCACTATACCATGAGCAAAAAAACCGCAAAAGCGTCGTAAAAAAAGAATCCTTCGGCCGTCCCGTTCCCGGAAGCTATCGATGTCCGGAGTCTAGGGCCGTCCCGCGCCGGGACTTTATTGAACACCGGGATCGCATTTGCATATCGACAAGTGATTTTAAATTCTCTCCTGTGTCCCGTAATTGATATCCGGGGTTTTAAACGAGAATTGAAGGTGATTTTTTAACCAATGTTCAGTTAAAATTCATTTTTAAATTCTGCTGCATTTTTCCGGTTGATTATTTTTTGTCGGTGAAGTGGAAAATGTGTTGTTTTTATGGATTTTATTGGAAAGCTTAATGCCTGAATATGCATGTGTGATTTTAATCGTTTATTCCGGTTTGGTACAGTTATGGGAATAAAATAAAAGTGACTTGTTCCTTGTCCTTTATTTCTCGTCATGCGCTTTTGCAGTTTGACTGAGATGACGAGTCCTCATCATCTTCATCATCAGCCTATAATGTTCCCACTGCTGGGACACAGGCCTCCTCTCTATGAGAGGGATTGGGCTATAATCCACCACGCGGGCCCAGTGCGGATTGGTAGATGTCACATGTCGATTTCCTCACGATGTTTTCCTTCACCGTTTTTGAGAGCAGTGGTGATGAAATAAATTACACAAAGTAATGCGCCTGCCTGGGTTCGAACCAACGACTTACTGTTCGTAAGTCGGGGTCGCTACCACTGGGCCACCGCTGCTCTCTCAGATGACGAGTTATAGAGAAGTATGGAAGAAGACGACATGCTGAGCCGACCCCAGATGCATTGAGGTAAGTGTAGAAGAATGATGACGATATTGTGCTTTTGCTTTTTCTATAGTGGCAATAAAAATAGTTGAACACAATTTTGCATATATCGAAAATAACAGTGAAAGAACTGTATTTTTTAGACAAGGGACTTAAAACCCTAGCAGCAACAGACCAACAACTTGGCTCCGCGCAAACGGGCCACCGACCACAGTTACTTACCGGTGGTGGTCGCGCGCCACATCCTTTGGTACCACGCAAACGAAGATGGTCAGTGGCTGCCACGAGTGATCGGTGGCCGCCACTAGTAGTCAGTGGCTGCCACTAGTAGTCGGTGGCCGCTACAATTTGTCACACTCCCCTACTGTACAGTCTTACTATGGATTCCGAGACAGAAGGTTTGAGCGCGCTTCTAATAATTCGCCACCGCGGTGGCGAGTCGCGGACACTGAGTCGCGAGTGGACACCACTCGCTACACGCGTGCGGTGATTCCAAACAAAACGTTTTAAAAATCATGTAAACAGCTTTTCGCCAGCCACTGGTGGTTGTGGAAAGTGGCACGTTTGTGAGGAGCCTAATGCACCGTGAATAAAAATCAAAGTGATTTTGACAGTAATGCCATATCAGAGACAAATTACTGGAAAGAATTGTCCTATCAACACACACAACTCTATGGTATACACTCCGAGTAGCATAACACATTCTTCATAATCATTTATCAAAAAGAACACACCATGGAAAATATAACGAAAAACATTATTAGCTGAATTATATCTCATCTGATCAGAAGGCATTAGCCTTTTGGACGCGTTCCAGATCGCCATGAAGACATTGCTTACTAAGTTTTGCTGTAAAGAGAATTTTATACAAAAGTAAACACGGCCATTAAAGAAACTTTCATTTGAAAACTGTGGATATGAATGATTACTTCCAGAACTGATATTCATTTTGGAAATTGGTTAGAAATAACAATTGTACAAGCCATTTTTTAAATTAAATTAGATAATAACGGTCGATACTGGTCCAAGTTGCTTTTAAAATCCATACAATTTATAAAATGTAATGGTCAAATCAGGTCAGGACCATGTAGATGTACGTAGTGCTAGTAAAGAATTATTAAAATTAACCCATAAATACCGATTGCAATGTTTACAAGGAACTTGTTATAATTGAGAAATAGCCAGTGCACGCCTATCGTGCGCTGTATTAAAGATGGACCTAAGCTGGTCAGGAACCTCGAGAGATTGATCGAAAAAGAAGAATTTTTCGGTCAATATTTTTTTGGTCCTCATTCTTTTGAAAACCATCCCTTTTTTTTTTACGGATGGGAAATCATCAAATGACTTCTCCCGCTCTGGGCAGAGCGGAAGGGAGTGTCAGACTTGTGCTGACTAAAACCCATCCATGTTCCTTCCTTGCCCTTTGTGTTCCAGGGCCGCGGTATCTCTTTCGAACAGCCCGCAGCCCCGGCAGGCATCGGCCCTTGCGGGCCCCTCCTTATTTGCTGACATCTCTTTGAGGCGCGCGTGGAACACGAACGCGCCGTCAACACGGCTATCCCTTGGTTACATATACATAGCCTGTGAATTTTAGTTGTTTAAATGGTTGATCCATTTAAACAACTAAAATTCACAGGCTCTTAAATTAGATGTAGTTTATGGTTATTTTGGACTACCAATTACAATAGCTTAAACAAAACACATACACACACTATAGAGGGAGGCTATTGTCCAGCAGTGGAACAGCACAGGTTAGTCAGTTAGTAATCACTAATAACGTATTTTCCCAAAAACACACTTCAGTATGATTAATTCATCATAATTAAATCAGATCTCAACATTACGATGGTAAAATTACTTTTGTAATACGAGCACAATCAACCAATATTAACGTAAAGCGATCCCAATGAACGGTGAAATATTAACGGCCGTCTGTCACACCGGATTGTAATGTGGTCGTATAAATTATGAGAGAGCTGACCATGATAAATTTTTATTTCATATTTGCAATATAAAATAAAAATGTATTTAACTGCTTGCAGATGGACTTATCTTCGGGCCGAATATATAAGTGTAGTTGTATTTTTTTTTAGTTTTTATTAATTTTAGAGATTTGCTTTGCCTGCTAGTTAGGTATTCCTTCTGTGTTGTCAAAATGAGAAAAATAATTATTCATTTGACCAACTACTAATTAAGATTCTTCCTACTCTAAGTAAGTTAACAGATTACGATTTTAATCAAGATTGACTTTGCGAATTCGACCTTCTTAAATGATCGAAGCTGACTACCGTTAATTTTTTAAATATTTTAAGTTATTCTAATGATTTGTGACATGTATTGATGAGGATTAAAAAAAAATGAAACATATTTTTTACATTTTTCGCACGTCTTTTGTTGATTTTATCTATTTATTTTATTTTATGAATGGTAGCTTCACAGCTGACAGTACAATAACAATAAATAAATATTAATCAAATATTACGCCATGCATTGCATTATTATTAATTTTATGTTAGTTCATTTATGTCATAGATGGCGCTGTAGTACTTTTTGTCCTATGTTGCTGTAGTACTCTTTATAGTGCTACTACAACAGCTTCGGTGTAACAGCCACCCACAGAACATCTGAAACCTCGTTCAAACATTGCTGTCGCTTAAAGGAGCATTTACAAAAAAACCGCGAGCGACCGAAAATTAAATAATGAAAAAATATAGCCCCCACTTCCCTTGTACAGATGAAATTTGATTAAAAAATCACGATTATTACGCGACCACCCCATTGCGGAATTTGAAGACACCCTTTACACACCGAAATCAACCAACCAAAGGACTTTAGTCTTTACCGTCCAGCTACAAGGGTAATTTTTTCAGTGGTAACTGTAGATTTATCGATGTATTTTTCAAACAGTCGATCTCCCCCCTCCCCCCATCCTTCAGTTGGCCCCCCTTTCAATAATTTTTCATCGTTTTGATCCGCTCTCTTTGCGGCCTACTCTTTTTACTTAGATTAACAAAGTTTTTAAATTAAAATCGGCGTAACAAATATCGGCTTTGTTCGTGAAAGAGGTTTTTTTTTATTAATTTTTCGGAGACTTATTGATGTTGGTTTGAATTAATGTTCGGTTTGTTTAATATTACAAAGTATTTTTCATAAGTTCAATGTTTTAGACCCCTTTGTTTTTATGGACACCAACCACATTTTGTTAAATTTTTCTTCTGTGGCCAGCCACAGTTAAACCTTGTTTGAACTGTCAAGTGTCACTTATGTCATTGTCAATAATGTCAATTAAAGAAACCCCGGGCCTCTAGACCCCAGTGGAGGTTAAGCGTTTTTTTATTGCTGGGTACCGTAGTACCCGCTGGCATTTGAGTGGTGTTGTTCTTCTTCTTCGGAATTTGGCCTCTTCAGTATCAGTCATCAATTTTTGTATCGAACATACCATAGGACACGCAGGACAAGTTGTTGATTATGTATGTGAATAGATTTCACCCAGTTTCTGCCTACCCCATAAGAGAAAAATACGTGAGTTTACGTATGACGACCAATCAAACTATGCAAACTCAAACTCAAACTCTTTATTGCATTCATGTGTACATTTAGTTGTTAAGTAAGTTCCAACATGAAACCCGGTTAGGGCACGGCAACATAAAGATGGTACAAAACAAGCATCCAGTGAGTAGTTATACTGGATTGCAAGTTTTTTAAAGAAATATAATTATTATTCTTACTAAAATATTTAAGTGAAAGTAAGTTTGTTTGTTACCTTTTCACGGCTAATGAGATGGCGCCACGTGTCTGATTGGATTACAAGCACAGTAAAAACAGTATGAGCGCATTTCTCATTGTTTGGGAAACCTTTACAATGCGAGGCCATGTTATACTAGAAATGTTTAGCTTGATATGTCTTGATAAGCCGTGTGTTCGTAGGTAGATTTTAATATTTTCCAACACACCATTTGCAGCACATTTTCAAAGTCAAAGTTTCCCCTCACTCTGATCCATTCCTATTGTTTTATCAAGGTTTGTTTTATAAGTAGCAAATTTTACCGTCGAAAAAAAAACTACAAAAAACCGGCCAAGTGTGAGTTGGACTCACGCACCGAAGGTTCCGTATAAACTTGTAGTTATTTTGTTATTAAACTACATATTTACGGTTTTTTTCCTTTACATGTGCAGACATAAAACAGTGCTTGTTGCCAAATTTCATGATTCTAGGCCAACGGGAAGTATCCTATAGGTTTTGATTCCTTTCTGAAATCGCAAGATATGCACGATAAACTGTTATATCTTTTGATCATGTTGATTTACAAGTTTTGATTTTTTCACGTTACGCAACCCTAAAAATGTATCTCAAAAAAAAACGTTGACCATCAACTACAGCATTTTAATCATCTATACAAAGGGGGTTCCTTTTCAAAACAATACGCGTCATAAAATATTAGGTACCCTTGATGTACTCGTAGCTACTTTTGAGAGATCAAAGAGTAATATTGGCGGCCGAGTCAACAATACGATGCATGGATGCACGCATGCATATGCATGGAACGTGTTGCATGGAATATGTATGAAGGAGAATGGGGTCGCGTATGTGGATGTGGCTTTATGCAGTTATTGAGGCTTGTTTTTTTAGTTGGATTTTGTGTTTGTTAGGTGATTGGTGTTAGGATATTATTATTTCCTTTATTTATTTTTACACAAATTAATTACATTTTTATATATAAAAAAAAAACATTTAAATATAAAAAATAGTAGCCCACCTGCACTGGGAACAGGGTCCGAGCTACCGGTGGTCAGGGCTTTTGAGAGAGGAACCTCCTGACAAACACGCCGTGTCCAGAAGTACTGCTTTCTGAATTAAGCCCTTGATCCAGCAGCTAGGATATTATTTTGTGGTGTTATTGATTGATTTGTTTTAAGGGTGTTGTAAGAAGAACATTCATAGGATGGACGATATCTACGTTGCCCCAATCTGGGAATTTTTCCCATATCGTGGGTGCGTTTACAAGCATTTAAACTTAGGTACATACACAAACAGCCAGACCCGGAACAATTATCTAAACTGTATTGTATAAAAACTGTAAGTATTTTGAAATGTTGTAATGTTGTGTAATTTAAAGATGATTAAGGAATAAACAAAACATGTTTTTTTTTTGTTTTATTTTCTTACTAAAATATCCCACGAAAGTAAGTCTTTTTTTAAAGTTTGGGAAAAAATGCAGGGCTTAACTACGCAGCCCAAGAATGTTACATATTCAGCTGCCAGTAAACTGCCATCCAAAGCTGTGTCATATTGATTGACATTGGAAAAATCTCAGCAACAAAAGGCCGATCAGAAAATACAAAATCCTTATTTATAAAGTAAACCAAAAAAAAAACAGCCTGTAAAACATTCCTACTCTCACTCACAACACCCTCTAGACAACAATACTTCTAATAGTGTTCCCTTTGATCTGATGATTACTAATGACAATCAAGACGACGATCAGTGGCAGTCGTATTCAATCACTGGTATGAGTATTCATGAAAGCATGAATTTGTAATCTGTGTATCTTCATGGATATAGGGTTGTTAAAAAAAAAACTGTTCCTGTAAAGTATCAAATTTTTTTAGCTTAAAATATAACATAAATAAAATAACAGTTGAATAGAATACTTGAATAGTCTATTTTCAAAGTTAGCATAAATTAATAAAAATTAAATAAAATTAACATTTTTTTTTTAATTAATCAATAATGTTGTTGACAGTACTGCAGTGTTATATTGTTTTACAGTAAGGAACTAATTATTATTATTTTTGTATTTATTTGTGGAAGCTTGTAATTAGCAACCTAGTTTTATATTTTTGTTACTATAAAGTTATTAGGCTGTAAGCTTTCCAAAAATGTAAAAAAAAGAAATCACGCCTGTAATCCCCGAAGGTACAGGCAGAGATGAGAGAACCAATATAAATACACTTTCCTAAATTTAAAAGAAATTTTCGTCGGACACCAATCAATTCCCGCCAGTGTGGCCACGGGCGGTGGAGTCAACGGGAATACACCGAAATAACAATATTGTAACTTGGGGTTAGGATCTTTTTCATAAAAATATGAGTTCCAAAATATTTTAAAATTATATTTTTTTTATACGTAACAATATGAAATTTTAATCAGAACAGTAGGACAAAAGCACTTTTAATTGTTGTTGAGTTTTTCGTTTTGTTGTTCGTGACTGTACCTAATAGCACACCCACGTATCTAATAGGGAGCGAGCCTATTGCCACCAACCGGGCAGAAACCCAGGATCTCATGCTCAGCAGTCGCGCTTGCGAGAACTGGTCTAACGAGGCATGGCGTCTTTTAACACCCTCATGATAATAACCACAGAAAACACCCACATTTTTCATAAGAGTTAGGTAGAGGGGTACAGTACACCCCAATTTTGCAAGTTAACAATCTTATAGCCATGAAACTACTAAGAAGTTTCTAATAGAAAACCTAACCGATTTTTCCGATGTGGGAATGTATCCCTATGTTTTTCTTTTTTTTGAATTACTTTATAAGTTCAGTTTTTTTTCAAATCCAAAATCATTTATTTACTAATATGGGTAACTAGCGGACGTCACGCGGTTTCACCCGCGTAGCTCCCGTTCCATTGGGAGTACGGGGATAAAATATAGCCTATGTTACTAGCTGATAATGTAGCTATCCATTGCTGAAAGAATTTTTCAAATTGGTCCAGTACTTTTTAAGTTTATTCGTTACATACAAAAATACAAATCTTTCCTCTTTATAATATTATTATATAGATGACATAAAGTTGTTAAAATGTGTTTTTATTCTCTCAGTTTGTTTTTTAATTCTCTCTGTTTTGAGACAACCCTGTCTTGTATCCTGTATCTTGTACTAAGCTGATAGAAGGGTTGGTCTAAGTGCAATGAAAGAATAATGTTGTTTAGTTGCATAGCTTTTCATTATCTTGTTAGTCAAAGAGGCACAGTTATAAGAGTCAAGAACTATAAATATTTAATTAGTTACCAGTCAAACATTGTGAATTTTACTTAAGGCACAGACTGATTTACGTTTACATTTTTCTCAAAGAAAAACTCAAAGGTTTAAGTTCCTTTATAAACCCACGAAGTTATGATATTTTAATAATGTAAGAAAACGATTAATGATCTTTTTAGGGTTACTTTGACTTAAGAGGAAATGTGGGTGGTCTTTTTTCCATACAAACGCTCTCGCCTGTTTTCTTTCTGGTTTATAACTTTAAAGCTATGATTTTTAACATCTATGTCCCTATGTATTCCTTTTTGAAGATACAGAATCTGCATAAGCAAGACCCAAAATTGCCTATTTAGATCGCCTGTCAACAAAGGTCTAGTGTACAAATTTGACAACTATTTAGGAAAAACGAAAAACATAGCGACACAGTATATATCTTACTTATTCAGTTTATGAAATATCTTTTAAATTGGTCGAATACTGGAGGAGAAAATAGCCGAGAGCCAAACCTCGAATTATGACATTTTACTATAGTTGTCTTTGTCGCACCAATGTCGAAATCACGCTCGGAGAGAGACAGCGATAGTTTTTTCAAATACCTACCGTGTTTCTTCTTAACCATTCCCAAAAGATGACTCCTATACGTCTTGTTTGATATAGGGCATGCTGGATTCCTCACGATTTTCAAAAACAGCTTTTTACTGAATGGATTTCAGATCCAGTTTATTTTAGAAAAAGAATTGTGGTCCCGTACGAAAAAAATCATCCGTTCATCAAATTGCTAATAAAATCCGATTCAAATAAGGAAGTTATATTTTTATAATAATTTCACGCGAACGAATTCATCATCAGATGTTTTATTAACTACTAGCTGTGAATACGTAGGTAGCTATTTTAAACTTGAAGCCATTTAAAAACGAAATAATAGAAACATTAACATTACTGTATCTAGAAATTACTTGAGTGGTCATATCGTCCAAAATGGCCTCTTCTTATCTATCATCGGCGCAATAAACCACTTCTACAGAAACAAACAATAAAACATTGTCACATCCTGAACGATGAGAGACCAAACTTGTATGAGTAATCATGTTTGGGGTTCAGTAACGAAGGACTAACATCGTTTCTTCTAATCTACTTTGAGATTCAACGGCACGGTTAGCGCAACGGCTGAGCGATTGGCTGCCGCGCTACGTGTCGCGTGTTCGATGTTCCCGCACGGAACAAATATTTGTATGACCTACAGGTAGTTGGTCCGGGTCTGGCTGTTTGTGTAAATGATTTTAAATGTTTGTAAACGCACCCACGATACAGGTGAAATTCCTAGTGTGTGGTAATGTTTTTGTTTTTTTTAAAGAAGAGACCAACAAGTTTCTCTGAAAAACTAAAATTTGAAGTAAATCATGTTACTCGTTTTCATGTGTTTCTTATTGTTTTATAAGTCATTATCATCTGCCTAGCCATTTCTTATGTTGGGATCGGCTTCCAGTCTAGCCGAGAGCAGCTGAGTATCAGTTAGTACTTGGTACCCCTTGGTAAAACTTCTCAGTTTCGGGCCACTGACTATCTGTAACGACTGTCAAAGATCTACAAATGAAAGCCGGGATCAAGGGCTTAACGTGCTTTCCGAGACACGGAGGAAAGACGGGATGTAATGAATGGTCACCCATCCACAGACCAACCCTGCCAAGCGCTGCTTATGTGCGAACCTTTCTAAAAAATGTTACGACTGTTACGAAACGGTTTACGGACGATCATTTTATGTGATAACGTCATAAGAAAACATTGATGAAAAATTGTATACTTTTATGAATTGAATTGAATTATTATCACTGAATTATCATTATTTTGTATAATACATAGATGCGTCACAAGACGAACGCTTAGGCCAATCGTACCTGTCTATCGCTTGTTCCGCGCTCTCGCTTTCACGTTCGGCTCAGGCGGAACGTGACAATTTTTATTGCGTGTAGCCGGCGTTCATCGATTTATCACGTCAAAAATGAAATAAACTATCTTTATTTCAGACCTATATCCGTCAGTAGAGTGAGTGAGTGTATGTTGAGTGAATGTACTTTATCAGTGAGTTGAGTGTCAGTTGTCAGTGGTTAGTAACAGATTGTGCCTATAAGCTATGTTAACTTAAACTCAGGCCCGAGAAGTCCTGCCAGGGCTGCGGGCTGTTCGAAAGAGATACCGCGGCCCTGGAACACAAAGGGCAAGGAAGGAACATGGATGGGTTTTAGTCAGTACAAGTCTGACACTCCCTTCCACTCTGCCCAGAGCGGGAGAAGTCATTTGATGATTTCCCATCCGAAAAAAAAATAAAACAAAAAAGGCCCGAGAAGTCGTACGTTTAGCAGTTGTGTAATCATTAGACCGTGGAATCAGACATAGACACGTAAATTCATTTTTTTTTATTTATACAGACCCCGTATCTCCAAAAACAGTTCAAACTGCTCCGAATCAGAGGAACAAACGACAATTACGAACTGTCTTTTTAGTAACAATCTTGATATGTTACCTTACTGTTACATTACATTGTATTATTATTGTTCAGGTTTCCAACATTTGGACAAACGTATTATTGTTAATGTCAATTTACCTGAGACATTACGTAGGACATACAATAAGGAGTGTGGCTTTTGGTCAATCTTTATGGTACATGTGCGCAAGCGGCCATTGGCGCGCCCCACTTAAACCTTGTTTGAACTGTCAGTGTCACTGTTATGTCATTGTCAATAATGTCAATTTCAAAATTACGACATTTAAAAAGGATCCCGGGGCCTCGAGTACCCAATGGCGGTTAAGCGTTTTTTATTGCCGGGTCCCGAAGCACCCGCTGGCGTTTTAGTTCACAACACATCACTGTTGAACCTACCTTCATCATCAGCCTATAATGTTCCCACTGCTGGGACACAGGCCTCCTCTCTGTGAGAGGGAATGGGCTATAATCCACCACACGGGCCCAGTGCGGATTGGTAGAGGTCACATGTCTTCGAATTTTTTGGTTTTAGGACATGCCGGTTTCCTCACGATGTTTTCCTTCGCCGTTTTTGAGAGCAGTGGTGATGAAATAAATTACACAAAGTAATGCGCCTGCCTGGGTTCAAACTCACGACTTACTGTTCGTAAGTCGGGGTCGCTACTACTGGGCCACCGCTGCTCTCTAACTTAATGTCATTATAAGGTAAATAGATTAAAGATATGCGACTTCAGTATTTCTTTCTAAGTTTGTGCATCACTGACATCGGTGAAAGAAATCGTGAAGATATTAGAACTTACTATCAAAAAACTTTTTTACAAAAAAAAAACTCAATTATTTTTTTAAATTCTTTCGTTTCATTTCGTTTCATTTACTGACTTCTTCACAACTTCAACACAACAAATCAAACTACTTAAAGCTCACAAATATTAGACGTATACAAGGTGTAAACAGACTCTTCACGAAGCCGTCAACCAAGCATTATGTACATCAAACTAAGTCACTTTACGCAAAAATTTTTGCTGGGAAACGACTTTTTTTTTGGGCTGAAAAATCACGTTTCACAGTAGGACTCAATGTAACGCACTCAAAACATTGTGCTGATGGATGGATTGAATAGTAAGGGAGTCCTGGAGGTGTTTAAAGTAAAAATCTTACATTAAAAACATGTATTTAAAAAAACTTGTGAAAAAGTTGGAACTTTGACCCCCAATATCTCCGTAACTAGAAGGTTCCCAGGTATGGTCTAGAACAAAAAAATGATCGCAATGACGGGTAGAGCAAGTGTCTTTCAGCTTCGTTAAGAGTCTGTTTACACCCTTTATATCCTGCTTATGCGTATGAAGTTTCATTAAAATCGGATCAATCATTTAGAAAAAAAAAGGCCTTGAAAGTTTGTATGAAGTGCCGTCACTCTTTAACGCTCTTAAAGAAAGTTGACAGATTGTACTTAGTAGCTTGATGTGCTGCGTCTATATAAAAGACATTTAAAAAAAAGTTAACTTTCTCACACTTCCATCAGCCCGAATAACATAGCGTCCCATCCAGACTCCCATAATCTCATTTACACCATCGATTATAATATAAATCGGTGAATTTAAATTCCTACCCCACCGTTTACTGAAGGGAAAATATGAGAAATGTCATAAAAAGCAATATAAGGGTGTTCATAAAGTCTTGTCGATATATAAAAATGTTGGTAATAAAATATATACGAATATTTGAATGTGCGAGTTCCCGTCGTGTTGAAATGCTTCCGTTGGCGGAGAATAATATATAGAATTGCTGATGTTGGTAGTTCAGAAGTTATGATATTTTAAAGTTGGTAGTAGATCATTTTGCGACTATATCTGAGGGTAAAAACCTATCTTTATACCTTGCTTAACTTGCTTTTTAGATCTGCTCTAGTGATGGCATGAACAAAATTTAAGTTAAAAGTTATCCTGCAGTTACAAATTAAAAAAGTGCCTCGTTTTTAGGGTTCCGTACCCAAAGGGTAAATACGGGACCCTATTACTAAGACTTCGCTGTCTGTCACCAGGCTGTATCTCATGAACCGTGATAGCTAGACAGTTGAAATTTTCACAGATAATGTATTTCTGTTGCCGCTATAACAACAAATAATAAAAATATAAATTATTTAATATGTAAAGGGGGCTCCGATACAAGAAACGTGTTTTTTTTGGTATATGGTACGGAACCCTTCGTGCGCGAGTCCGACTCTCACCTGGCCAGTTTTTTATTCTCTTTGCATGACCCAACTATCTGTGCACATATTTTTCAAATTATTACAGAACGACGGGTTTAAATATCCACACAGTCTTTCGGGATATCGCTGGTTGATCGACTCTTCCTGTAACCAGAGCGCTAGCCTATTTTTTGGTAATAGCATCCTAGGCCAGGCAGTGGCCAGCCTTCTGGCCACTGTTCAAATTTTTTGACGCCCTTTAATGTTTTTCGTCTTTTCCTATATGCACATATAATATTCTAATTTAAAAGTAAAATATGATTCATATCAATTAATAAAAAAGGAATCAAGCAAGTCTTTCCCCAAAACTTCTCCAAACCAAGCCAGCTATTTTCCTTCACAACACACTGCCGTAGAATCTCAACTCCGTACCAAAGTCTGGAATATTTTATCCGGCTCGGAAACGGATATTGCAGCGGGGCCGATGTCTCTGTCGTTCCATTTGTCAAGTTGCCCGTTTGATAACAAAGAGGGCGCCACAAAGAGGTGTGAAGAATTGCAGTCCAGTGACGGTTCTGTTTGTCAGTTTGCATGCGTGGACGATGTATTTTAAATGTTTTGATTGATATGGGTTTTTTTCTTAATATTTTCATTGTAGATTTTTAATTTCCATTTGTGTTGGATTTTTGCTAGAATTAACATTGTTGGATTGATAGTTGACGTTCATATATTTGTTGGAATATTTTTTTATCTCTTGGTCTGTTTTGTAGGGTCTGGCGCTATTTCCTGAGATACCGGACTCGTAGGATAAGTCCTGTATCTCGTCATATAACGCCACGGTTCGGTTCGGTTCGGCTACAGATGTAAAGTAAAGACTGTGTTTACAAAATTTAAATAGATGTAAATAATAAATTAATTTTGCAACCAATATTTAAGTAAACAATATAATGAATATAAGCGAAATTAGTACACGATATGTCCTTGTGTGTTTTTATTTATATAATGTAGCTGCACGTTGTCACCAAATTGCCTGAACGTTTTTAAAAAAAATACACCATATTTTTAAAGAAAAGACCAACACACACGTGAGCATAAAAATCGAAAATCCCGAGACTTATCCGCGTAAAATATGGCGAATGAATATAAACGTCTTCAAATACGACGATACTACCCCGTATCGGTTGAAATATGTTTACAATAACGGTAACTTAAAGATACACTGCCACTTTGGGGATGAAAGAAGGGGGTGAAAATATTCAATGTTTTTTTTTGCGCATTGTTTGAAGTATCTTCTGTGAATTATGTTTGAGGAACTGAAGTTTAGGTTTTTGTATTAATTTCGCGTTATTTTCTCTGTTTATAGAAAAAATCTTTGAAAAGTATGGGGTTTTATGGTAGGAATCCTAGTTGCACTAACTTAAGCATTTGAAATGACTTTCGACGTTTCCGTTCCTACAGACAAAAAAGTGAAAACGGTTCTATGTGGAATAAAACTAAACCCCACAAAACGGCCAAAACAAGGCTGTCAAAAAAATACTGATAAGTAATTAAATAAATTAATAGTACAAAATTAAAATCTTTCTTCAAAGAATTAAGCGCTACTGTATTTTATACTGCGCTGAAAAAAGTATATCCTAGCCATCTATTAGACCCCGTTCGTTTTTTTTCCATCCTTATCTGCCCCACTCCTAGGCAAAGGCCTCTCCCAATTCCTTCTAATTTTCTCGATGTGGCGCCTCGTCTCACCAATTAGCGAGAAAGCCATCCAAGTCGTCACGCCATCTTTTCCTCGGTCTGCCGCGACTCCGTCTAGCTATTGACATAAATACTTAGACATGTTACAAACAACAAGATAAAGGTAAAACCATACAACCTAAACTATCATCTCAGATGCAGAATCCCACTTTAAATACCCGCCAATAACAAACAAATAACCACACAATACTGTACCAAACAATCCAAAAGATATATGACAGAAAAATCTATTAAAGCACACACACATACACACTTCTTTCCATACACAGTGTCACTGTGTGTCGGACGGGTGAGGGGGGTGAGGGAGAACGGAGTGAAATCTTCAGTAGATGGATGCTCTAATATTCAAATGGAATACGGAACTATTATTGTAGGAGCTACTGTCGATATGTATGTAGTGGGAGCAGTCTTGATCGTTTGGGGGTGAAAATAGGTGAGAAAGTTTTGTTAATGTTGAAAGTTAGGAATGTGTAACTCTAGTAGTAGTCTGCTTATTTGAACTAATTGACAGATGAGCTGATTAGATAAAACTGTCTTTATGAAAACTAGTAATCGTATGCTTCTAGGCAAATCATTTAAAAAAAGAACGATATTTTTATTATAAAAGCCTGTTTGATATATTTCACCTACACAATCAAGATTATTTGAAATACTATAGTCTTCGTGGTCGTATCTCATTTATTTAGGGTCAGCGTTATACGTTTTCTTCTTCCAATCACCGTAGTCACTCATCAAGTCCTCACGCTATCGTTAAATCTCATATCATTTGAATTATCATGTAATGCTGAAAAATCCTTACCCAAGACACAATCAAAACGTCAAAACACACTTATCAGTCCACTCAAAAGTCGCTTCAAACATTCAAACACACGAAATTTTAATCTCAAAACACGACACATTACTACACACACAAAACAAATCAAAACATAACCTAAAATCTAAAACCTCGCAAGTCAAAATGAGCTGTCAAAAGTTGTGTGCCCCGAGGCGGCCTCAAGTATCAAGACTATAGGGCGGCGTAGCGGGAACTTCTTTGCATACTTCCCGGGATGCGCGGGGTGTTGGTGCGCGATACGTCACGTATATTATATTGTCTGCCTACACATATTGCTTGGCTAGTGAGGGGGTAGTATCGGTTTGAGGGATGTGGCGATTATATTGCTATTTGGTTATTATGTCGATTAAGAAATAGGCCTGGAAAAAACACTTTACACTGCATAAAATCTTCAACTTTATCACATATAGGATACACTAATAGGTCACTTCACATGTGATCGATAAAAATTATGGAAATATCTTTCATATGGAGCAGTAATTACTTTTGCTAACGTAAGCATGTATATTAACAGTCAATTTCTAATTGTCCAGCCGTTTTCTTCACAAAAACCTTTACAGTAAGGTCGATCTATCATTAACTTGCTTAACATCTCTGTTTTCTAACCAGAAATATTCCTTAAAATTATCGTTAACCGAACTACAACCTCAAAATCTATCGATAAGCCCCACCACTACGAGATATATCAGCTCACTTCATTTACCCGCGTTGCCGTATCTTTTGTTTGCTATATTTTTGACAAGTACAAAGCGAAATCTGCGCTTGTCATATGTTTGACAGACGACGGGGTGTAGGGGGGTGAAGAGGGGGGCAAATAGGGGTGATAAGTTGTTATTAACTGCACTTGAAGACCTATAGATGCATACTTTTGTGTTTTTTGGTTAACTGGAAACAAAACACTATGTATTATTATAAGCTTGATGGGGTCTTAAGTAGGAGGGTATATGAAA
Source organism: Lycophotia porphyrea (assembly GCA_950005105.1). Taxonomy (NCBI): domain Eukaryota; kingdom Metazoa; phylum Arthropoda; class Insecta; order Lepidoptera; family Noctuidae; genus Lycophotia; species Lycophotia porphyrea. Next base: position 15,538,228 of record OX465403.1, read on the forward strand.
AAGAGTTTTACAGTGTAACTACGCATGAGAATATTTTTCACAACACATAAAAATGACAGGACTAAGTTTTGAAGAAAAATTTCAAACCATTGTATTACTATCAACACGCACATTAATTTGGAAGAATGATACAAGACTTTACTGAATAACTGTCGCGTAGATATGAAAACAGTTATCTTTAAATATTACAGAAGGATGCATCGCCAATGAAAATGGCTTTTTTTAGCATTAAATTAAATTAAATCAAATTCACATTGAAACTTATCTTTGGAAAACGTGTTCAAATTATCTACAACGACTGAAACAATTTTTAAACTTGGATCATTAGCTCCGGATATTACCCCCTACATACTAATTTCCAAAAAAAAATTACCTCTTTATAATATTAGGATAGATGACGTTCCGAAATAAGTGAAGCCTACGTCGCTCAGCATTTACGAAGACATATCATAAAGGCAGTGAGGAGTAGGAACTGTAACAATTTGACATATTATATAGTGGTGTTAAGTTATTCCCCTCCTCCCCTCGATATCGCGCTTTTAGACACCTTTCCAATGGAAGGTGTTATGTCGTATTTGACAATGGTATGAATTTATTATACAGGAATTGAATGATTTTAAAAAACCCAACCACTCCGGGAGTGCCGACAGAAGTGAAAACCTTTATTTTTTTTAAAGATTCTGGATTATTTTTAGACAATATTTTTGCATAAGTCTTTTACATTTGACTATACACTGTATGTTTTTGGGCTTGTAATATGTAGCAATACGGCTAACACTGCAAAAAAAAATCTTAATTATTTTTTGAAAATATGTTTCTCTCAGTCTTTTACTTATTATACACTTAACTATACACTGTATTTTTTTGAGTTTGTAATATGTAGCAATACGGCTACTCTGCAACGAAACGGTGTCGCGAGATCAATTTTATTGTTTTTCCCCATCTCAAAAATGCTCAACGCGCCAGAAAAAAATTTACTTCAATAATTTTTAATATTTTTTAAACAAATAAGTGTTCCTAACGTCTTGTCTACTAGGACCAAGGAACATGAAGACCTACATTGAACTCCCAACAAACTACACTGTGTTTGCGTTCGCATCCTTCTCACAGAACAAACCTTAGTCCAAAATAAGCCCGCAGACCATAGGCTGATTCTATTGCTTGTACTCACCACGACCAGTTAAGCTATGCAAAACCAAATTAAACAGATCTATCATTGTACGGAAAGCTCGTAAAAAGCGAGGTTATGTTATACTGGATATGTATAGCTTACGTGTCGCCTGAAAATGACGTTTTTTATATAAATAGTGTATATAAACGATGATTTGAAACAGGCAGTAGGGACAAACTGGATGCAAAAGGCTATTTAAGAGTTCAACAGATTGAAACAGTTTAGATGTTCTAATAGTATATAATTCTATTTTGTATAAATCAAACCTTTTTTCATCTACAAATTAAAAATAATTAAATAAACTAAACTGACAACAAACTATAAATAAGCATTAAAAACTCTTCCTCAACGCTGTCAGCTGGTAATGTGCCCAAGAGACTGCCGGCGTTGCCACGTGGCATGGCAACTGGCCAAGGTAAGCCAGCCCTTGGTTTACGGGAAGCGTCAACTAATTATTCATCTACAAATATTTTTTTTTAATATTTATGTACGTACAGTAGACAACACAGGAGAATAACATTATAAAATATGAGTACGATTATATTGAATTTTGCTCTAAAAGTAAAACCACTTTGCATATTGGAAAATGATTCCTGCATATTGCCATCGTACATAACACCATCCGCAACATCTTCGCCTGAAACGTACATAATTTGATTAATTTTCGACTGGCACAAAATGAGAGTTGTAATTAAAACTAGTGTAAGTGGTTCCCGCGATAAGGGTAGTTTGGGGGTGTCTCCCCGCTTATGTGTGGCGTATCGGCTTTCGTAAGTATTGCGTGTGCGACTGTATAGGGTGCGAGGTTTAGAGGCTTCTTTGAGATCAGTAGGTGTAGTTGAGAAAAAATAAGTTAGAAAAATTTACAAAAAATTAACTGGCCTGTTTTTATTGCCTCGTTGGGCTAGTGGTCGCCAGCTGGACTGCTAGATCTTAGGTTCGATTCCCAGGTCGGGCAAAGTGTAAAAGAGTTATTCCATTAGGAATTTGTCAATAGCAGTGACGGAGTCTGGATTCGTGTTCGGTTGATGGAAATAGGCTCGCCCCGTATTACATGGGACTTAAAATATAACTGGTGGTGTGGGTGTACCGACTATTAGGTATAAACACAAACTCATAGCATTTATTTCAATTAGACCATTACAGGCACTTTTGAATGTCAGCAAAACAAAGAAAACGAAGCTGCAGTCATAGTCACAAGGCATAATAACTTGTGAAAGTACTATAGTTCCCCATTTCACAGCGCAGATGTCTATGGAGAAGAATGGACAAGAAACTGCATGGACACTCTTTTAAATCATAATATTGTTACCAAATCTGCGTAACATCATTCATGTTGAAATTATACATATATGTGAGAACGATGTAGAAAGACGTACACATTAAGAGCGTCCAGAGTAAAAGGGACTGGCGAAATGTGGGTAAAGTATTGGTACACCTCTGCCTAATCCTTCGGGGATTAGAGACGTGATGATATGTTCAAAATCAACCTACCCACCGTATTCCGTCGTACGAGCCACCCATCTGTGTTGCGACCACTTTTCTCTAAGTACTCATATCAAGAGTTTGACTTTGACAAGACATACTTAACGTATACTTACCTATGACTTGTGTTAGCTTATTATTTCGCTAACTACTTTAAACACCCGGAATGTGTAAAGCTAATATAAAGTTGGCGGCGGATTGGGGTTCATACACTGCTGGTGTCACTTGTGGAATGCATTGAAGGGGTTTATTTTTGAGTAGGTTTAAGTTATTGGATCAAGAAGGACCTGGATACTTATACATAGTTTCTGAGTTTACCTTTCCGTCACTTATTGATTTTAAAGACTAGTATATTTTCACATTAGTCATCAATCAGAAATGAGGACATCCGCAAGAGAACTAAGATTACCGACGTAGCCCGAAGAATTGCCAAACTTAAGTGGCAATTAGCAGGGCACATTGCTCACAGAACGAATGGCTGATGGGGCCGTAAAGTTCTGGAGTGGCGACCGCGAACCGGAAGACGTTGCGTTGAAAGGACTCCCACTAGGTGGACCGATGACCTGGTGAAGGTTGCGGGGATCCGCTGGATGCGAGTCGCACGGGACCGGTCAATGTGGCGACACTCGGGGGAGGCCTATGTCCATTAGTGGACGTCTTTTTTTTTTATTTTTATGAAGGGCATCTCGCAGTTCAACCTAGGGAGGTTGTCGACTGCTTAACCGGGCTTTTCTGTGGATGCCTCGAAATTAAGGCCTCCAGCCAGAGCAACTTACAAACTAAGCGACTACGCACTAAGGGCACCCCCTGCGGGGTACGGACCTCGGCTCAGGGCGTCGCTGGGAGAGGACAGCAAAGGGACGGGCTGGATCTGAGTGATATTATTTAGGGGCTGATTTAAGTCTACAGGCTCAGCTGCGCGGGCTGGCTCGCGCAGCTGAGCCTGTAGTGGACGTCTTTTGGCTGAAATGATGATATTCTCACATGACAAGGCAAGGAAAGCCGTCTCAGCTGTGGACCCAAATATCGCATGACTGAAGGCCTGAGACAGCTAGATGGGGTCGCGGCAGACCGAGGAGGAGATTGCAGGACGTCTTGGGTGGCTTCCTAATGAATTGGCGAGAAGAAGCATACCATCGAGAGTAGTGGAAGGAATGAGGAGAAGCCTATACCCAGGATTGGGACAATACGGTCACAAAAAAGACAGGGAAAGGAGACAAGAGATCTACCCTTTTATTATTTAATGCCAGTATATGAGCTTTTAGTTAAAGTTACACTATAAGATGTAAAAATTATATGAGTACTTTAACATGTATTTTTGGTGTATGCTTTGTCGCTATTGGTTGTCCTTAAATAAATAATTAGAAGATTTAATACGACATGGGACAAAAGATCTTCAATTTCTCTTTTCTCAATTAGTTTCATATAATTATGGTTTAAAAACGAACATACACATTTTTTTATTTGTCATTTTAATAAAAAATATTTGAACCCGATTCAACTGCATACATGTTTTTCACAGAAATAAATCTATAAAGTACAACCACATTTTCTTCTGTTTTTCTATTAGGTACTGTGTTAATTAACGTAATTATTTTTCAACCATTTTAATTGAACTGAATAAATAAATTAATAAAATTCAAAATTGAACCCCACCACAGCTCAGTTACTCAATTCAACATAAACCCCAGAGCACAAGGCTTCGTGAAAATAGACAACAGTAACATTACTCCGTCTGTCAGCTGTTATCTCAGAAACTGTCGCATCGGACGCGTGACAAAGATATGTTCATTTTCTGAAATAATCAACCCATAAATCCGGCAGAATGACAGTGGAATCGGTACAAGACGACTCGTGTATATACGGCCTTATTTATATTGTGAACTTGTGTCTCATTTGGATTTGCTTGTGTTAATTACATGAACTGCCTCGTTGGTCTAATGGTCGCAAGCGCGACTCCTTAGCTTGAGGTCCTGGGTTTGATTCTCGGATTGGGCAAGGCGTCATTGGGATTTTCCGTCAGGAATTTCTTACTCTACGGATATTTGAATTTGTGCCCGATTGATGGCAATGCCCCCATTACATGGGAATTAAACATAACTGGCGAAAAGTGGGTGTACTAAGTAAACTAAACTAATAACTCTGTCTAACCTAATTATATGCAAAAGAAGAATATCAGTACCAAGTTTTTACTAGGAGTGACTGCCTATCTGACCTCCGCCATAACACATCCGGCAGATTGCAAGTGTAAATAAACTGATGGGTACCGCAGTTCATATATTTACCAGCGCATTTGAGAATAGTGGCCGCCTGTGGACGTCTGTCGCACCAAGGTATGGCAAAAGGTGTTTCTTATGTAATTTCAGAGGCACCCATAACGAAAGACAGCAGCATTGTTTGGTAGAAATAGGTACAGTATAAGTTTTTCGGCTGAGATACTGCCTTAAAAGCCCGCCACACCAACAGCCATTCAAGAGTCAGTTTTTACCTAATACTATGTTCTACAGTGAGACGCCCGGGTCGAATTAAGATCCGAGATCCATCAAAAATTACAGTATTACTATTTCATCAAAACTAACAAACACGCTTACTTCTGTATTTTTTTACCACTGACATTGCAGATTACAGAAGTGACTTTACCGGAATAGCCTGACCAGTCAACGAAACGTCGAAATTCAAGTGACATACATACAAAACCGCACACAAACGCTAACTTTAACCAAGTTATCGTGGAGTGCGAACCGACGACACACAGACGGGAATAATTCATCGAACAAATGCATAAATCAAAGGCAATACACACTTCCAAAGATACCAAACAACTCACAAACTTAAAAACCGATAAACTGGCAACCTTATTTCAAACTCCAGAAGGTCCAGAGATTTAAAATTTCCATTTTCGCAGCAGCATTTCCAAGTTTGTCGGTCTAGCAATTCGAAATTCAAACGGGCGCCTATCGTAGCTCGGTGATTGGTCAGGGCGCGCGTGGCTGTGATATAAATAGTGCGGTTGGTGGTAACTGTTAGGCTAATATGGAATATGGGATTGATTAATTGGGGAAAATGGAACACGTGTGAGTGTTCGGTTTTATTGGATCGAGAGGGGGAGAGTCGGGAGATGGGGAAAGGATTTTTTTACAGGTGAAATTGGCTAGTGGATTACTTTTGCGCGGTTGTAGTGCGTGTTCTGTCCGCGTTACCTTTTTGCCATATCTAGCCTTTATATAGCTTGTAGACATATGAATTTTTACTGTCCGAATTAGAAATCGTCGTCATCGTCGAAATGACGTGACATTTGAAAATATAACTGCCGCAATAATGTTACAATTATTATCGACATTTTCTTAATGAAATATCAATAGAGAGCACAAGGGAGCAAGCCTAATTATGGCATTTTACCGGGCACGAATCTAGACTCTAGGATATACTGATAAACTTGTAATGGAAACATTTAATAAACTATTGACCGACCTAGAATTGAAACCAGGAGGTACCTCAACGCATCAACGGATCATATAACTTAATAAAATTGCTAACACCTACCTTACACAAATTAAACTAAATAAAATTTCTACACAAAAAACGAGATCCATCTCCACACTAGCCCAGCCGATGCTGTAAAATATGCAGAAGGCTTCACTCGGATGGGAGCGACATATTACTAGCACCTCCATATTCCATACTCCGGCCGAGCTCAGCTATTGATTGAGACATGTGGTGCATTTGACGAGTTATCTTATGGCCTCCATCCAGAATAGAGATGTTTAGAAATTATTCTATTTAGTCCGTCAGTTAGATTAAATTATAGAAAAATATTGGATATGTATTTTTTGTTTTATCAATTCAATGAAAACTGATGAAGATAAAACGCATCAAAGATCGTGACGTGTGTGGTTTGTGACGTCACTCCGTCAGTAAAGGTGTGCCGATATTATATCGAGTTTTCGATGCACTGTATCATCTTCTGTTTTTGTTTACGTGAAAAAAGAAAGACACGTGTCTAATAAATATTTTTTGGAAATCTATCTGACGGACTAATTAATTTTTAGGGTTCCGTACCTCAAAAGGTAAAAAAGGAACCCTTAGAAGATCACTCTCTTGTCGGTCGGTCTGTTCGTGTGTCACCACGGATTTTCTCAGGAATGGGTAGACCTAGTAATTTGAAATTTATACCAGATACTGAAGTTTATAGTCCCTATTAGGTGTATACAAATCAAGGTCCTGAGTCAACACGATAAAAAGATATGGGCAGATTAAGATTTTCGCGAAAACTTGTAAGTACCAAAATTTTCCTTAATTTTCAACTTTTTTATTTTTCGGACTTTTCCCTTTACTTTTGCTGTAAAACCTTGCTTTTAACCAAAATTGTCAATTTTAGGTCAACCGGAAGTAAATTACAGGTTTTGGGTCGAAAACCTATAAGGTAGTTCCCGTTGACCTAAAATCACGTTTGGCAAAAAGCAATGTCTTACAGTACATGTAAAGGAAAAAAACTGAAAACCGCAAATAATTATGTAGTTTATTAAAAATACCTGCAAGTTATACGGAACCCTCGGTGCGCGAGTCCAACTTGCACTTGGCCGATCTGTTATAACATCAGTTTTAGCTGACTAAGCGACTGGACTAGTAAATCACGCCTGTAATCCCCGAAGGGTTAGGCAGAAATGTACCTTATATAGTACACCCACATGTCGCCAGTTACGTTTAAGTCCCTCGTAGTACGGGGCGAGCCTATTTCCATCAACTGGGCACAAATCCAGAGTCCCTGGCTACTAATGAGAAATTCCTGATGGTAAAACCAAATAAAACTTTACCTGACCCGGTAATCGAACGCATGCAGGTCTTCATGCTCTAGTTGCACTTGAGACCACTAGACTGCAAAAGAATTGACGTTGGAAAAGTAAAAGTTGGTAGCAAAAGAATAGAACCGATAGAAGCGATGTCTGAAACAGTTTAGGAAGTATAGTCCTTTGACAGATATATTTTCATATCTGACTTTGCATCACTGGTATCATAGTTGGTCCCAGCTGTCATTTGTAGATCTTTGATAGTTGTTACACGATTTCAGTGGCCCGAAAGTCTGACAACCAGTCTTACTTACTTACACGAAATAAAAATATCGAAACCTCCCCAAAATCACCCAAAACTAATCTAATCAGAAAACACGCGCACAAAGCCTTCTACTGTAGGACGCTAACGCAAATCTGTCATGCGATTATCCTACGTTTGTTAGCCAGACAAGTGGACATGCAACAGATTTATAGTAGGCGTAAATCACTATTTCAATATTAGAGACGTGTGGCACACGATTGTCGCTACGGTCTTATTAGTTGCATGTCGCTCATGTGTAATCAACCTTAATGTAATTGATGCGAAGATCCTGTAAGCATGGGTGATGGTTATTAGTTAATGATATTGTTGTGTTCGTAATTAGGTGTGTCCTGTGATTTTAATTAGGATGATCTTGATGTCTTTAGGATGCATCAGGACGGATGGGCCAGAGTCGTCCCGCAGTGAGTGCCAAAAGACGGGCGTCGGCGCCGAGGGAGCCCCAGAAAACGCTGGCGTGACGGCTTAGAAGCGTTTGTGACAGATTGGCTGAAGAAAACCGCACAGAGAAGAATGGAAGCCCATGGGGGAGGACTTTGCCCAGCAGTGGGACTGTATAGGCTAAGAAAATTTGCAACTGAAATAAGAAGCTTCTCTAATGCTTATCACTAGTATTTCAGTTGTTGATTGTAAATTTCATTTCAAATGATTTGATGTTTATTTTGAGAGTTCCTTAACCCTAATGGCAAAAACAGAACTTGATAATTTCGTCATTCTGTACGTCTATCTGTGTTGGTAAGCCGTTCAGAAATTGGGTTTTAAGGCTTTGTTCTCTGCTGCGGGACTGTTCGAAAGAGATACCGCGGCCCTGGAATACAACAGCAAGGAAGGAATATGGATGGGTTTTAGTCAGTACAAGTCTGACACTCCCTTCCGCTCCGCCCAGAGCGGGAGAAGTCATTTGATGATTTCTCATCCGAAAAAAATAAATAAAGAAAGGCTTCGTTCTCTTGTTCTTTTCTTTCTTTATTCTGAAATAAAACAGATCAAATAATTAAAAAATGAGGCGGTGATCACCATCGTTACCTGAGATTGCCCCGTTGGTATCGTGGTTGAAAACGTGACTGTTGAGTGTACGGTCCTGTGTTCGATTTCCGGTTCGGACTAAGGGATATTGGGTTTTTCTGTAATTATTTCTCAGCAGCAGTTAGAGTCCCATCGCAGCAGAGTGTACTTTTGCAAAATTTTCTTCGTCGACTGCAGTTAGTTCCTACTGAGATTAAACCATGACCAAAAGTTGTCAGAAGGACTAATATAACTCCAGGGCTGCGGGACTGTTCGAAAGAGATACCGCGGCTCTGGAACACGAAGGGCAAGAAACATGGATGGGTTTTAGTCAGTACAAGTCTGACAGTCCCTTTCGCACTGCCCAGAGCGGGAGAAGTCAGTTGTTTTTTTTTTTTTTTCTTTTCAACTTTTTTTTTTTTTCCTTAAAGTAGTCAGTGGCCCAAAAAGTCTGACAACCAGTCTTACCAAGGGGTATCGTATTTCCCAGTAGTAACTGGGTTGTGGAGGTTAGATAGGCAGTCGCTCCATGTAAAATACTGGTATTCAGCTGCATCCGGTTAGACTGGAAGCCGACCCCAACATAGTTGGGAAAAGGCTAGGCAGATGATGAGATATCTAAGTTCCAATTTTTCACAAGTTTTTTTTTTTAATACAGGTTTCAACTTTACTTTAAATACCTCCTAGATTCCCGTATCAATCGTCAATACATCCATCAACACAGTGTTCTGAATGCGTGAGGTAATTAAAAAAAAAGTCGTTTTCCAGCAATATTTTTTGCATAGAGTTATTTATGTACTTATTTTGATGTACAGAATGCTTGGTTGCCGGCTTTGTGATGAGTCCGTTTAGTCCTTGTACAAGCTGTAAGTTATGTTTACATATGAGACTGACTAACTAAATCTCACTATACCACACAGCCTAACTCATCATCTGCCTAGCCTTTTCCCAACTATGTTGGGGTCGGCTTCCAGTCTAACCGGATGCAGCTGAATACCAGTATTTTACATGGAGCGACTGCCTATCTGACCTCCACAACCCAGTTACTACTGGGAAATACGATACCCCTTGGTAAGACTGGTTGTCAGACTTTTTGGGCCACTGACTACTTTAACGACTGTCAAAGATCTTCAAATGACAGCCGGGACCAACGGCTTAACGTGCTTTCCGAGGCACGGAGGAAACTCGGTATCTAATGGGTGGTAACCCATCCACAGACCAACCTAGGCAAGCACGGCTTAACGTAAAGATTAACCCGAGCGGCTGTTATCATTTAGACACGAGCCACACAGCCTAACTACAGTAATTTAATCACAATTATGTAAGACGCGAATACAATGGAGGTTCGATGCTGATGGTGTATTGATTATGTTCAACGGATGTTGTGACGTATGATTTATTACGTCACTACATTGGATTCTGATTGTCAAATGGATTGGATCATTAGGGGGTGGGGTGTAGGGGGTGATCGGTTTTTTTTTAGTTAATTGATATAATATTTTTAGTACCTAGATGGTTTTTTTAAATTTTTCAAGGTAAAACGATCTTCTAAAAATGAAACCTAGCTAGATCGATTTATCGCCCCCGAAACCCCCAGCATACTAAATTTCATGAAAATCGTTGGAGCTGTTTCCGAGATTCAGATTACATATATATAATAGAATTGCTCGTTTAAAGGTATTAGATAGATAGATTAGATTAGATACGAATAAAGGCACTCCGATGATTATTTTATTGAAACACCTTTCGTAGGACCAATACCAAACAAACCACCACCTCCGTTCTCTTCCCGTTCGTTCCACTTTCGTTACCCTATAACCTATAGACTCTATTGGTCATTTGGTGTCCATGTTCATTTTTATTTGCCTCACTGTTAAGAGAAGCATCATGGTGAGATATTGTTATTGCTCTTTCCTTCTGTGTTTTTTCTGATTTTAGTTCATATGAAGGTGGTAAGACATAGCATGAACAAAACAAAATGAGCACCGTGTCTTTGTACTTGCAGTCTGTAAGGCACATTTTACACTTCAATTCAGAGCCTACGATATCCTCGTTTTCTACAAAACATGTTTAAATATGTTCACCAAAGAGGTGTTACCCTCACACCTCTTTGGAACATATTTAAACACGTTTCATAAACACTTTCATAAATAGTTGAAACTTATTTCACCAAGTATGTTTGCAAGCTTTACGCTGTATTAGAGAGCAGCGGTGGCCCAGTGGTAGCGACCCCGACTTACGAACAGTAAGTCGTGGGTTGGAACCCAGGTAGGCGCATTACTTTGTGTAATTTATTTCATCACCACTGCTCTCAAAAACGTAAAGGAAAACATCGTGAGGAAACCGGCATGTCCTAGAACCAAAAATTCGAAGACATGTGACATCTACCAATCCGCACTGGGTCCGCGTGGTGGATTATAGCCCAATCCCTCTAATAGAGAGGAGGCCTGTGTCCCAGCAGTGGGAACATTATAGACTGGTGATGATGATGAGAGACAAGCTTGTTGAGAAGACCTTAATTAGCGTTAGTAACAATAAACACCTTCCATCACTCATTCACTCAAAACTCATCGGAAACACCCACCCCCGTCACCCCCTCACCTGCATACAATCCGATAATAACACAAGATTATTAGACATGAATTATAGTCGCAATTAGACGCGACAGCTAGGGAAACGGCTCTCTCGCGACAAAGCGCAGGACGCGGTGGACAGTTGCTAACGTAAATCAATCAGCGCTTGAATGGAGGTTCTATTATGATAATGTTATAATATAAGAACTGTTGTTATGTGATATGGCAGGTCATTAGGTTTGTGGTGTCTTATAAGTAAATTCTTGTTTGGATGAACTATCACTATATGGTGGGGGCGGAGGAAACGGTGGCACATGTGCTCCTCGAGTGCACCGGTGTCACCCAGATCCACGAGGAGACTGTTGGAACACCGAGATCTCTCGCGGATGCCCTGAGAAGACCGGGAAGTCTGATCTGCTTCTGGAGGGAGGTGGGCTGGTTGGAGTAACGGCCACCATGGCTCACGCACAATGCTCTACCTCTAAATGGTCTTTAGGGACTAAGTGCGGAAACCAAACCCTTAATAGATAGATAGTATCGGTGCTCTCGTTTGAACATCTAACAACATCATAAATTCATCGACAGACGACGCGTACCCAAAATCGATGGGGATGGGTCTTTAAAGAGATAGAAGGACCCATACTCATCAATTTTGTAGTCAACATCTGCATAGCCTTTTCCCAACTCTGTTGGGGTCGGCTTCCAGTCTAACCAGGTGCAGCTGAATACCAGTATTTTACATGGAGCGACTGCCTATTTGACCTCCACAACCCAGTTAATACTGGGTAATACGATACCCCTTGGTTAGAGTGGTTGTCAAACTTTTTGGGCCACTGACTACCTGTAACGACTGTCCAAGATGTGCAAATGACAGCCGGGACTAACGGCTTAACGTGCTTTCCGAGGCACGGAGGAAACTCGGTATGTAATGGGTGGTCACACTTCCACAGACCAACCTAGGCAAGCACGGCTTAACCTAAAGATCGACCCGAGCGGCTGATATTATTTTGCCACGAGCTCCTCTAAAAAACTTTTGTCACCTACTTAACTGGGTCAAATTTGTAGTGCAAGTAGGATATTCCCTAAAAAGTGTGAACTTTGTCACCCGTTTGTCCGCCAGGTATACCTACCTACCATGCTTGTGGTTCTAGAAATTAATAGTCAACTTTAATACCTACATAAGAAATAAGATCACGCCTGTAATCCCCGAAGGGTTAAGCAGAGGTTCACTTGATAGTCCAACTATATTCCGCCAGCTATGTGTTAAATCCCATTTTATAGGGGATGAGACTATTGCCATCAACCGGGTCACAAATTCAAATTCCGTAGCTGCCACTGAAAAAATCCTGTTGAAAAAACCCAGGGACACTATTTCTATTTCGCTATAATGACCGTTACTGTACATAGGTTTACTATTTACATACATAACATAATATCACGCCTGTAATCCCCGAAGGGTTAGGCAGAGGTGTACACACCCTTTCGCAAGTTATGTTTAAGTCCCATGTAATAGGGGGCGAGCCTATTGCAACAACAATTCCAGACTCCATGGCTGCTACTGAGAAATTCCGGATTTAAAAACCCAATAACACTTTGCCCGACCTGGAATCGAACCCAGGACCTCATGCTCAGCAGTCACGTTCGCGACCACTAGACCAACGAGGCAGTCTACGAAATGAAATAAACTTTTTATGAAGTTATTTGTACTTTAAAGTATAAAATAGAATGAATGTTAGGACCTTACTCGACAGTGGCGCCATCTGCTGAGCTTAAAAACGATAGCCCCCATTGTATTAGATTTACACCTCCACAGAGAGGACATTCAAAGTATTCATATTATACTAGTCTGCTTACGTACAATTGTGCCTATGGAGGCTGTGCGGGCACAGATCGCGACGCATAGTTATCTGGACGGCGACCACCGCCGATATGTTTTGTAGTCTCGCAGTCCAGGCAGCGCCGCTGTGGACGCGTTACCATAGACGTGGGAATGGATAGAAGTAGCGGTATTTGAAAAATGATGGTGAAAATTGTGTCGTTTTAGTATTTGGGTTTCTTGACGATTCAGGTTCCTGAATCAGGATTGCAGGACACTGTTGCGGGGCAGGTGATGTTTGTATTTCATGTCTTTGTTTCCTTGGAAGATGGGTAGGCCTTTTGTGTGGGACGCAACATGCGTCGATACTCTTGCGCCATCCCATCTTCCAAGCTCATCGTGCTGTGCTGGTGCTGCCGCTGCGGCTGCAGAGAACCTCAAGCGGCGTAAATATAGAAACCTTTGTGGTAACTATATTTTCGAGCCGTTTGGGGTTGAAACTCTGCGCCGTGCGGTCCGAGTGCTCATAGCCTATTTAAGGAAATTTCGAAACGCCTGGTTGACGCTTCCCGTGACCCAAGGGCTGGCTTTTACTTTGGCCAGAGGCTAAGTGTAGCCATACAACGTGGCAACGCCGCCAGTCTCTTGGGAACATTACCAGCTGACAGCGTTGAGGAGGAGTTTTTCGATGCCCTTTTATAGTTTGTTGTTAGTTTATTTATTTTAGTTTAATAGTTTTTAATTATTAATGTATATAGTTAGTTTAACCTAATAAATGGAGTATTATTTATTTATTTTACTATTTATGTACACACAGTAGACAACAGAGGAGAATTACATTATAAAATATGAGTACAAAAGTACTGCTTATTTCTTAAGAAATTTCTGCCAGCAGACCTCCAAAAGGAGAACTGAAAAAGAAACGTAGCCAAGTTGGTGAGAAAAGGACGAGAATAATGCGTTTATGTGCTTTACCTAACTTAACCTATAATATTAAATATATATACACGTACAGTAAATATGAATATATACTTATGTAAATACATAATGCTAAAATATAATAAACTAATAAAAATATATGTTTATAATAAATCATAATTGAGAGGAAAGATAATGCTCTTTCAGTATGTACAGAGCAGGTCATGTTTGAAGCACGCAAAATATATACAAAACAGAAGACATTCTGGCTTTTAAGAGTGCTTATTGGTAAGGTAATGCTCCCTAAAAAGATGTCCAGCGATCGAATTTGTTAGAAGGATTATGGCAACCTCCAGTCCAGTCTTGCAGGATGTTCATTGGCATTCTATTCACAACCGACTAGGGTCTCATCAACTGTTGAAAAAGTGATCAGACTATTGAGAAATTGTGACGTCAAAATTTTGAATTAACTCATTGCTTTTATATCACCTAAATTCTTAATGAAAAACCCAATAATAATTTTCCCCATTTGACCCAGGAACTTAAATTCAGCAGATGTAGTTTTAGCCATTACACCAAAAGGACTGCCAAGTCGAGTTCGAACCCAAGGTACGCAACTCTGATTTTTCGGATTCGTGTGCGTATTGTATAATTATCACTTGCTTCGGTGTAGAAAACATTGTGAGGGATGCCTGAGAGATATTTATCGATGGCAAGTAAAGCTAAGTTAGAGGCCCATAAAAACTTTGACACCAGGTTAGGCACTAACTACACGATAATAATGACTACACTAACTAGACACCATGTCATTTTTCTAATTTATTTTCTAAATCCCTAACTAATTATTCGACTCTGTCCATTCTAAAGGCTAGCTCCACACGCCCCCCATACCGTGCGGCTAGCCGAAATTTAGATGTCACAAGTGTAGCTCTTCCAGCTAATGTCCAGCCACCGAGTTGTTTGTTAGCGCCGTGCGGGTACAAGATGGAAGATACCAGCGAATTATACGCTCTTGTGTAACCGGCCTAATGGGTTCGCTTTACTTTGTCATGCTCCACAATTTGCATGGACGGCAATGTGATTGATAGCTTTTTTGATTTAGTTGCGGTGGAGTTGTTAGGTTCGTTCGTGTATGTGATTCGTGGTTCCTGTTTTAGGGTATAGAGTTGGTTTTGCGGCTATACCTGGTACAGACGAAAACAAGAAAAAATGTTTCTCCCTAAAGTTCCAAACGAGGAAGGAGTGGATCCCAAGCCTTTGCCCAGAAGTGGGACAGAGAAAGCTAACAAAAAAAAAGTCCCGATTTTTTTGGGACACATTTTTAGTTGACATTTATATCCAGCAGAAATATAAAAATTCAATTAGAAATGTGAACCAAAACCTGATCTATCAGCCCCACCTCCTATTGGTCAAAGCCAGCTATGAACTACGTTATCAGTCGACATAAAAACCTTTATCAAACTTCACAATGTAGCATCGTAAATAAAAAATTAGTTGTGAAAAAACCAGGACCTCAATTTTTCACAGTTGAAAACTAACATAATTATAACAGATAATCAATCCGCAAACATAATAAGGATGTACACACACTATCCGACAAGGCTCCACAATAGACGCGCGTCGCGATCAACAAGCCTTGCTTGTTATTCAATAACCGTCCCGGGCGATATCAATTTATCACAAGTTCAATGAAGGCGAAACTATATTTCATAGCTGTTCTGCCTGACATTGAATCTCCGATGTTATCTATGGATAGATTATGAAAATTCACTTATCACTGGAAATCCAACCGTAAACTCTACATTCAAAGTTCAATTTAGAATGAGGACGACGGAGGAGATAGGTCCTTTGGTGGGACGGCGAAGGTTGCATATTGACGTCATCCAAAAGGGAGTAGGCAGTCGAATGCAAAACGGTTGAACCATGGATTTGGCATATGTTATAGGGTGGTAACTATTGTATGACACACGGTTGAATTAGTTTAGCATTTGAAAAACTTAACATTTGGATCTGGAAAACTGATAATTGAGTAAATGGTCAATGGGCCAATCCAGCAGTGAAACTCTAGTGATGTGACCGACGGACTGCCGAATCATAAGTCTCAAGTTAGAACCCAAGACACGCACCTCTGATTTTTCGGATTCATATATGTATTGTAGAATTATCAATTGCTTCGGTGATGGAAAATATCGTGAGGAAACCAGCATGTCTGAGAGATATTTCTTGGCGGCTTCTGAAGCCAAGTCAAAGGTTTATTGGCAGCATAAAAACTCTGGAACCAGGTTAGGCACAAACCACACGATAAAGAAGAAGGATGGTCCAATGTTTTTGCTGGATACCCTGAGGCCTTTAGTTTTATACTGAAGGAAGCTGATAATCTAGCTATTTGGATATCAAACTAAAACAATATAAACTTGCACTTGTGTCTGAGTTTATTAAGGCTTATGAATCTCTTGACATATTTGGCGTTTTCTTTTTTATTGTTTGCGTTTTCTTTCAATGTTTTTCATGTTTTCGGAGACTGCTATTATTAGAAGACCAAGTATTGAATATGAAATGTTATAAGGGTAGGGGAGACCCCAAATAAGTGTGTATGACGTTCTTCTAAAGTAAGCGCACCGTTGAGGCTCCATAAAGCCAGTTTTAATAGTGCAGATACTGACCATCACTATTGCTCCATATTGTATATCTAAAGTATTGAACGCAACCCCACCTTAACAAACCGTCCGTGTGTACCACACCTAATCTATATGTCTTAGCTGATTCGGGCGGCTGTATTTCATATCGAAACTGGTGAGCATGCCACTAATTGCCGGCCGCGTGCGTATTGCGACAATTCCATTTGTCTGTCTGTCTGTACGAACCCTTTGATTGAGCCCCGTGTGTTATTGGTACATTTGTACTGGATTCAGGATTATGGCAGATTATTGTTCGGGAGTAAGCTGTGAATGTAAATAATGTGTGATTTGAGGCGTTTATGGTGACAGAGACAGATGTTTCTGTTGTTTGTTGTGATTAGAAATGTTAGAGATTTTAGAGGAAGTTTGATGATAGCGCCGTTGATAGAAATACCGAGAGGATTTTCCATGTGATGCGAAGGAATAAAGATCGCGCGACATGTACTCAAAGGGAGTAAAAAAACTCTTAAGGAAGCCGAAAGACACTTGTTCTCCCCGTCATTGCGATCATTTTTTTGTTCTAGACAATACCTGGGAACCTTCTAGTAACGGAGATATTAGGGGTCAAAGTTCCAACTTTTTCAAGTTTTTTTAAATACATGTTTGCGGGTCATTAAACTTTATTAGGTTAAACTAACTATATACATTGATAATTAAAAACTATTAAACTAAAATAGATAAACTAACAACAAACTATAAAAGGGCATCGAAAAACTCCTCCTCAACGCTGTCAGATGGTAATGTGCCCAAGAGACTGGCGGCGTTGCCACGTTGTATGGCAACACTTAGCCTCTGGCCAAAGTAAAAGCCAGCCCTTGGGTCACGGGAAGCGTCAACTAGGCGTTTCGAAATTTCCTTAAATAGGCTATGAGCACTCGGACCCCACGGCCCGAGAGTTTCAACCCCAAACGGCTCGAAAATATAGTTACCACACAGGTTTCTATATTTACGCCGCTTGAGGTTCTCTGCAGCCGCAGCGGCAGCACCAGCACAGCACGATGAGCTTGGAAGATGGGATGGGGCAAGAGTATCGACGCATGTTGCGTCCCACACTAAAGGCCTACCCATCTTCCAAGGAAACAAAGACATGCCGTCCGGTCTCTTGCCATCGTCGCGTGCCAAGCCATTGGGTTCTAAAACAGCTGGGACGCCGACGGTGACAAGAGCTCGTCGGATAATGTCGTTTATATTTGCGTGCCGTGCAAAACGGCCCGCACTTCGGCTGCATGACAGGCCGTGGTGACCGAGGTTGTTGACAGCTTCACCGCAGTGACAGCGATGAGGAGAACAGCAAGTGGCACCAAGGCGTAATGAAACAGCGAGGCGGAAGGTTGTGTCGTCGAACATACATGTTTTAAATGTTTTTTTTTTTACTTAAGACACCTTCCCGACCACCGTACTATTCAATACATCCATCAGCACAATGTTTTGAATGCGTTACATTGAGTCCTACCGAAAAACGTGATTTTTACCCCAAAAAAAAAAGTCGTTTACCAGCAATAACTTTTGCGAAAAGTTACTTAGTTTGATGTACATAATGCTTGGTTGACGGCTTCGTGAAGAGTCCGTTTACACCCTGTATATGGATGGCAATAAAAAGAATCAGAAGAAAGAAAATATAGATCGATTGTTTGGAAGAGGGTGAGCACTGAAATTACGTTTATATAGTAGAAAAGTAAGGAAGAAAAAGACGTACTACCAACCATAAATAAATTGGACTATGGGCAGGGGATCATGATATAGACACTAAATAATACCGTTTATGGAAATCTGTGGTAATATAGTCAATAGGATGGTCAGCAGGGTTAACCGCTTTTTGTATAATAAACAAATTGTTTTAATAGTTTTTGTCTAGAAAACACAGGATAAGGCAGTTCGCTTTTTGATTTATCCAGTCTTTCTGTGTTTCAACATGTGGTGGTATCCTGAAATACCACCTCCAACGCTCAGGGTGGATTCCAGTGTGATATCATCATCATCTGTCTAGCCTTTTCCCAATTTAAAAATAGTATTTTCCAAACTATGTTGGGGTCGGCTTTCAGTCTAACCGGATGCAGCTGAATGCCCATACATTAAATGGAGCGACTGCCACTGCGACTGCAACTGCGCGACTGCTACTTACTATTTTTGTGCTATAATATACTACAGGGTGTAAACAGACTCTTCACGAAGCCGTCAACAAAGCATTCTGTATATCAAACTTAGTAAGTTTACGCGAAAATTATTGCTAGGAAACGTTTATTTTTTTGGGGTGTAAAATCACGTTTTACTGTAGGACTCAATGTAACGCACTCAAAACGTTGTGCTAATGGATGAATTGAATAGTACGGGGTCGGGAAGATGTGTGAAAAAAATATTTTAAAAACTTGTGAAATAGTTGGAACTTTGATCCCCAATATCTCCGTAACTAAAAGGTTCCCAGGTATGGTCTAGAACAAGAAAATGATCGCAATGACGGGAAAAACAAGTGCCTTTCGGCTTCGTTAAGAGTCTTTTTACACCCTTTATATACCTTTGTGTATAAGTTACTTTCCATTACTTCTTTTTTTAATAATACATATTTTCTTCTGAATTCTGACATTCCATTACATCAATCAACCATTTCCACTTCCTCCTTTTATAGATTCATACAAAAAGGAATGTTTAATCTAACCCCCCGATGCCATCAAACGCCACAAATTAACAATTCCAACTTTCAATATAAGTCATAACCCTAAAAAGCGGTGGCGGGCAAAAACGACCAACTTAATAGGATTGACAAGATTCCCGACGACCAATAAAAGATGGGGGCCGATCCCATAAAACTATAAGGAGGAAATATGTCTAGAGGATATTTTCTGAGCTATAACCGTGACCATTGGAACCCCGAATGTCATACCAATGAATTCATGTCCCGCAATTTTTTTGCACGGTTTATCGCGTTTCTTTATTACGGTCGCCGTTTTTGGCTTGTTGGGTATGTATTTTTATGGGCAGCATTCGAGGGGTTAGCCAGCTTTGCAGCGAATATGTTTATAGCACACATATTGGTTTCGGTGCTCGCATTGTCAGTTTTATTTTTTAATAATGCTGTAATATGTTGCTGTTACGTTTATTTCTATTTTATTTCTGGTTGTAAAAGTGTGGTTATTGGGGACAGATTCTTTTAGCCATTAAGGTTTTATATGAATGTGTGGGCATTGAGCACTTTCTTACTTGGGGCTGAAGTAAAACTTACTACCAATAGAAAAAAAAAAAAAAAGTTTATTGCAGAAACTTGTACAACTTTTACAGTTTATTTTACATAGAGACCTCCTTCTAAGTAAAAGATATACTTACCTGTGCTAGGAGATCCCGCTCTTCAATGACAATGTAATGGTAAAAGTGGTGTACAAAAACAAAAATCTAAACAAGGTAAGAACTCAAACTCAAACTCAAAAGCATTTATTTCAATTAGACCATTACAGGCACTTTTGAATGTCAGAAAAACAAATAAGGCTAAGCTACAGTCACAGACACAAGGCATAATAACTTGTGAAAGTACTGTAGTTGCCCATTCCAAAGCGTAGATCTCTATGGAGAAGAATGGGCAAGAAACTCCATGGACACTCTTTTCAAACAAAGTATTGTACAAAATCTTGGTTACATCATTCATGTTGAGATTATACATATGTGAGAACGATGTAGAAATACGTGCACGTTAAGAGCGTCCCGAGTAAAACCTTATATCAACAATTTAAAAACAAGTAAGTAGTTAAAATAAACCATGGCAGCCTAGAGATGACCAGTCCCAACTGACAGCGCCCGTTCACGAACATGACGCATGGATCAGCCCCATTCAGCTCAAGACTTATATCCTAAAAATAGTTTGTGTGTGTGTGTGCGCGCGAGTGTGCATCTTAACTGTATTTCGACGACGCTTGCAGCAATACTTCAATGTCATCATATAACAATAAATAACTGGTTTACTTACCAGTAAGTTATCAAATATTAGGTCCTCTAACTACCTAAGAAGCGCCACAGTAGCCAGCGGAATTCAAATTTTCTTACGTTTTTTTTTGCAAAATGCAGGTCATCCATTAGCTTGTAGTTCTATTTTCAAAATTTTATATATATTTTTTTTTTGTTTTTTTAACTACTTCTTTTTAAATGACAGTAGAATGTAATTTTGACGTTCAAAAACTGCTGATTTTCTCAGCCGAATAGAAAACATGACTTTTTGAATTTTAAGGTTTTTTCTCGTTGGTTCTCAAGAAAAACACCAACCGAACCTAACATTCAGATAGGAAATAAAAATCCAGATATTAATAACCCATCTTTACCAATGACACGTCAAGTGATATGCATCCACCATCTTCCAATATCATAGAAATGTCATAATTATGACACTCCAGTACCTACTAGGGTGACATCAAACACTCAGATAATAAGACAAAGCATTGAATACAAAGGGCTGTATTAAAAACAAGAGTATTGTGGTCCCCCCAATATGGAGGGCTTTCGACTCGATCTCGGGAAGACATCCATTAGGTATTATTGAAAATTTTAATATCAAAAATTGCGGGGAGGCATTTTTGGGTTACGATCCGACTCGCGACTTTACGTTTACAATTGTAAGTTAATTAGCAAAATTGGTAGCGCTTTATTTCTTGGTTTTGGAACTTGAAAAGTATAAGAACTGCATCAATGATCAAGTTTTTTTTTAAGTTTTTTTTTTTTTTTTAACTTCTCCTGTATCGTGGGTGCGTTCACAAAAATTTTGAACTCACATACACAAACACCCGGAACAACTATCTGTAGGTCACATAAATATATTTTGTTCCGTGCGGGGATCGAACCCGCGACTCGCAGCTCAGTAGTCAATCGCTCAGCCACTGCGCCAACCGTGCCGCTTAATTAATAGGCTTGTTTTGGGCTAGGTGGTTCCATCCTCGACCTCATCTCTGTCCTGAGGACAAGATAAGGAGGCCCATTAAAAAAAAAAAGAGAATAGTGTCTCCTAACACGGGCTTACTTCTTTTTAAGGAGGCTCAAGAACAACTAGTTGGTAAGGCTTACTTGTTAAAATAATAAATTATTTTGAATTATTTTTCGTCCATGAAAATACAAGGTAAACCGATGACTTAGGGCCAAGTTCACCGACAAGATAACGGTGTGATTATCTGAAAACAGCTGTTTTTACCATGAATTTTCGTGTTCAAAAAAGGAAATCTGATGATTAAGGGCCATGTTCACCGACATTGAATTAGCGATAACAGTTGATTACTGAGTTTAATCATCAGATTTGCTTTCGGGAACACGAAATTTCACGGTAAACAGCTGTTTTCAGATAATCAGACCGTTATGTTGTCGGTGAACTTGGCCCTAAGTGATAGCTGCGGGAATCTGTTGTATGCGGGAGGCATATGTACAGCAGTTAGCGGAAATAATACCATTTCTCTACGCACTACAACATCGACTCAAAATGACGTCATTTCTCATGAAGAACATACGACAGCGCTACGACATCGTCACGACTAGAGTCGTGTCCACTAAAAGCAGTCGGAAACATTTCAAGGAATATCATTTGGTATCGCGAGTGAGCCACTTCTGTTTTATAGCCTTCTCTATATTGTGCGATTTGAATGTTACATTCTTGATACTTAGATCGATATCTGTGGCAATGTTTTGCTATTTTTGTACTTGAATTCTATAGGAAAATGAAACCTTTAACTACTGTAATAGGTATGTAAGAATTGGGAAACCTTGATCAATTTGACCAGACTTGGAACATTGTCGTATTGTTGTACTGCTGGGACACAGGCCTGTCTATCAGAGGGAACGAGCTGTAATCCACCACACTGCCCAGTGCGGGTTGGTAGATGTCACATGTCTTCGATTTTTTTGGTTCTAGGACATGCTCGACGGCAGCAAAGAACAAAAAGACAACTGCATTTTTTGCAAAATTCATTTCTTAACATGAATGAATTCAGTATTCTTTATTGTATCCAGTTTTTTTTTTCCTTTTTTAATGAAAATTTTTATTTATGATTAATTATTACAAATTGAAGAAACTAGCTTTGATCTTGTAGAAGTTATTACATTTTCGCGTTAAAAACGCTCTCCTGGAAACTAGTGATTTTGTAAATAGCCGTTTGTTCTTTGCTGCCGTCGTGCTGGTTTCCTTACGATGTTTTCCTCTCCCGTTTTGAGAGCAGTAGTGATTAAAAATTTTTAGAAATCATTGTGCCTGTCTAGATTCGAGCCTGCGACCTACCTATCGTAAGTCAGCGCCGTAACGACTGGGCCATCACCACTCGCTCCTATGAGTGACGAGTTGGCGGTTGGCGCAGTGGCTGAGTGATTGGCTGCTGCGCTGCGTGTCGCGAGTTCGATTTCAGCACGGCACAAATACTTGTATGGCTTACAGGTTTGCAGAGTTTAAATGTTTGTAATTGACAGGAGAAATGTCTAGCGTGGGGAACGTTTTCTGTAAAAAAAAAACAGTTATAACATTAAATATTTCACGTGGCTTAGCCAAGTGACCAGATTTACATGGTAGGAGTTGACCTCTCGAATAACATATTAAATGTATTTATTGTGCGTGTCTTCCCTTGATCAGACTGTCATCGATAGGCTACCATTTACATTTGGTTATCTTTCATTGACTTGAATTTGCCCTGGTGGCTGAGAGAATGTCATGCTCACTCAAATGTCTCGCTGATGGTGGCGGGTGTGTCGGGTCATTTCGCTTCCTTCAATATGGTTGAGCTGAATGGGGCTGATCCATGCGTCATGCTCGTGAACGGGCGTTGTCAGTTGGGACTGGTCATCTCTAAGCTGCCACGGTTTATTTTTACTACTTACTTTGTTTTTAAATTGTTGATAATATAATCTTTTACTCTGGACGCTCTTAGCGTGCACGTATTTCTACATCGTTCTCTCATATATGTATAATCTCAATATGAATGATGTAACCACGATTTTGTAACAATATTTTGATTGAAAAGAGTGTCCATGGAGTTTCTTGCCCATTCTTCTCCATAGAGATCTACGCTTTGGAATGGGCAACTACAGTACTTTCACAAGTTATTATGCCTGTGTCTGTGACTGTAGCTTAGCCTAATTGGTTTTTCTGACATTCAAAAGTGCCTGTAATGGTCTAATTGAAATAAATGCTTTTGAGTTTGAGTTTGAGCTATAAAGATAATCGCCAAAAGATAATTACTCAATTTATCCGAAAATTATAATTATACTCAAATCCCGCTATCAGCTTGATCTTATTGACAACCGCATCAAAACATCTACAGCAATATCCTACGGCTCTCAAAAATTCACACACACAACATCTGTCCGGCATTTTTTCTACAAACTTAATCCATGCTCATCAAGGATACAAAGATCGGAAAAAAAGTCGAATGTGTAAGATTTTGTTATATTTTGTTGTGAAATTATAAAGCGTAACATATCCAGCTGAGTATGTATCGAGTTTGATTGTGAAGTGTGTGAGATGAATTAGGGTTCCGTGGTGGATTCTGAAGTTTGGTTTTCTTTTTAAAGTCAAAGTCAAAGTATTTATTTGTGTGATTTTTGGTGAACAGTAGGTCTTATAGTTAGGTTATGGTAACTCAAAAAACTACCCATTAGGGCATACACAATTTGACGATATAAGAATTTAAAATTGATATAACTTACAAATTAACAAAAATTTCAACATTTAGGATACAATCAATAATAATTTTTATAATAAACATTTAGAACACAATTCATTATTATAAATAATATTCACAATACAATCAATGATTAATTAATTTAGACATTGAAACTATTAAAACCAAAAAGATCTGTCGCCTGAGTCAAATTAAAATGTAAAATATAGTAGAAAGTTACATACAAAGTTAAGCTTAGATACAATCTTACTTAATTACTACTATTTTGACGGTGCGGTTGGCGTAGTGGCTGATCGACAGCTGCGCTGCGTGTCGCGGGTTCGATTCCCGCACGGAATCAATATTTGTATGAACTACAGTTAGCTGTTCCAGGTCTAGCTGTTTGTGTATGTGAGTTTTAATGTTTGTAAACGTACCCACGATACAGGAGAAATTCTTAGAGTGGGCAACGTTTCAAAAATAAAAATAAAATAAAAATAAACTATTATAATTGTGAAAATATAGATGGGTGGATGGATGTTTGTTGCTCAATCACGCCAGAACGGGTGAATGAATCTGGATGAAACTAAACAAATAGATTATAGTGTGGATTAACACATTTGCTATTTTTTTTTTAATAATTTCCAATCCATTCATTTCAATTCCCTTTAAAATTTCCACGTGAACGAAGTAGCGGGCAACAGCTAGTAGATAATAATCAGTGATCGGATAATCGGATGCATATTTACCTAAAGTTCATTTTTGGTTAAGAAATTGTGGAAGCGGCTTCTTAAAACATATTTTTTTTAATATAAATCCCGAGATTCCAGAAAATTCGGGAATGCGAAACTAGTCTGTAACATGGTGAGGAAACGTCGTCTTTACCATGTGGTATTTATTTAAAAGAAAAAACGGGGATTACATAATTATTAATGTGCATTTACTTGAAGTTAATTTTAAGCTCCCCATTAATTTATGACTATGTTGAGTGTATAAAACCTACATCCGATTTGATTCTATAATAGAACAATAAATTTTTTGATTCCGAAATCCCGGGATTTTTTCGATACAATAGTGCACTCCATAATATTAGACAACACCTTAAACTAAGTAAATATTCCTACACCCGATTTGATTCTATAGTAAATATACTAAATTTGTCGATTCCGAATTCCCGAATTTATTTTTGCTGCAAAAGTGCATTCCATAATAGCCAACACCTACACTTTAGGTAAATATGCATCCGATTATCCGATCACTGATAATAATGCTTTCTACATCATCGCAATATTTAAAAAACCTGGTTCTGCAGGGAAAATGGATTTAATTTGTGCGTCATAACTATAACTTAAATCAACGTTTCCATTCGTATTGATGTCTAAAGTTAGACTAGAAGTTCTAGGTTTAAAATTGCAACGGTGCTGTATAGCAGACTTTATATAAGTGTTATGCCCGCATAAGCTCAAGGGCTGCCTCGTAGGTCTAGTGGTCCCAATCGCGATTGTTGAGCATGCCGTCGGGTAAATTGTTACTGGGTTTCTCATTAGAGGAATTTCTCAATAGTAGCCTCTGTCTGGATTTGTGTCCGATTGATGGCAATAGGCTCGCCCCCTATTGGGGACTTAAGAGGAAACATGGTAGGTATTTAAAGAAACTATCGCTGTCGCTCTGCGAGCGTGATTTCGACATTGGTTTGATAAGGACAACTATAGTAAAAAGTCATAATTCAAGGTTTGGCTCTCGACTATTTCGTCCTCCAATATTCGACCAATTTATATTTCAAGATATTTCACAAACTGAATAAGAAGGATATATACTATGTCCCTATGTTTGCAGCCGTAAGTTTGTTTCTAGCACAACTTAAGTTTTGCTTACCCCAGTACCGACTAAGCGATTTCATCCAAAACGCACGCAAAAAGAAACACGCATTTCATTCAAGTACTAATAAAATCAATCACCAAATATACGGAACTTTCAGTACCAAAAAAACAACAGCACACCCCTGGTACATTTAAAAAAAAAGAATAAAAAATCTACCTTTCGCGATTCGACCTGTTTTTAACCGCTGTCAAGGGTTGTCAATCATACCGGATCGGCCCCGCCCGCCAACTCGCGTTTGACAGCCCTAGTCTGATATAATTTTACTTGTTTTTGATTTTGTTTCGTCTGTTAGTTGTTATTGTTTCTTATTAATTAGGGCGTTATTGTTTTTGTTTAATAATGGAGGATTAATTTTACTTTATGTTTGTTTTCTAATAGTTATATAATACATAATTTTACTTTGTGTAAAAATCGACCGAGTAATAAATTTTAGCCTGTGTACAGCTTAAAAATCATTTGATTGATACAATAAGTTACTAGTTAGAAACAATAGTTTGAAAATGTAGCACCTCTGAAAATGTCATGTTGTTGGGAAGCGAATGGGAACATTAAAAACGAATACCAACTCTTGGCAGTATTTAAAACAGAATAGCCTTTAGCGACGGAGTAAACTGAATCTTTAAAAATATTCGCTTAAGGTGGTTGCTTCAGGGTAGCCCGCGAAATTCAAATTGTCTTATGTTTTTTGGAATTTGCAGGTCGTTATCAGGTTGTATATTGATGAAAAATGAGTCGCGTCAGTAACACGTATGTAGTTACAGAATCACAGTCATGAAAGTCATCAACATAACCCTGTTAGTTCATTTAATCCTATTGAATGACTTTTTCATGAAATATTCATTGAATAGGGTTACATAAACTTAGAGGGTTGTATTGATGATTTTCATGATTGTAATTCTGTAACTACATACGCGTTACTGACGCGACTCATTTTTCATCAACGTACAACCTGACACTAACCTGCAAATTAAAAAAAAAACGTAATAATGTTTGAATTTCGCGGGTTACCCTGACCACAGTATAAATATAATCAGTATTGTGACTCGGCCTTGGCCTTGAAATAACTACCTACAGCCGGGCGCGGGGCGGTACGTACGCACGCAATAGGGCTGCCACGCCAACACTATTTTAATTTCATCTACTTAGTTGAGTTTGTTTCTAGTTTTGTGATTGTAAATATAAATTTTTATAAAAAAAAAAATGTGAATAAAATTGGTAGTGTTCAATAATTTGATTAGTAGGTTTTCGATTTGTTTGTGTTTGTCGTATGTCCTCCACATTAAAAATGTATTTCACATATCCGGTAAGAAGCAAAGTTAGGTTTGTTTTCTAAATCATTACGACAGTTAATTTCAGCCATTTAAGGCGTCTGGAAAAAAAATAGATTTCCCTTTATTCTGGTCGCCGAAGGTTACCAAACTCCAATCCTAACACACAACACCTACCTACCGACTCAAGCAAAATGCAAGAAACAGCTGACGAATACCTAATAATAATAATAACATCTTTTTTCATCTCAGCATAATAACGACCCCATTACCTACAGCACGAAGCAACTCGTTTGCCGCGGTTCGAAATCTGATGGGTGACCAAACAACATTTGTCCGATCCTATGTCGAACCGCGGCAAACGTTGCTTAATATCAATCATCTCATCTCGTGTGCGCTACCTACAGAAATCAAAACCTCTATGTACCTACTAGAAAATCTTACTTAAAAAGTACCAAAATTATAATGTAGGTAAATCTCACTTGGTGCCTACCATTTACTCTCATAATCATTTCATAAAGATATTTTGTCTAATTCAATAATAATATGGAAGTAGCTAAGTACATGAGTACCTAAGTAGATAGTCTCAAGATTGACCTGTTGGTCCAGTGGTTAGTGACCCTGACTGCTAGGACGGAGGTCGTGGGTTGGATTCCCACACAGGACAAATCTTTGTGCGATGAGTACGATTATTTGTTCTGTATCTGGGTGTATAATTTATTTATAATATGTATGTATTTAGAAATACATAAGTATGTTTATCAGTTGTCTGGTTGCCATAGTACAGGCTCTGCCTAGTTGGGGATCAGATGGCGGTGTGTTGGTTGTCCTAAGATATTATATGTTATATGTAATAGAAGTCTAGCCTAGGAAACTAGCTATTAGTTTTTTTTTAACTCAAGCGTAGGTACATACCTAAGTCACTCGTGTGTCACTTTTTTCACCCTATCCACTTATTTATTAATTAATCCAGGTTTTTTACTCCAAGCAAAAAGCGAAATTCATACAACTACTACTACTATTAAAAAATAAACAAATAACGTATTACTAGTAGGTAAGTAAACAAATAATTTTACAGTCTTACCTTTCGGAGTTACCAGGTAGTTTAAAAAAATGATATCTCTAGATGCGTTGTTGAATAATTCAAGCAACCAAAGACAGCTCGATATACTCTATTGTAACCCTTTGGCATATTTAATAAATGCTTGTACCTACTTTTATCTCAAATCGCACGCTTTCTGCTTTCAAAACCAACACAATGTTGTTTCGTCAGTGCGGTACATTCGCAACTTTTGCCTCCAAACTGAACACCGCCTCGAGCGCGTGTAGATATGACTCGCGTTCCGATATCGGTATCAGTTTTGTTCTAATTCCAACACATTTCTTGAAGATATTCCAATCATTCCTTGCCAGACTACTAACAATTTTAAAACATACATATTACATCACTTGTAATCCTGGAAGGCTTAGGCTGAAGTGTACCTTTTAGTACTCCCACATTTCGCCAGTTAGGTTTAAGTCCCATAGGAGGTGAGCTTATTGCAATCTACCCGTAATTCTTGATGGAAAACCCAATAACTCTTTGCCCGACCCGGGAATCGAACCCTCATGCTCAGCAGTCGCAACGAGGCAGTCAAGAATTTTAAAAGTAAATTATAATTCTTAAAAAGCTCAAATTTTCGACTACATTGCAGCATTGACATGGAACTGACAGATGACAGACGGACAGACAAACCGATATTTATATACGTAGCATCGCTTATTATTAAATCATCAATCAGAATTAAGTCTCGCTCGGAATCCATGTTTAATTACTGGTTACGGGGTTATTGATTAATTTCAATCATATGTTATGGATCTTGAGGCTACTTTTTTGTAGCACAACTTTAGAAATGTGAGTATGATTTCATAGTTTTGAGTTATTGAGCTTTTAAAATTATTATTATAGCATCTGACTGCATTATTTTTCTCTGTGGCATGTAATTTTGTCAACAATTCTGCCAATTTTAGAAGTGTTGTAGAAAATCGAAGCGGAAAAAAAAAATGATTACAATATTGACAACTGAGTATGCAATGTTACCAGGCAAATGACATTCAACGTCACTCTTCATCATTAATTTGTGGTGTTTTTTAAACTAATATTTATTAATTAATTTGGAGGAGCTAGTGGCAAAAAAGTAACAGCCGCTCGAATCGATCTTTAGGTTAAGCCGCGCTTGCCTAGGTTGATCTGTGGATGGGTGACCACCCATTACATACCGAGTTTCCTCCGTGCCTCGGAAAGCACGCTAACCTGTTGGTCCCGGTTGTCATTTGTACATCTTTGAGAGTCGTTATAGGTAGTCAGTGGCCCAAAAAGTCTGACAACCAGTCTTACCAAGAGGTATCGTATTACCCAGTATTAACTGGGTTGTGGAGGTCAGATAGGCAGTCGCTCCATGTAAAATACTGGTATTTCAGCTGCATCCGGTTAGACTGGACCGACAACCGACCCCAACATAGTTGGGAAAAGGCTAGGCAGATGACGATTTATTAATTTATTGTTTAAAAAAAAACATCACAATTTTATCGAAAACCCATTTTTTTTATATTTTGAGGTTGTAAGCTCGATAAACCATAAAAGGGTAAAACCACACCTAAATTATCCAAGTTCAAGTTGACAACACAACATGCACAAGGATACACATCTACCACACAATAAATAAATCGATTTCTCAAGTACGGTTTTTGCACAACACTATTGTTAAAGCTCTCGATAATCTTGATCCATCGAGTATCATTCAAGCCTGAAGAGGGTTATTCGCAAACCAGTGCAGTGTTCCGTAAACGAGGAATAATCGGATCAACACAGGTAGGAAATGACATTCATCGAAAATACCGCAACAACTTTTTTTTCTGTTCGTACCGCATTTTTTTTGGAATTGTTTTTGTCACATGTTACCGTACGTGTTACACGGTTTAAAAGATTAAAAACGTTGGTTGTTTTTGATGTGTACCGAATTTTTTGGGATATTTACCGATTGTTATCGTTTTTAGGGTTAGTAGTAATCCATACTATAATATTATAAATACGGCTAAGTAATAACAGCCGCTCGGATCGATCTTCAGGTTAAGCCGCGCTTGCCTAGGTTGGTCTGTGCATGGGTGACCATTCATCACACACTGAGTTTCCTTCGTACCTCGGAAAGCGCGTTAAGCCGTTGGTCCCGGTTGTCATATGTAGATCTTTGACAGTCGTTACAGGTAGTCAGTGGCCCGAAAGTCTGAGAACCAGTCTTACCAAGTGGTATCAAATTACCCAGTACCTACTTACTAGGTTGTGGAGGTTAGATAGGCAGCTGCTCCATGTGAAATACTGGTATTCAGATGCATCCGGTTAGACTGGAAACCAACCCCAACATAGTTGGGAAAAAGCTAGGCAGATGATTAATTTTCTAAATACGATACTAAATCTGAATCTAAAGTCTGTTACTCGTTTACGCCTTTACGGCTAAACAAATGTCGATAAAATCTAGCACACAGGTAATCCATGACCTGGCTTAGGATATAGGTTACTTTTTCACGGTACTTTCTGATAATTTCCGACCTGATCCGTTGTTTTCAATGCTAAGGTAGATTTGTTTTAGAATTCTCACAGGAAAACAGTCGTTGACCCAAATCTCCTTAACGCAGGAAAATGTAAAACTTCTAACCAATAGCATTGAGTATTCAATGAATATCGTTGGTAACATGTAAAACAATCTTCCATATTGGCCGTAAGATATTCAAAGCTGTACCAGTTCAACTTTCTTGTGTTTTATTTGCTCATCGAGTTGCGATACCCTTTGTTTGGGGTATGTTATGAGAGAAAGGATTTGTAAACTAGAACAAAGACTACCTCTTAAATCGGGTGACCGTATAAATTATAGCAACTTTTCACTACCACGGCCTTTTATTTCTATACTCAATAGGGCAGTTGACCAAAGAAATCTAATAAGTCCGTCAGATAGATTTCCAAAAAATATTGGATACGTATTTTTTTTTCTCGTATATTAAAAAAATGAGGACGATGCAGTGCGTCGAAAACTCGTGTGACGTCACATTTCGGTACACTTTTTAGCGGAAAGTGACGTCACAAGCCCCCTCATGAATGTTCTTGAACTTTGATGCGTTTTATCTTCGATATTTTTTATTGATTTGATAAAACAAAAAATACGTACCAATATTTTTCGATAATCTAACTGACGGACTAAATAGAATTATATTTGTTTTACTCAGGAAACATCCCTATTATACCTCCTGCCCTTATCTCAATTTATTTGTGGTCGGCGCAGCATGTCTTTTTTTCTATACTTCTCTATTACTCATCATCTCATCAAACACCTCCCTTCTTGCCATATCATCTTTCACACTGTTCATCCACCGTTTCTTTTGTCTTCCTCTACATATATGGTATATGGTGGTATCTTTCCTCACGACATTTTCCTCTCTCCTCCGCATCATATGTCTATACCAAGCCATCCGATCAATCAATAAATCTTTACTTAATTATGTGATACTTTATCTGCTAAGCAATACAGGCTATACGTCAATATAATACATTATTATAAACCTGTTACCATTGGCAAAAAAATAAAGCATTGCTTGAAAAGATAGTATAGGTCCAATGATAAAATAAATTGTTTGTGTAATTTTAAAACAGTTCTTGAAGAAGATTATAATGATATTTGAATGAACCATTTAGAAAATAGAATTGTTTGAAAAAAACAAAGGAACGTAATAGATACAAGAAGGAGAATAAACAAAAGAGAATCACAGACTTCCACGAATCTCTTGTAACACAATAACTGAAAATGCAACCACGGAAACATTTTTGAAGATAGTAGCAAATATGACATTTTAAAATAAATCTCTATCTATTAAATTAGATTAGACCCGGTTAAGCGAAACTACTGAATTCGCTTCGTTTCTCGACTTGTACCACAATATAAAGGGGATGTCAGAATATACGTCAAACGTCATCGGCCTGGAAGACGGCTCTTCGGTTTTGATACAGCCGTGTCTTATAAATATTATATCCATGTGCCTTGTACCTTAAATCGACAACATTTCCATTCGAATTTAAACTTTATCACAGGGATGGTGGAGAAGGTTTTTGATTGGAAGATGAACGTTTTTAAGGATGAGTTCATCTCTGAGTCAAGATGAGCAACCAATTATAAGTCAAGTTTGATATTACTCTTTAGAATTTTGATTTCTTTCAATTCTTTTTGTATCGGTTTGACGAGTGAAGTGGTTATTTATAATTAAAATGGCGATTTCTGATCTCTTTGCGTGTGATACGATTTTTAATTTTGTGTCGATCAAAGGGATTATGCGATTTTAATTTAGAATTCAATTTTATGTGAAGATTTGCTATAAATAGCAGTGAGACAGTTTAATATGTTAAACAGGTGTCAACGAATCTTGAAGCCCTTACGATATTTATAGATGAGTCATCGAAGCTGTATGCTTAGCCTCTTCCCAATTACACTGTAAAAAATGCACGCCAATCAAGTGACTTTTTAGCTTGATTGACGATATCTTGTTTAGATTAATCAAAATCTTAGTTAAGTTGATCATCACCACATGATTGCAGCAATACTAGTTCAAATGATTGAACGCTCAAACAAGTTTCTTGATTACTCTTATAAAACCATTGTAGAAGCGTTAAAAAAGAGACAATCTTTATTGAAGTAATCAAAATACTTGATTACAACTAACTTACTTTAGACTTGATTGCTGCAAATAGGTTTTTGTGATAACTTTAAACAAGATCCCGTTTCAAATCTCAATCAAATAAAAGTAGTAGCTGTGATCATTGTGCTTGATAAGCTCAGATGCAAACAAGTTACTTAGTCAATCTAAACAAAATCTTGATTGTGGCAACTACTTTTTTTTTCAGTGTATGCTATTGAATTGTTCTCCAGTCTAACCAGCTGTAGCTGAATCATTGTCATCTTCCTGCCATTCCGAGTCCCGTGTTACTTGGGGTCGGCGCAACACGTTTTTTTCTTCCAACCGGCTGAAGCTGAATACCATAGTACCTTTGTTACATAGACCGACTGCCTATCTGACCACTACTGAGTTACTGCGCAGTACGGTTATCCTTTGTCTAAAAGGTGTAAAAACACTCTTAACGAAGCCGAAAGGCATTTGTTCTCCCCGTCATTGCGATCATTTTTTTTTTGTTCTGGATCATACCTGGGAACCTTCTAGTTACGGAGATATTGGGGGTCAAAGTTCCAACTATTTCACAAGTTTTTTTTTTTAATATATGTTTGTAATGTATTTTTTTTACTTAAGATAACTTCACGACCCCCGTACTATTCAATCCATCCATCAGCACAATGTTTTGAATGCGTTACATTGAGTTCTACCGTAAAACGTGATATTTCACCCCAAAAAAAAATCGTTTCCCAGCAATAATTTTTGTGTAAAGTTGCTTAGTTTGATGTACATAATGTATAACAATTAATGTCAAAACTCGCCAAAATAACAGCCGCGACAGACGGCTTATGATTCTCGATATAAGAACCGTAAACCGTTTAAAAGTTTGACTTATTATAACAATGTCTAGGAAACATCACCATCGAAAAGAAAGAAAGAAAGAAAAATGTTTTTATTTGGCATTAATAACACCTTAAAAATTATACAAAATCAATAAACAAACAATACTAATAATACCAAAAGGGCCTCAGCTCAGCATAATACCAGATGGCAACACAAGTATACCACCTGACGCTGATTTTCGGCTGCAGCCCACGAGTGCCATGCGCTCGAAAAAACATAAACCATCATTATAATCATCATCGTCCATAAGCCATCGTTGTGCATAAATGGTGTTTCCAATAAGATGCTATCAAACTCCTGGTAGGAGCAAGCAGTCGAATGTATTTATGCCCTTGGTAATTTTGCGCGGTACTTGTGAGAGGTGGGTGGTCTATCGTCCGGTGGGACCACACATTACAATTTTGCGTATAAATTTATGTTTTCTGAAGGAGTACAAATTTGCTTCATCTACATAAATGTGACCATGACCTTTAAAAGGTATTTGGGACAGACGGTCATGTGATGCGGCTTGGGAGGGATAAAGACTTCTTGGCAAGCACTGAACCTGATTCATTGATTGGCATAAATTTAGATCTATTTTTCACTGTATTTTCTTACATATATGAACTAAATTAAAAGCATTTACATTACAAAACAAAGCAAGCAAAACATATACTTTTTTTTTTATTATTATTGTTTTTTGCATTTACATCACAAGACAAAGCAAGCAAAACAATTACATTTTTCTTTTTTTTTGCATTTGCATTTGAAAATACAGTGAGAAATAGCTAAAATGATTTGTCAGATTTCAAAGGTAAATTAATTGTATCTTAATTTGTGAAACTGCAATAACTAAAACATCTATTAATTCGAAAGCCAAAGCTACAAACTCTCTCAATAAAGTACAATCCAGTACCAACACAATCATTTAAAACATCGATTCAAGAATACTTAATCAAACGCTCCCATTCAGAGTCAATTCCACATCGAAAGAACAACAAAATACACCATTATTAGTCATTTATTTTCCAAATGACAATAATACGGCTACCATATAAGGTTAAACCAATAAAAATCAATACAAACTTGAACTGGCCGGAATTCCCTGGTCGATTGTCTGGGGATGCTGTACGGGAAGTGGTCAGCTACTTGCGGCCCGATACGTCTTGTAAATATGGGTATGAGCAAAAAGATTATACGTGATTGTTTATTGTATTGAATCGTTTATGTACGGTCGGAAAGACAAACATCAAATCTGAAATAGTGGGAACTTTACTGTGCTCTGTTTTTGAAAATCTAAGTTTATACTCTTCACTAATTGTAAGCTGTTGTCAAGATCTAGTGGCTTAAAAAGAACTCAGATGAAAACATAAACCGCGAATGACTGACATAGCTAGGTGACTGTCTTGATCGGCTATTGTCTTAGTTCTATGTAATAATGGGCAAGACTTTTGCTTTCTAACTGACCTCAAATCCAGACTATGGGCTGCTACTACTGGGGATTTTTTTTAATATGGACTGGTTGTGGTGGTTGTTTATGACAATTTTTGACGTGATAACGTCTTATAAATCGATGAACTCCGGCTGCATGCACGGAAAAGTGTCACGTGCCTGAGCCGAGCGTGCAAGTGAGAGCGCGGAACAAGCGATAGAGCGTTAGGCTAAGCGTTCGGCTTGTGACGCATCTTTGTTTTATACAAAATAATGATAAATAGTGATAGTAATTCAATTCGTAAAAGTATACAATTTTTCATCAATGTTTTCTTATGACGCTATCACGTAAAATTATCCCTCACCTCTCCAGATTTGTATTTATTTCCGAAGTATTAATGTTGTTTCGCTGACCGTACTGAAAACAGTAGGCAAATGAGTTGTGCGAGTGCCGATACCTGCGGTAGAGAACTTATTCTCATATTTGTCTACATTATTTATTACATTTGCGTTAGGGTTGCCCCTAATACCTAAAATTTCCTAAATAATATCCCGTATCTCATTTTTAACTTCATCACTTGTGGCTTGCTCCCTAGAACCATAGCCGTAGCACACATAATGGCAATTTAATTGTAGCTAGTATAATATCCATAAACCCCGATGCAGCTGAATACCAATGTTTTACATGGAGCGTCTGCCTATCAGACCTCCACTACCCAGTTAGTACTGGGTAATGCAATACCCCTTGGTAAGACTGGTTGTCATACTTTCGGGCCACTGCCTACCTGTATCGACTGTCAAAGATCGACAAATGTTAGCCGGGTTCAACGGTTTAACGTCGTTTCCGAGGCATGGAGGAAACTCGGAATGAAATGTGTGGTAACCCATCCACGGATCCATCCTATGCAAGTGCGGTTTAATTTAACATGAAGATCGACCCTTTTTTTTTTCGCATAGGAAATCATCAAATGGCTTCTCCCGCTCTGGGCGGAGCGGAAGGGAGTGTCAGACTTGTACTGACTAAAACCCATCCATGTTCCTTCCTTGCCCTTTGTGTTCCAGGGCCGCGGTGTCTTTCGAACAGTCCCACAGCCCTGGCAGGTGCAGATCGACCCTTGCGGCTGTTCTTATTTAGCTTCAAGCTCCTCGTTCCAATTTTTCTTATACTACTCGTACTTAGTAAGGTAATATTAGATTTTTAGTTGGTTTTGATAGTCTTTATATAGTGGCCTCTGTGTCACTCATACCCGTGAGACAAACTCTGTCTACTATACCTCCTTGGATTCAGTTGGCCATTCATCATAATGAATAATACACCATATTTACTTTATTACCTTCCAAATATTCAAGTAAAGGACATTGACTACCTGATAGACAATTAAGATAAAATTTAACGAGCTTCCTAAGGGGCAACCATGAGATTTGACGTGACCAAGCTTATTGTTCATATTTTTTAGTCTGCCGATTGTCCCATAAGCATGGTATTCAAATTAGGGGCGAGCATTGTGCAACGAATACATCGCCGATGCTTGGCTGATCTTAGGGTGCGGTTATGTTAGAGGGAGTTCGAATTAGATTCGTTCGAGTTCTCTTTAAAAACTTAATTGTAAAGGTAAAGTTGTATAACTGTTTAAGTGGCAGTGGGCACATTGCTCGCAGAACAGATGGCCGATGGAGCCGTAAAGTTTTAGAGTGGCGACCGCGAACCGGAAGACGTTCCGTTGGAAGGCCTCCCACTAGATGGACCGATGACCTGGTGAAGGTTGCGGGGATCCGCTGGATGCGAGTCGCACAGGACTGGTCAATGTGGCGACACTTGGGGGAGGCCTAAGTCCAGCAGTAGACGTCTTTCGGCTGAAATGATGATGATAACTGTTATTTTTTTCTATTAGGATGGGATGGTGGCGCGCCTAGGAGCCAACAATACGGCAAGCAGACTGTTCAGAAACCCTTAAAGAAGAAGGAATGAAGAGTAGTATCAGTTACATTCATAAATAAATTATCTGTGATAGATTCAACCATCTTAGTTCAAAAAAATATTCACTTTCTCTAAGAAATCAGCTACTAATAAACAATGTTTCTTCAAACTTATTCAGCACTATGTCCGCACCTCAACATCTTGAATAATTATCCTATTATGTATCGCATTCTAAACAGATAGCTCTATTTGTGCGGTACGCTAAATCTTTGTTTTTCTTCAACATAATCATTTTTGTGTGAATTTTAGCTGGTCTTGCGTAAAAGACTTTAATTATGGCTTTGATTCCTGGTCACCACCAGCTATAAAAACCTTAATTATCGTTACAAGTTTTCTTAATACCAGAAATTTTATCATACGTAAAAATATTGTTTAGTTTATAGAGACCATCTATGTGAACAATATCCTTGCCACAAATACTTCAATGACTAGATTTTAAGTCAACCGTTTCAAATAAAGGTACGCAGCGACTTATTGTCAGGCTTACGCTGTTCCCCCATACTTAAGTACTAATGCTGTAAAATGATAATATTGTAATACCAAATGATTTGAAAAGAGTAACCATGGAGTTTCTTGCCGGTTTTTCTCCATAGGAAACAACCAAACGAACCGTGCACCTTTTTGTCGATGTTTTATAAGTGCCCATCTGGGCCTATGTGAAATAAAATATTTTGATTTGATTTGGAGGTATGGCTGAATGATCGCTACTAAGAATGGTTAGAAACCAACTGCTATAGGGAACAAACTCGATGAATATTTGGTAGATAGAATATTGATTGCAATTTGTTATTGGGTAGCAGCTGACAAGTTAACATCTTATTAACGTTTTATATCTAAGTTGTTTAAAATGTCATTCTACATAATTATTTTGTACCAAGAATCATCATGTATGCTGCCACGCCAAAATCAGTACTTCCAATTGCTGACTTAA
This sequence comes from Lycophotia porphyrea, assembly GCA_950005105.1. Taxonomy (NCBI): domain Eukaryota; kingdom Metazoa; phylum Arthropoda; class Insecta; order Lepidoptera; family Noctuidae; genus Lycophotia; species Lycophotia porphyrea. Next base: position 15,576,649 of record OX465403.1, read on the forward strand.
AAAAAGGAACTCAAATCGTGGCTGTACGGTAAGACCAGCCAAGTCTTTGACTATTTTCCGGGAACCCCCCTTTAGGAGAGGCCTATGTCCAGCAGTGTGACGTCTTTCGGCTGAAATGATGATGATGATTTGTAGTATCTAATTATAACTTGAACGTCATCTTCATGCTCTAAAATAACATAAAGCGTGGGATATGAAGGCTTGTCCAAAATATTTGAACAGAGATTTTTCAGGTTTTTACAGCTGAAACCCGAATCCTGTCCGTTTATCTTTCAGACCGTACACCTCAAATATGTCCGAGAAAATTTTAGGAAAAATTCTGTTGTTCGCCAATTCACGTCAAAGACCCAATGTAGGTACCATCACTTTTTACAACAACGAAAAAATGGCCAGACACACAGTGGTACACAACCTTTTCTTACCGCAAAAAAGTTTTCCGTGGGCCAACCGGGCATTTTTCCCTCCGCCATACAAACGAACCGCAGTGTTTAAAATACAGAAAAAAAAAGTTGTCGGCACTCGCCTCCGACCGACAAAAGAGGATTTTTTATTTTATATTCCAAATATTAAAGGACATCGTTAGCGGTTAGCATTTGTTAAATATCTGAAATATTTTTGTGAGCTTTTAGGGCTTGAGTTTGTTTTTTTTTAGCAACGGCACGCGAGCGAGTTGTCTTGTTAAGTGGGGTGTTTAAAAAATAAAGTTTTTTTTTTCGCCCAGCGGTTATTGTTTTGCGAGAGTTGCAACCTTTCACCGCAAAGGGTGTTATAAGTTCTTGAAAGGAAAGTTTTTAATATTTTTTTGTCCAGATGCTCGGACGCTTTGTCGCTCTGTGCGGTTGAAGATTTGTTCTATTTCTGCCGTCTTGCATTTGTGGTTAATTGTTTGTTTTGCTGTATTATTTTTGTTTAATCATGTGATGGATTCTTTGAACATACCATTCAGTCTCTTCCCACGGGAGAGATGAAGAGATTTTCTCAAGAGAATAATCATTTAGCTTAGTCTCAATGGCGTTAAGTAAGTTTGAGTTAAAACCTGTAACCCTGGGAAAACCTTTATTTTAGATTCTTTTTCGGTATTAGAAAAAGCGCAACGTATTCCGTCCAACTTTAGATTACTAAGGGTCACCTCTGTCTTTAAACCTTCCTAAACTATAGTTCGAAGCATCATCATCATCATTATTATCAGCCTATAATGTTCCCACTACTGGGACACAGGCCTCCTCTCTATGAGAGGGAATGGGCTATAATCCACCCCGCGGACCCAGTGCGGATTGGTAGATATCACATGTCTTCGAATTTTTGGTTCTAGGACATGCCGGTTTCCTCACGATGTTTTCCTTCACCGTTTTTGAGAGCAGTGGTGATGAAATAAATTACACAAAGTAATGCGCCTGCCTGGGTTCGAACCCACGACTTACGAAGCATCATTATTATGATTTTAATTTGCTTCTTTTACAAACATTAAATGAAAACACGACTTTCTCCGCCTTACCTCTCTTATTTAATTCTAAAACTTCTAAATCAATTAACCCCTCGCTAAAACGCTTTAATATTAACACTAGTACCTCTGAAATTCAATGAACTATATCAACATTCCCGATTGAGCCCCCGGGGCGGGTTCCGCACGTGCACACGTCATGCAATATGTTGACAATTGCACCTTCGCTTGCCAACAGGTGGTAGTATTCGATCAGGTAGGTTCTAATTGGGTTAGTTACTAGAGTGAGTACTTGTTCTAGTAACTTGTGTGAGTGATTGAATGATCAAGTTGGAGTTGGGTAGATCCGGAGTTTCTATGGCAATTAGGGTTTAAAGAGTTGATTGTGCTTAGCCTTTTCCCAACTTTATTGGGGTCAGTTTCAGTCTTATCGGATGCAGCTGAATACTAGTATTAGGTACTAGTAGTGGCATGGAGCGACAGCCTATCTGACTTCTCCAACCCAGTTACTAAGTAATACGATACCTCTTTGGTAAGACTGGTTGTCAGACTTTCGCGCCATTGACTACCTGTAACGACTGTCAAAGATCCACAAATGACATCTGAGATCAACACGGAGTAAACTTGGCATGTAATGTACCGTAAGTACATTGCATCCATGGACCGAGGATCCGCTCATGTGTTGGCAATCAAGTAACTAACCTCGTCTGAACGCAGCACAGTGCATACCATCTAATTCTCAGCGGAACGTCTATGCTACGACATTAGACATAACGTTACAACTTAGTTCAACTGCTCTCTGGTTTGTTCACACTTACACATTATCTCAATGGCTTTTGTCACTTTCTCAATTCGACTTAGGATATTCGAGAATGAAGAATTTATTTCGGGAGAATAAGTTTAATTTGAAGTCACATCTAAACTATTTGTACTTGATTATTTTATTCTTAGGAAGTTTTAGAGCTCTCTGTTAATTAATTGGATAAGAAATTGCTCTTACCAATACTGATTACATACTCCATATCATCATCAAAGGCCTATAGCAGTCCACTGCTGGACATAGGCCTCTTCAATCGCACGCCACTCAACTCAATTCTCAGCAACTCTCTTCCAGTTGCTACCAGCCACCCAGCCCAAGCTGAAGTGCCCTGGCCCAGTGCCACTTCAGCTTACTTATTTATCCTGAGCCTTGACAAGAAAGATCTTGATTAGGTACTATAATTAATTTACAGAACCAGAATAAAAGCAGATTACAACAAGTATGGAAAAGTGTCTCATCATCATCATCATCATCAGCCTATAAATGTTCCCACTGCTGGGACACAGGCCTCCTCTCTATGAGAGGGATAGGGCTGTAATCCACCACGCGGGCCCAGTGCGGATTGGTAGATGTCACATGTCTTCGAATTTTTGGTTCTAGGACATGCCGGTTTCCTCACGATGTTTTCCTTCAGCGTTTTTGAGAGCAGTGGTGATGAAATAAATTACACAAAGTAATGTGCGCCTGCCTGGGTTCGAACTCACGACTTACTGTTCGTAAGTCAGGGTCGCTACCACTGCGCCACCGCTGCTCTCAAAAAGTGTCTATAGATACATAATACAAAAATCGTGAAAGTTAGTTATCTCTCGTAGTTCTTGTACTTATTATTTACTTGTTTATATCTAACTAGCGGACGTCACGCGGTATCACCCGCGTAGTTCCCATTCCCGTGGGAATACGGGGATAAAATATGCCTATGTTAGTATAGCCTATGTTACTCGCTGATAATGTAGCTATCCATTGCTGAAAGAATTTTTCAAATCGGTCCAGTAGTTTTTAAGTTTATTCGTTAAATACAAAAATGCAAATCTTTCCTCTTTATAATATTAAGTATAGATATAAATTAATCACAGGTACCGAAGTAACTCCTTTCCCATCTATAATTACAGGGTGTAAAGAGACTCTTCACGAATCCGTTAACTAAGCGTTATGTACATGAAACTAAGTAACTTTACGCAAAAATTTTGCTGGGAAACGACATTTTTTTTTGGGGTGAAAAATCACGTTTGACGTTATTACTCAATGTAACGCATTCAAAACATTGTGCTGATGGATAGATTTAATAGAACGAGCAAAGGTGTCTTAAGTAAAAAAAAAAAAAAAAAAATATGTATTAAAAAAAAAAACTTGTTAAAAAGTTGGAACTTTGACCCCCAATATCTCCGTAGCTAGAAGGTTCCTAGGTATGGTCTAGAACAAAAAAAATATCGCAATGACGGGGAGAGCAAGTGCCTTTCGGCTTCGTTAAGAGTCTGTTTACACCCTTTATAAAAACCAATAACGAACCAACCCACGCCTGCACACCACTTCATGTACACATGCACACCCAAAAATACACATATCTATCTTCAATCTTAAAAAAAGCTTAATCCAGAAATATGTCGCACAGATAACATGTCATTACGCTCTCCACGCTCGCCACGCTCGGCTAGCGTGGCGCGCGTAATTTTTATCGTTCTGCTCGCATCTGAAACTTCAGGATTAATGATCCAGCGCGTCTAGTCATACGGTTCCGCCGAATGCCGTAAAAACGCTATGCGCAATTCAGTTTTGTTGGAAGAGTAGAGTAATAATATGGAGACGGTATTTTTTAATGTATTCTTCGGTTCAAATGGCTAAAATATTTCAGGTATAGTATTTTCGATATTATGTTGCAAGGCAGTTATGAAAAGATTTTATAATTAGCAAGCAATTCAAAGTTACAACTAGACCAGAGTTGACTACCCATTTGACGTGTATTTTTGTCATAATACTAAGCAGTAATTGCTTAATGATGTGACCGTCGGACTACTAAGTCATAGGTCACGAGTTCGAACCCAAAGCACACACTTTTGATTTTCGGATTCATGTGCGTATTGTATAGCTTGCTTCGGTGAAGGAAAATATCGTGAGGAAACCAAACATGCCCGAGAGACATTTCTCGACGACATGATAAGCCAAGTCAGAAGCCCACTAGGTTAGAACCAGGTTAGGCACCACCACACGAAAAAGAAAAAGTTCTGTTTTTATAAGGTAGTTACCATCTTATCCATATAGCAGAACTTGTTGAATCGAATAAAAGTCAAGTACATCCCACCCATCGCGGGAATTTTTGATCTTGATTTCCTCTCCATTTGTAATTTTCACCAAAGTGTTTTGTGTTAACTCGTGTTTCCTTTCTATAATTTGTTTATGTTTTTTTTGTTATTGAAGTGAAACTTCTAATGCGACTTCCAACAAGGTTGCGTTAAACGTTTAACGCTACCATGGAGGGGGTATGAAAGCACTGTTGCGTTAAACGTTTAACGCTCCTGGGGAGGGGGAATAGAAAGAGACAGAGCGAGATAGTGCGTGGCACTCGAACGCATGCGCGTAGTATACCTGTAGTTCACTAAAAATAAATTTCAACCCCTTCCTATTTTCATTTCCACAATACGAAGTTTCACTTCTTCCGCGCGGTCCCTCCAAGCACTACTTTTTTTTTCCATTTGTGTTCTCACATAAAAATATTTCCAATTCTATTCATCCCAATATACCACATCCATCAACCTCTCACCCTGATCCACGTCATCCGACCTTTAATTGCTCTCATCCTGATACGGCTGGTATATCGAGCGAGAAAATGGGTTTTTCGCTGTGGTAACCGCTAGCAACTTTGTACTACGGCACATTATCGGATTTGCTAGCAGCTCTGTGTGATTCCATGTATACTTGTCGCGAATACTGTGACATAGTTGTTTGATGTGATTTAGATTTGAATATCTATGTTAGGTTTTTTTAATGGGTTTGAGCTTTTGCGTTATGTTTATTTAAGTCTAGTAGCTGGTCTAGTGCGTTACTGGCTGAGCATGACGTAATAGTTCGATTTCCAAGTAGGCCAGTGTTATTAAGATTTTCATTAAAACTTTCTTAGAAACCGCTCGAAGCTGTGGAGCTTGGCACAAGCGAAGAGAAGCCTATACCCAGCAGTGGGTAAAGTCGGGCTGTGGATGTTGATGATGAACCGCTCGAAGTCAATGGTTGGTAACTTTCGTCGAGATTTGTCACCATAATCGAAAATTGTCAGAGGACTATTATGTTTATTGAGACAATAAGCTTACTACTAACTATACCTACTAAGATTGATGTACATATATTTTTCTTAACTCTAGTTCATAAATATTTTTGTTCTAAATAAAGCTATTAGTGTACAATAGCTATTCAAATTTCGTGACAAAAAACTTGAGCTTAATGTGTGTGGGGTAACAGTGGGGGAAGACCAAAGAAACGATGGATAGACTGTGAGAGAGTTGACAAAGCTAGAAGTTTCAGACAAAAAGATGAAGTTAAGGATGACAGAAGAAGACATGCTAAGCCCCATATAGATGTTGAAAAGCAGGCAGCAGCGGCGGCGGCGGCCGGCGAATGATGATGAGTTACTAATCGTAATTTAGTAATTTCTTAGGAAATTAGCTTTCAGTTGCTTGTGTAGTATTAAACACGAAAAATTGTTTTCACATTTTTACCACAATGGTTAAAATTCAGCAATTAAAATAGAAAATCATCATTCTCGTGCCCTTCCTTATCCCAATTCATTTGGGGTCGGCGCAGCATGTCTTCTTCTTCCATACTTCTCTGTCACTCGTCATCTCATCAGACACTTCCTATCTTGCCATATCATTCTTTACGCAGTCCATCCAGCGTTTCTTTGGGCTTCCTCTACTCATACACCCATCCACACTCATACTCAAAACTTTCCTCACGACATTTTCCTCAATTAAAGGAGCGAATGCCGTATTAATATTTGAAAGTCTCTAAATTTTAAACTACCCTGTGCAAATACGAAATAGCCCGCAGCAACCCATCTGAATATATAGACGAGCGTATCGAACAAAACCTTTAAAAAAACACTGTTATTAAATGTTCATTAAGCTGCGACAACAAACTTATAAACCAATCATCATCAAGCAATAATCACTCCTAACTTTAAAGAAATAAAATTGAAGCCAACTGCATTAGCAACTTCGTCAGTTACTTTACATAAATAATGAAGTTGGTTGCAGTTTGTTTAGAGGAAATTGAATCTTATGTCGAAGGAGGAATTGTGAAAGTGGTGGTATATTTATTGGTGCAATGAAAGCCGCAATTGAACGAAAGGTAACTAGTGAATTTGAGGTGAACCGATTTGGATTAATGAATTAAATACACTCGTGTGCCCGTGTTTACGTTCGGGTAAAAATATGTCTGAAGCATCTACTTAAAACATTATTGTAGTTCATATGAGGATAATAGGAGGATGCGACGGTGAGTCCGAATAAAATAAAATTAGTCTGATGAGGATGCTCATGAACAAAAATATGAAAGAGAACGTAATTTATTTGGTATTTCACACTTTGACCACAGGTCTAGTAACGATAGCGTTAATATCATAGAATCATTGGTATTCTTTTCTTCTTCTTTTTTTCTCAGCGTGTTGATGACAATCTAAATTGTTCCGCCCAGAACCATTAGTTTGGTGCCTTCAGTAGCGTCAATCAGAATGGTATCTTTGGAAGTTTCGGGTTATGATGTTTGAGAAAATACCTACTGTCTTAATGCGAGATTTTCAGAGCCAGTAAGACACTTTCTTGAAAATTGTTCAATAGTGATTTAATTGTTATTGCAAATGTGGACTTCTCAAGGTGCGACAATGGGTCCAATATTTATTATTTTTATAAATCACACACAATTATAGGTTAATATCTCATACTGAAATCTACAATTTATCTACAGAAACTTGAAATTAAGCTATAGTTGATGCAAAATTACCTCTCAATCCTAGATATTTCATGCAATGTTTCGGTAAATTAAACCACAAATCTCCAAATCGGTAGAACAAAAATCTAAGATTAATGAACCTATTTTATCCGCACATTAGCATCGAACCAAAAAATATTTTAGGGCAATTAAAATATGGTCTGTTTTTTGTTGCAAAAGGGACAAAAAATCACGCGTGACGCCTCGGGAGAGGGGTGGGCAGGATAGCAAGCGTGCATATCTAAATAATTATACGGCGTTAACGGATAATGATTGAAAGGTCTTCAGATGTGGCCACAGAGTAGTTCTTGAGACAGAGATTTTGTTATTTTTAGAAGTGGAGAGGAAGAGGTTTGTATTTTGATGGAGGATATCAATACAAGCTGGTTATTATTTGCAGTTCCATAGTTAAGTTGGGTTCATTAGCTTCAATTTTGTTTGATATCTATCGACTAGAAGGATGACAATAATGATAATAGTACTACTATTTTTTGTTACTCATTCACGCACAAATGACTAAACGGATTTCGATGAAATTTAGCATACAGATAGTTTATAACCTAGATTCATACATACGATACTTTTTATCTCGGAAGAATGATACTGTAGGAAACTTACAGAAGTCCACGCAGACGAAGCCGCGGGCATTAGTAAATCTTAATTGCAATTTTGTATTGCTTGCTGGCAAATTGTCGCAAAAAAAAGAACTCTCCAGAAAGTATTACAACTTAAGATCAGCATCTTATAATTAAGCACAAACCGTTGAGTTGCAAAATGTGTTCAGATTTTTGTAAGGTAGCATTCTTCTAAGTAATTTTTTATCTCATAATTCAATCAATTTACATAACCAAAAACGGCTTCCATACATCTTTACTTTTCGCTTTAAATTACGCAAAAAACCAGTAGCAATATCACAAGAAACCAGTCCAATAAAACATTCATACGAACATACGGTATTAATCTTGTTAAAAAATCAAAATATACGCAATAATAATAATTTTATTGTGGTGTATCTACTACACGTACGACCGGACTATTATTACACGGTACATAATATTCTAAAACAACAGTGTCCACTTTCTTGTTCCGAGAAAATACATAGTCGCGCGCGCACTTCATTGGAATCGATCGGGCGTAACATTTCCTGTCTCGCTCACTCTTACACTGTCAAACGGAAAAGCTACAAGAGCGAAGAGCACAGATATAAATCCTACCGATCTATAAGCCACGCCCCACAATCGATCTGATAAATGAAAAACCCGTTTGCTGCGCGGGCGCAATGATTTGAATCTCGTCATGACTTGATGTTCGTTTCGCGATTACTCGTGCGCTTCGTTGCTTTGTATTTAAAATTATCTTTATTACCCCATCCGTGGGAGTCTTAAATCTCGCATTCAAATGTTTATTACTACATGACTCATAATTATGTACGTTTTAAATGTTCAAACGTGAATCTCTCTGATCCTAGGCAGTGTGTGGGGTCAATGTTAGTTCGTTGACATGCTTATTGAGTTATTTTTGCTATTTTTATTCGCCTTTTCCCAAGTTTTAATAGGCGAATAAGTCGTTTTTTGCTGCATGAAAAAATGGTAAAAACCATTTAGATCTTGCGATGCACGTTCTGATATTGCTAATTCTACTGCCGCCAAAATCACGATGACTTTTTCCTCCTAAACGTTGACATTAGAGGTAGGTAACAAAGATTCTTTCTCTTCTGTTACTGCCCATCGCATATATTATCTTCTTATTCAAAACTGAAAAATAAGTACAAACTACAGCTAGAATTTTCAGATATTTTGTAAGTACCTATGCTGCCAATATCATAACCAAAATTTTATTAAAAACATTTATCTTTACCTAATTTACTTTCAAATAAGCTTTTAAAAGCTAAAAAATTAAAATCTGTTTAATTTTAGCTTACTCATTATAGCACTAGGTATCCAATTCATGCCATGCAGACATTTGGTACATAGAAAACTCCACTAACGAATACTGAAAATATACTAACCTACAAAACTAAGCTTTCAAACATAACTTTACGCTACTCTGCAATAGATGGCGCTACTTATCTCGCAACTCCACAATCAACTCTTACGCATGGCACACTAACGCCACCTCTTGTCAAGCTTTGGAAAATAAGACCACTATCTTCGACCAATTTGATCAGAGCTCCGATCTGTGAATGAGGTTATTGGAACAGGGTTTATCTATTTCTGGTCATCAATAATTCGATTTTAATAGCAGTCGGAGAGGTTTGATACATTCGTATCGTCTGTAGAATTACTTTTACCTCGAATGATTGCTTGAATGATGTCTGATAATTCGTATGAAGCATGCGCAGCCTGATTGCGTTATTTCTTATAGGTAGCATATTTTATTGATGTTCCCTTTAGATATTTATTACTTGGAGTGTCTATCTTCAGATGTGTCTATTTGAAGATGGATCCGGTTGATCTTTTGTGCAAATATCAGTCATCCTTTCTTTTTTTATGAAATTGCAAAAGCAATTACAAATTAGTTATGGGTGCTTCAATTCTTCGGAGAAAAATTTCCTAAAGATTCACTCTTACTGATGAGTCTACGGCCGTCATTTATAATTGGTTGATGTCTTGTTTGATTATGTACTTTCCTAATATCTTACCTAGGTGCCGACTTTAAGATTTTTTCGGGCTCTAATATTCGAAATACTTGAAAGCTGAATGATGTAGTTCATTCTGCATCATTCTCATTGCTCAAATAAATAAATAAATCATTTATTCAGGACCCATATTATACACCCACCAAACTGCGTAGCAGTTTGTCGACGCGATTAGCACCTGTGGATAACCAGAGATTATAATTATTATCTAATACCTAACTTTTCACTAGTTGCAGTATTTTATTAACATTATTTCAATTTAAACACCGTAGTTGATCTCATAATGAAGCCTTGATCTGAAGAAAATGTGATTATAATAGTTTCAGCGTGTTGCAACCATACAAGGTAAATGCTGGTTATTTGAGCATTGGCCGAGTAAAGCACTGAATTATTGGCTTTTGAAAGTTATGGATGATAGTAACTTAGAATTGAAATCTTATGTTATAATCGTGAAATCGGGATGAGCACGATTTAAATATTATTTTGTGGGAAATGACTTAAAAATAAATCAAAGAAATGAAGTTTGCTGTATTATGTTTTGAAATCACAGTAGATGTAGATTGAATTAGGTAGGTCATTAGGTATGTAGTTTATGATGCATATAGGTATTTGTAACATCAGTACATTAGTCCTAGTAACATCATACACTGACTGGTTCTGCATCTCAAGAGGTGTTAGACAGGGCTGTGTAGCATCACCTTGGCTGTTCAACCTATACATGGATAGTTGTTTGACAGATTTAAGAGAAAGTGAGTGTGGATTGAGGATGAATGAGTTGCCTGTCAAATGCATTCTGTACGCAGATGATCAAGTTATTCTTGCATCTTCAGCGGAACAGTTGCAAGATATGGTAACTGTAATGAGTGAAGCATTTAAGAGAAAAGGGATGAATGTAAATGTGAATAAGACCAAGGTTATGGTGTTTGAAAGAAAAGAGGATGTATCGGTGTGTGATGTGAAAATAAATGATAAGAGTGTGGAGCAAGTGAATGAGTTTGTATATTTGGGCAGTATGTATTGTCACAAGAGATGGAAAGATTGACGAAGACGTGGAAAGGAGAGTAAATGCGGGAAATAAAGTGAATGGTGCTATACATACGATTGTGACCAACCAGTCGATGTCAAATAAGGCTCGTCTGGCTGTTCACAATGGTGTGCTGGTGCCTACACTTATGTATGGAAGTGAGTGTTGGGTATGGCAAACGAGGCATGAAAGTAGAATTAATGCTGTGGAAATGCGTTCCTTGCGAAGCATGTGTGGTGTAACTCTGAATGATAAAGTGAGGAATGAGGTTATACGGAAACGTTGCGGCTTAAAAGAAGATGTAGTGACAAAAATTGAAAAAAGTATGCTTAGATGGTTTGGTCATGTGGAGAGGATGAGTGAAAGGCGACTAACAAAAGGTATTTACAAGGCAGATGTGAGTGGCAACGCCGGGAGGGGACGCCCTAGAAGAACATACGCTGACCTCATTGGTGAGGTTCTTCAGAAAGGTCAGGTGCGTAGTACTCGCAACCGGCGTGCGTGTATGACCAGATGTATGAACGTGGACGAGGCAAAAGGAGTATGTAAGGATCGTAGCAGGTGGCGTTCTGTAGTTTCTGCCTACCCCCATGGGAAAAGGGCGTGAGTTTATGTATGTATGTATGTACATTAGTCCTATGGCACGAAATGAGGTATCTGATGAGATGACCAGTAATTGAGAAGTATGGAAGAAGAAGGCATGCTGCGCCGACCCCAAATAAATTAGGATAAGGGCAGGGGGGGAATCATGATGAGATTTTATTAAGATCGATACCTACCAGTACGACAAAAACAGTTATTCAAACAAACAATAAATAAACACACAACAATCCGAATCGCTATAAAGCTGCCCCTACCTATATTTAGTAGGTACTCAAATAACGTAAAAGGATCACACTCATCGGATCAAAAATCCAAAAAGTCATATCAATTTATCAATAAATAAAAAACACCGGACTCAACCCAAGTCCCCGTGACACGGCAGATTCGAATGCTTTATGATAAAAAATCGTCGGGCTGTCATTGAGGTCAATAAAAGATTAATTTTGATGTTCAGTAGCTGACGGGTTGAGGGCTACTGGGTTCGACAGATTACGGTAACAAAAAGTACATTTGAAAATAAAATGGTGATTTTATTTCGGTTCCCGGTGTGTATACCACCAGATCATTGGGTAAACGATAATTAGTAGAAATATGACTTCGAAATTAATCGTGGAAAGTGCTCAGGATACAGGGAATAGCATAAATCACAAATATAATCTGTTACGTGAACTGGTGTTGGTTGTTTTGGATGAATGCTTTTTTTTCTAAGTTTAAGGTTGAATCTGAACTTGATCTCCACATCAAAACCACGTTTGAGAGCGGTCAGTATTCCAAATCAATGAGCATATTTAATCTTAGTTTAAACTAAACAGTAGCCACCACCAAAACCCACACGCAAGGCTTATCGCTTACTAACTATAAAACTAACAATTAACACTGTCAACAGGATGTGGTCCTATGGACCAATTTCCTCTCGACTCGGTCCTTTGTACCAAAACACATCGTTACCATACAATAGAGGACCAAATTGTCGCTCTGATCCCCATAATGTATCGATTTGAATATTTTAACGGTTAATTCTTTAGGGTTTAGTTTGGTGCAGATGATGACCCTATTGATGGTAAATTGGTACGTTAATGATGTATTCAATTGAGATATCTTAGATGTTGTTTGAGTTGAGGTTTTTATCTGTTTATCCATGTTGACTCAGTTTTAGGCATTTGCCACTTAATGCTTTTGTTTTTCATTATATTTACAGTTATGCCTAAGGCGGAGTTGGGCAGGACATCGAGCTAGATGCGGAGATGGCCAATGGAGTAAGGTTTTGACTGAATGGTGGCCAAAGTTGAGCCTAAGAAACCAAGGCCGTCCAATAGCGCGTTGGGTTGACGATATCGTCAAAATCGCGGGAAACGGATAGATAAGGGACGCTCAGAACAGTGAAGAGTGGCAGAAGAAAGGGGAGGCCTAAATCCAGCAGAAGTTGATTCCGGATTGATATGATGATGAAGAAATTTAGAGTTGGTGTTATTCAACATTTGCTTGTTATTCGTTTGTAAGAGTACTCACAAGTAACTGATGTAATATTTTAATTTGTTGTTTTCTTCTTCGTCATAGCAACAAACCAGATCTCTGCCACATTGATAGCGTTAGCAGTGGCTTCGGAAATGTCCTTTAAGTGCAGTTTCACAAACAGGAGGACAAGAATTGAGACAAACTCTTAGTTTAATTCATCAAACATGGTCCAAGTAAAGTCAAGACTTTTCAATTCATTTTTACATTGTGGTTCAAGGAAATATACATGTTGGTAATACTGTCTATACTGTGACAGATCATCCAAATTAAAACCGAGAAACAATTAACACTAATAATGCCATAACAGATTAACGACCGTTACACTTAACAGGGTAAGCACAATTGAAGGAAAGGGAAACCATAAAACTACTTAACCAGAAGCTATACCAATCAACATGGTACTCACGACAGCATAAGTATTACTATTGGTACATGTCTAGTTTAACCTGACTACATACAGTACAAAAAGATTATACAATGTTAGGTCAACTTATAGAGGCAGTGTATAGCTTATAATATGCTGTCGTAATTATGTATTCTCGAGATCGCAATTGCCTTACCACTTTTGTCACTCTTTTGTGCTTATCCCAATTTATTTATAGTGGACATGTCGTCTTCTTCAAGACTTGACAACAAATCGCATTCAGATGAAAGTTCACTTAAGGTTCAGTCATAATGGCTGCGGGACTGTTCGAAAGAGATACCGCAGCCCTGGAACACAAAGGGCAAGGAAGGAACATGTCTTTGATGATTCCCCATCATAAAAAAAGAAAAAAAGGCTTTCAGTCATTAGTACGAGAAAATTGCGGACATGACTCCTGACACCGGAAACTCCCAGATACTAGACCAAAATATCTTTAAATCTACGGTATCTAGTCTGCATTCTACTCAACGGTTCAACTTATCCCTAAGTTTGAACCAATCACATAGCAAGCGACATGCAACCGAAGGGTGACAAAGCAATAACAAGGCCAACTGTACAACACGTCAAACACAATGGAAATTAACACCACCACGTGATAAAATTTAAAACGTCTCAATTCTTTGATCGAACTAAGCGTTGGTCTGCTGATGATTGACTTCCTCAGCGTGGGCTGCTCAGCATCGGATTATGTTAACAAGATTAGATTGTTCTTAATGGCTGTGAGACGAGTGAGGCGTCGATTGTTATAATTAATGAGTCATGCTGTTATCAGGTCACGAGGACTGATATGGGCCTTTTGTCTTTGCTAGGCGTTGGAGTTTAATTTGGAGCAGATGCTAAAGTAGATTAGCTAATAGATTGGGAAAATGACATATCAGCATTCCAGACTAGAATTATGGCAATGAATTTGACGACTTTTAAATTTGTTTTTGAATACGACTCGGAAAACGTTAAGCCATTGATCCCGGCTGTCATTTGTAGATCTTAGACAGACGTTACAGGTAATCTGATGCTCAAAGTATGATAACACAGTCTAACCAAAGGTTATCGTGTTACCCAACTGGGTTGTAGAGGTGAGAGATAGGCAGTCACTCCATGTAAAACACTGGTATTCAACTGCATCCGGTTAGACTGGAAGCCGACACAAACATAGTTGGGAAAAGGCTAGGTATATTATCCTGTACAATAAAAGTTCCTATGCTCTGTGCTCCAAAAGCTGTAGTTAAAACGATCTGAAAGTGGAGAAATATTGGGCCAATAGAGCCAATACAGTTTGAAAGCATCATCGATACGAAGATGAAGAAGATAGAAAAGTTTGCAATACAAGTTGAAATGCAAATTCAAATTAGAGTAAGTGACCTAATTCAGAATGGATAGAAACTATAGCAAACGTAACCAAAAAGAGTATCAAAAACTTTTTTATATTTAAGAAACTGCAGTTAAACCCTGTTTAAAGTAAGTTTAATTTTACGCTTGTAAAAAGATTTCTTACGTACTTAACACATTTTTTTAAATTCATCGAATTCTATTTGCATCTATTTGTGCTAAGTATTCCGTTTCAATTAAGTTTAACTGCGTAATTAGACCTGCAATCATTACTACATCCTAGTATGTCAACACTTTGTCTTCGTTCATAAATTTGTTTAAATCTTCATTGTTGCTGTTGCCTCTCATATCTCCTAAGACATCTCCTGTATATCTAACCACAAAAGCCCATTCAGATATACTTTATAAGAATAATTAATTACAAGCAACGATACTATAAATATCTAAATCAACAAATAGAAATGGATGAAATGATCTGTCATCATACATTGAAGAGATGTATGGATGATGGATGGAATTAAGAAAATTATAAAAGACGTACAATGAAAGGTGGATCGACTTTCTTTGAGGAGACAAATTGTGACTCTTTAACCATAAACACTGTGATGATTTTTATACTAGTTAGAAAATAGTATACGGAAAAGTTATAGATGGTGATGAGATGGGAGGTATCAATGTTGCTTGTAATGTTAATCATTTTATGATTATTTCTGTATGAATATTCGTGATTAGAAAAGATTAGATACGTGATGAGATGGGAGGTATCAATGTTGCTTGTAATGTTAATCATTTTATGATTATTTCTGAATGAATATTCGTGATAAGAAAAGATTAGATACGTGATGAGATGGGAGGTATCAATGTTGCTTGTAATGTTAATCATTTTATGATTATTTCTGTATGAATATTCGTGATTGGAAAAGATTAGATACTTATTATTATACACATATTTGAAACATCTGGACCAGAGCCACTACCGAAGATTGAAGAAATTTACAGAAAAAGAACGACAATTTGTGCACTTGATTTGCCCATCCAACATCTTTACCCAACGCAAGACAGTTTATCTCCAAACCCACCATATACTACCAAAAAGAGTATTAAATATGAAAACTCTTAAAGGATTAGAGGCGGTGACAGATTCGTTTCCACAATAAAGGTGGCTACTCACAATTGATTTATGATTTCCAGGCGAATAAAGCCGTGTGAGCAATAGCCTTTATTTCTTGTTTTATTTTCGATATGAATGGAGTTGTGGAGTCATTGGCTTAGATATATTTCTATATTGTAGCTCCTTCGATGGGTTTTAAATCCGTTTACGTCTCACGTGTGTTCTGGTGCTTAGCTTAAGTATGAAGGCATGTATTGTTGGAATTGTAGCAGATGACTTTATTTTCGCTGACATTTAAGCGGTGAACTATAGAATAATTCATGCATATTTGACGATAACGCTGAAATAACTAAAAAAATTACTACTAACTAATTAGTGAATCCAGCTGAAAATAGTTTTAAAAATATCTGCAACTTAGCAAAAGTAAGTAACAAGTAGAAATGGCAGACAGTTACGGGTAGGTCTTAGTCACCCAGGCGAGCATTGCTTACGGTACCACTGCTCCCAAAATGGTAAATAAATTATTCAACCAAAAAGATGTGACCACCGATCGTGACCCACCTAATCCACAGGAGTACTGATTCCTAGTAGGGGTTATACTACATGCTGATGATGATAATGATTTACCGTTTCATCATCATGGATCAATAACAATTTGCATTACCGTAGGATAGCTCTGTATTGTGTAGTCATATGCAAATGGTAAATCTCCAGGATTAACATTACTAGCATCCAGAGTAGCCATAAAGTTTGGTCATTTTCAGGAACAACGATGCTGCTCCTGATAAGTTTTTTTCAACCGTAACCACATCTTATCAACTCTCCTATTGTCAATATCCTCTTCTCCTTCGATACCATATACGACGATCGTGATAACCCATAGAAAAAATCAGTACCAAAACATCAACTTCGAATTTACCATACAAAATACGAATGCAATGGTGGCATTACTGGACGCGTATTGTCAACTGGCCCACAATGGAGTTTGAACTAAAGCGTATAGTTGTGGGCAAAAATATCGCCGGGTATGCAGCTCAGGTGATGTATAGGATTGTAGGGTTGCTGGGTAACTTAGAGTGCAGTTTTTTTAATAACATGATTATTTTGCAGTACTTTGTTTTTTAAGAGTGTGTTGCAGCGTTCATGGACAGGCGTTTTGAGAGACTGTCTTATGTTTTTTGACGTTTAAAAAGTGCTGATTCTTAGCTTATCTTTTAACTTTTCATTTGTCACATTCTTTTAGTTTAATGTATTGTTAACATGATTCTTATGTAGTTTTCCTTCAATATGTGTTGGTTTCTTGTCTACTAATTACCCGATTTACCTAATCTTTTCGTACTCTTGAAATCTCATCATGATTCTCTTGCCCTTGTTCAATTCATTTGGGGTCGGCGCAGCATGTTTTCTTCTTCCATACTTCTCTATTACTCGTCATCTCATCAGACACTTCCTTTTGTGCCATATCATCCTTCACATAGTCCATCCATTGCTTTTTTCGAACTTTTCAAATGTATCATTCAAGAATTGCTTTGCAAAATCCTTCTGCTAACCTCTAATTCATCAATGCCACTATTAATATTAGACCAGTCACATACACCACAAATGAATGTCTATTATTGCTAATAATTTATAAACAATAATCGGCCAGTGACAATCCTGCGGGGTGCGTAGGCGACAACACAGCGAGAAGACATCGCCTTGTGAATGGACCACTGAACATGCAGGGGTTGTTAACGTTTGGAAAATGATAAAATTACAGGTAATATTTTAGAACTTTATAAAATTAAAAAATACTGACACTTGAGTAATGATGATAGATTAGTGCAGACCAGGAAAGTATGGCACAAAAGGGACAAAGCCCACACTCAGCAGTGAGAGGAATAAGTCTGCCAATGATACTGATGATAAAGTAGAAACATGTACAAAACATACACCTGACCAAATTAATACGGATTAACATCCAGTAGCTACAAAATACCGTAGGAGCGAACAACGTTCAGAATATTACCTAAAGACGAAGGTAAAATTAAAAGTCATAACAGAAACTTATGAAGTAAAATCCGGCTCCTTTAAAAACGCAAATGCTACCACAAAAATAACGATTCACGATAGTGATAGAATTTCAAAACACAAAATTACCAAACTAAAACATCAAAAAACATCACCGATTTCTGGCTGATAAGCCATGATCAATTAAGAAAAAATAACTTTTCGTTCAATCGAAAAATAGGTATAAGGAAGAGAGTAAACCTCAACCAAATGTTGCCAACACCACCAAGCTTACTCGAAGTCATAAAGAAATCATAAATTACATTACAATACAAACAGCAACGATATGTTCTAATTTCAATGGTGTGGGATTCAATTTTATATGAATTAAAAGACGCCTCAGAAAACCTCTTGTGTTATTGTCTGGTGTTGAGAAAATAATGGCTTTTTTTCAAAAGAAGTAGTACTAAGGAGTTTCGATGGTATAGAAAGGTTGGATGTCAACTTAAGGGCAGATGAGATGACTTACTGGTTTACCAAGGAACAGTAACTGAGCGTAAATATGAGACGAGGAAAATAAGGAAGGAGATGGGGAAGAGATTGGCACACAAAGAAAAAAGAAAGAAAGAAAGAAAATTGTTTTTTCTTTGGCATTAATAACATCTTAAAAATTACACAAAATAAATAAACAAACAATACTAATAATGCCAAAAGGGCCTTAGCTCAGCATAATGCCAGATGGCAACACCTGACGCTGATTTTCAGCTGCAGCCCACGAGTGCCATACACCTTGTATAAATGCAATGACGCTCTATAAAGCCAAATATTTTGAAACTACACAATATTTTAAAGCCGGGTATTGAACTAATTTTATTTTTATTGACAACAATATTCAAATCTAGATTTCAACATTTGCAATGTTGTAAAATAGTGTTTTCATTTTCTGTTGCCGAAACGAGTGCCCTTAAAATGTCTTTACAAATTTCTTTTTTTACTTTATATAAACTGCGAGGTTAAAATTGGACTGGGTCACATTTCCAGGATAGCTCGGGACAGATGGGCTAGAATCGTGACACAGGGCGTGCCTGAAGATGCTCGTCGTCACCGAGGCAGGCCTAGAAACGCTAGCGTGACGATTTGGACTCGTTCCTGACTGATTGGCCAAAACATCCAGAGAGTTGGAAAGGAATGGGGGAGGCCTTTGCCTAGCAGTGGGATAGAATAGACTAATTGAAAAAAATAACTAGCACCTTTTTGAAATTGTAGTACTCTTGAATGAAAAAATGGTCCTGCAAGAAGACGTCCTACCACCACCTCATATAATAAAATAAATACAAAATCTGTCTCTGAACTTCGAGAAACATTAGTAGAAAGCCCCATACAAAACACACCTACTTTTGTATCGTCCTCACTTTTTGTTTGCCCACAACATTTGACTGCCATTGTATCACACGTCTTACCTGATGATTTATTGTACGAATTTATATGAACTATTAATTAGAAAATGGCATGAATAGAAATATGTTCTCGAGTTTTCAATCTTCTGTTATTTATGACGACTGGATCAATGGGGATGAATAAAAAATTGAGGTTTATGGTTTGATATTTTGTTTTAGTTTGATACGGTCACGTATTGCTTAGAAGGTTATTTGGTTCATCATTATCATCATCCACAGCCCGAATTCACCTACTGCTGGGTATTTAAAGGTCACTCTTTGCTTGTGCCAAGCTTCATGCTCTTGGTTATTACGTTAGTGAATATTAATAAAAAAAAACTCCTTGTCCACATAAAATACTTTATAAAGTCGTTGTCGTCTGATAACGTTTAAAGGTGAAGGACAAGATATTGCGTTCATGTAAAATATAGATATTTAGTCGCATCTAAACTAAAGAACAAACCAAAATTAGTTGTGGAAAGGGTGCGCTGATAAAAAACTTAAAAAGATTCTTTACTTTTACGAATACATTGTATTGAAATATGCATAGTTGCAATACGAAAAGGAAGGCCAAAGAAAAGATGGATGGAATGCGTGAGGAATGATTATGAAAGCGAAAAGAGTAAATTATGCCAAGACGTCTGACAGGGGAGAATGGAAGAAGAAAATGTGTTGCGCCGACCCAAGGGCAGGAAGATGATGCTGAGTGCAATACACGAGGCCTACAAACGCTTTAAGAACCCTAGTGATTCTGAATCGTTAAAGAAACTATTACAATTATAACCTAAGTACATACCAAACACAACAAAACTAAGGGTGTCGCCACGCTAATGTCATTGACACGATATTGCGTGAACGGATGTCAAACGTATTTAATAATTAAGACTTTACAACTACCGTCTGTAATTACCTTAACTCTCTAGCCATTACCAAAGAAATTTCTACCTTATGTAGTAAAGAGAGGTTTCAAGATCGATTGGGGGTGTTCTGGTGTTTAGTGTCTTTTGTCATGTGAAGAGTATTGATGACCAAAGTCATTCGTATGAATATAGGATCATGCAGTCAATTATGTGCGCCGGCGATCATCGCACGGATAGTATTAATACTAATTGGTTGTTTTTTAGTTTGTCTGTCTATGTTTGTTCGTTTATTAAACTATGGATGTTGTAATATTTGATGTTCTGTTGAGTTAAATTGTTGGGCTTGATCACTGCGGTCTGTGTTAGTGTTAATTTGGAGCATGAGATATACGAAGTAGAGCATATCGTAGACTATTGCATATTTTATTGGTTTTAGTGGATTTAAGTACCGAACATTATAATTTTACACCTCATCATTATCACACATGAAAGCTTAGATTCTCTTTTGTTTTAGATGCTGGAAGCTGCAGGGCTAAGAAATCAATTACAGGTCATTAAGACAGATCTAACCACCAACTAATTGATAGCTGAAGAGAAATCATCAATAGATTTAGCAAAAAATATCAGAAAGGGCAGGCCTTTTGAGGGTGATACAGAGGTGCCGTGTAGACGGCGCGTTCGTGTTCCACGCGCTCCTCAAAGAGATGTCAACAAACAGGGAGGGGCCCGCAAGGGTCGATGCCTGCCAGGGCAGCGGGACTGTTCGAAAGAGCTATCGCGGCCCTGAAAAGGAAGGAACATGGATGGGTTTTAGCCAGTACAAGTCTGACACTCCCTTCCGCTCTGCCCAGAGCGGGAGAAGTCATTTGTTGATTTCCCATCCGTAAAAAAAAGGGTGATACAGAGGTCATTAAATCAAGGCTTATTGGGAAACGGTACTCTTCTGTCTATAAACTCTTTGCTCAAAAACTGTGAGAAAATCATAGGCTTATAACCATAGATCGGAGTAGGTAGATTGATTTTAGGTACTTGTATCATAAATGTTCACAGAAAGAATAAAATGGATATGTCATTTTCCCGGAAAGTAAATCCGGTATTTCCGGATCCGGATTCCGGATCGAAGTTGATGTTAATATAAAAGCCCAAAATATCTCTCGTTCCCAAAGATTTGCATACACAGTCTCCATCTTTGACAGCTAAAATTTCATAAATAACTTGACGCACCTGCTGATAACTTAATCCCGATCGATGTGTTGCTGTCCTTTTCTTTCTTCAGCACCAATCAATACGTTTGTCCTCCTCTAACGGATGAACGGAGCTGTCAAAACGTCAAATAAAATTAAGCTAAAGACGGCCAAAGATTAAGTATCGGAGTTGTTGCTGGGGGAAGATAAATGAATTATTGAAAGTTATTGATTACGGACGTCTTTAAAACTGTATCTTAATTCCCACATTCTAGTTCCACATTCTAGTTTGTAAATATAAATTAACATACAGGGTGTAAACGGACTCTTCACGAAGCCGTCAACTAAGCATTCTGTACATCAAACTTAGTAACTTTACGCAAAAATTATTGCTGGGAAATGAGTTTTATTTTTAGGGTGAAAAAACACGTTTTACTGTGCGTGGACTCAATGTAACGCATTTAAAATATTGTGCTGATGGATGATTGGATGGATTGAATAGTACGGAGATCATGAAGGTGTTTTAAGTAAAAAAACATACATTAAAATCATGTATTTCAAAAAAGTCTTGTGAAAAAGCTGGAATTTTGACCCCCAATATCCCCTTAACTAGGCAGTTCCCCTGTATGGTCTAGAACAAAAAAAATATCGCAATGACGGGGAGAACAAGTGCCTTCCGGGCTCCGTTAAAAGTCTTTTTACACCCTTTATAAAAATGGTTTGAGTTTGACTTAGTGCTAGTAGCATTACCCTAATGCTAAACTCTCTTCTTTTGTCTCTCGTTTTGTACTTTGACCAGTTGTATGTCAATTTATCAAGATTCTCTAGAATATTCTCCGCGGTGTATTTTTCGTTCAACAAATCATATTCCTGCTCCTTATCTAATGTTTATGTGATCAAAATTGCAGATCTTCGTTACCCATACATTTCTACTAGTCGCCTACTTAGAAATCATTTCGTTCCTTGCCATATCTGCACCAAATAAACTCTTTGATACAACCGATTGGAAAATCGCTTCAGTAATTAATTGAGACGCAAAGTAATTTGATGACAAACTTGATATTTTGGGGAATCGCTAACGGTTAACGGTCAATTAATTTTGCTTCACTCTTCCTTGATCAGTTATTTTGTTGATTAAATTATAGACTGTTTGTTACTGTTTGGAAGACGTCAGTTGCAGGAGGTAGGTACCTACTGGTTGGTAATCGACGAGCTGTAATCGAATTTGATGGTTTAATTTTGGCCTAGGAAAATTGGTGAAAAGTGATTAAATTCTAAATAATTATATTTGTCGGAGCCGGTCATTGGTATGGACTTAGAATGAATCACAGTACGCCTGTGGTAACGTCAGACGACGTACTTACTCCCACCAAGGCGTGCTTACAGAGCCTTGATGTTTACACCTCGACGCTAGGACGACAGTCAGTGTCTGATCGCGGCCAAGTTGAGACCTCTTGGAACTGTACCATTGATTAATTGTGTCCCGAGTTATTGTGTTAAGTTGTAATCTCAAGTAATTCGTTGGTTTTGCTAGAAACAGTGTTTTGTACCTAGTGTATTTTCATAGCACATTGTCTACCCACATAATGCTCGAGCCAAACGGAATTAATCCTGACAATTCCCGACATATTGAATTGATTATGGTCTTCAAGGTTGATAGGCATTGTGGCTAAGTAAACAACTTTCTTTTCTTCGTGTCCAGATTTTGATACCGACGAAAAACTAAGTGATGTTTTATTAATAACAGATAATCATTTCCATGTCTAGCTCTATCTCAAGTAGGTTTACAGTAAAGTAAAAAGTATACAAATAAGTTGTTACAATAAAATAGTTGATCCTTGAACAATCTACCTTATAATAAGAATGCATGCGCAATAAGAATTGCTTTATTACAGCTATTTCGTTTTTATGATACAGGTAAAGCGTTAAAACTATTGTCGCAATTCAATAATGTTTTTCACGTTCAAAATAACCAGAAAAGAATACCCCATATTTATATCTTAGCGGAGTACCCAATTACCATAAAGCATTCAACTTTTTTTGTCTCCAAATAACAAATGGCAGATAAAAATAAAAACTTTTAATAAAAAACCGTTGCGACAAATCACCGGTCGCTGCGATTAGTTGCCACATTTTTACGACATATTCGTCAGAGTTCGTTCGATGCCAATCTAACTTTGTCGAGACGAAGTAACACATTTATAGCATTTACATGTGCTGCGGTTGTTGTTGGGAATCGTAGAAATTGGAAAATGACTAATGTTTATAAAATCACTAGAGTTAAACATCTAGAATTGATTACTATTTTTATTAAAAAAAAAATCGTAAAATTTTAAAATTTCATTCCTGAGATTTCTGAAATTCATTCAGGTTTTGGCGCTTTAACCATTTTAACTGTCTACTGTCGATTTATTATTTGGAGTATGACTAATTAAAATGACAAATATATTTAATCAGTTTATTAAAATACCTGGATCATTTCTAGATAATCAATAATCTAGTATGTACTTTACCTAATTAAATTTTATAATATTTTTTTCCCCTAAAGCCTTTGTGAGGCCCTTTCATAAATTGTGAACCTTCTCTTTTTCAACTGCCGTTTCTCTTTATTCTATAAAGAATGTAGTTCCACTAAACTGACAGTCTACTTTCACTACTAGACATTTACGAAAGCACCCAAGATCACCTTCTATCTACAACACAGTACAGATACAACTTATTTTAAGTTTTTAATGAAATAACCTTTGGCGGAGTTGATCTCAAGCAAAAGAATTATTTAGTGAGTTGAGCGAATTTCTACCAAACCTATGAAGACGACGAAGAGTTAGGAGATGAGACATAGTCTACATTGGTTAGTTAAATAGTTAAGAAACTATGTTTTAGTTATCTATTTTTATCTAATCTAATACCTTTAAACGAGCAATTCTTGTATACATATGTATAGAAGGTGTAACATAATCAACGCAAGACCTCTCGTGTAGTGTCCCAGAACATGAAACTGAACAAGTTTTGTTCTATGACTTTTGGAAATTCATTACTTTTTTTTTAGTTTTACCATACATGTTGATCAGCTGATCGCGTCAGTTCCTATACAAAGTCCAATTTTTTTTTGCAAATTTCAATAACTCGTTAAATAAAAGTTGATCAGTTTCGTGGTCCTAGACCACACGGTAGGTCCTGCGTTTATACCTTGTATATATAATCTGAATCTCGGAAACGGCTCCAACGATTTTCATGAAATTTAGTATGCAGGGGATTTCGGGGGCAATAAATCGATCTAGCTAGGTTTCAAACGTCGTTTTATCCGTGTTACCGAGCAAAACTCAGTCATCCAGGTACAATAAATGGTGTTAACACTTATATTTTTAACCAGAATTCAGTACATGATTCCACACACCCAAGTGTTGCATTTTTCGTTGATTATTATTATTAAAAACACCCTGCTGCTCCATTTAAAGTGCAACACCGAATCCGTTAAACGTCAAAATGTAGGGATTGAATGAATTGATGGTAACTATTTCATTTTCTACTTTTGAAAAAATCTTGCATTCACATTTATTTGTGTTGTGATATTGGATACACTGATGTTTTTTTCAAGTAGGTGTAGATGACCAAATCAGAAACTATGAGGAATAGCAGAAATACCTCAAAGGAGTCTCGAGCCCGACTTGGAGAAGTAAAACCGCATCACTGGATTTTTGAAAAATCCATATAGCCAGGAATTGAATCCGTTGATTTTGAAAAAAACACACACTATCTGGTGTAATAATACATATTACACCAGATAGTGTGTCTAATAAGAATAACATCACATAATATAATATCACGCCTGTAATCCCCGTAGGGTTAGGCAGAGGTGTACTTAATAGTACACCCACATTCCGCCAGTTATGTTTAAGTCCCATGTAATAGGGGGCGAGCCTATTGCCATAAACCGGGCACAAACAACAACAAACAAGAATAACATTTTCAGAAGTAATGACATAATTACAGCAAATTATTGTCGGATATTGAAAAATTCACCTTTTATACAATTCGATGGTTTCTAGCTATAAATTGTATCCTTAGTGCAATCTTCTATTACATGATCATCAGCAGTCCAGCACTTTCATTCACACGCTGATCATGAAATCCCAGAAACTAGTTCCCAAAAAAACAAACCAAATAACTCACCAGAAAACAAAACAATTTGACGATATATCTAGCCAATCTCGTGTCGATGTATTGCCGAAACAACTCATGATAACACAACACTACATCGCCGGGGTAAGCGAAGACTAAACGTCATCACTGTCAAAGTGTTCAGCAGCTATAAACGGGATTGAATTTTTCGTCAACAATCAGATTACGATATTCATTGTTGTTCTGTTTTTCTGTTGTATGAAAGTTTTCGGTTTTGCTTGTGTAGTTTTGGAGGATATTGAGACATTGTGATATTATTACATTTTTTGACGAGACAACGTCTAATAAATCGATGAACGCCGGCTGCATGCACGAAAAAGTGGCCCGTCCCGTTACGCTCATTGTTCGCATGCGTCACTTTCGTAGTGTCAGATATTGACAAGCCTAGGTTATTATTTTTAATGTACTGCTGGAGCTAGGAGGTTAGGCTGTATAGGTAATTTCTCTCTTTCACTCGATTTTATGACGTTGTCACGTTAAACTATCGTCCATAAACCAACTTTACAGACAACCAATTTTTTTTTCTTTTATTTTGTCTTACTCTTATGCCAAAGAAAGGATGGATGGACTGTGTGAAGGATGATATGGCAAGAAAGGAAGTGTCTGATGAGATGACGAGTAATAGAGAAGTATGGAAGAAGAAGACGTGCTGCGCCGACCCCAAATAAATTGGGGGGAAATATAATGATGATTCTAACATACCCTATTGAGTTTCTGTTACATCATTAATGACCAGGGTCACATGCCTTCGCACTGTGAGAGGGATTTTGGCAGAAAATTATGAACTGATCATAATCCATCACACGAGCCCAGTCTTGGTTGGTGCAACATCCAACCGTATGTCTTTGAATTTTTGGTTTTGAATGTGTCTGTCCTCACGATATTTTCGTTCAGCTTTTTAAAAGCAGTGGTAGGACCTCTTTACAATACGCGCCGTGTCCAGAAGTACTGCTTTCTGAATCAATCCCTGGATCCAGCTGCCAAACGAGAGCCTCCTCAGATGTTGCTATTAGTGGCTATTAAGCCATTGGCCGACACGACTATCGGCACAATGAGTGCTGTAATCACTATACGGATGTTTCTTAAGTAAAAAAAATATAATTCTATTTAGTTCGTCAGTTAGATTATCGAAAAATATTGGATACATATTTTTTGTTTTATCAAATCAATAAAAATTAACGATGATAAAACGCATTAAGTTCATGAGTGAGGGTTTGTGACGTCACTTTCCGCTAAAAAGTGTAACAAAATGTGCATCGTAGTCATTCTTAGTTTACGAAAAAAAAAAATACGTATCCGATATTTTTTGGAAATCTATCTGACGGACTAATGAGATTTTTTGTAAACTACCCTATTGATAGAGGATGTAGAATCTCCACCATGACCGTCTCTTAAAACAAAAACACACAAACCGACACCCACACTACGTGTCCCTATATCTAATAATATTACATATTTCCTTGTTTTCCTCCAATCTTATTTATAGCTTGTTTTTATTCCGAATCTTTGGGATACAATCAAAAGTTCTGTTCATCTCAATCAAACTTTTTAAATGTCCCTCTTACGTCACGCCACCCTCGCAATAATTCCATTCTGTATTATCGCCTTTTCATTTCACGATATATTTTTATGTTATGGACGATTGTTAAAAAGTTTGAGTGCCGTATTTTGAGGTTCAATTATAAATTGTAATGATGATAAGTTATGAGGCGGTGGGTGGGAGTTGTGGGATTAATTTAAAGATTTAAATGATATTCGAATACACACACACACACAGCACACACACACACACACATGGCACAGGACCTATGCGGTTTTTTCAAAACAATAAGGAATACCTTCGATGCTTAAAACACTTGTGGAGAGTAACGCTTTTTTTTCCGATAGGAAATCATCAAATGACTTCTCCCGCTCTGGGCAGAGCGGAAGGGAGTGTCAGACTTGTACTGACTAAAACCCATCCATGTTCCTTCCTTGCCCTTTGTGTTCCAGGGCTGCGGTATCTCTTTCGAACAGTTCCGCAGCCAGGCTTGGAGAGTAACCCTGGATTAGACTTGTTAGCTGATATTTCATCATCATCAGCCTATAATGTTCCCACTGCTGGGACACAGACCTTCTCTCTATGAGAGGGACTTGATATTTAGAAGACGATAATGTTAGAATTTTTGTGGTTGTGAAAAGACCGAGTCGAAAGCTTCCTTAACTTTATTTTATGAATTGCTTATGTTGTACTAAATGTAATAAATAAATAAACTTTACTATACAGAGTATAATAGAAAGGGTATGTACTTAAAGGTGCGCTGAACCATCAAATTGAACAACTTTCTGTTTGGGACCCAATATTTTAATCGCAAAAAAATTATCAGCCGTCCTTCATATTTGGGACGAGAAGGTAAGGAAATTTTGTATAGCGCAGCTAATTACAATACTAAAATCCACAATTCATATCAATAACCTGTATTATTGGTTTCTTCTTAAGAAGAACCGAGAACAAGATCAAACTCTAAAGTATATGACACGGTTGGCGCAGTGGCTGAACGATTGACTGCTGCGTTGCGTGTCGCGGGACTCGCGGGTTCAATCCTCGCACGGAAAAAATATTTGAATAGCCTATGGATAGTTGTTCCGGGTCTGGCTGTTTGTGTATGTGAGTTTAAATGTTTGTAAACGCACCCACGATACAGGAGAAATTCCAAGTGCGGGGCAACGTTTGTTTAAAATAAATAACAAATAATAGATTAATCTAAACAACAATTAAAATAAAGAACACACCCCAAACACCAGCAAATCGTAAAAGGTATTTTTACGATTTGCTGGTGTTTGGGGTGTGTTCTTTATTTTATACATATACTAGCTGTCCCTCGCAACTTCGTCTGCGTCAAACCTAGATAACGACAGCAGCGCCATCTGTCGGGCTGATTTGTGAATCTAAACCATCCAGGGTGCCACCCAAAGACATACAAAAAAAATCATTCAAATCGGTCCAGCCGTTTAGGAGGAGTTCAGTGACATACACACGCACAGTAGAATTATATATATAAAGAAGATTACACATTAGCAAAAACAACAAATAATTAAGTTACAAAAACAATTAACAGAAAACATAAGCAGAAAACATTACCACAAAGAGGTCCATAACAAAATTGTCGCGTCGCCTTTCAAACTTATGTCTGTACATAACTTTACGTTTAAAACAGTTTTAAAAATATATTGCGAAATACAAATTACCAAATACAACATCAATATCACATTCAGGCAATAATCGTCAGTTTGTATCCTAAATGACCTTCGGGAGATGGTGCAAGGGATGAGGGACTAGAGACTATTTTTTATTTTCAAATACCCCACATATTTTTCCCAAATAAGTTGGGGTTAGCTTGCTGTCTAACCAGTTGCAGCTGAATACCAGTATTTTACATAGAGCGACTGCCTTATCTGACCTCCACAACTTACTGGGTAACACTTACCCCTTGGTAAGACTGGTTGTCAGACTTTCGGGCCACTGACTACCTGTAACGACTGTCAAAGATCTACAAACTGACAGCCGGGACCAACGGATTAACGTGCCATATCCAATGCTCCATGTACTCGTTCTGGTTAGACTGGAACCAAACCTCATCATAATTGGGTAAAAGGCTAAGGGGTAAGGGTCTATAATATTCAGACCCTTCTAAATCGGTAGCTCTAAACAGTTCTTAAGGTGTCTCTTAACATATTTTGAGGGACAAATGGATGGGTTGCTTGCTGAAACATTATCTAGTGGCAGCTTTAAAGATATTTGTATTTCATATAATTAGTTTTCATACATAGACATGCTGCGCTGACCCCAAATAAATGGGGATAAGGGCTGGGATTGATGATGAGTACATAATATTCAAATATAAATATTTTTTCCTTCCGTAACTTTACTATCGTTAAATGCATTTGAAAAAAAATCTGATTTTCTTTTCAAATAGGTTTATTTTAGCTTGCTTGTGTCGAGACTAGTTCCCTTCTTTTTAGTTGGTTAACGTTATCTTTACCAATTTTCTACCACTTTAATTTCTTAGTTGTACATTTCTCAACTTTTTTTAGAGATCAATAAATCCGCTCCCGCTAACTCCAATCACTTCAACCACCCACAAACAGTAATGTCCACTTTGAATTATAATTATTGCCGAGTTAATGTATGTCTTCTTCAGTTAAAGCATTGGGTGTCCCTATTTTTTGTTGTCAAGACACAATATGAATGGCCGACCTGCTGCTGCGATATTGGAAAAAAAAAAGTTTTTTTTTCTTGTTTTTCATCTGATGTCCCCAATGCGTTTCCGATTAAGGTCGCCTTTTTGTTTTGGTAAATGGTTATTGCGTTTCTATATATGTTTGGGTAATTACATTTTATTTCTGATCGTTTGTTAGATCTCGTTGTATTCTTATTTGGATGAATTAAATAATTGCTGAGTGCAATATGGAAGAAATTGCAGATTATTAGCCTCATTACTTTGGTTGTCTTATACGAAGTTTTTTGGTTTGTTTAGTCGTTTTTATTTTCTTGTAGATTCCACTGTTTTTTTCCTTGAACCTGTTAGTATATAGTTATTTTAGTAGAGTGATTCCCGAGAGACAATTATTTTGTTTCTAAAAAAAGATGTGTGACCTTTTTAAAACCTACCTTCTTATTTCCCAGAAATAAAGGAGCTACGTTTAAAAATACTTTTCAAATAATCTAATTTCTATATCACAAAACCAGTGTCGAATTGACACATTTGAATTTGAAATTCGAATTCGATTGACGCGTTCGAACATGGCCGAATGAGCAGCGCGCGTTCGACTGGAAACAATATTAAAAATATTTACTTACGCGGTTTTATTTACCGTTTTGTAAGTAGACTTTAGTTTTTAAGTCAAAGGGTTTAAGTTGAAAATTGTATTGAACTTTATATTGTGACTACAAATAAGTTAGTAAGTTCGACGGGTTCGGTAGCAAGTTCTACCGATCCGATCGGAAAGATATCTTATAAACACATTCCTATGAAACAACGCGGCTAACAAATGTTTTTGAATGCAATAAATAAAACAAAACAATGGGAATTCCATATTAGCTACAGATCTTGAGTTTAATCCATGATTAGCTTGAGTTTGGATACAAAAATAAAATTTGAAAAAGGTTCAATGTACCTACGGCTTAATTCGTAATCACCACCACAACGATATGAATGGCAGAAATTGAAAATATTCAACCGTGGTGTTTTAGAAGATTTCCAAAGGATCTGGATTCGGAGTCTGGTGCAACCTGGGCAGTCTGCCTAACTAATCTTAGGCACTGGTAGTTTTTACTTAAATGTCTAATCGTTGGCCAATTTGATGAAAGTAATTTGATAGTCATGCAACAAACTGGGTGTCAACGTTGATGTGAACCAAACACAATCGATTTGCACTCTTGCTGAGTGACATTTTTTCAGCTTTTCAAAAGTAAAAAAAAGGATCTGTATGGGTCTGACAAAACCTAACCAAATCTTTAACTTTTTTATACCATTATGTAATTCATAAAGAATGCAAAAATGAATTGAAACGCTTTTGAAAGCGATCACCTCGACCTCGGCTCCCTTTTTCATAAAACAAAACAATGGACAATCAAATTAAAACATAAACTTCCTAATTAAACTTTTAAAAAAAGAACAATAATTGAACCAAAACAAAAATCAACATCCTACCGCGGTAGTTCGTGCCTCTACTACGTGACGTTGTCATCGAGATGAGGAATATCACCCGCCATCATCAGAGGCCCGGGTTCCTTCTCGGAAGGCCTCCGTCTGACCTCCAGGAACATTGGAAACCGTACGTGCTTGCTTTGTGGCTAAAGAAAGGGTTATTATATGGGTTTTCACCGAATATTATAGGATTTATGAATGTTTAGGGAGATTTTAATGGTGTTTTGTGTGTTTTACGGTTGCTTTCCTTATATGTAATGGTCAAAAGGGAGAGTTTACACGATTTTTTGACGGCATGGTTGGCGCAGTGGCTGAGTGATTGGGTACTGATAGATAGATAGATAGATAATTGTTCTGTCTCCGACTAATTGATATGCGTTTAAGTTTTTGAAGATGCACCCACGATAAAAGGTAAAATCGTAGGGGCAAAGTTTAAATAAAATGTAGGTATGGTAAATAATTAACAGCATATTCATATTCATTTATTCATCAAATATAAGCTAACAGTTTACACCAAATCGCTTATATCTATTCTAATTCTACAAAATTACATCAAACATTTTAATTAAAACTTCTTAAAATATACATGAACAAACGGAGTAACATAAAATTTGTAAACAAAAAACAACCTAATACAGACAACAACAATTACAATTAACAACTATTTCTTCATATTTAAATAAATATGCACATGTTTAGCGATTGTCCATTGAGAGTCAAAAAATAAATCTGCCTCAGGAATATATTTTAGAAAATCATTTATTAACTTAATTGCTCTAGCAGTGGGAGTGTAGACGACAATCTCAAACTCGAATAAGAGAAAAAAACTCTCAAATGTGCAATACTTGTCGTTCTACAAATAGTTAAACAAGAAGTCCTACAGTCCTACATTTAAGCAGTCGCATAAGGACCGATCGACATTGTCGAGGACTAAGGAGGTTCCTTAAACATACGTGCACCTTCCAGAAAAAAGAGATCAACGGGACCCGTATGTTTTATTATTATTCGGCCTAAGCTTTCCCCAACTATGTTGGTTTCGGCTTCAAATTCAAACAGATGCAGCTGAATATTAGTATTTTACATGGAGCGACTGCCAATATGACCTCCACAACCCAAGTTACTGATTTACAGGGCCAGCTCTTACACGAAGGTTCCTACTTTGGATGAGGCGATCTTGTACACCTGTAGTCGGATTAGTCAATAACAACGTGTGTAGGTACAGTTCAAACATTTAAACCAGGATTTCAAATGATATTGCGACTTTTTGGGGTAACTACAACACTGCAAAACTGACTTTCATAATTATAACAGCTGTAATTCGAAGAGATATATATCTTCTAGACTATACCTATATATACAAAAGCACAACCTCCCCCCACATATCACGATATAGATTAAGATGTATGTTATTCTCGCGACAAGTTATTACTTATGCCCGGTTTTGCTCGCGTCCTATTCCCGGAATGACACCCACGCTTGCATCGTATAGAGAAGTTACATATTAATGTCACTGGATGTTCGTGTAACTACTGGATGTGTGCACAAATGAGTTACAGAAAACTTTTGTAAAGAAGCGTTTGAACTACATTTCTGGCTGGAAATATGACATAATATTTAGGTATGTGAAAGTCTCCCTTTGTGAAGCGTGAGTCTTTGTCGATCATGTCTGTGTGACCGTCTTCTTCTACATCTTAATGATTAGGTCCAAATAACGTTACTTAACCAAATTATGGCGTATTGGGTGCATTGATTAATGCATGTGATGCTGAGGAATGAGGAAATGTTGCGAGGAAAGTTTTGATTATGACTGTGGGAATAACAGTAGAAGAAGACCGAAAGATGGACTGTGTGAAGAATGATATGGCACGAAAGGAGGTGTCTGATGAGATGACGAGTAACAGAGAAGAATGGAAGAAGAAGATATGCTGCGCCGACCCCAAATGAATTGGGACAAGGGCAAGAGAATTATGATGGGTGCATTGATTAAGTGCTCGGCTTTCAGCGGTTAATTTTAAGTAAGGATTTCGATCGGATGTCAAATTTGAGTTGTCCGAGTATGTATTTTGAAGTAATTTTCAGTCGAATCTATGTTTTATCAACTTTCTTAGTACTTTCAGAGTAAGTAAGAAGTTGTATGAAATTTCAAAAAAGAAACTTTCTTATTTTTGACTCAAGAATGATAACAGAATCCATTAACCATCCTGAGATACATTTAGTTGTGGAATCGTAACGAATATACATAAGAAGTATAAGAACTCATATAGCTTAATGGGTAGCCAGAATTTCACTTCAATAAGCAATCATCATCATCATCTGCCTAGCCTTTTCCCAACTATGTTGGGGTCGGCTTCCAGTCTAACTGGATGCAGCTGAATACCAGTATTTTACATGGAGCGACTGCCTATCTGACTTCCACAACCCAGTTAGTACTGGGTAATACGATACCCCTTGGTGAGACTGGTTGTCAGACTTGTTTGGGCCACTGACTACCTAACGACTGTCAAAGATCTTCAAATGACAACCGGGACTAACTGCTTAACGTACTTTCCGAGACACGGAGGAAACTCGGTTTGTAATGAGTGGTCACCCATCCACAGACCAACCTAGGCAAGCGTGGCTTAACCTAAAGATCAAACCGAGCGGCTGTTATTATTTAACCAGGAGCTCCTCCACTTCAATAATCAATATTTAGCTTTAAACCTTCCATGAAACTACGTCTATGGTACGAAGTCTGTGGTCGGTCGTCGTGTGGTCAAACCGCTCGCTCTTTATCCTTTGTCTATGCTTTATGCCCGCTATTAGTTTGTACAACTATTGTGCTAGGATTGATTAACATTCGGGCATTATGCTGAACATTATGCTACAAAGAAAATGAACAAGAAATTGTATTATGAAGGTTTTTGTCATTTTCGGATTTATGCTGTTGTTACTACAACAGCATAAATCCGAAAACGACCGGTAAATATGTAGATTGTAAAGATATATTTGACGTTTCATGGTATTGATTTGGTAACTAAAGTTATTTAAGAGACAAACTTTCAAATCGTTTTTTTTTCCGAAATTATTGTACCGGTTTTTATGAAACTTTATACACATATGCAAGATATTTAGGTCTAAAAATATGGCACAGGAATTTTCGAAAGGTCTTCTAAAAAAAAGACACTTGGAAATTTCTGTTTCTATGGAATAATTAAAATTGTAAACTGTCAACTTTTTAGACCTATGTATCGTGCTTATGCGTATGAAGTTACATTAAAATCGGTTCAATCATTTTGAACGATTTGAAAGTTTGTATGAAATGCCATCACTCGTTGACACTCTTAAGACATAAGGCCATATACATACACACATCTTTCTTTATCGTGTGGTTAGTGCCTAAACTGGTGTCAGAGTTTTGATACCGCCCATGTGACTTGGCTTCACACGCTGTCGAGAAATCTCTCAGGCTTGCTGGTTGGCAAGTAATAATGATACGCACATGAATGAACGGTGAATGAAAACATCGTGAGGAAACCGGCATGTCCTAGAACCAAAAATTCGAAGACATGTGACATCTACCAATCCGCACTGGGCCCGCGTGGTGGATTATAGCCCATTCTCTCTCATAGAGAAGAGGCCAGTGTCCCAGCAGTGGGAACATTATAGGCTGATGATGATGATGGTGACATGAATCCGGAAAATCAGAGGTGCGTGTCTTAGGTTCGAACTTGAGACATATGAGTTTGTAGTCCGACGATCATACCAGTAGGCTATCAATACTTACAGACAAAATCAGCTTATAATGTCACCAGCCACTGCAGTGACACAGACCTCCTATTGAGAGGAAGTAGTCCGTTCTGAAGTAGTCCTAGTGCGGATTGATAGATCACAAATGTCTCTAAATGTTAGGATATAACAGCTGGTTGCGGGACTGTCCGTTAGAGATACCGCGGCCCTGGAACACAAAGGGGCAACGAAGGAACATGGATGGGTTTTAGGCAGTACAAGTCTGATACTCCCTTCCGCTTCGCCCAGAGCGGGCGGGGTCATTTGATGATTTCCCATCCTAAAAAAAAGGATATAACAGTTACCTCACATTGTTTTCCTTTGCCGTTTTGAAGGAGTGATGAAATAAATTACACGAAGTCATGCACCTGCCTGGATATCAAATCTACAACCTTTTTTTACGGATGGGAAATCATCAAATGACTATTCCCGCTCTGGGTAGAGCGGAAGGGAGTATCAGACTTGTACTGACTAAAACCCATCCATGTTCCTTCCTTGCCCTTTGTGTTCCAGGGCCGCGGTATCGAATCTACAACCTTACAATTCGTAAGTTGGAGGTTTTTCTACTTGACCATCAGCAGTTCCAAGTTGACTAATTTGAGTTAAAATTAGACCCGCTCTTTGTCCGATAAATTTCAATAACATCAGGATAATAAAGTTCATCTATATGCTACTAGAGAATTCACTGTTTTTTTTTAATACAAGAACTAAGGAAATGTTTTTGCCAAAGTATTGTATAGATTACTTATCAGAACATAAATTATTATAAACGACTAATAACCCGTAAAGAATGAAGCCATAAAATACAAAAAATCTAAAAAGGTTGTAATCTATTAACACTCAAAAACAGTGGCCCGGTCGAAGCGACCCGAGTATAGATTTTTGACTCTATCAAAATTTAACGCCATAGCCCCCGGCATCAAAATTACAGAAAAAAGCTCTCTTCGTCTCCTTGGGTCTCCCATCTTTGAAAATTCTTTTCCCGATTTTATCGAGGAAAAAATTCAAAATTTCAATGATGTTTCGGAAAGATTGCTCGAAATTAACATACATTCGGCCATCACAATAATTCGTTACTGCTGTTTCAGTCCAAAATTGACGTATTTCCTTCGTGCTTCCCCTTTATGGAAGCACACTCCCCTTTTGGACAAAATGGATGAAATTATCAGACATACTCTAACGTCAATTTTAAATGTGGCTTTGGACGACCGAGCTTGGGCACAAGCTACTCTTCCTATTCGCATGGGAGGACTCGGCGTCCGCAAAATTTCCAGTATTAGTTTACCGGCTTTTATATCCTCGGTCCACGGCACTAAGAAATTAATCAGGAATATCCTGTCTTCCACACTGATTGATTTTGATGTGCCGTGCATGCCCGAGGCTATCGATGCTTGGAAACTCGCTTGCCCGAATACTGAAGAACCCGACCATCCATTTTCCCAGAGACGGTGGGACGAGCCGCTCTGCAGAGTAGTTCAGAGCAATCTGCTGAACACATCTGCTACTACTGCTGAGCGTGCGCGCCTGCGGGCTGTGGGTGAGTGGGAGTCGGGTCTTTGGCTTCACGCACTACCGTCGTCGAGCATAGGCACATTGTTCGACGACACAACCTTCCGCCTCGCTGTTTCTTTACGCCTTGGTGCCGCTTGCTGTTCTCCTCATCGCTGTCACTGCGGTGAAGCTGTCAACAACCTCGGTCACCACGGCCTGTCATGCAGCCGAAGTGCGGGCCGTTTTGCACGGCACGCAAATATAAACGACATTATCCGACGAGCTCTTGTCACCGTCGGCGTCCCAGCTGTTTTAGAACCCAATGGCTTGGCACGCGACGATGGCAAGAGACCGGACGGCATGTCTTTGTTTCCTTGGAAGATGGGTAGGCCTTTAGTGTGGGACGCAACATGCGTCGATACTCTTGCGCCATCCCATCTTCCAAGCTCATCGTGCTGTGCTGGTGCTGCCGCTGCGGCTGCAGAGAACCTCAAGCGGCGTAAATATAGAAACCTGTGTGGTAACTATATTTTCGAGCCGTTTGGGGTTGAAACTCTAGGGCCGTGGGGTCCGAGTGCTCATAGCCTATTTAAGGAAATTTCGAAACGCCTAGTTGACGCTTCCCGTGACCCAAGGGCTGGCTTTTACTTTGGCCAGAGGCTAAGTGTTGCCATACAACGTGGCAACGCCGCCAGTCTCTTGGGCACATTACCATCTGACAGCGTTGAGGAGGAGTTTTTCGATGCCCTTTTATAGTTTGTTGTTAGTTTATCTATTTTAGTTTAATAGTTTTTGATTTTAATTCATTTACGTTTGATGAAACTTTTTAAATTATGAAATTTATTTAAGAAAACATTCACGAATTTGGTGTTTATTTTAAAGGTAATAAGAGTCAAAATTTTATTTTACAAAAGTAAATAAAAGTTTGTCACGTGAATAAATAACCAATCTTAAACTTACCATTCGCGTTTCAGAAGAAAATAATCAGTTGATTTTGGATCTTATTGCTTTCAGAATAAGGTTGCATGTGTAGTTTAATAAAAGCAAATAAACAGTTTTAAAGTCAGGTATTTCTTACTCGCGGAGGGTCTGTGATAAATAAATATCCACACGGTTTGACAAATGAGTGAACACTGCCTTTATAGAGGCGGCTTGTCCGAGAAACAGTGAAGTATTAAATGGTATGCATCGTTTTAAATATCTTTTTAAATTAAATTAGAAAAACATTTCTTTGAAATCGAGCTTTGGACAGGTACACATTAATTATTGTGTGAAGAACGACAACTTATCAAGTTTTTAAGCACATTTTCTTCTATTCGATCAACACTTTTGAAGTTAAACAACTTTAGAAACATTCGCGTTTAGTCACACTTTTTCGTGTTAACAAGGTTTTGCACTTCAGTTTGACACAAAATCATTAATAATTCTTACATAAACAAATAACCAATCGCCAATAAATCACAAATAACTGCCAAACTAACACTTAAATCAATACCCGCCATAAAACGATAACAGAAAACAACAAAAAACATATCAGATTCCTCTCTCAGCGTTGTAAAACACAAACGGAATTCATATTAGCCGATTAATAAATTCTAAGAAAATGAAAATAAGACATAAATTTAAATAAAATACACCATAATATATTTATCGTTTGGTTCAATCTTAAGTGTCCACGGTCGTGTTCTGAGCATTGTTTTAGATGAACGAGATTCCAGTTTGCGTGATGTGGTATGAAAGATGATGTTTTAAAGTTTTGAATATTGTTTTTTTCGGGCGGCGCGGATAGGGTTAAACGTCATCGAGGGCGTTGACTTGTGGTAGTTAGTACATGGTTTTTGATGTAGGTACTTGTTAGCGAGATACCTGAATATTTAAATATCTGCGTTGTTGGATAATTGGAGGTCAGTAGACATAAAGGTGGTTTCGTACAGACGCCAGCAGGTCAAGCTACCCGAAACTATAAGATTTTCTACCCAACCTTGAACCTAATGTTTTAGAGATAAAGTTGGAAACCTATTAAAGAAATTTGAGAGATTGTCAATTTTGACATTTAAAGTTTGATACGTCTGACTTTTGATATGTTTGGATATTGGAAAATTCTTGCTGGATGGTTGGATGAATCCAGATTGGTTATAGATGACATAACTGACATCATAACATGACATAAAATTACGCCTGAAATCCCCGAAGGGTTAGGCAGAGGTGTACTTAATAGTACACCCACATTTTGACAGTTATGTTGAAATAGGGAGCAGGGATATTGCTATATTCTTCTTAGTCGTTCACTTTTGACGCCGACCATTTTGGTCGTGGTCATGGGGGGCCGCCCACAATTGTGCAGTCACTACCTAACTATCTTGGGACCGGATGCACCTGAATACATGGAGCTTCATTTTACATGGAGCGACTGCTTGTCTGACCACCACAACCCAGTTAGTACTGGATAATACGATACCCCTTCGTAAGACTGGTTTGTCAGACTTTTGAAAAACTGACTACCTGTAACGACTGTCAAAGATCTACAAATGACAACCGGGACCAACGGGTTTAACGTGGTTTCCGAGGTACGGAGGAAGGCTCCTCGTAGCCGATAGTGAACATATTAAAAACAAAACTATCATCCTAACAAAAACAAAAGGAAAATCCCACACTTTCCAACCCAACATTGTCTATAAGATAAAAATAGCACACAAGCATCCCAATCTCATTCTCTATTAGCGAATCGCACTCAGAATAATCAAAATAATGACGACAGACCACCGCATAGGATTCGATTAGCAAAACTACCTAATTAAGATAGAAATACGAAGGAAATTGCCTTGGCACCATGATCACTATAATTGCAAGCGTTCAGCTACCGGTCTTACGAATCTTCTATCACTTTCACTCTCACCCAAAAGCTTATCGCCATCTCTCTCCTGCTTTTAGATTTATAAATCCAATTCTGAAATCAAAAACTCTTATGAATTTGATTCGGATTTTTTGATTTTCGATTTTGTGTTGAAGTATATTGGGTTGGTTTTCAAGTGTTTAGATTTTTGTATATCGGATAAAGTTTCTAGCGATCGCATGTCGATTATTGAGGTAATAATACACCGATACTGTTTGTAATGATATGCAATATCAATTCGTTTGTTAATTTTTCTCGTGATTGAGTTTTATATACGGTTCCTATCGTATACTCGATTTGTATCACGTTTTGATGTTCCATATTAATCTTATCTTACTAATACAGGGTGTAAACAGACTCTTCACGAAGCCGCCAACCAAGCATTATGTACATCAAACTAAGTAACTTTACGCAAAAATTAGAGCTGGGAAACGACTTTTTTTTTTGGGCTGAAAAATCACGTTTTGCCGTAGGACTCAATGTAACGCACTCAAAACATTGTGCTGATGGATGGATTGAATAGTAAGGGGGTCTTGGAGGTGTTTTAAGTAAAAATCTTACATTAAAAACATGCTTTTGAAAAAAAACTTGAAAAAGTTGGAACTTTGACCCCAATATCTCCGTAACTAGAAGGTTCCCAGGTATGGTCTAGAACAAAAAAATGATTGCAATGACGGGGAGAACACGTGCCTTTCGACTTCGTTAAGAGTCTGTTTACAACCTTTATTATAAATGCGAAAGTTTGTCAGGATGGATGTTTGTAACTTTTATTTTTTTATCCCAGTAGTCGTCCCTTGGGACAACGAACTCCACGCGTGCGAAATCGCGCGCATAAGCTAGTATAAAATATAACATAACATAACATCACGCCTGTAATCCCCGTAGGATTAGGCAGAGGTGTACCTAATAGTACACCCACATTTCGCCAGTTATGTTTTTAAGTCCCATGTAATAGGGCGCGGGCCTATTGCCATCAACCGGGCACAAATCCAGATTCCGTGGCTGCTACTGAGAAATTCCTGATGGAAAAACCCAATAGCACTTTGCCCGACCTGGGAATCGAGCCCAGGACCTCATGCTCAGCAGTCGCGCTTGCGACCACTCGAGCAACGAGGCAGTCGAACGAGGCGAGTATAAAATATAAATGTACAAATAATTATGTTTTTGTAGAAGCAATGTACTCGTATGTTACTATTTGTCAATACCACAAAGTATTATTGAGACACAAATCTAGACTCTGTGGAACCCAATAACTCTGCCCAACTTAGGATCGAGTCAAAGACCTTATGCTCAGCAGTCGCACTTGCGACCACTAGACCAGCGGGTAATACATGTGTTCAGTGTTAAACATGTTTAAATCATAATTCTGTCTTTGCCATTTTTAATCAGTTGCCAGATATAGAACGATGTTTAACTCGTTTGGCACTAAAGGTCCTGGGTTCGAGTCCTAGGTCAGGCAGTGTTATTGGATTCCACGGAGTTTGGATTTGTACCCGGTTGATGGTAATAGGCTCGCCTCCTTTTACATGG
The DNA here is from genome assembly GCA_950005105.1 of Lycophotia porphyrea. NCBI lineage: Eukaryota > Metazoa > Arthropoda > Insecta > Lepidoptera > Noctuidae > Lycophotia > Lycophotia porphyrea. The sequence goes on from OX465403.1 coordinate 15,617,545, forward strand.
TAATTAAACATAACTGACGGAGTATAGTACTACTGAGTACTATTTGGTGCACCTCTGCCAAATTCTCTAGGGATTACATGCGTGATATTTTGTATTCAGCCATTTTTAATGCAAATAGGCCGTACCATTAGCTGAGACTGTAGATAAACCTATAAAAAACTGGCCAAGTGCGAGTCGGACTCGCGCACGAAGGGTTCCGTACCATACACACACGTTTCTTGTATGTATATAAATAATTTAATATTTAAAGGGGGCTCCCTTTAAATATTAAATAATTTATATTTTTATTATTAGTTGTTATAGCGGCAACAGAAATCTGTGAAAATTTTGACTGTTTAGCTATCACGGTACATGAGATACAGCCTGGTGACAGACAGACGGACGGACAGACAGTGAAGTCTTAGTAATAGGGTCCCGTTTTTGCCCTTTGGGTACGGAACCTAAAAAGCTATTTTTCCACCAAGACCTTTCTAGTTACACCTCAGTGAACTTACACGTTAAAAAGTAAGTTAATTCGAATCTTCGGTGGTCATCAAAGGCTTCGATGCTCGTTCCACTCGATTTACAGTCGTATGTAATTACTCTATAAATCGAGCTTTAATCGGTATCGGTGTATTGAAGGTGAAGTTCCGATTTTTAGTGACTACTTACGTTTATTTTTATGAAATATGATGATTTGTAAGAGCTCGTGGCAAAATAATAATAGCCGCTCGGGTCGATCTTTAGGATAAGCCGTGCTTGCCTAGGTTGGTCTGTGGATGGGTGACCACCCATTACATAACGAGTTTCTTCCGTGCCTCGGAAAGCACGTTAAGCCGTTGGTCCCGGCTGTCATTTGTACATCTTTGACAGTCGTTACAGGTGTGGCCCAAAAAGTCTGACAACCAGTCTTACCATGAGGTATCGTATTACTCAGTATTAACTGGGTTGTGGAGGTCAGATAGGCAGTCGCTCCATGTAAAATACTGGTATTGCCTGCATCCGGTTAGACTGGAAGCCGACCCGAACATAGTTGGGAAAAGGCTAGGCAGATGTTGATGATGATGGTGATTTGTAGATGGTGGTGGGGGTCTTTGAATCGACAGTTCACTGGTTTTCATTCGATTCTGAAATGTGATAACAGGAAGCATACGAAAAAAAGATGGAAGCCTTTTTTATGAAACTGGTAAGTTATTCATTAGTCTCCTGCCCTTATCCCAACTGATTTGGAGTCGGCGTAGCATGTCTTCTTCTTCCATACTTCTCTATTACTCGTCATCTCAGCAGTCACCTCCTTTATACCCATATCATCCTTCACACAGTCCATCCATCGTTTCTTTGGTCTTCTTCTACTCTTATACCCGTCCACATTCATACTTAAAACTTTCCTAACGACATTTAAACTGGTAACTTACCATTTCATTAGATAGACCATTTGTGTCAAAATGTATAGGGATTCATCCTAATTTTAATTCCAAGAGAGTTCATTTGCTGTTTCTTAGGAGGCAAAATGATATATAGAAATGTTACAGTTAGTGCTCTGTATTACCTGACACTTTTCATAAAAAGACGTGGAGATGAGACGTCAGACAATGCAGGGTCTGACTGAAGCTAAGGTATAGAAAAGTTAGGCTGCGGGACTGTTCGAAAGAGATACCGCGGCCCTGGAACACAAAGGGCAAAGAAGGAACATGGATGGGTTTCAGTCAGTACAAGTCTGACACTTCCTTTCGCTCTACCCAGAGCGGGAGACGTCATTTGATGACCTTCCATCCGAAAAAAAAAAGAAAAGTTTTAAAGAAGAGAAAAAACCCAAATTGCAAATGTCTCACAATCTAATCAAACACAACAACTTCAAACCAACAATATTTCTGAATACGAATCAAACATCAATTCCCATCAACATTAACAATGAAACAAATCAACAGCACATAATGACAGAAGGTGGCACCACAGTAGCTGAGTGGCCGGCGCGGCTAATAGATGGCGCTAGCGGTGCGGCTCAATTTACAAATTAAAGAGCGCGCGCGCACGTTCGCCGCCACTGTGGCGGTCGTCGTATTCTGGAGGGAGAATGAAGTTTTAGTACGGAAAATATGGATATAATAACTAGAAATATGTCGATATAGGTAGATTAAGGACAAAAAGTCAGAAGATAATACTAAGAAAGATGCACCTAAGAAAGAACTGGTAAAAACAAGGATGATTTTTTTAGGAAATAGTGAAATAAATAACCAGGTGTTGCTATAACGATGTAGGATGTTGATGCAATAAAATAAATAGAAAGATTTAGTTTAAAGACATCATCATCTTCCTGCGTGTCCCTGCCCTTGTCCCATTCTATTTGGGGTCGGCGCAACACGTTTTCTTCTTCCATCCCTGTCAGACGTCACGGCATCATTTACTCCTTTCTCTTTCTCTTTCACTCACACAATCCATCCATTAGTTAGATTTAGTTTAAAGACAGATCGTATGTAATTAACCGACTGATAGATTTGGCTACGTTAAGTCGGCTCTTACCAAATGACGAATAAGATTCCTTAACACTTCAACCAAAACCAGGACTTACCTCTAATTACTATGTTAAACATAATGTCCTCTCTCGAATTTGTTTAAATAGGTACTTGCTTTTCTTCATCACGGCTTCCAGTGAGCCCAAATATGTAAGAAAAAACAATTATTCATTCCATATTTTATTCACCATCATCTCAGAATAGGTCCTCAGCTTACGAGATTGAACTTTTATAGCTTACAGGCGCACCATCACAGCGATTGCGTATAATATTGATTTTACAATTTTTTTGATCGCCCACAATGAAATGAGTCCGATAATGGACGGTTGACGTCCAATATAGATTGAAAAATTCTGAGTACTCACAAGTCACAATCATTGATAAATTGAACCTTTATTTTTGTTACAAAATTAACAACTCCGACGCCGAGGTCTTTACAAGTGAATTAATCTGGTGCTTTGGCTTTAACATTTTGCTCTTGTAGTTTTCAATAAATTCTTTTAGATCTAACGACTTGCAGGTAACTTTGTTTAAGCCAGCAATGCGTGAAGTTCTAATAACTTTTTTAGAAGACCTTAAGAACTAGACAGGTTCCTACTAAATGCTATGGACTGCATAAATCTTGATTTTGAAACTATGGTATTATAACAAAGAATATGCAGTTGTGAATATGTGAGTAACAACGCTATTTAACAGAATTAAGACTCCAACTTAAATTTTTAGAGTCATTGTTGTGAATCACTTGATATTGTATTAGCCATGCATATAGAACTACAAAACGCAGAACAACTCATAGATGACAAACATGTACTCTCTATAGCACAGCCTGATAGATCCCAACAAAGTCTCAAACAACAATTTCACATCTGACCAGATCCAAACAAAAATATCGAAAAAAATCCCAAACCTAAAAAACCGTCAAACATTCGATAAAATGAGAACCGACAAAAGTCACAATCGATACCTGTTTACGACTCCCACGATTTTTTTTTAAATATCAATAGCAATGTCAACCTCCTTGTAGGTTCAAACAAAAAAAAAAAGTCTATTGTCGATGATGTTGCTTTGTCTGGGGAGTTTTATTCAAAAGAGGATTATAATCGGGTATCAGGCTTATTGAAGTTTATTCGTGGAGAAATCTTTGATACCGTTTGTTTCGTTAAAAACTCGAAATTAAAAATATTCGTAGTATTTTTTGTTTGTTTGCAGTTCTATCTTACCTTTTATGTGGATTACCAAATCTTTTAGATTGATCTTCGCTATTATTTATACACATCTCTAGCTGAATATTTAGTTCTACCAGGAACAGTTTCCCAAGGTTCATCCGGATGACATCTTCCATTCCATCTCTCTTATAAGAATCAATCCATTGTAACTTTCCATTTTTCAAATTAATACACAAAGCATTTGCAAACAATTTCTTTACAAGCCCATGGAATGATTTGTTCATCAACCAACTTTATTCTTCCGTTTTGCACAACCTGCAGTCAACTTTATAACAATCAACATGGGAGTCAAATTAGAAAAGCAAAGAAATAGCCGGCAGCACTTCAAAAAAATTATGTTCGAAAGATTGTAAGGGAGGATTGGTTTTTAGCAAAGTTGAAGGCATCAAAACATCTAAGTGTATACACCTTAAGTCGTGAGCGGAAGGTTTAAAGTCGTTTGGCTGGATTAATGATGATGGCATAGAAGAGTTGGTAGTAAAAAGTGTCGTATCCCTCCCATTTCTTTATCAATCACGTAGACAGACAAAAAACGTCTGCACATCGAACTGAGAGTCACTTACGTTAATGGACGCAGCCCTGGAGTGCAATGCTGAGGTTTGCCAAAGATTAAACGGCAAACGATATGGCGAATTTTCTACGACGATTTTGGTAACATTATAAATGAAAAAAAAAAAAAAAAGTTTTCCATGATACCTATGTAACCAGAAATATTCCAGAATATTGTAAAATGGTAAATTACCTTAATTTACATGACACATCATGTTTTTTACGGTTTTTATTTTGTAGATCGCTGGCTTAGTTTAAATTTGGAACACAACCGCAAGATAGGCAGGAAAGGAGTCTAAATACTGGTCGAATATAATTTGAGTCCATCGATACGCAAAGAAGAATAAGATTTTGTAGATTTGCAAACAGGCCGATTTCTTAGTTATGAAAACTGGTGACTGCCACGTCCTCAGTTGACACCTCCACCTCAACAATTAATTTGACGACTCTGTTACACAGACACAGATGTTGACACAGATGTAGGATGTGTACTCGTTGAATAACTGGTAAAAATATATCTGCAAATGTACAGCGATACAGCATGTTAAATAAATTCACTTGGTATCTATACTTTCCCAGAAGAACTCTTTCTCATGCTTATTCTTTATTGCACACAACTTTTTCATGCGTTTTCGACTAATCACGTCCTCACAGAATCAAATCTTCACTAGGCAAAATTCTCAGACTCAGGATTCCATGTCCCGTCTACAACTGCTTGATCTACATCCAATCGTCATTTGGTATTAGCTGTCATCATTTGCCGATTGTCTCCCGAGGACTATGGAGTGATGGCCCTTGATGGCCCATGATGGGGACTATGTGTGAGCTCTTTGTACCATTGTGTGTGCTTGTGTATTGAATGGTTCTCTCTCGGAGGAGTATTTAGTGTTGGTGGGAAGTGATTAGAATGTAAATATTTTGAAAAAAGGGTTAGGTGTTGATTAGGATTAATTTCATTTGTAATCCTTTTTTTGTTAAGTTCTGGATTATGTTTTGAGCGATGTTTCTCATAAATAATCATAGGGCAAATATTATGTTTCTTTACGATATCAATCATTTCACGTTTTTCAGTTAGTTGAGCCAGCTTCTATAGTATCTTCCCATCCAAATTCCTGGAAAATATCTGTTCTTTTTTTGGAATAGGGTAATGGAGATTGTCTGACAACCAGTCTTACCAAGGGGTATCCTTGTTGCCCCGTAAGTTAGTTGTTTGGAGGTCAGATAGGCATTTTTAGCCGGTGGTTTAGGTGCATCCGGTTAGACTTTAAGCCGACTCCAACAATTATGAACATAAATACGTGAACATATCAGGCAGAGCTTGGGCAGGGGTGTTTAAACTTCTAAAATAATAGTACAACCAAATTTCGCCAGTTATGTTTAAGTTCCATGTAATAGCGGGTGAATCTATTGCCATGAACCGGGCACAAATTCAGACTCCGTGGCTTCCTACCGAGAAATTCCTCATGGAAAAACCCAATAACATTTTGCTCGACTTGGGAATCGATCCCAGAACCTCATGCTCAGCAGTTGCGCTTGCGACCACTAGACTAACGAGGCAGTCAACATAATAGATGAATAAATGCTGGGCAGATGAAGATGATGAAACTTTTCAAGGTCCGGTAGATAGTCATCCTCCAAACCAACTCATTGGATTTTCTACCTTAACCTCCAATAAATCAAATGAAAGCTACACTGCGCAGTAATCGTGTCATCTGGCTTCAACCGGGAATCGAACCCATTGTCTCGTGACTGACAGATATCTCAATACGCTGGTTTATGGCGGTCGATCAGTATTGTCGGCTTATGCTGGATACTGGCCCATCTGGATTGGGCTTTGAATAATTTTTAGTAGGGTAGATGTACCGGTGGCCATGAGTAATTTGTAGAATTTTCAAAAATGCTTTAAGGAGTTTAAACTTGTTTTCAATTTTCGTCATGAATCTTTATTGCATGTGTACATCATCGGGACTGTGGATCGGGTTCCGGTTAAACTACCTATTTTCGATTCAGTATTAGATACTGACATGGAGATTGAACCTTATTCATTGTGTACTTGCCAAGAAGATCAAAGAAGTTGCCATTAAACCTACCTAGTAATCCCTTATTTATTATTGTTGAAAATAAAATGTCTGATGAAAACAGATAGTTTAATACTGCAGCCTAGCTACTACTCTAGATCTAGCTCTACTTATCCATATGAGATTTCAACTTCTAAAACCTGACGGCCATCAACAGTCTCCTCCACCCTACTCCTCCGCACCACATACAATACTAGCGATATTTTATTGTCAATGTTAAATAAAGTCATTATATTGATTGAACGTCCTATCTGACATTTTTTGTGACTTCGCTCGCGTTAGGGACAAATCGAATGTGATGGACGGCGCACCTTATTCAGAGCCTACCAAATTACTGCTACACCTCTTTAGAAACATCAGTGATTTTATGACAAGAACAAAGAGTCTATTTTTGAATGAACAGGAGTTTGTCAGTAACGTAGTTATGGTATGGTTTCTTGATGATGTAATATAGAGAAATAGCCGTAGAAATCGCATAGAAATAATGTGGTAATCCAAATTTGTTATATTTTGGATACATTAGACGTTTGACGTAAACATATGTATAGTCATTAGTTTGTGTCGATTCCGATTGAGTTGTCGGTCGAAGACGATTCGATGTGGTTGATAGGATTGATTGGTGAGGTTGCTGAATACAATGGAGTGTTGCCCAGTTTTTGAAGATGCGATTGCTTTAAATTCTAGCAACAGTTCCTACTGTTGCCAAAATTCTCTTGCATGGACTTCTTTTCTTAGCATATCGGCGACTTCATCATCATCATCATCATTTTAGCCAAAAGAGTACGTCCACTGCTGGACATAGGCCTCCCCCAAGTGTCGCCACACTGACTGGTCCCGTGCGACCCGCATCGGCGACTTAAAGTTCAAATATTTTTGGCCCAGAGTTAAATCTGAACCATCACTAATTGGAGAGGCAATCAAAGAAGAAAAGAAAAATCAGCTGCGCGAATTCTCTAACGCAGACTCAAATTCATTAGAGAATTCGCGTAGCTGATTTGTCTTTTCAGACTCAAGCAGACTCAAGTTCATGGGCTGCGGGACTGTTCGAAAGAGATACCGCGGCCCTTGAACACAAAGGGCAAGGAAGGAAAATGGATGGGGTTTAGTCAGTACAAGTCTGACACTCCCTTCCGTTCTGCCCGGAGCGGGAGAAGTCATTTGATGATTTCCCATCCGTAAAATAAAAATAAAAAAGACTCAAGTTCATCAAGAGCACAGGTAACAGGGTGTGCGGTAAACGATGAAAGCTGGGCTGTTTATTTGCGGGGAGACGCCACATAGGCACTTGAGATCAGATCCGTCCATGAATGTTGATTGAGAGATTGTCTTCCTTCGGCTGTCTTGTATTTGAGGTATACAGGGTGTAAACGGACTCTTCACGAAGCCGTCAACCAAGCATTATGAACTACAAACTAAATAACTTTACGCAAAAATTATTGCTGGGAAATGCCTTTTTTTTTTGGGGGTGAAATATCTCGTTTTACGATAGAACTCAATGTAACGCATTCAAAACATTGTGGTGATGGACGGATTGAATAGTACGGGGGTCGTGAAGATGTTTTAAATAAAAAAATACATTAAAAACATGTATTTAAAAAAAAAACTGAAAAAGTTGGAACTTTTACCCAAATATCTCCGTAACTAAAAGGTATGGCCTAGAACAAAAAAATGACGGGGAGATCAAGTGCCTTTCGGCTGCGTAAAGAGTTTTCAGCACCTTTAATTTAGATATTTCCATTTAAACGGAACCGCTATCTTCATGACCCACCGGTTCATGACTACGGCAACGCCGATGTATCTATAAACTAAACGTTCCTTATTATTTCAACTTATGTTCCTCACAACCTGCCATGGATTCAGGTGATAGCGGGAAACTATCAATGATCATTGGTTTAAACCTCTGAGTTAACAATAAATCATTTGCGAGAAAGTAAATCTCAAAATGTTTACCACTCTGCCAACAATATCCTGTTTATTTCAAAACCTACACAACCTGAAATCCATATAGCTTGTGGAAGCTTACCCAAGCCTGCTCATGCCTGGTCAGCTTGCCCAATAAATTAATGCCACATTAAGTTGGTGCAGCCGTCGAACGATGTTCGATTTCAAAGATTATCTATCATTACGACAGTATCGCGACCCTGGGATCTTCTGTGAGCCGCAACGTTTTATACGGCGTGTTCTGATTTTGGGAATTAATCAATTGAGTTTAAAAACGGAAACCATGAAGTTTGTTGTCGATTTTTCTCCATGGGAAACGACCAATTCGAATTTTCAAATTGCATCATCGTCATCTCAGTGTATCGAGAGATGTCCTCCTCACATAGTGGTCTTGTGCAAATCACATAAATAAATAAAAAAAATAAAAAAAACATTTTGCTCCATGCATTTACAACTTTTTTTTTTTAAATATTGAAATTTAAAATTTCATTTTTTTTTTCATTTGAAATATTTAAATCATTACAGTGTTTAAAACAAAGTCGCTTCCCGCTGTTTGTCCTTATGTATGCTTAGAACTACGCAACGGATTTTGATGCGGGTTTTTTAATAGATAGAGTGATTCAAGAGGAAGGTTTATACCTACATTGCACCCGTGCGAAGCCGGAGCGGGTCGCTAGTAGCTTATAAATTTAACTAACAAAATTTTAATAACTTTCTATTCATCATGAATTTAACCACTATCTTACCTAATTAACCAATGATCAACTGTCGTTATTGTTAGTCTGTCACCATTTCACAGCTAAAGAAATGTCTCTTTCTATGAATTCTAGTTCTTTCAAATCAGGACTAATTTGGAGCAGTGGTCGTCGGTTTTGCCCAACTCTTCCCGCCATTTCCTACGAAGTCTACCGCAAAGCTTTCCTGCTGTGCCATGGCTTCACACAGAGGTTATGTTGTCCCACAGCACATCGGGCATACGACTGATCTCCAGTCCCACTTCAACCATCTTACTTACCAAACCTTTTTTACTATAGCTTAATACTTTCGAAGCTTTTCGCATCACCCTGTACGATATGCGCAGTGGCACCCGATCGGCTTATACCGATCGCGTCTATCACCTCAATATTTCGATTATCTTGATCTAGTAGGCGAGTCTAATCACTCTTATCTATCTATCTGGCTTCCCTCGGAAGTACAGCGGTAATGGATGACTGCGGAGAACCGATATTTGTATCTTTTACTTGAAAGTTGTGGGTAATTTAGAAGGTTTAGGTAGCTGGTGACTTGGTTAATATGGACTTAAAATGGATTAAGTGGCTCCCATGAACGGTGTATGGTAAAATGGGTAGCTAGCTACATAACATCACGTCGGTAAACCCTACAGGGTCACTACCGCTATTTTGCCACTAATATTTAGAGATGAACCTCATCTAGCAGCGCAATCGCAGTAAAGCTATGCGATCGGCAGCACCCTGTTTCTCGCTCTAGCAAATGACAATTCTGAGCAACAGAAAAGGGTAGGAGCATAGAAAAGTGGGATTCCGTAATGTTTGATGAGGTTCAACCCTTATGTCCCATGTAACAGAGGGCAAGTCAATCAGCCAGAGATTACCCGGACACAAATTAAACGCCCGAGCTGTTACTTGGATTTTTTTTATAGATAAACGACTTTAACACACTTTTTTTTTTTTTTTTAGCTTGGGAATCAAATCTAAGACCTCATGCCCAGCAATAGCGCTTGCGTTCTCACCTCTCGAGACAGTTGTTTAAGAAGATCGAACTTTAAATTTGACAGTATTGATAATATAAAACTCTCCAGTAGTATCAAAATAATTCTTTGACCGACCTACACCGAAGATTTCGAATCGTGATGAACACATTCGAATCGAGTAGCAACGCTTCCATTCACACATTCCTATGCCCTTACTAATGCCTTTCATTCATAAAAATAAAACGATTCATACCGATTCGAATAAAAGTATCGATATTAAAATATCCAAATCGATTTGATCCTTTGGCAGTTTGATAAATGAATCGAATACAAAGGTGGCCAGTCACCGGACGTTCGAAATACAAAAATTAAAAAAGTTTACTGCTACTGTCCGCTTGAACTATTAATCAAATTCTTTTAGAATCGACAATGTTAATGTTGCTGTTGCTTTAATCTTTATTTCTGAAGCGTTAAGGTTTAGTTTTGTTATATACCTACAGCTGTTAGGCAAAGTTTTTTCTCAGTGCTCATTGATAAAATAAGCTGATTTTTTGAGTTTCAAACATTGTCAGTAATGTTACTATTGCAGAAAGGGATTTATTTGTAAACATTTCTTTATCTTAAGTAACGTTATCGTTCTTACTTTATGTATTGTAGGTAAGCCTCCGAATTTTTCAAAAATGTTTATAATTTTTTTTTTTTCTTACAAGATGGCTGCTCTTGACTTCGATTTCGATCAGTAAGACGTCTTTTTCACCTTCTACCTAGCATTTTCCCAACTCATGTTTTTGCTTATCACTGCTACAACATGTATACTCATGTATTTGTATTTTACATCTTTTTATACCATGTTTTTAACCCTTAAATGCATAAAGTTGTAAAACTGCAACATACCATTCAAACGACCATAAAATTATTAGTATGAGTTCATTGCATGCTGTTGCAGGATTATCACTATCATGGTTATATATTTAATCGAGTGGCAACACACTTTTTTTCTTCACGACTGTCAAATTTAAACTTGACATTGACAAATCAAAGCCGATCGTAATTTTGGAGCGGATGAAAATTGTGTACTTGCTTTGCAGTGTAATTATTTGATTTTCGAAGGTAAAAATAGCTATGAAAAAAATATTTTTTTTATTATTTTTCCCTGAATCAGCATATTCATGGCTCCAAAATATATTTTTTCTCGGTCTAAAAATAAAATCATGCATTTAAGGCAAATAAATATTATTCTATTCTATTCTGTTGGGTTCGCCTTCCAGTCTGACCGAATGCTCTTGAGTACCAGTATTTGACATGGCAAGACTTAGCCGTCAACCTTTCCGGATTCTGACTACCCGGTTTAAAAATCAAGCCCTCAATCTACTTATAACACAAGTGCTATGTCCAAACATACATAAGCTCATAATATCGACAAAAATAAAACAAATCGATTTATTACCTTTTGTATACTAAACAAACAACGCGATGCTAACTATGAGTAAGTGGCTAAGCAGCAATTATACAGACAGATCGTCCATCAATTGATTTAGTGTGGCTCATCTTATTTATTGTCGGTAAATATTATTTATTGATGCCACAGAAATGGTATAAGTATGGAAGCTGAGGAAATCTTGTAGGGAGCTTATCTTACAATCAAGTAATTTTAATTTATCGTAGGCTAGCTTTTAATGATCTTCTTAGCGTGTCGATGGCAAATTTTTGCTAAATATGTTTTGCCCAAAATTAAGCTACGCGAACTCCGCTCGCTGATGCAGTCAAGAGTTCGTCAAGTGCGCAAGTGCCAGGGCATGCAGTGCAAGATGGGAGATGGGCCGTTGTCTGTGGAGACACACCGCATACACATTTGAGATCTGAGCCGTCTATGAACCCCCATCTGAAGAGATTGTCTTTGCTACGCCCGACTTGGGTTCGGAGTCTATTCAGAGATTTCCAAGTCGGCTTTTAATGATGCTGACTCGTCTTCCACTTCCACTCACCTTCCTGCCTTTTTTTTTATTTTTATGGTTGGGCAATCATCAAATGACTCCCGCTCTAGGCAGAGTGGACGGGAGTGTCAGACTTTTACTAACTAAAACCCATCCATGTCCCTTCTTAGCCCTTTGTGTTCCAGGGCCGCGGTATCTCTTACAACCCGCAGCCCTCGTCTTCCTGCCCTTGTCTCCATTGTTCCATTCTCCTCTGTCAACTGTCACGCTATTATTTACTCCTTTTTCTTTCATATCATTCCTCACACAATCCATCCACCGTTTCCTTGGTCTTCCACTCCCTCTCCATCCGTCATCCATCTTTAACTTCCACTAAAACTTACCAAAAATTGTATTATTAATTGACACAGCAAAAAGGCATTGTCAGCCTGTAATGACTCAAAAGGAGTTGAATGATTAGATGATGAGTAATAGAGAAGTATGGAAGAAGAAGACATGCTATGACGACACCAAATAAATTAGGAGATGGGCAGGAGAATGATGATGATGATGGATAGCTTAATCAGCCTATAATATTGCCTCGTCTGTTAGAAACAGCAGTCTGTATAAACCACTCCGGCTGCACAGCGCGGGTGTCACGTGTTTTCGAATTTTTGTTTGAGTTAATTGACATAATAATGCTAAAAAAATGCGAAGTAATTCCTGAGCCTTAATCTTAATGACGAGCACACAGAATATAGTTATCAAGAAAGACAAATTTTTCAATAATATGGAGCAGTGGATATTGGAAAATTGCCAAATGGCAATTACGATGCTAAGAGTGTTACGCAATTTGTGTTGGAAAAATTTGCTCACAATATTCGCACTAACCCAAATACTTAATTTTTGGTTAGTGCGAATATTGTGAGCAATTTTTATGTTCTTACCCAAAGTTTTTCGGAAGAAGACTAAATAATAAGCTTTAAAGCTAAAACGTCCTTCACTGGTGTTTTTTTTTTAAAAATAACTTTTCCAACCGAAGATCAAATAACAAGTTTCAAACTTACACACAATTTACCGATCGACCACACAAATAATAATATTATTAATTTGAATCCGGAATCCGGTCCTGGACCGTCGCCCCATGAATCTTCGACATCCGCCAGGGAGGCATTCAATTTGTCACTCCTGTCAAAATAATGTAAACTGCTTAAAATAATCGGGCATTATCGGCGCGGCGTGAATCGGGATATATCGGGACTTTGACGTAAAGCTTGCTCGATATAAGATCGATTATAAGATTTTTTGTGTTTAAATGGTCTAAGTTTTGTGAGTATTTATTTTTGATTATTTTGAAGAGATATTAATTTTTGTGCTGCCACTGTCTAAAAGGAACTTTATGGTTTCTGACTGCCAAAATATACAAAACTTAGAATGTTTTTTTTTTAACGTTAAAATTGACGCGCCAAAACATTGCGCAGTAGTCAGCACCTAGTTGATGTCTTTCAATAACATCATGTCATCTTGTCTTGTTTGTTTGCCTCCACGTGAAAATATCTATCCGTTAGATTAACAGAACATTCGATATCAATTTTTTGTTGGCCTATGTTCAATATAAGATATTGTTTGTGAATAAATCATATCACCACACCTGTAATACCTAGAGGTTTAGGCAGAGGTGTACCCTCTCTATCAGTACACACTCACAGCCTATAAGAACACCCACATACAGTGTAAACAGACTCTTCACGAAGCCGTCAACCAAGCATAATGTACATCAAACTAAGTAACTTTATGCAAAAATTAGTGCTGAGAAACGACTTTTTATTTTGGGCTGAAAAATCACGTTTTACAGTAGGACTCAATGTAACGCAGTCAAAACAATGTGCTGATGGATGGATTGAATAGTAAGGGGGTTTTGGAGGGGTTTAAAGTAAAAATCTTACATTAAAAACACGAATTTAAAAAAAATCTTGTGATAAAGTTGGAACTTTGACCCCCAATATTTCCGTAACTAGAAGGTTCCCAGGTATGGTCTAGAACAAAAAAATGATCGCAATGTCGGGGAGAATAAGTGCCTTTCGGCTTCGTTAAGAGTCTGTTTACACCCTTTATATGTATAATGCAAAAAAAGTTTAAGTTGCAATTTGGGCTATGTTCATAATTCATTGAATAAAATTATGACTGTACAAACATGCAGTTACTTTACTTTAATCGGTGGTAATTAATTTATCCCACATTCAGCTCACAACAATACTAATGCCCAGCTGCATCTGGATAAACTGAATGCCGGTCCCAGTATTATTGGGAAAAGGTTTGGCAGATTCTCGCCAACGGAAAATTCATAGACTGATTATTTTTATAATATGCTGTACTGTGGCAATAAAATAATAAAACTTCTCTGCCTGTCCTTATAAATCAACCTTATTTAGCAGGTTCAATGATAGTATCGAACTCCTTGCAGAAGATCATTCCATCTTTTGTGAAGGTTTCAGATCTCCACATCACCCTTGCGTACGGCATAGTTGGAACCCACATGTGCTGCAGCAGATTCATATCCATATTCTTGAACGAGTAAGAACCCTAGAAAAGGACAAAATGTTAAAAGGATTCGTACTTCACAGATTTCGGTTAGCATAGCCCACAACCTCGGGTGATGAGATTTACGTCTAGCGACAAGCAAACGTAGTTTGTTTCTTTACCGTGAGTCGTGACTGCAGTCGCGTCGAACTATGGAAAATCGAGGTCTGTTTGTGATTGAATATCGATAACTTTTTCTAATTATTATGTTGTAAAATTTTGCACAAATTTAGAATAGTGTATATGGCTTCAAATGGAATGTATTTAAATATGATTTAATTTAATAACATTTTTTTTTTGGATGTGAAATCATCAAATGACTTCTCCCGCTCTGGGCAGAGCGGAAAGTAGTGACAGACTTATAATGACTAAAACCCATCCATGTTTCTTTCTTGTCCTTTGTGTTCCAGAGCCGCGGTATCTCTTTCGAATAGTTCCGCAGCCCTGGCAGGCATCGGCGCTTGCGGGCCCCTCCCTGTTTGCTGACATCTCTTTGAGGCGCGCGTGGAACACGACCGCGCCGTCAGCACGGCCTGTCATCAAAAGACGGACGGATGGCGAGCTAGCCCATTACTCACCCTCCACAGTCCGTCAGTTTAATTCCTTACCTTAAAAAATAAAGCAAATTGAAAAGTATCAAAAATGACCAATACTTTTTTTAACAATCTACAATAGCCATGTTATAATGTCTACAATAGCCAATTACCTTATACTTAATCCCATAATACAAATCAATATTATATAATTAAAATATAAATTTTTGTGTTAAGTAAAAATTATTGTGATGAAAAATTGTATATAGATTAATTAATGAATTAAAGTGAAGTTTACTTTAAGCTATTTTATACTTGGTGAACTTCGGGATCTGAAATGAATTCGTTCACTTTCAAAAGATCTAAAGCGTCTTCATCAAGTTCCTTCACGTTTTACTATACGGTGTTATAATGCTGGTTATGTAGGGATCTGAAGTATAAAGAAGAGAATGAAATACATCCTCATTTGTAGCTGAACGAGGGCATTTTCTAGCATGATATAGAGATTTTTTTTTATAATGCTTATTGCGAGATTCTTGTACATCTTCCGAAAGTTAATTAATAGGAAGCACTGCAAAATTCTTTAAGACAATTTCTGCATGAATCAAAATTTTGTGAACTGAAGATGGCATGTAGTACCATTCATAATTGCTCACATTCATCCAAGCAGTCTCCATAGCATAACTTCCAAATTTTTCAGCATTTACCATTACACCTGATGAAAGAGCTTGCAGAACTATGTCAAGTCGTTTGAACAAATTCACATCCACTCCTGTAATTTCAGCAGAGCAGCTTGCATTGTAAAAAAAAAAATCTTCTGACGATATTACCAACATTGTATTACCACTTACATGCCGTGGTTGGTCGTTTTCCGTTGTCTGACTTTTATCACATTTTTACCAATTATGTACTTTGAAAATTGCAAATTACCGCAGCTGATTTTTATTTGAGAATGTTTCTTTATAGCTAAGCTACAAATCAACAATAAATTTAAAGCAGGGGTTAACGTGGTTAATTGTTAAAAGTCTCGATGAGCTTAACAAAAACTTATTCTTCACCTTATTTTGTTTTGCAACTATTTTAAGATAAACCTTAACATAATTACAATAAAACCATCGATTACTCCTGGCCTCCTGAGATGCATAAGAACAAGAGACAGAATGCATTACAAGCTAAAACACAATCCTGACAATAATATCTTAAAAATATCCTACAAAAGATATAGAAATTATTGTAATGACATAATAAAAAAATGTAAGAGACATTATGACAGGCATATTCTTGATTCGGCTGGAAGTGATAACAAAAAACTTTGGTCCGCTATTAAAACTATAACCAACCTAAAAAAATCAAACGCACCACCCATGGAACTTTTGCACACCAAATAACTCCCACAAGATACAGTTAACGCAGTAAATTCCTATTTTGCAAACGTGGGCATGGAATTGAAAAGTAAAATTCCAACTGGTCTTTCTCCACTCCCCACAAACGCGACAAATGTCAAGTCCTCTTGTAACTCTTTTGTGCTTTTGGAGACATCAGAAGAGGAAATAGAGGGAATCATCAACAACCTTCACTCTGATTGTGGAGCAGGGTCGGACAATATAATGTCAACAGTCCTCAAGACCAAAAATTTTCTCGGGGTCGATGGGGAAATATAGTATTCTGCTATAAAGCAGATACGATAAAAAATAAATATACTTACAATTTACAGACCATAGATCTTGGGACCTCTACATTCCTAAAGTCCAATACGCTATGAACAGCATAACTAATGCTACCACTGGTTTCTCTCCTAAGTTTTTGCTCTTTGGACGTGAAACAGTTACTTCTGGCTCACTTTATACACCAACTAGTAATCTTAACGAAATCGTTTTTCTACCTAGAGATATCTATGCTACTAACGTAGGTTTACTGTCTGCAACTTTTGATAAAGTTCAGATAGCTCTTCATATTGCTCATACTCGTAACGTCATTCTTTTAAAGAATATAACGTAGGAGATACAGTTTAGAATCTAAAAAAATATATAGTCGTTCCCCTCACTTATATCCTGAATAGATGTTTAGCAGAAGGCATTTTTTCAGAATCCCTTAAAAAAACCATTGTTATCCCCATTTTTAAGAGCGGTAGCAGGGAAGAAGTGGCAAACTATCGCCCGATTTCTGGACTCATATCCATTTCAAAGGTATTTGAAAAGATTATTAATAACAGATTTGTTCAATTATTAGAAGAGAAAATCATCTTATCACCTAACCAGTATGGTTTCAGAAAAGGAAAATCTACAAGTAACTGTATTCATACATTCACTGAATTTATTGTAAAGAAATTAGATAATAGAAAAAAATGCTTGACTATCTTTCTAGACCTTCAGAAAGCTTTTGATACTGTTTGTCCTCGTATATTAATATCTGAACTTGAACTTATGGGAATAAGGGACACACAATTAAAACTATTCCAGAACTACTTACAAGATTGATATCAATCAGTACGGATAGGCAATACGCGGAGTGAAGAAAGACCGATAAATATTGGAATCCCACAAGGCAGTATCTTAGCCCCCCCCCTCTTCCTTTGCTATATCAATGATCTTTGCCAGCTTAACATTAGGAACTGTCATATAATGTCTTATGCCGATGACACTACATTAACGTTTTATGGTAACTCATGGGACGAAACTTATGTTGCTGCCCAAGAAGGTTTCAATATTGTACTCATTGGCTTGCTCTTAACAAACTGACCCTAAATGCCACCCAAACGAAATCTATAGAGTTTACAATACATAATGTAGCATCAAATACTAATAATTTCAATGTTTATGCACACACATGTAATCCTCTAACCACCAACTGCACCATGTGCCCAATGATTTCAAAGACAGGATCTATAAAATACTTAGGTATAATAATCGATAAAAACTTATCTTTCAAACAACACATATCACATCCAGAAAACTAGAAAATTCGTTCATATATTTCAAAATCTTAGGCATGTTGCGCGATGGAACCTGGTTAAAACAGTGTACGAATCCCTTTGCCAGTCAATCCTATCTTATGGTATTTCCACCTGGGGCGGCTCGTATAAAACGAATATCCTTAACGTGGAAAGAGCCCAACGACTTCACCTAAAACTCGCTCTCTTCAAACCACGTTTATACGCTACAACAACCCTCTATAGCGAAGCTAAGGTCTTAACAATTAGACAGCTTTATATTCTACAAACAGTTCTAAAAAAACATTCCTCTATAAACGTTTCTACGACCAAACAGAAGGTTAATACAAGGAGACTCTATGAAATCTGTGAAACAACTCCGGTTCAAACATCTTTTGCCCATAATTTCTTCAGTTTCAGAGCAAGCAGACTGTACAATAAAATAAACAAAATCCTTGGAATTGTCAATTTATCTAGGGTAGAATGTCAAAAGAAGCTTACACAGTGGCTTTTAGAACTCGATTATGAGGAAACGGAAAAACTGCTTACTATCTTATCCTAGTCTAGCGTTTTTCATATATACGAGTACATATTGCCACCCCAACACGCACACATTTGTATACTCATCCATCTTTATACGTACACTCACTACACTATCTTACTCTCTCTAAGACACACACACTCACATATATAACACCACACCACACACAATACACCTTCCACTTCACAGTTGCACTCCACACACTTACTAACACACACCCATTTTTTTTTTTGATGATTTTATTTAATAAGTACCCTTTCTTGAAATTTTCTTTTTTCTTACAATAGTCCTACACGACATTTCCTACGGTCAAATTGTTGGAATCTCAATCTCGGCGAGGGGGGCCAGGAGTTCATAGCAGAGGGTATCCCATTATTATTATTAATATCATAAACATATTAGTGGTTCCAAAATCTTCAAAAGATGAGGTTTGCAGAAATATATAATAAATTATATATATTACTACAAAAATTTATATTGAAATCAATTTGAAAGTATAAAGTATGTGGAATTGTAAAAAAATCATTTTATCTAACAGACTCGTACATATATTTTTGTGACATTATAGTTTAGTTTGAAGTTTTGAACCCTAAACTATCAAGTAAAATTAAAAAGTACGACAATAGCGACTTTGATAAAAACCATTTTTAATCAGCCGTTGTTCTACCATTTTCCATAATGCGTCGTGGTGACCCGTGGCGTGCTCTAACCAGAGTCGCTGGTAGCAACTAGTTGAGAAAACCGAGAATAGAGTGAAACGACCTGCTATTGGAGCTCTACGCACAGCAGTTCACTGCTATAGGCTGATGATCTTGACAATCGTTCAAAAGTAGATCTATCCGGCAAAGACTTTTATTGGCTGAGTATACACACCATGATACTAGTACATAAAACTGAGTTTAATAAAGGTGCTCGTGGTTAAATAATAACTGCCGCTCGGGTCGATCTTTAGGTTAAACCGTGCTTGCCTAGGTCGGTCCATGGATGGGTGACAACCCGTTACATGATGAGTTTCCTCCGTTGCCGTTGGTCCCGGCTGTCATTTGTAGATCTTTGACAGTCGTTACAGCTGGTCAGTGGCCCGAAAGTCTGACAACCAGTCTTACCAAGGGGTATCGTATTACCCAGTCCTAACTGTGTTGTGGAGGTCAGATAGGCAGTCTCTCCATGTAAAATACTAGTATTCAGCATCATCTGGTTAGACTGGAAGCCGACTCCAACATAGTTGCGAAAAGGCTAAGCAGATGATGATGATGATGATACTGGTACATAAAAATCTTCTCTTACCTTTAAGAACATACAGCTTTTTCTGTCATAGTTGATCTTCAAGGCTGCGTAGGTAAAGTGTAGCATTGCACCATGACAGTCTAAGTTGGAAAAACTATGGGTTTGGAGCCATTTGCCATCGCGCCAGGTATAACTCTTGATTCTTAACTGAAAAAAAAAGTGTGTGTGTGTCAGCTACGACGCACGATTGGAGTTTATTCCTTACGAACGATAATTATGATATATATAGAATAGAAAAAAAGGGTAAATGAACGCATCTGCTAAAATGATAAGAGAAACAAACATATATCTGTAATTATTCGGATTATTTATATTACTTCAATAAAGCGTATTACATAAAGTATGTTACGAAATAATATAAATAATAATAATACAGTGAGACTACGAAGTATAGCGCAAAGAGGAGACCCCGAGAATGAGATACGCTGTGTAATGTCTTCCATCTCATTCTTTTACACGTTCAATCCTACAGATATATATGTTTGTCTCTTTCTACGTAACGCCTCAACTTTTCGTGTTACACTTGATTTTACTCCTCATAAAATTTCCGTACCAGGCCTTATAACTCAAATCGTTTCTTAAGGAGTAAACTCCAAAAAATGCAATTAAAAGGGGTATTTTATTTTGGTAGGTATGCATCAACCCAAGGTTGTTAGCCGCAAGCGCTACTGTAACTACTGAGTGTAATGTCCAAGCTTCAATTGCCTGGAATTGACACTGCCCGAACGGCATTAGAAATCTCTCAGTAGTTGCCATGGAGTAAGTATTTGTTCCTGGTTGATGACAATAGGCTTGCTTCCTATTATATGGAACTCAAACATAACTGGCAAAATGTGGTAGTAACATGAGGTACATCTCTGCCTTAATCTTTAAGAATTACAGGGGTGATGTTAAGTTTGTGAGCTAATCTTATCTGGGAAAGCACAATCTCTTTCAAATTAAAAGTTTATGGTCTAAATTCCTTAAACAACGCTTGCCTCAAAGATGACTACCATACCTTTACATCCATAATGTCTTTCAAAACGGTAAGATTCCCGCCAAACATGTTCCTCCCGTTGATATTCTGAATGAATATATCAAAGACAATCGGCGATTTCTTCGAGTATGGTTTGCTAGGATTACGGCATTCACTGACATTCACCACTGAGGTTTTAAAAGGTCCCTGAAATATTACAGTGTTTGAGTAAGAGGCTAAATATTTGTTTGATAACTTATCTTCCTGTAAAGAAAACATGACTTTATGCGATCACCTTCACTTCTTCTTCAATCGGTCCCTCATTACTGAGGATCGTGGTCACTGAACCTCTTTAAATGGACAATCTGCCTCCATCGACTCCGGTCCAAAGTTGCCATCACCACCTGCTGAAATTTGCATGAGGACATAGCCTCTTTAACTTGGTCAGACCATCGTGTTGGTGACCGGCCTCGTGCTCTCTTGCCTTCGGTGTTGCCAACAATGACCAGCTTTTCAAAACTGCTATCTCCTCTTCGAATTGTGTGGCTGAAATGGGTCAGAATACGCTGTAGGCAAACCGTAGACAATCTAGTCTTGATATCGAGCTGGGAAAGGAAAGACACATTTGTGCGTTTGGCTGTCCATGGAATTCAAAGCATCCGCCTCCAACACCACATTTTGATTCCGTCTATCCTCTGTCTTTCTCTTGCTCGGATTGTCCACGTCTCAACTCCGTAGAGGAAAATCGGGAAAACTAATGCTCTGACCAAACGGACCTTTGTTTTATAGCTTATGCCACGATTTTCCAAATGTTCTGGAGACGTGTCATAGCATCTTTAGCCATGGCTATACGCCGTTTTATTTCTGGGACGCAACTCCCTTCATTATTCATATTAGAGCCCAGATAAACGAAACTGTCCACAGTATCAATGCCTTGGATGTTACAGGCGCCCGATAGCATTCCCCCACGATCTTTCACCATAAGCTTGGTTTTATGCCTATTTATTGCAATCTCTAATTTGCCTTCACTAGTGTAATACAAATAAGTAGAAATTCTACTTACCGAAATTGCAGTTGGTTCAGGGTCAGAATAACACATTGGTAAATAATATAAAACAAACAAAAATACAGAAAGAAAACATTGAACGATCATGACTATAACATTGAACCTAGTCAGTTAAAATCACATTAACTTATGGTCGGTATCTGTGTAGCAAATATTATCTGCGTGCTTAGATAATATTTGTAACAAATGAGGCAAGTAATGATGTTTCAAATGGGCATAAAACTACTATCTATTTTACATCTAAATATTTTTTCATATAGTCCGATCAAATTAAGCCGAATATGGGCAATCAGGGGAAATAATTCGTGTAGTTTTGTAAATTGGTACAGTTATACTTTGTGGTGTGCAGATGAATATACTGAAAGTCCTCAAGGGTGAGGGGGTGTGCTGAGGGTGTAGGGGAGGAGTTGAAGGTACCTTTTTTCCGGTTTTTACTCATATCTCGAATAGCAGTAGGAATAGCATTATGAGTACTTCTGATAAAAGTTTCTACATTAAATTTTCTACAGATTTGTCATATTTATTTTTGTTCTACGGTCAATATTTTAGGAGCTGTAGACGTGTAGAGTTTATGAAGTTAGGGCCTGTAAATGTGTAAGTTGCTTCAGTTTTTTTTTTTTTTTTGTTAATTTTTTCTAGCCTTTTATTTTTTTTCTATAAATCCTGAAATATGTATTTTATTATTTACTAGCTTCTGCCCGCGACTTCGTACGCGGATCCTGTTGCTTATGCCAGCGACAACGGTGTCGTTAAAATCGAAGATCTGAAACGTCTGATGTAGAATTCTAAGGCCCGGGGACGGGACAACAACGGGATGAGCGAGACGATTGGAGACGTTCCAGATCTTTCATTTTTATAAGACCACAGGAAATGCCCATCAGACTAAACAACTTTTGCTGAGACGTCATTCCCATATATATATTATAGTGTAACTGGGCTCTTGGAGTTCCACAACAGGTGTTCCAGATCTTCAATTTTTATACGTCAACAGAGAGTGCTTATCAGTCTGAACAACACTTGCTAAGACGTCATTCCTATATATGTTATAGTGTAGCTGGGCTCTTGGAGTTCCACATCAGCTGTTCCAGATCTTCAAATTTATTTTCTTAGCAGAAAATGCTCATTACGTGGAACAATTTTTGCTATAGTACCATTTTTGTATCTCTTATAGTTTAGCTGGTCTGATGCGGTTCTGTATCAGGTGTTCAAGATTCCAGGATAAATTATAGCCTATATGTTGCCCAGACTTAATACCTATACAACAAAAATAAACATTCGAATCCGTCAAGTAGTTCCGAAGATTAGCGGGTACAGACAAACAGACAGAATTTTTTTTTTGAATTCGTGCTCCATTCCTGTTTCTAAACCCCCCCGTTTTTGTTTTAATATATTCAATGTACAGACTCGGTTTTTTTACTGTTTTATTATATTATGTATAGATAGATAACAAGGAGTCCCTATATCAATTTTCAGACCTCTAGCACCAAATTTGCGGAAGTCACATACAAACTTCCATCCCCTAGTTTAAGGGGTTGGAGGGGTAACGATTACATGTTTTAGAATTGTTTTGTTGTTTGTGTACTAATACTAGCCTTCATGCCAAATTTCAGCTTTCTAGAACTTCAGGAAGTACCCTAACAATTTTGAAAAATCGACGCTGTTTTCTTAAATTGTCTATTTTTGTCTCTCTATTAAAACTTGTACACCCTATATAGTCCGGTCAATTTAGCCATTTGAAATAAAAATAATTCCCGGAAAGCCAAATATTGGTGGAGAGCTGGGGTTTACCATTACAAATAAAGTTTTAAAAATCCCCATCGATCCTATGTGTGCTACAAAAGTTATTCGGGGTCAAAAGTCAAAATTTGAGGTTTTTTTGATTTTTCTCGAAAATGGTAAGTTTTATAAAAAAAAACCTCAAACCAAAGTTGTAGATCTTAAGATTTTCTATAAAAATGGTCCTTATAATTTTTTTCTCTTCTAAATTCTCTTCTCTTCTTAATAAAGCAAAAATAAATATGACCAAATTTGTAGGAAATTTTATGTAGAAACCTTTATCAGAAGTACTCATAAATAGCATTATGAGTACTTCTGATAAAGGTTTCCTACAGATATTCGAGATATGAGCCAAAACCTGAAAAAAGGTACCTTCAACATACGTCATACAATACGTCTCCTGTAACATTCCGCTACCTATCAGATACACTCTTCGCCCACGCCAACGTCCTCTTTTTTCAATTCATCAAACCAACACCACAACCCTTAAGACCAGCCCATTATTTCTTGCCCTTACCCATATCAATAACATTTTAATTTATGACGAATTTATGGATATTTATGCAAGTACGGATCTGAGTCTCCTCAACACCGCTTCTCGATACCTAGAGTCCACTGCTGCTCCCAGTACTATCTCCTCTAAGTAAATAAAGCCATTGTGTTCATTGTAATTCTATCTGTATATTCTCTAGTAAAACTGTTTTATTTACTTCTATTCTTAGATCTACCATATTGTTTAGTTTCTAGTAAAGTTGGTTTTAAATAAATAAAATAAAAAAATTGAAAAATTCTGAATTTAAAGTTATGTAGATGATGCTTTGAGAGTGGAAGTATACCAAATGCAATTGAATCCAGTCTTGGAGCGTCGCTCCATGAATTTTCGACATCCGCCAGGGAGACATTCAATTTGTCACTCCTGTCGAAATAATGTAAACTACGTAAAATGATCAGGCATTGTCGGCGCGGTGTGAATCGGAAGATATCGGGACTTTGACGTAAAGCTTGCTCGATATAAGATCCATTATAAAGATTATTTTATGTTTAAATGAGTGAATGAATTTTTGATTATTTTGCAGAGATACTAATGTTTGTGCTGCCACTGTCTAAAATGAACTTTATGGTGTCTGACTGCCGAAACCAATACAAATCATTGAATGAAATTGACGCGCAAAGACATTTTATTGAATAGTATCAACACACCTGTATTACCTGGAGGTTAAGGCAGAGGTGCACCCTCTCTATCCGTGCCTACACATTCTCAGTCTATAAGAACACCCAAATATAAGTTTATTGGAAAAAGTTTAAGAAGAAAAGGAATAACTCATTATTGAAACCATTAGTAATCGTAAAATCAAGGACACAGTAAAATATTCGTCATACTTATTGCATAGTTATTTAAATCAAACTCAGTTATTTTCGCGTTCAAAATAATACTCATAATTTGTTGACGCTACTGCCCACACACTGTCGCTCGCAAAACTACATTACTCATACAAAAAGATGTTTTTTTCGGGCCCTAAAATGATGCTAAAGTTAAAATTGAACACGAATGTGTAAGAATCAAGACCCGTAGAGAACTTTCTCAAGACAAATTAAATATCTTTTTACTTAATTTTGTTTGATTTTGTGTCGTGGTACCTAGTCAGTAGTAGTGGACAGCAAGGTAGTCAGGCAGTCACCCCCTGTAAAATACTGGCATTCAGCTGTATTCGGTAAGACTGGAATCTGACCTTAAAATTGATCACGAAATCTATGAACAAACTTACTGCTACTACCTTTTTGGTTCGTAATAACCTCCATTCATCCAACCCAATACAGAAACTTCCTCAAAAAACATTTCTCAAAAATCACAGCAGCATCTTAGCCCCATAATGTCAGTATCGATAAAATATATATGGACTGTCGAGTCAAAGGCCGTAAGGTCCCAGAATGGTGGGCCCCAGGATTATGTCCGTATCGGCACCCGTTGAAAAGTTAGATCGCTCCTAATTATGATTTATCGATGCCCTGCCACCTCAGAGGTTTACAAAAAGGAAGTTCCGAACTACAACAAAAACGGAACCTTTATTTGTTTACCCTGTACTAGCGATCGACAGTTTTGAGGATTTAAAACTTGTTTGGCTTTGAAAAATTGTTTAATAATAATTGAAATTATTATACAAATAGGATTGTTTTGATTACGTGTTTGGTTATTGGGTTTTGGATACGGGATTAGTGTGAGCAGCTACCGTATTTTTAATTTATGATAAAGCATCCATTGTGGTAAAGCTGTAGTTTTTGTGTTATTCAAATTGACACTGGCCATAGAGAATAATTTTAACTTTTGGGTTTCGGTGACAATCATTATTATGAAATGAATATATTCTCCTTCAATCGTTTTTTTTTTTTCATGAGTTTTCCTCCTGCCAGTAGGAGTATGGACATCGTTCCACAACCCGTGGGTGCATACGTCGATTTCTTCGATGTATCGACCATTGAATCACTATACTAAGCCATGCTCATAATTCATTGAATGAAATTACGGTTGTAAAAACATGCAGTTCTCGGTGTAAAAATTGAATATTGATCTTGAGAAAGAGACTGTCGCCAACCTTCACAGAAAGGTGGTTCGGCCATCATTTGAAGATCTTTGAAAGTCGTTACGGGTAGACAGAAGCCCAAATGTGCAACAACCAGTCTCTCCATGAGCGTCTTTTGTTAACACCCAGTTACTGGGTTTTGAAGGTCAGATTAGCAGTCGCTCCATTGAAAATACGAATGCCCAGCTGGATCTGGATAAACTGAAAGTCGGCCCTAGGGAAAAGGTTTCAGCAGATGATGAGGGGGTTGCGTGTGTCTCGCCAACGGAAAATCATTGACTGATTATTTTTATAAAAAGCTGTACTTGTGGCAATAAAATAATACAACTTCTCCTTCTGTCCATATAAATAAAACTTATTAAGCAGGTTCAACGGTACTATAGAACTCCTTGCAGGTGAACATTCCATCTTTTGTGAAGGTTTCAGCTCTCCACATCGCTTTTCCGTACGACATGGTTGGAACCCAGATATGCTGCACCTGATTCAAATCTATATTCTTGAACGAGTAAAAACCCTGGAAAAGGACAAAAGGATTCGTACTTCGCAGATTTTGGTTAGCATGACCCACGACCTCGGGTGTGAGATTTGCGTTTAGGGACAAGCTTACGTCATTTTTTTGTTTAACGTGAATACAGTTGCGTCGCACTATGGAAAATTGAGATCTTTTTGTGATTAAAAATCGTTGTAAAATAAGCAATTGGATGAGAGTTGCTGAGAATCGAGTTTAGTGGCGTGCAATTGAGGAGGCCTATGTCCAGCAGTGGACTGATATAGGCTGATGATGATGATGATGATGATGATACTCACCATGATACTGGTACATAAAACTGGGTATAATAAAGGTGCTCGTGGCTAAATAATAACTGCCGCTCGGGTTGATCTTTAGGTTAAGCCCTGCTTGTCTAGGTCGGTCCGTGAATGGGTGACCACCCATTTCATGTCGAGTTTCCTCCGCGCCTCGGAAAGCACGTTAAGCCGTTGTTCCCGGCTGTCATTTGTAGATCTTTGACAGTCGTTACAGCTGGTCAGTGACTCAACTTACCAAGGGGTGTAGTATTACCCAGTATTAACTGGGTTGTGGAGGTCAGATAGGCAGTCGCTTTATGTAAAATACTGGTATTCAGCTACATCCGGTTAGATTGGAAGCCGACCCCAACATAGTTGAGAAAAGGCTAAGCAGATTGTGATGATGATGATGATGATGTTGGTATATAAAAATCAATCTTACCTTTAAGAACATACAGTATTTTTTGTCATAGTTGACCTTGAAAACTGCGAAGCTAAAGTGTAGCAATGCACCATGACAGTCTAAGTTGGGAAAACTATGGGATGGGATCCATTTGCCATTACGCCAGGTATAATTCTTGATTCTTATCTGAAAAAAAATGCAATAAAAAGGGGTATTTTATTTGGTAGGTATTCATCATCATTTCAACCCAATGACGTTCAAGCTTGTTAGCCGCAAGCGGTACTATAACTGCTGACGTAATGTCCTGGGTTCGATTGCCTGGAATTGACTTTGCCCGACCAGCATTAGAAATATCTCAGAAGTTGCCACGGAGTAAAGATTTGTGCCTGGTTGATGGCAATAGGCTCGCCCTCTATTATATGGGACTCAAACATAACTGGCGAGATGTGGTAGTTACATGAGGTATATCTCTGCCTCAATCTTTAAGAATTACAGGGGTGATTTTAAGTTTGTGAGCTAATCTTATCTAGGAAAGGACAATCTCCATCAAATTAAAAGTTGATGGTCTAAATTCCTTCTGGCGGCTCCGAGGCGGAGCGTAATGCCAGGTTTGTGAAGGAGGTGGAAGCCGCGGTGAGGTCAGTAGCTTTGAAGAAGTTGCCTTCTTCAAAGCACAGGGCCATACCCGTGGCTTCCGCCTCTATAGTGGCGGCAGCGGAGGCCAATTTGGGGGCGGAGGTCGACCACCTTACGGCCGCGACGGAGCTTCTCCAGAAGGAGAATAGGCAGCTCCGAGCAGATCTGGAAGGTCTGCGCGAGCCTGGCTCCCGCAAGGCGCCCCGCAATGAGGACCAGCAGCGGCAAAGCCAGCCCATGCCGTTGGAGAACCAGGTCCTGAGCCTGGTTCGGCAGGAGCTGGCTGCCTTCCAGGCGCGGTTCCCCGTCCTGGAGGGAATCGTCCTGCGCCCTCCCCTGGCGGCGAACAAGGCGGCTAATAAGGCGGCCCCAAGCTCAAGGACGGCGTCCTATGTGGCTGCAGCCGCTGCCTCCTCCGAGACGGACGGACGACTCCACGACCAAGGAGGAGGTGCTGGCTGCCGTAGTCAAGTCCGGGGGGTGCCCAGCCGAGCAGGTGAGGGTGGGCACCCTGCGTCCGGACCTCACGGGCACACAAACCGTCACGGTTTGCTGCCCTGTTACGGCGGCCAAGAAAATTGTGGAGGACCGAAGGCTCCTGGTGGGCTGGGTTGCAGCGCAGGTGAAGTTGCTGGAGCCCAGACCTCAGAGGTTCTACCGCTGCCACGTGGGACACCACGTGTCAGGGAGTAAGGCCTGCGCTCCACCCGCCCAGGCCAGGGGCAGGGTAAGGCCCTCCGCCACCACCCCCACCGTCACTACCGCCGCAGCCGCCGTCACTGTTGCCGCTGCCGCCGCCACCGCCGTTGCTGCCACCTCCGCAGCGGAGCCGCCCCTTACCTGAACGCGCCCCAGAGGGTGGTAGCCGTAAGGCTAGTCCGGGGGTACCGCACGATCTCCGGCGAGGCGGCGAGCCTCCTTACCGGATTGCCGCCATGGGATCTGGAGGCTATAGTCCTCGCGCGCCTACACGAGTGGCGCGTGGAGGCACTACGCCGGGGGGAAACTCCGCTGCCGCGGCAAATTGTCGCGCAGTGGACAGACTTCCGGTGCGATCTCATGGCGACATGGAGAGAGCGACTATCGCAACCCCGTGCAGGGCACGCCACATAAGTGGCGATAAGTCCCCTCTTTGAGGAGTGGCTGTAGAGACGCCACGGAACCCTCACCTTCCGCCTGATGCAGGTCCTCACCGGACACGGTTGTTTCGGGAGGTTCCTGCACCGAATCGGGCGGGAGGAAACGCCCGGGTGTTACCACTGCATGGATCGCCCAGAGGACATGGTGGAGCACACGGTGGAGGTCTGCCCCGCTTGGGCGGAGCACCGCCGTGTCCTCGTGGCGGCGATCGGCGGCAGCGACCTATCGCGTCTGGCCCTGGTCCAAGCCATGGTCCGGAGCGAGAGGGAATGGGACACCGTCACCTCCTTCTGCGAAGCAGTCATGCTAGCGAAGGAGGTGGCGGAGCGTGAGAAGGAGAGAACCTCTCGTCCCAGCCGCCGCGGGAGTCGCCTCGAGCGTCGGGGGTCACGTGGTGGCTTCCGGCCACCGTAGACGCGGACCTGTGGACGGTGAGTAATGGGCCAGCTCGCCGTCCGTCCGTCTTTTGACGACAGGCCGTGTAGATGGCGCGTTCGTGTTCTACGCACGCCTCAAAGAGATGTCAGTAAACAGGGAGGGGCCCGCAAGGGCTAGTGCCTGCCAGGGCTGCGGGCTGTTCGAAAGAGATACCGCGGCTCTGAAACACAAAGGGCAAGGAAAGGAACATGGATGGGTTTAAGTCAGTACAAGTCTGACACTCCCTTCCGCTCTGCCCAGAGCGGGAGAAGTCATGTGATGATTTCCCATCCGTAAAAAAAAAAAATGGTCTAAATTCCTTAAACAACGCTTGCTTCAAAGATGAGTACCATACCTTTACATCCTTAGTATCTTTCAAGACGGTAATATTCCCGCCAAACATGATCCTCCCGTTGATATTCTGAGTAAATAAATCAAAGACCATCGGTGGTTTCTTCGAGTATGGTTTGCCAGGATTACGGCAGTCACTGACATTGACTACTGAGGTTTTAAAAGGTCCCTGAAATATTACAGTGTTTAAGTAAGAGGCTGAATATTTGTTTGATAACTTATCTTCTTGTAAAGAAAACATGACTTTATGCGATCACCTTCACTTCTTCTTTAATCGGTCCCTCATTACTGAGGATCGTGGTCACTGAACCTCTTTAAATGGACAATCTGCCTCCATCGACTCCGGCCCAAAGTTGCTATCACCACCTGCTGAAATTTTCTTGAGGACATAGCCTCTTTTACTTGGTCTGACCATCGTGTTGGTGACCGGCCTCGTGCTCTCTTGCCTTCGGTGTTGCCAACAATGACCAGCTTTTCAAGACTGTTATCTCTTCTTCGCATTATGTGGCCGAAATGGGTCAGAATACGCTGTAGGCAAACCGTAGACAATCTAGTCTTGATATCGAGCTGGCAAAGGATAGACACATTGGTGCGTTTGGCTGTCCATGAAATTCGGAGCATCCTCCTCCAGCACCACATTTCGAATGCGTCTATCCTCTGTCTTTCTCTTGCTCGGATTGTCCACGTCTCTACTCCGTAGAGGAAAAATGGGAAAACTAGTGCTCTGACCTGACGGGCCCTTTGTTTTATAGCTTATGCCACGATTTTTCAGATGTTCTGGAGACGTGTCATAGCATTTTTAGCCATGGCTATCCGCCGTTTTATTCCTGGGACGCAACTCCCTTCATTATTCATATATTAGAGCCCAGATAAACGAAACTGTCCACAGTATCAATGCCTTGGATGTTACAGGCGCCCGATAGCATTCCCCCACGATCTTTCACCATAAGCTTGGTTTTATGCCTATTTATTGCAACCTCTAATTTGCCTTCACTAGTGTAATACAAATAAGTAGAAATTCTACTTACCGAAGTTGCAGTTGGTTCAGGGTCAGAATAACACATTGGTAAATAATATAAAACAAACAAAAATACAGAAAGAAAACATTGAACGATCATGACTATAACATTGAACCTAGTCAGTTAAAATCACATTAACTTATGGTCGGTATCTGTGTAACAAATATTATCTGCGTGCTTAGATAATATTTGTAACAAATGAGGCAAGTAATGATGTTTCAAATGGGCATAAAACTACTATCTATTTTACATCTAAATATTTTTTCATATAGTCCGATCAAATTAAGCCGAATATAGGCAATCAGGGAAATAATTCGTGTAGTTTTGTAAATTGGTCCAGTTATACTTTGTGGTGTGCAGATGAATATACTGAAAGTCCTCAAGGGTGAGGGGGTGTGCTGAGGGTGTAGGGGGGAGTTGAAGGTACCTTTTTTCCGGTTTTTACTCATATCTCGAATAGCAGTAGGAATAGCATTATGAGTACTTCTGATAAAAGTTTCTACATTAAATTTTCTACAAATTTGTCATATTTATTTTTGTTCTACGGTCAATATTTTAGGAGCTGTAGACGTGTAGAGTTTATGAAGTTAGGGCCTGTAAATGTGTAAGTTGCTTCAGATTTTTTTTTTTTGTTAATTTTTTCAAGCCTTTTATTTTTTTTCTATAAATCCTGAAATATGTATTTTATTATTTACTAGCTTCTGCCCGCGACTTCGTACGCGGATCCTGTTGCTTATGCCAGCGACAACGGGGTCGTTAAAATCGAAGATCTGAAACGTCTGATGTAGAATTCTAAGGCCCGGGGACGGGACACCAACGGGATGAGCGAGACGATTGGAGACGTTCCAGATCTTTCATTTTTGTAAGACTACAGGAAATGCCCATCAGACTAAACAACTTTTGCTAAGACGTCATTCCTTAATATGTTATAATGTCGCTGGGCTTTGGAGTTCCACATTAGGTGTTCCAGATCTTCAAATTTATTCTCACAACAGAAAATGCTCTTCACGTGGAATAATTTTTGCTATGGCACCATTTTTATATCTCTTTTACTTTAGCTGGTCTGTTGCGGTTCTGCATCAGGTGTTCCATTTTCCAAAAAGATTATAGCCTATATGATGCCCAGACCTAATACCTATACAACACAGTCTGAAATGTGGACACAGTCTCACCGGCACCACACCCAGTGAAATTATACAGTGAAATTAGTGGTAGCTTTGATTTCCACATCAGGTGTTTCAGATCTTCAATTTTTATACGTCACCAGAGAGTGCTCATCATAACTTTTGCTAAGACGTCATTCCCATATATATATTATAGTGTAACTGGGCTCTTGGAGTTCCACAACAGGTGTTCCAGATCTTCAATTTTTATACGTCAACAGAGAGTGCTTATCAGTCTGAACAACACTTGCTAAGACGTCATTCCTATATATGTTATAGTGTAGCTGGGCTCTTGGAGTTCCACATCAGCTGTTCCAGATCTTCAAATTTATTTTCTTAGCAGAAAATGCTCATTACGTGGAACAATTTTTGCTATGGTACCATTTTTGTATCTCTTATAGTTTAGCTGGTCTGATGCGGTTCTGTATCAGGTGTTCAAGATTCCAGGATAAATTATAGCCTATATATTGCCCAGACTTAATACCTATACAACAAAAAAAAAACATTCAAATCCGTCGAGTAGTTCCGAAGATTAGCGGGTACAGACAAACAGACAGAATTTTTTTTTTAATTCGTGCTCTATTACTGTTTCTAAACCAATGTACAGACTCAGTTTTTTTACTGTTTTATTATATTATGTATAGATAGATAACAAGGAGTCCCTATATCAATTTTCAGACCTCTAGCACCAAATTTGCGGAAGTCACATAAAAACTTCCATCCCCTAGTTTAAGGGGTTGGGGGGGTAACGATTACAAGTTTTAGAATTGTTTTGTTGTTTGTGTACTAATACTAGCCTTCATGCCAAATTTCAGCTTTCTAGGACTTCAGGAAGTACCCTAACAATTTTGAAAAATCGACGCTGTTTTCTTAAATTGTCTATTTTTGTCTCTCTATTAAAACTTATACACCCTATATAGTCCGGTCAATTTAGCCATTTGAAATAAAAATAATTCCCGGAAAGCCAAATATTGGTGGAGAGCTGGGATTTACCATTACAAATAAAGTTTTAAAAATCCCCATCGATCCTATGTGTGCTACAAAAGTTATTCGGGGTCAAAAGTCAAAATTTGAGGTTTTTTTGATTTTTCTCGAAAATGGTAAGTTTTATCAAAAAAAACCGCAAACCAAAGTTGTAGATCTTAAGATTTTCTATAAAAATGGTCCTTATAATTTTTTTCTCTTCTAAATTCTCTTCTCTT
This sequence comes from Lycophotia porphyrea, assembly GCA_950005105.1. Taxonomy (NCBI): domain Eukaryota; kingdom Metazoa; phylum Arthropoda; class Insecta; order Lepidoptera; family Noctuidae; genus Lycophotia; species Lycophotia porphyrea. The sequence goes on from OX465403.1 coordinate 15,650,818, forward strand.
CTTAATAAAGCAAAAATAAATATGACCAAATTTGTAGGAAATTTTATGTAGAAACTTTTATCAGAAGTACTCATAATGCTATTCCTACAGATATTCGAGATATGAGCCAAAAAAGGCCTGAAAAAAGGGTACCTTCAACCCCCCCCCCCTACACCCTCAGCACACCCCCCACCCTTGAAGACTTTTAGTATGTTCATCTGGATACCGCAAGGTATAACTGTACAAATTTGTAAAACTTTACGAATTATTTCCCCTGATTGCCCATATTCGGCTTAATTTGATTAATTTTCCTATACTAATTTATTTATTTATTTATTGTTTAAACAGTTACTTGCCGCACTTACAGTTTGCACCAAAGCGTGCAGCAAGCCAACAGCATAGCGTACTAGCTAACTAAACTTAACTACTACCACTAAACAATTTTATGCAATAATTTAGCATAGCTTTACTGCCACTCATAAACATATCTAGATCCGGCTCCTGAGCAATCAGGGCGTTAAGTAAATTCATCGCCTGGTTTGTGGGCGCATATCGTGCTGTTTGGGTACGCACAGGGGGAGCAGCGAACAGGCCTCGCGAGGCACAGGCTCGCGACCGCCGCAGTCGGTCCGGAGCAAACAAAGAACAGCGAGCTAACGTAGTCACGTCGTCAATTTTATTATTTAATAGTAGATAGTAGTGCATCAACAGCGCACACTTACGTCTTCCAGCGTGTTGATGCCCACCATTCCCAAGACAAACAGAGATGGATATAAATAGGGGTAATATCCATATATTTTTTTATATAAGTACCGAGCAAATTTCCGTTGGACCCGTTCTATCATGAGCTTGTATTTTTACTCATGCGGATCCCATAATTATAATAATTAACTAATACATGATTATATCGAAATAGTATCATGAGAGGAGGAACATGCTGTAATGAAAGTTTTCAGGAGTAGCAGAAGACCAAACAATCGATGATGGCTTGATGATGAAGATGGCTTGTGTGAAAGATGATATAACTGAAAAGGAAATAATAACACACAAACGGTATGGTTGCGATCAAAAATATCTTTAATTAATACTATTTTTTACGTTTTTTCATACTTTTTGTAATTATGTTAATTTTAAAACCGCGCTATCGCATTAGAGATACATCTGTAATGATAGTTTTCAGGGAGATTTTAATAAATATTACTATCCATATATGTACCCGACACCATTTGTGCTAGGTATGGTGACATAGCAGAGCTTAGAAGTCAGATGAAATCTTGCTCTTATTAAATATGTCATTCATCTAATTCGTCGTTCCCTTTTCAATACGCCGTTATTACAATACGTCTCCTGTAACATTCCGCTACCTATCAGATACACTCTTCGCCCACGCCAACGTCCTCTTTTTTCAATTCATCAAACCAACACCACAACCCTTAAGATCAGCCCATTATTTCTTGCCCTTACCCATATCAATAACATTTTAATTTATGACGAATTTATGGATATTTATGCAAGTACGGATCTGAGTCTCCTCAACACCGCTTCTCGATACCTAGAGTTCACTGCTGCTCCCAGTACTATCTCCTCTAAGTAAATAAAGTCATTGTGTTCATTGTAATTCTATCTGTATATTCTCTAGTAAAACTGTTTTATTTACTTCTATTCTTAGATCTACCATATTGTTTAATTTCTAGTAAAGTTGGTTTTAAATAAATAAAATAAAAAATTGAAAAATTCTGAATTTAAAGTTATGTAGATGATGCTTTGAGAGTGGAAGTATACCAAATGCAATTGAATCCAGTCCTGGAGCGTCGCTCCATGAATTTTAGACATCCGCCAGGGAGACATTCAATTTGTCACTCCTGTCGAAATAATGTAAACTACTTAAAATGATCAGGCATTGTCGGCGCGGTGTGAATCGGAAGATATCGGGACTTTGACGTAAAGCTTGCTCGATATAAGATCCATTATAAAGATTATTTTATGTTTAAATGAGTGAATGAATTTTTGATTATTTTGCAGAGATACTAATGTTTGTGCTGCCACTGTCTAAAATGAACTTTATGGTGTCTGACTGCCGAAACCAATACAAATCATTGAATGAAATTGACGCGCAAAGACATTTTATTGAATAGTATCAACACACCTGTATTACCTGGAGGTTAAGGCAGAGGTGCACCCTCTCTATCCGTACCTACACATTCTCAGTCTATAAGAACACCCAAATATAAGTTTATTGGAAAATAGTTTAAGAAGAAAAGGAATAACTCATTATTGAAACCATTAGTAATCGTAAAATCAAGGACACAGTAAAATATTCGTCATACTTATTGCATAGTTATTTAAATCAAACTCAGTTATTTTCGCGTTCAAAATAATACTCATAATTTGTTGACGCTACTGCCCACACACTGTCGCTCGCAAAACTACATTACTCATACAAAAAGATGTTTTTTTCGGGCCCTAAAATGATGCTAAAGTTAAAATTGAACACGAATGTGTAAGAATCAAGACCCGGAGAGAACCTTCTCAAGACAAATTAAATGTCTTTTTACTTAATTTTGTTTGATTTTGTGTCGTGGTACCTAGTCAGTAGTAGTGGACAGCGGGTAGTCAGGCAGTCACCCCCTGTAAAATACTGGCATTCAGCTGTATTCGGTAAGACTGGAATCTGACCTTAAAATTGATCACGAAATCTATGAACAAACTTACTGCTACTACCTTTTTGGTTCGTAATAACCTCCATTCATCCAACCCAATACAGAAACTTCCCCAAAAAACATTTCTCAAAAATCACAGCAGCATCTTAGCCCCATAATGTCAGTATCGATAAAATATATATGGACTGTCGAGTCAAAGGCCGTAAGGTCCCAGAATGGTGGGCCCCAGGATTATGTCCGTATCGGCACCCGTTGAAAAGTTAGATCGCTCCTAATTATGATTTATCGATGCCCTGCCACCTCGGAGGTGAGGAACACAAAAAGGAAGTTCCGAACTACAACAAAAACGGAACCTTTATTTGTTTTCCTCCTGCAAGTAGGTATGGACATCGTTCCACAACCCGTGGGTGCATACGTCGATTTCTTCGATGTATCGACCATTGAATCACTACTAAGCCATGCTCATAATTCATTGAATGAAATTACGGTTGTAAAAACATGCAGTTCTCGGTGAAAAATTGAATATTGATCTTGAGAAAGAGACTCTCGCCTACCTTCACAGAAAGGTGGTTCGGCCATCATTTGAAGATCTTTGAAAGTCGTTACGGGTAGACAGAAGCCCGAATGTGCAACAACCAGTCTCTCCATGAGCGTCTTTAGTTAACACCCAGTTACTGGGTTTTGAAGGTCAGATTAGCAGTCGCTTCATAGAAAATACGAATGCCCAGCTGCATCTGGATAAACTGAAAGTCGGCCCTAGGGAAAAGGTTTCAGCAGATGATGAGGGGGTTGCGTGTGTCTCGCCAACGGAAAATCATTGACTGATTATTTTTATCATAAGCTGTACTTGTGGCAATAAAATAATACAACTTCTCTTTCTGTCCTTATAAATAAAACTTATTAAGCAGGTTCAACGGTACTATAGAACTCCTTGCAGGTGAACATTCCATCTTTTGTGAAGGTTTCAGCTCTCCACATCGCTTTTCCGTACGACATGGTTGGAACCCAGATATGCTGCACCTGATTCAAATCTATATTCTTGAACGAGTAAAAACCCTGGAAAAGGACAAAAGGATTCGTACTTCGCAGATTTTGATTAGCATGACCCACGACCTCGGGTGTGAGATTTGCGTTTAGGGACAAGCTTACGTAATTTTTTTGTTTAACGTGACTACAGTTGCGTCGCACTATGGAAAATTGAGATCTTTTTGTGATTAAAAATCTTTGTAAAATTAGCAACTGGATGAGAGTTGCTGAGAATCGAGTTTAGTGGCGTGCGATTGAGGAGGCCTATGTCCAGCAGTGGACTGATATAGGCTGATGATGATGATGATGATACTCACCATGATACTGGTACATAAAACTGGGTATAATAAAGGTGCTCGTGGCTAAATAATAACTGCCGCTCGGGTTGATCTTTAGGTTAAGCCGTGCTTGCCTAGGTCAGTCCGTGAATAGGTGACCACCCATTTCATGCCGAGTTTCCTCCGCGCCTCGGAAAGCACGTTAAGCCGTTGTTCCCGGCTGTCATTTGTAGATCTTTGACAGTCGTTACAGCTGGTCAGTGACTCAACTTACCAAGGGGTGTAGTATTACCCAGTATTAACTGGGTTGTGGAGGTCAGATAGGCAGTCGCTTTATGTAAAATACTGGTATTCAGCTACATCCGGTTAGATTGGAAGCCGACCCCAACATAGTTGGGAAAAGGCTAAGCAGATTGTGATGATGATGATGATGATGTTGGTACATAAAAATCAATCTTACCTTTAAGAACATACAGTATTTTTTGTCATAGTTGACCTTGAAAACTGCGAAGCTAAAGTGTAGCAATGCACCATGACAGTCTAAGTTGGGAAAACTATGGGATGGGATCCATTTGCCATTACGCCAGGTATAATTCTTGATTCTTATCTGAAAAAAAAATGCAATAAAAAGGGGTATTTTATTTGGTAGGTATTCATCATCATTTCAACCCAATGACGTTCAAGCTTGCTAGCCGCAAGCGGTACTATAACTGCTGACGTAATGTCCTGGGTTCGATTGCCTGGAATTGACTTTGCCCGACCAGCATTAGAAATCTCTCAGGAGTTGGCACGGAGTAAAGATTTGTGCCTGGTTGATGGCAATAGGCTCGCCCTCTATTATATGGGACTCAAACATAACTGGCGAAATGTGGTAGTTACATGAGGTTCATCTCTGCCTCAATCTTTAAGAAACCAGGACAGGGGCCCGGGCGTTGGAGATCCCCAGTGAATCCAGTGGCTCGTCCGCTGACGCTCTGGCTGAAAAGCTCAGAGCGTCCTTAGATGCGGACGAGGCCCATCAGTTGCGCAGACATGCGCATCCTGGGCCTGGACGACTCCACGACCAAGGAGGGGGTGTTGGCTGCCGTAATCAAGTCCGGGGGGTGCCCAGCCGAGCAGGTGAGGGTGGGCATCCTGCGTCCGGACGTCACGGTTTGCTGCCCTGTTACGGCGGCCAAGAAAATTGTGGAGGACTGTTGCTGGAGCCCAGACCTCTGAGGTTCTACCGCTGCCACGTGGGACACCACGTGTCAGTGAAGTGCACCTCGGAGGTGCACCGCAGCGGACTCTGCTTCCGCTGCGGTCAGCCCGGTCACATGGCCGCGGCTTGTTTCGCCACGCCGCACTGCTCTGCATGTGCGGCGGCTGGCAAGCCGGCCGATCACCGGGCAGGGAGTAAGGCCTGCGCTCCACCCGCCCAGGCCAGGGGCAGGGTAAGGCCCTCCGCCACCACCCCCACCGTCGCTACCGCCGCAGCCGCCGTCACTGTTGCCGCTGCCGCCGCCACCGCCGTTGCTGCCACCTCCGCAGCGGAGCCGCCCCCTACCTGAACGCGCCCCAGAGGGTGGTAGCCGTAAGGCTAGTCCGGGGGTACCGCACGATCTCCGGCGAGGCGGCGAGCCTCCTTGCCGGATTGCCGCCATGGGATCTGGAGGCGATAGTCCTCACGCGCCTACACGAGTGGTGCGTGGAGGCACTACGCCGGGAGGAAACTCCGCTGCCGCGGCAAATTGTCGCGCAGTGGACAGACCGCCATGAGATCGCACCGGAAGTGCGATCTCATGGCGACATGGAGAGAGCGACTGTCGCAACCCCGTGCAGGGCACGCCACATAAGTGGCGATAAGTCCCCTCTTTGAGGAGTGGCTGTAGAGGCGCCACGGCACCCTCACCTTCCGCCTGACACAGGTCCTCACCGGACACGGTTGTTTCGGGAGGTTGCTGCACCGAATCGGGCGGGAGGAAACGCCCGGGTGTTACCACTGCGTGGATCGCCCAGAGGACACGGTGGAGCACACGGTGGAGGTCTGCCCCGCTTGGGCGGAGCACCGCCGTGTCCTCGTGGCGGCGATCGGCGGCAGCGACCTATCGCGTCCGGCCCTGGTCCAAACCATGGTCCGGAGCGAGGGGGAATGGGACACCGTCACCTCCTTCTGCGAAGCAGTCATGCTAGCGAAGGAGGTGGCGGAGCGTGAGAGGGAGAGAACCTCTCGTCCCAGCCGCCGCGGGAGACGCCTCGGGCGTCGGGGGTCACGTGTTGGCGTCCGGCCACCGTAGACGCGGACCTGTGGACGGTGAGTAATGGGCTAGCTCGCCGTCCGTCCGTCTTTTGACGACAGGCCGTGTAGATGGCGCGCTCGTGTTCTACGCGCACCTCAAAGAGATGTCAGTAAACAGGGAGTGGCCCGCAAGGGCCAGTGCCTGCCAGGGCTGCGGGCTGTTCGAAAGAGATACCGCGGCTCTGGAACACAAAGGGCAAGGAAGGAACATGGATGGGTTTAAGTCAGTACAAGTCTGACACTCCCTTCCGCTCTGCCCAGGGCGGGAGAAGTCATTTGATGATTTCCCATCCGTAAAAAAATTGGTCTAAATTCCTTAAACAACGCTTGCTTCAAAGATGAGTACCATACCTTTACATCCTTAGTATCTTTCAAGACGGTAACATTCCCGCCAAACATGATCCTCCCGTTGATATTCTGAGTAAATAAATCAAAGACCATCGGTGGTTTCTTCGAGTATGGTTTGCCAGGATTACGGCAGTCACTGACATTGACTACTGAGGTTTTAAAAGGTCCCTGAAATATTACAGTGTTTAAGTAAGAGGCTGAATATTTGTTTGATAACTTATCTTCCTGTAAAGAAAACATGACTTTATGCGATCACCTTCACTTCTTCTTTAATCGGTCCCTCATTACTGAAGATCGTGACAATCTGCCTCCATCGACTCCGGCCCAAAGTTGCCATCACCACCTGCTGAAATTTTCTTGAGGACATAGCCTCTTTTACTTGGTCAGACCATCGTGTTGGTGACCGGCCTCGTGCTCTCTTGCCTTCGGTGTTGCCAACAATGACCAGCTTTTCAAGACTGCTATCTCTTCTTCGCATTATGTGGCCGAAATGGGTCAGAATACGCTGTAGGCAAACCGTAGCCAATCTAGTCTTGATATCGAGCTGGCAAAGGATTTGTGCACATTGTGTTGGACATTTGTGCGTTTGACTGTCCATGGAATTCGGAGCATCCGCCTCCAACACCACATTTTGATTGCGTCTATCCTCTGTCTTTCTCTTGCTCGGATTGTCCACGTCTCTACTCCGTAGAGGAAAATGGGAAAACTAGTGCTCTGACCTAACGGGCCTTTTGTTTTATAGCTTATGCTACGATTTTCCAGACGTTCTGGAGACGTGTCATTGCATCTTTAGCCATGGCTATCCGCCGTTTTATTTCTGGGACGCAACTCCCTTCATTATTCATATTAGAGCCCAGATAAACGAAATACTGTGGACAGCACAGTATCAATGCCTTGGATGTTACAGGCGCCCGATAGCATTCCCCCACGATCTTTCACCATAAGTTTAGTTTTATGCCTATTTATTGCAATCTCTAATTTGCCTTCACTAGTGTAATTAAAAATAAACAGAAATTCTACTTACCGAAGTTGCAGTTGGTTCAGGGTCAGAATAACACATTGGTAAATAATATAAAACAAACAAAAATACAGAAAGAAAACATTGAACGATCATGACTATAACATTGAACCTAGTCAGTTAAAATCACATTAACTTATGGTCGGTACCTGTGTAACAAATATTATCTGCGTGCTTAGATAATATTTGTAACAAATGAGGCAAGTAATGATGTTTCAAATGGGCATAAAACTACTATCTATTTTACATCTAAATATTTTTTCATATAGTCCGATCAAATTAAGCCGAATATGGGCAATCAGGGGAAATAATTCGTGTAGTTTTGTAAATTGGTATAGTTATACTTTGTGGTGTGCAGATGAATATACTGAAAGTCCTCAAGGGTGAGGGGGTGTGCTGAGGGTGTAGGGGGGAGTTGAAGGTACCTTTTTTCCGGTTTTTACTCATATCTCGAATAGCAGTAGGAATAGCATTATGAGTACTTCTGATAAAAGTTTCTACATTAAATTTTCTACAAATTTGTCATATTTATTTTTGTTCTACGGTCAATATTTTAGGAGCTGTAGACGTGTAGAGTTTATGAAGTTAGGGCCTGTAAATGTGTAAGTTGCTTCAGATTTTTTTTTTTTTTGTTAATTTTTTCAAGCCTTTTATTTTTTTTCTATAAATCCTGAAATATGTATTTTATTATTTACTAGCTTCTGCCCGCGACTTCGAACGCGGATCCTGTTGCTTATGCCAGCGACAACGGGGTCGTTAAAATCGAAGATCTGAAACGTCTGATGTAGAATTCTAAGGCCCGGGGACGGGACAACAACGGGATGAGCGAGACGATTGGAGACGTTCCAGATCTTTCATTTTTGTAAAACTACAGGAAATGCCCATCAGACTAAACAACTTTTGCTAAGACGTCATTCCTTAATATGTTATAATGTCGCTGGGCTTTGGAGTTCCACATTAGGTGTTCCAGATCTTCAAATTTATTCTCACAACAGAAAATGCTCTTCACGTGGAATAATTTTTGCTATGGCACCATTTTTATATCTCTTTTATTTTAGCTGGTCTGTTGCGGTTCTGCATCAGGTGTTCCATTTTCCAAAATAAATTATAGCCTATATGATGCCCAGACCTAATACCTATATAACACAGTCTGAAGTGTGAACACAGTCTCACCGGCACCACACCCAGTGAAATTATACAGTGAAATTAGTGATTGCTTTGATTTCCACATCAGGTGTTTCAGATCTTCAATTTTTTATACGTCACCAGAGAGTGCTCATCATAACTTTTGCTAAGACGGCATTCCCATATATATATTATAGTGTAACTGGGCTCTTGGAGTTCCACAACAGGTGTTCCAGATCTTAAATTTTTATACGTCAACAGAGAGTGCTTATCAGTCTGAACAACACTTGCTAAGACGTCATTCCTATATATGTTATAGTGTAGCTGGGCTCTTGGAGTTCCACATCAGCTGTTCCAGATCTTCAAATTTATTTTCTTAGCAGAAAATGCTCATTACGTGGAACAATTTTTGCTATGGTACCATTTTTGTATCTCTTATAGTTTAGCTGGTCTGATGCGGTTCTGTATCAGGTGTTCAAGATTCCAGGATAAATTATAGCCTATATGTTGCCCAGACTTAATACCTATACAACAAAAAAAAACATTCGAATCCGTCGAGTAGTTCCGAAGATTAGCGGGTACAGACAAACAGACAGAATTTTTTATTTGAATTCGTGCTCTATTCCTGTTTCTAAACCCCCCCGTTTTTTTTACTGTTTTATTATATTATGTATAGATAGATAACAAGGAGTCCCTATATCAATTTTCAGACCTCTAGCACCAAATTTGCGGAAGTCACATACAAACTTCCATCCCCTAGTTTAAGGGGTTGGGGGGGTAACGATTACAAGTTTTAGAATTGTTTTGTTGTTTGTGTACTAATACTAGCCTTCATGCCAAATTTCAGCTTTCTAGGACTTCAGGAAGTACCCTAACAATTTTGAAAAATCGACGCTGTTTTCTTAAATTGTCTATTTTTGTCTCTCTATTAAAACTTGTACACCCTATATAGTCCGGTCAATTTAGCCATTTGAAATAAAAATAATTCCCGGAAAGCCAAATATTGGTGGAGAGCTGGGGTTTACGATTACAAATAAAGTTTTAAAAATCCCCATCGATCCTATGTGTGCTACAAAAGTTATTAGGGGTCAAAAGTCAAAATTTGAGGTTTTTTTGATTTTTCTCGAAAATGGTAAGTTTTATCAAAAAAACCGCAAACCAAAGTTGTAGATCTTAAGATTTTCTATAAAAATGGTACTTATAATTCTTTTCTCTTCTAAATTATCTTCTCTTTTTAATAAAGCAAAAATAAATATGACCAAATTTGTAGGAAATTTTATGTAGAAACTTTTATCAGAAGTACTCATAATGCCATTCCTACAGATATTTGAGATATGAGCCAAAACCTGAAAAAAGGTACCTTCAACCCCCCCCCTACACCCTCAGCACACCCCCCACCCTTGAAGACTTTTAGTATGTTCGTCTGGATACCGCAAGGTATAACTGTACAAATTTGTAAAACTACACGAATTATTTCCCCTGATTGCCCATATTCGGCTTAATTTGATTAATTTTCCTATACTAATATAATGAACATGCTATAATGCAAGTTTTCAGGAGTAGCAGAAGACCAAACAATCGATGATGGCTTGATGATGAAGATGGCTTGTGTGAAAGATGATATAACTAAAAAGGAAATAATAACACACAAACGGTATGGTTGCGATCAAAAATATCTTTAATTAATACTATTTTTTACGTTTTTTCATACTTTTTGTAATTATGTTAATTTTAAAACCGCGCTATCGCATTAGAGATACATCTGTAATGATAGTTTTCAGGGAGATTTTAATAAATATTACTATCCATATATGTACCCGACACCATTTGTGCTAGGTATGGTGACATAGCAGAGCTTAGAAGTCAGATGAAATCTTGCTCTTATTAAATATGTCATTCATCTAATGCGTCGTTCCCTTTTCAATACGCCGTTATTACAATACGTCTCCTGTAACATTCCGCTACCTATCAGATACACTCTTCGCCCACGCCAACGTCCTCTTTTTTCAATTCATCAAACCAACACCACAACCCTTAAGACCAGCCCATTATTTCTTGCCCTTACCCATATCAATAACATTTTAATTTATGACGAATTTATGGATATTTATGCAAGTACGGATCTGAGTCTCCTCAGCACCGCTTCTCGATACCTAGAGTCCACTGCTGCTCCCAGTACTATCTCCTCTAAGTAAATAAAGTCATTGTGTTCATTGTAATTCTATCCGTATATTCTCTAGTAAAACTGTTTTATTTACTTCTATTCTTAGATCTACCATAATTATTGTTTAATTTCTAATATTATTCTTATTTTTATTTGGTTTTTAAGTCCAATTTTGACTTTGAACTGACTTTGAATTTTATGTAGTTCAACTTGATTTTATGTTCAACCAATAACTTATATTTGTGGTGTAAACTGTTAGCACAAGTTGGTTTTTAATAAATAAAATAAAAAATTGAAAAATTCTGAATTTAAAGTTATGTAGATGATGCTTTGAGAGTGGAAGTATACCAAATGCAATTGAATCCAGTCCTGGAGCGTCGCTCCATGAATTTTCGACATCCGCCAGGGAGACATTCAATTTGTCACTCCTGTCGAAATAATGTAAACTGCTTAAAATGATCAGGCATTGTCGGCGCGGTGTGAATCGGGAGATATCGGGACTTTGACGTAAAGCTTGCTCGATATAAGATCGATTATAAAGTTTTTTTTTATGTTTAAATGAGTGTATGTTTTTTATTAGCTTACCCTATTTGTATGTTTGTTTGTAACCGACTCCTTTGGGCGTGATTTAAAATTAAATAAGCGTTTTTTTTTCATATTTACACTATTATTCATTTATATTACCCAAAATTTTTAACACTATTCTTAATTTCAATTTATTGAAATTTATTTTCTATTTTTAGTTCGGTTTTCTATAAAAAGCGTGTTTTTTAGTTTTTTTTAACTATTATTTTTGAATATTTTGAAGAGATATTAATGTTTGTGCTGCCACTGTCTAAAATGAACTTTATGGTTTCTGACTGCCGAAATATACAAAAATTTGAATAAAATTGACGCGAAAAGACATTTTTTTTAATAGTATCAACACACCTGTATTACCTGGAGGTTAAGGCTGAGGTGCACCCTCTCTATCCGTACCTACACATTCACAGCGTATAAGAACACCCACATATATGTATAATGCAAAAAAGGTTAAGAAGAACCTAAGGAATAACTCAGTATTGAAACCATCAGTAATCGTAAAATCAAGGACGCAGTAAAATATTCGTCATACTTATTGCATAATTATTAAAATCAATCTCAGCTATTTTTGAGTTATAAATCTACATATCATTTGTTGACGCTACCGCCCACACTGTCGCTCGCGAAACCATTACTGATACAAAAAGATGCCTTTTTTGGGCCCTAAAATGGTGCTAAAGGTTAAACGCGAATGATTTAAGAATCAAGACCCGAAGAGAAGTTTATAAATACAAATAAAATACTTTTTCTACTTAATTTTATTTGATTGTCGCGTTACCTAGGTAGTAGTAGTAGACAGCAGGGCAGTCAAGCAGTCACCCCCTGTAAAATACTGGCATTCAGCTGTATTCGGTAAGACTGGAATCTGACCTTAAAATTGTTCACGAAATCTATGAACGAACTTACTGCTACTACCTTTTTGGTTTGTAATAACCTCCATTCAACCAACCCTCAAAAAACATTTCTCTAAAATCACAGCAGCATCTTAGCCCCATATTGTCAGTATCGATAAAATATGGACTGTCGAGTCAAAGGCTGTAAGGTCCCAGAATGGTGGGCCCCAGGATTATGTCCGTATCGGCACCCGTTGAAAAGCTAGATCGCTCCTAATTATGATTTATCGATGCCCTGCCAAGTAACCTCAGAGGTTTACAAAAAGGAAGTTCCGAACTACAACAAAAAGGGAACATTTATTTGTTTACCCTGTACTAGCGATCGACAGTTTTGAGGATTTAAAACCTGTTTGGCTTTGAAAAAGTGTTAAATAATAGTTGAATTATTATACAAATAGGATTGTTTTGATTACATATTTGGTTATTGGGTTTTGGATACAGGATTAGTGTGAGCAGCTACCGTATTTTTAGTTTATGATAGCATAAAGCATCCATTGTGATATATACAAATTGACACTGGCCATAGAGAATAATTTGATCTTCGGTAACAATCATTATTATGAAATGAATATATCCTCCTTCGATCGTTTTTTTACCACATGTTTTCCTCCTGCCAGTAGGTATGGATATTGTTCGACAACTCGTCTTCGATGTATCGACCATTGAATCAATAATGAGCCATGCTCAAAATTCATTGAATGAAATTATGACTGTACAAACATGGAGTTCCCGGTAATGTTTATATCGAAGAGACTGTCGCCTACCTATTGCTGAAACTCCTTCACAAAGAGGTGGTCTTGCAGTCATTTCAAGATCTTTGAAAGTGGTTACTGGTAGAGAGAATGGACAACAACCAGTCTCACCATGAGTTTTTTTGTTGACACCCATGTACTGGGTTCCGAAGGTCAGATTAGCAGTCCCTCCATTGAAAATACTAATGCCCTGCTGCATCTGGATAAACTGAATGCCGGCCCCAGCATTATTGGGAAAAGGTTTGGCAGATGATGAGGTTTGGCAGATTCTCGCCAACGGAAAATTCATAGACTGATTATTTTTATAATATGCTTTACTTGTGGCAATAAAATAATAAAACTTCTCTGCCTGTCCTTATAAATCAACCTTATTTAGCAGGTTCAATGATAGTATCGAACTCCTTGCAGAAGATCATTCCATCTTTTGTGAAGGCTTCAGATGTCCACATCACCCTTGCGTACGGCATGGTTGGAACCCACATATGCTGCAGCTGATTCATATCCATATTCTTGAACGAGTAAGAACCCTAGAAAAGGACAAAAGGTTAAAAGGATTCGTACTTTACAGATTTCGGTAAGCATGGCCCACAACCTCGGGAGATTTGCGTCTAGCGACAAGCATACGTCATTTGTTTCTTTACCGTGAGTCGTGACTGCAGTCGCGTAGAACTATGGAAAATCGAGGTCTGTTTGTGATTGAATATCGATAACTTTTTTTAAATATTATGTTGCAAATTTAGAGTAGCGTATATAGCTTCAAATGGAATGTATTTAAATATGATTTAATTCAATAACTTTTGTTTTTTGGGTGTGAAATCTTCAAATGACTTCTCCCGCTCTGGGCAGAGCGGAAGGGAGTGACAGACTTATAATGACTAAAACCCATCCATGTTTCTTCCTTGTCCTTTGTGTTCCAGGGCCGTGGTATCTCTTTCGAACAGTCCCGCAGCCCTGGCAGGCATCGGCTCTTGCGGGCCCCTCCCTGTTTGCTGACATCTCTTTGAGGCGCGCGTGGAACACGAACGCGCCGTCAACACGGCCTGCCGTCAAAAGACGGACGGACGGCGAGCTAGCCCATTACTCACCCTCCACAGTCCGTCAGTTTAATTGCTTACCTTAAAAAAATAAAACAAATTGAAGAGTAAGGTAAAAGTTCGTGAACACTTTCATAAGAAGTTGGTAGACTCGTCTCACAATTAATTTGTTGTTTTTCTTTATCTATGTATTTTTATATCTCTCTTTACTTTGTATATTTTGTTGTATGTATGTATATATGTAATTATTATTTTATTTTATTCTTGGAAATTTTCTATACTATTGCACCTACTATTTTGTCTCTGCATCACCCTAAGGTGGACTGGTAGAAAATGCCCAAGGCATTAAGTCCGCCTTTGTACATTATGTGCATAAAGTTTTAATAAATAATAAATAAATAAATAAAAGTATAAAAAAATGACTATTATTTTTTTTTTAACAATCAATACATGTTATAATGTCTACAAAAAACAATTATCTTATACTTAATCCCAAAATACAAATCAATATATAATTTAAATATAAAATTTTGTGTAAAGTAAAAAATATTGTGATGGAAAATTGTTTATAGATTAATTAATGAATTGAAATTTTAGAACAAATGCAAAGTTAATATAAGTTAAATAAACATAAGTTATTGCATAAGAAACAGTTCGGTTTTACAAGGGGTCGTTCAATTACTGATGTATTGAACTTTTAGGACACATTTATAATGCCTGGGAGCATTTTTTGCGATTTGTCTAAGGCTTTCGATTGCGTTCTTCATGAAACATTAATCAGGAAACTACACCACTACGGAATCCGGAACGCCTCTCTGGATCTTCTTACTTCTTATTTGAGTGATAGGATTCAGAGAGTTGATGTTAGCGGGAAAAGATCTCCCGGATCCGTAGTAAGAATGGGGGTACCCCAGGGCTCAATTCTGTAATAAATGACTTGCCTTGCCTCATAAAGGATAATCATGACATAGTGTTGTTTGCAGACGATACTTCACTTTTGTTTAAACTCAAACGTCAACAGCTTGTTACAGACAATGTTAATAGCGCCCTAGAAAAAGTTGTTAATTGGTTTAATGTTAATAATCTACTCCTAAATGAAAAAAAAACGAAATGTATTAAGTTTACGATACCCCATGTAAGACAAGTGGAAACTAGTGTACTAATCAAAGGTGAAGAGGTGAAACCGGAAGATAACACAGTGTTCATAGGCATAACTTTGGATGCCAAGCTTCGGTGGGGCCCCCATATAGAAAAATTATCAAAAAAACTTAGCTCTGCAACATACGCCGTTTGAAAAAATCGTGATTTAACTGCTTTAGAGACAGCCCATTTAGTTTACTTTAGTTATTTTCACGGCGTGATGTCGTACGGTATTCTCTTGTGGGGCAATGCCGCCGATATTCAGACAGTATTTGTTTTACAAAAAAGGGCAATTCGTTCAATTTATAAATTACATCCCAGATACTCCCTCAGAGAAAAATTTAAAGATATTAATGTACTTACTGTGCCCTCTCAATTTTATTTATGAAAATCTTTGGTACGCACATAAAAATATTAATTTGTTTAAAAAATACAGTGATATCCATAATATAAATACGAGGAACAAACACAAATTTGTTGTTCCTACAACGAGGCTCAAAACAATACATACATAGGGGTACATTCAGATGCCAGTGCATACGTTTCTACAATAAACTTCCGAGGCATATTCAAGCACTAAGCCTAAATACATTCAAATCGTTTATAAATCGGAAGCTATGCCTAAAAGCTCATGTTCATGCATCATGTTAATAACTATCTTGAAGACAAAAAGGCATGGGATTAAGCTGCTCCAATGTAATTTGCTCTGTGAATGTTGAAATTTCGGACTTCGCTTCTTTATTATTAGTTCCTTTCTTTTTTACACTGTGACATGAAACGATTTGATTGGAATACTTACTACGTTAAGTATTTTTTATTATTTCCTTTATTTATTTTTATACATATTCGTTTACATATTTAAATATAAAACTACATAAAAAAAAAACATTAAAAAATAGAAAAAATAGTAGCCCACCAGCATTGGGAACAGGGTCCGAGCTACCGGTGGTCAGGGCTGTTGAGAGAGAAACCTCCTGACAATTCGCGCCGTGTCCAGAAGTACTGCTTTCTGAATCAAGCCCTTGATCTAGCTGCCAAGTGAGAGCCTCCTTAGATGTTGGTCGAGGCTACTGGCTATTAAGCCATTTGCTGACGCGACTATCGGCACAATGACTGCTGTACTCACGCCCCACATGTCGACAATCTCGCGAGCCAGATCTAGATACTTGAACTGCTTATCCTTTTCTGCTTTGAGAAGGTTCTCGTCATGCGGGACTGTTATATCGACAATCATTGCGCGGCGCTCCAATCGATCTATCACCACAATGTCAGGTTTATTGGCAACAATAGTCCTGTCAGTGGTGATAGATCGATCCCAATACAACGTGATATTACCATTATCGAGAACTGGGTCGGGCGCATACTTATAGTATGGCACTTCTGATTCCACAAGACTGTACTTCAAAGCAAGTTGCTGGTGGATAATCCTGGCAACGAGGTTGTGTCTATGCAAGTATTCTCCGTTAGCCAGACTAGAACACCCCGAAATAATGTGTCGGATCGATTCTCCCGGACGGTGGCATGCCCGACATATGTCAACCGTGCCATCCTTCACAATGTATTTCCGATAGTTATTCGTCATCATAACTTCGTTCATTATTGCACAGATAAAACCTTCGGTTTCCCCGAAGAGGTCACCGAAGCGCAGCCAAGATACGGACGCTAAGAAGTCTACATCGGGCCCATGTAGGGCCCGGTAAAAGCGTCCGTGAAGCTCCTTGCCCTGCCATACCTTCTTGCGGTCATTAGTGTCTAATACTCTAGGTTTGCGCCAGCTCTCGTTAGTTAGGGAGAGCAGGGTGAGGCCCTTGTCCACTGAGACCACTTCTCGGTGCATACCCACGTCGCCTTCTAGGAAGTATTCCCTGAGACTGCATACCTCACGGTGTGCAGGGTCTTAGCATTTAAGAAGCCACGACCTCCGCATTTCCGTGGGATATACAGTTTCATCACCGAAGACCGTGGGTGATGCATCTGATTTGCGGTCAGTAGTACGCGGACCCTCCTATCCAAGGCATCAAGTTTAAGTTCAAGTTATTTCCTTTATTTTTTTTACTATTGTGAATTTTGCCATTCAAGGTTTTTGACAGGAATACTTCGTTAAGTGCTTGCACTGCCTGGACAGGTTCACTCAAATCTGTGTGGTTCTTTCTTTCAAAGGCCATCTCAGGCACTAATCTGCAAAGTCCTCATGTGAGTCAACCAAAATTATGTCATGACTTTAAAAGAGACTATGACCTCTGAGTTTTTTTCGGCTGTTTCTTCTCAGAGTAGTCAGGTACGAAAAACCGGCCACATCTAGTTTAAAAAAAAAACATGACGTGTAAAAGTGTTTGTAAAAACCTATTTGCAAAATAAACATCATTTATCATTCATTTATCATTTATCAATTAAAGTAATCTTTTCTTTAGGCTATTTTAACTTGGTGAACTTCGGGATCTTAAATGAATTCGTTCACTTTTAAAAGATCTAAGGTGTCTTCATCAAGTTCCTTCACGTTTTACTATACGGTTTTCTAATGGTGGTTATGTAGGGATCAGAAGTATAAAGAAGATAATGAAATACATCCTCATTTGTAGCTGAACGAGAGCATTTTCTAGCATGATGTAGACCAATTTTACAATCCTTATTGCGAGATTCTTGTACATCTTCCGAAAGTTAATTAATAGGAAGCACTGCAAAATGCTTTATGATTTTGTGAACTGAAGATGGCATGTAGTACCATTCACAATTGCTCACATTCATCCAGGCAGTCTCCATAGCATAACTTCCAAATTTTTCAGTATTTACCATTACACCTGATGAAAGAGCTTGCAGAACTATGTAAAGTCGTTTAATCAAATTTACATCCACTCCTGTAATTTCAGCAGAGCACCCGTTGTCTGACTTTTATCACATTTTTACCAATTACTTCGAAAATCGCAAATAACCGCAGCTGATTTTTATTTGAGAATGTTTATGAATAGCTAAGCTACACATCAACATTAAATTTGAAGCAGGGGTAAACGTGGGTAACTGAACCAAAAGTCTCGATGTTAAACGTCGCGAACTTAAAAAAAAACTTATTTTTTACCTTATTTTGTTTTGCAACTATTTTAAGGTAAACCTTAACATAATATTACAAAGAAATTAATGGTTCCAAAATCTTTTAAAGATGAGGTTTGCAGAAATATATAATACATCATATCTATTCCTACAAAGTTTAATATTGAAATCAATTTGAAAGTGATAAAGTGGCTTGACATGGACGTCCGTCAAAACTATAAAGTTTGTGGCATTGTAAAAAAATCATTTTATCTAACATATATAATTTTTTGCCATTATAGTTTCGTTTGAACCGTAAACTATCAAGTAAAATAAAAAAAAGTATGACAATAGCGACTTTGACAAAAACCATTTTTAATCAGCCGTTGTTCTACCATTTTCCATAATGCGTCGTGGTGACCCTTGGCGTGCTCTTACCAGAGTCGCTGGTAGCAACTAGTTGAGAAAACCGAGAACAGAGTTAAACGACGTGCTATGTTCAGCAGTTGACTGCTATAGGCTGATGATCTTAACGATCGTCCAAAAGTAGATCTATCCAGCAAAGACTTTTATTGCTTGAGTATACACACCATGATACTGGTACATAAAACTGGGTATAATAAAGGTGCTCGTCGCTAAATAATAACTGCCGCTTGGGTCGATCGATAGGTTAAACCGTGCTTGCCTAGTTCGGTCCATGGATGGGTGACAACCCATTACATGAGAAGTTTCCTCCGTACCTCGAAAAGCACGTTAAGGTTTAAGCTGTTGGTCCCGGCTGTCATTTGTAGATCTTTGACAGTCGTTATTGATTTTCGTTAATTATTATTTAAGAAATCAAATGTTTAAGTAGGTTTGAGGTTTGTAAGAAAAGCTAGGCATGTTGCATCAACAATATTCATTTATTTCTCTAATTATATTTCTAGGACCTCATGGAATCCACTTCCTGGTTGAGAATACAGTTTTCTATCTGTATTAAAAGGGTTATTTTCTTAGAATATTAACTAAACACAAAATAGATATTATACACAAGCGGATCGGCACGAAAACGAAACGATTTGAAGTAATTATAAATACCCTTTTTTTTACGGATGGGAAATCATCAAATGACTTCTCCCGCTCTGGGCAGAGCGGAAGGGATGTCAGACTTGTACTGACTAAAACCCATCCATGTTCCTTCCTTGCCCTTTGTGTTCCAGGGCCGCGGTATCTCTTTCGAACAGCCCGCAGCCCTGGCAGAATTATAAATACCCTCAATCACAGTTTAGTAAATAAGGCAAAGAAGTATTTTAAATTCAACCTTAACTTGCAGTTCATAAAGCAGTTAAGTTTCTGAAGTAAAATTACGGTAGTGCAACAATCGGAATCGAGCACATTCTATTCAACCAAACAAGAAATCTATGCTAATTTCAACCTTATCTTTTAGTTAACTGAGGAGTGTTACGTATTGCATTTTGTAAAACAAGACGGTAAGGTGCTAATATTATCACAAGTGGTGGAAGTTGAAATTTAATCCTTAATATCTAGGAGATTAGACTGTTATCAATCTTGTTCGATAAAAGGAGTAATCATCATCATCATCATCAGCCTTTAATGTTCCCACTGCTGGGACACAGGCCTCCTCTGTATGAGAGGGATTGGGCTATAATCCACCACGCGGGCCCAGTGTGGATTGGTAGATGTCACATGTCTTCGAATTTTTGGTTCTAGGACATGCCGGTTTCCTCACGATGTTTTCCTTCACCGTTTTTGAGAGCAGTGGTGATGAAATATGTATATTACACAAAGTAATGCGCCTGCCTGGGTTCGAACCCACGACTTACTGTTCGTAAGTCGGGGACGCTACCACTGGGCCACCACTGCTCTCAAAGGAGTAATACTATTCGTATTTTCGTTGAGATTGCTAATTGAGCCAATAGCCTAGTGGAATAAGGCACGGTCTAAATAATCCACAAGCGCCTAGTGATGCGGGTTCGTATCCTTAACCCCACGTATAGTGTCTTTTTGTAAATTATCTTGGTTCGGCCAGAAGCCGAAAATACCATATATTTATTAAAAATATGCAAATAATATTTGAATCGACTCGGTGGATGCTCGGGCAGAGATGGGTGCGGCGGCAGGGGAGGGAGCTGCTCGGGGCCAGAGTCCCGTGACGCGCCCGCCGTCGCTCGGGCGATAATCTTTAAAGACTTGGGGGACTTTTCTCTGACGCTGACTGTCGTAAAATCTTATCTTACCTTTAAGAACATACAGTATTTTCTGTCATAGTTGATCTTCAAGGCTGCGTAGGTAAAGTGTAGCATTGCACCATGACAGTCTAAGTTGGGAAAACTATGGGTTTGGAGCCATTTGCCATCACGACAGGTATAACTCTTGACTTTCAACTGAAAAAAATGCAATAAAAAGGGGTATTTTATTTGGTAGGTATTCATCAAACCAAGGTTGTTAGCCGCAAGCGCTACTGTATCTACTGAGTGTAATGTCCTAGCTTCAATTGCCTGGAATTGACTTTGCTCGACCGGCATTAGAAATCTCTTAGTAGTTACCACGGAGTAAGGATTTGTTCCTGGTTGATGGCAATAGGCTTGCCTCCTATTATATGGAACTCAAACATAACTGGCAAATTGTGGTAGTAACATGAGGTACATATCTGCCTTAATCTTTAAGAATTACAGGGGTGATGTTAAGTTTGTGAGCTAATCTTATCTGGGAAAGCACAATCTCCATCAAATTAAAAGTTTATGGTCTAAATTCCTTAAACAACGCTTGCCTCAAAGATGACTACCATACCTTTACATCCTTAGTGTCTTTCAAAACGGTAAGATTCCCGCCAAACATGTTCCTCCCGTTGATATTCTGAATGAATATATCAAAGACTATCGGCGATTTCTTCGAGTATGGTTTGCTAGGATTACGGCATTCACTGACATTCACCACTGAGGTTTTAAAAGGTCCCTGAAATACGAGTATTACAGTGTTTATGAAGAGGCTGAATATTTGTTTGATAACTTATCTTCCTGTGAAGGAAACATGACTTTATGCGATCACCTTCACTAGTGTAATACAAATAAGAAGAAATTCTACTTACCGAAGTTGCAGTCGGTACAGGTGTAGAATAACACATTGGTAAATAATATAAAACAAACAAAAATACAGAAAGAAAACATTGAACGATCATGTTTATAACATTGAATTTAGTCAGTTGAAATCACATTAACTTCTGGTTGGTATCTGTGCAACAAATATCATCTGTGTACTTAGATAATATTTGTAACAAATGAGGCACGTAATGATGCTTTAAATGGGAGTAAACCACTATCTATTTTTCATCTAAATATTTGTTTATACATGATTATATCGATCATTAGAGAAGGAACATGCCGTAAGAAAGTTTTCAGGAGTAGCAGAAGACCAAACAATATATAGATGGCTTGTGTGAATGGTTTAATCTAAAAGTAATAACAAACAAACGGTATATTTGTGACAAATAATATCATTAAGTATTACAATTTTTTACATTTTTTCATAGTTTTTGTAATTTTAATTTTAATTTAACGCATTATGGATACACTTGTAATGATAGTTGTAAGGGGAATAGATTTTCATAAATAAAATAAAAAATAAAATGAAAAGTTCTGAATTTAAAGTAATGTAGATGATGCATATTGCAATGGATAGATTTTGTTTAAAAATGTCTAGAAATAAGGTGACTTTTGAGACGATGACATAAAGAAACGAATGAAAGAAGAAGAACTCTAATACGTCTGGATAAAAGCTGGAGAATTATGATGACGAAGATAAATCTACGCAGGTTCTGTCACAGTATCAAATTCCTTGCAGGAGAATGTTCCAGCTTGAGAATATGTTTCTGATCGCCACAGGATACGTCCATACTGCACGGACATAGTCCATAGATGCAGCATTTGATTCACGTCCAAATTATGGAAGGAGTAGGACCCCTGAAGCAAAATATCATGGTTTTATTCCACTGATGACATGAGAAAATGGAAGGCGATTTCTATGTCTCATATTTTGGAATTTATTACCATTAACCATTCAGCAACGATTAAGCATTCTTTCAGAGTTTGGGCTACCTAGTTTTTCTACCAACGCAGAATCTACGGCTTCAAAAAGTATAGTTTTTAGGGTTGAAGGAACCCTTATAGTTTCGAAATCTCTGTCCGTCTGTCTGTCTGTCTATCCGCAGCTTAGCTCAAAGACTCTTAGTACTAGAAAGCTGTAATTTGGCATTAGTTACGCCGACAAAGTGGTAAAATAAAATCTCGGAAAGTATTTTTAGGGTATCTCCTTTTTTTCTCGCGTACCCCTTTACTCCCGTCTACTTTTAAAAAGCATTGCGAGTTCGTTCAAATCATTTTTTGATTATGGGATTCGTTTGTGAAATATTTGCAAATTTTCGTTAGACTCAAGTGGTAAGCTAAACGATTGTGTTTGGGTGTGTGAAAAATTCACGGTGGTAGTATATTTAACGAAATTAAAAGGAAAACTATCACAGCTAAGTAGGCTTTACAAGTTTACGAGTAATAGTCGACCAACTTACAAAATGTACTTGGATAACATATTTTCCTAAATATTAATGTATGGATGCACAGGATTTTTAACTGCAGACGTAAGTTTTTTTTTTATGATTACAGTAAAAATCATCGTTCGGAGGTAAGTCGAACCGTAGGAAGTGTCCGCATTTTGGTGGATTACTACGAAACCCTACATTGTGCGTGTCCCGACACGCACTTGGCCGGTTTTTGTTTCTAAAATCTCTTTGGCTGACTTTAAATCGAAATCGTACTCACAACATTTGCATATTGCAAAATTTGGGTCCACATCTAGACACAAACTCCCCTCGATTCCCGGCTACTCTCATCTAGCTACTAAGAAGAGTGCTAAGATCTACACCTTGGCACAGAGTAAGTAGCCTTTAACGTAATTCAGTTATTTCTTAATCTTACCTTGGAGACTATGCAGTTCTTCCTGTCGTACTTGACGTTCATAGTGGTACACAGCATTTGCAGCACCATGCCGTGGCAGTCCAGGTTATTTCCTAAATAGGCAGACTCCCATTTCCCATTGCGTAGTATTAAACCTCTAAGTCTTATCTGAAAAGAAATGAACTTCTTACAAAAGTTTATGAATGTAACATTTCTGGTATGTCCATTGCTGGTTTAATAATGTCTTTCATGGTTATACCGGTATATACTCTAACAAAAAACTGGACAAGTGCGAGTCGGACTCGAGGACAAAAACGGCAAAATATCACGTTTGTTGTATTTACCCTTAAATATTTATTACATTATTTCCTTTATTTATTTAGACGCATATTCATTTTATTTTTAAATATTTAAATAAAAAACAACTTAAAAAAACATTTAAAAATATAAAAAATAGTAGCCCACCAGCATTGGGAACAGGGTCCGAGCTACCGGTGGTCAGGGCTGTTGAGAGAGGAACCTCCTGACAATTCGCGCCGTGTCCAGAAGTACTGCTTTCTGAATCAAGCCCTTGATCCAGCTGCCAAGCGAGAGCCTCCTTAGATGTTGGTCGAGGCTACTGGCTATTAATCCATTGGCTGACACGACTATCGGCACAATAACTGCTGTACTCACATCCCACATGTCGACAACCTCGCGAGCCAGATCTAGATACTTGAACTGCTTATCTTTTTCTGCTTTCACGAGGTTCTCGTCATGCGGGACTGTTATATCAACAATCATTGCGCGGCGCTCCAATCGATCTATCACCACAATGTCAGGCTTATTGGCAACAATAGTCCTGTCAGTGGTGATAGATCGATCCCAATACAACGTGATATTACCATTATCGAGAACTGGGTCGGGCGCATACTTATAGTATGGCCCTTCTGATTCCACAAGGCTGTACTTCAAAGCAAATTGCTGGTGGATAATCCTGGCAACGAGGTTGTGTCTATGCAAGTATTCTCCGTTAGCTAGACTTTAGACTTTTCACATTATTTATTGTTAAAGTATGTCTGTGAATATTTCGAGTGCCTACCTGACAAATCACGTTTGTTGTACGGCAGCCCCCCTTTTATTTTTTTTAGGATGGGAAATCAAATGACCCCTCCCGCTCTGGGTGGAGCGGAAAGGAGTGTCAGACTAGTACTAACTAAAACCCATCCATGTTCCTTCCTTGCCCTTCGTGTTCCAGGGTCGCGGTATCTCTTTTGAACAATCCCGCAATCGTGGCTAGCTACGGCTCTTGCGGGCCCCTCCCTGTTTGCTGACATCTCTTTGAGGCGCGCATGGAACACGAACGCACCGTCAACTCGGCTTGTCGTCATAAGACGGACGGACGGTGAGCTAGCTTATTACTCAACGTCCACAGGTCCGCGTCTACGGTGGCTGGAAGCCACCACGAGACCTCCGACGCCCGGGGCGTCTCCCGCGGCGGCTGGGACATGAGGTTCTCTCCCTCCCACACGTCGCCACCTCCTTCGATAGTATAACTGCTATGCAGGAGGAGTTGACGGCGTCCCATTCCCTCTTGCTCTGGACCATGGATTGAACCAGGGCCGGACGCGATAGGTCGCCGCCGCTGATCGCCGCTACAAAGACACGGCGGAGCTCCGCCCAAGTGGAGCAGAGCTCCACGGTGTGCTCCACCGTGCCCTCGGGGCGATCCTCGCTGTGATAACATCCGGGCGTTTCCTCCCGCTGGATACGGTGCAGGAACCTCCCGAAACAACCTTGTCCGGTGATGACCTGCGTCAGGCGGAAGGTGAGAGTGCTGTGGCGCCTCTCTAACCACTCCTCAAAGACGGGGACTTAACACCACCATTGTGGCGTGCCCTGCACAAGGTTGCGATAGTCGCTCTCTCCATGTCGCCATGAGATCGCGCTGGAAGTCTGTCCTCTGAGCGACGATTTACCGCGGCAGCGGAGTTTCCTTCCGGTGTAGTGCCTCCGCGCGCCACTCGTATAGGCGTGCGAGGACTATCGCCTCCAGATCCCATGGCAGCAGCTCGGCAAGGAGGCTCGCCGCCTCGCCGGAGCTTTTGGGGTACGCCCGGACTAGCCTTACGGCTACCACCTTCTAGGGAGGTTTCAGGTAGTGGGCGGTTCGCCACCTCAAGGAACGAGCCCACAGCGGGGCCCCGTAACGGGCCATGGACCGCACATGGGAGACACCTATAAATATTTATTTAATTCTGTTTTTAGTAATTGTTGTTATAGCGGCAAAGAAATACATCACCTCTGAAAATTTCAACTGTCTAACTATCACGGTTCATGAGATACAGCCTGGTGATAGACGGACAGACAGACAGACGGACAGCGGAGTCTTAGTAATAGGGTCCCGTTTTACTGTTTGGGTACGGAACCCTAAAAAAATTGAAGACATGTGTTATCCACCAACCCGCACTGAGCCCGCGTGGTGGATTATGGCCCACACCCTCTCACCGAGAAGAGGCCTGTGTACCAGCAGTGGGAATTTTATAGGCCGATTAAGCTGTCCTTGTACCAATCGTTGCATCTAGATTTTATAGAAAGTATCATAAAACAGTAGTAACACTGCACAGCATAAATCATGTTTATTTCTGTAAATTCGTTTTACAAAACACTTTTACACGTCACTTCATGTTGTTTTAAAGCTTGATGGGGCCAATATTTCATACCTGACTACTCTGAGAAGAAACAGCCGAAACAAACTAATAGGTCACTGTCTCTTTTAAAGTTTGGCTTTGTCCATCGTTATCATCATAGTTATCAGCCGAAACACATCCGCTAAGCGTCGCCATGTCTATCGGTCCCTAGTGAAAGTCTCTTTCTGACCGTGGTCCTTTGGTTAGTAAGCTTTATTACTGAAATACCTTCATATTCTTCGTGTCCCTTAAGAATGTAACGGTTCCACTCAATGTGTTGTTGTGATAGGTCGGTAGGAAGACCACCGGAGGATTCTTCATGTAAGGTTTAGTAGGGTTAGTGCAATTCTTGATACTGGCCAACGAAATTTTGAAAGGACCCTGAAACATCATTGTGTTTAGGCTCGTAGAACTCTTTGACTATACTATTTAAAAAGGTGTTTTTTAAATTATGATGAAGTTAGTAAAAAAAAAAAAAAAATTCAAGATTTTATTTTACCACTTTGTCGGCGTAAGTAATCTGGTCAAATTACATCTTTCTAGTACTAAGAGTCTTTGACCTAAGCTGCGGACAGACAGATAGACAGACGGGCAGGCATGGCAAAACTATAAGGATTCCTTTTATATCTTACCGAAGTAGGACTCCTGGAAGTCTCAAGATTCACACAGCAGATGAATTGTAACATATACACCCACAAAATACACACAGAAACCATAAAAATCTCATATTTGACCGTCATCATATCGGATTTCGTTAAAATAACATTAACTTTTACGTTTGAAACACATACAATAATTGTTTAGTTTGTGGCAAATGAGCCATCAATAATGAGGGTATTCGAAACCAATTTTCTATGTTGTTGGCTTGTGAAACCAATTAAGCTTTTGACGTCGCTTTTCATCGGTCAATAATGAACCTTTTTTACTAAAATAATAGAATTAGGAATTACCAGCTAGTTTTTTTTTTTCGGATGTGAAATCATCAAATGACTTCTCCCGCTCTGGGCAGAGCGGAAGGGAGTACAGACTTGTACTGACTAAAACCCATCCATGTTCCTTCCTTAGCGGTATCTCTTTCGAACAGTCCCGCAGCCCTGGCAGGTCTGTACCAGCCATGGAGTCTGGATTTGTATCCGGCTGATGGCAATAGGCTCGCCACCTATTACATAGGACTTAAAAAATAACTAGCGAAATGTTGGTGTACTAAGTATACACCTATGCCTAAATTTTCGTGATTACAGGGATTTTTGTTATGTTTTACTAAAATAATAACGTAAAATATGAATAAACGCTATTCATCCATTTAGCTAATTAATTATATCGGCTAGTAAGTCTATACCTAACCCAAATCATTAAACTAATCTGATCCCAGGGGGTATTCCTCAAAGCGCAACTATTTTTGAGCGCAACCAACTAAACGCAACTAAATTATTCCTCGAAGCGCAACCATTAGTTGCGCTCACAAATTCAAATTGTTCAAATATTTGCGCTTCGAGGAATAATTTAGTTGCGCTTAGTTGGTTGCGCTTAAAAACAGTTGCGCTTAGAGGAATACCCCGATCCCAGAATAAGAAACAAAAGTTTTAAGTAGCAACTCAGTAAGCTACTCGGTTTATATTTTAATTTCAATTCATGTTCTGTAAATAAATAATGAAACAATACAATCAAAATTAGGAGAGATAGTGTAGGTAGGAACGTCCTAAATAAATATTTCTGTAGAACTCAGTCAGATTATTTCGTTCCCACCTACAGGTCTGCTCACCTACATGTAAATCTAGTGCATAGTGCAGGGAATCAGTTTTAGCGCGCTATAAATCCATAAAGAATTCGCTTTAATCCGAGTAAACACGTTAGGTTTCGTACACACTTGCGACAAGACCCTGCGATTGTTTGGCAATACAAGAAAATAACTCCAGTTTGAATATAAAATATTTTATTGTGATGGTCATCATTCTCTTGGCTACCCAATTTATTTGGAGTCGGCGCAGCATGTCTTTTTCATCCATACTTCTCTTATACTCGTCTTCTCGTCAAATATCTCTTTTCTAGCCATGTCATCCTTCCATCCTTTGTGCTGTTAAGATACTTCAGTGATTCGACAAAATCTATTAAACTCTTAATTTTTGCGGTGTGAAATAGTTTCACAGTGTATAGTGGTTTGTAAACCACGGAACCACCTGGAATATCAAAATTACTAACCCTGTCTTGCTAAACAATTTATAGCAAAGAAAAACGCGGATCGAAATTGTTGCTGGAGAAATAGAATTTAAATTATATGTGGAATTGTCTGGATTTATTCCGTTAGGCTCGAGCATTATGTGGGCCGACGATGGGTTTCGTGCTATGATAACACTTTTGGTACGATACACTGTTTCTAGCAAAACTAAAGAATTACTTGAGATTACAACTTAACACAATAACTCGGGACACAATGAATCGAGTACAGTTCCAAGACGTCTCAACTCGGCCGCGATCAGACACTGACTGTCGTCCTCGCGTCGACCCGCAAACATCAAGACTCTGTAAGCACGCCTCGGTGGGAGTAAGTACGTCGTCCGATGTCACCACAGGCGTACCGCGATTCATCTCAAGTCTATACCAATGACTCGCTCCGATATATATAAAAATACAGCATGTATAACGTTATTTGTATAACCTACGTCTCTATTTAAGAAAAAGTAATTACTTCGTAGGATGAAAATACCTAGCATCCAATACCACAAACAGATCATTGCCACAACATCTATTAGTCTCACAACTGCCCCAAGTACATCTGCAAACCGCAGTTCAAATTCTTTAAAAATGACAAAATTCGTTTGCTCTCTTGCGACAAAATAATCGTAGTAACGTCTAGCAGAAGCCTAAAGCTAATTAAATTAAACGCTCGCTGACCTACAATGAGATGAAAACAATTTATTCGCAATAATAATAATAAAACGACTGCATTGTGTGACACAAGTTTTGCTGCTGGGTTTTCTTGAATGTCTGGGTTGTCTTCATTTTGTGAATCGAGGGCTTCTTAGTCATTAATCTAAGACAAATCTATCTAAGACAATTGTTAATAAGATTTCTTATATAGTAAAGCTTGCGGCCTTTTTTTTAAAAAAAAAACTGAGATACTGGGTGCTCATTATTGAGGTTTTTTAAATTATACTTTAATTTGATCTTGCAGATCGAAGCCAGGAAAGAATGTGAAATCAAAGAGACGCAGAGAAGAAGTCACAAATAACCAACCTCTCAATGACTAAGTAACTTCAATAAAAGGAACTAAAGTTGCCAATGATTATAGCAAAATGCCTCGACAAGTGACATATGCTTTTCATATCTGTACATCCACTTTCAACAGGAGTTAAGCTCGGATTCCACCAAAATGGAGATGAGAGAACGTGCGTAAGAGCTAGGGTATGTCCAGCTGTTCGGATATGTACAAAGCGGAGAGGACCGGAGATGTGCAAAGAAAAATTTTACCGATGGTTTGTGAATGTGTGAACACTAGTACGCTTTGAAGATTCCCAGATGCTTGTTAACTTTTTACGCAGTGACTTACTGTCGGGGCTACGCTGTTACCTCGTACTAATGCTGTAACATGATAATATTGTACTACCAAATGATTTGAAAAGAGTAACCATAGAGTTTCTTGCCGGTTCTTCTCCATAGGAAACGACCAACCCGAACCGTGCCCCTTTTTGTCGATAAGTAGAGTTTTCTATTGTCACCGTTGATACAAATGTTATTTTGTTTAAACCTTCTGATAATTGACAAATGCATGTTTGCAATGCTCATACAAACAACATCCTCGCACTTCAAATAACACGGCCTATTTACAGTTCTTTCTCATTTGACTTTCACAAATCACCCGAAACAACAGCAAATATTTTGTTTTACTCTACACAACAAATAATTTGGTATATACATCACGGATTGTGTCAAAGACTATTCAATGTACGGACACGTCTTCATTACAATATTATTATATTAATAGGCATAGGACACACTGATGTAGAAACGACTGATATTCTGAGATTGGGTGCTAAAAAAGGAAGCCACATTGACCCTTTCTGATTTATTCTTGATTTAATGACTTGCAGTCGCCAAATTACACTAAGGACCAGCGAACTACATCTACGAATTCATACAAAAATTTTATTGGCAAATGCAATTTTCGAGTTATTGGCGTATTTGCCGAGCGTACTAGCAGACCGATATTAATGCAAAAACATTGCATTTTCCATTTAATACTTTAAGTGGACAATTCTGTAGAGGCGGACTTGTTGTTATTTTTTACTGGACAAACAATGGCTGGTGCAAATTATGTAATATGCAGGGGTATGAAAGAAAGCTTTCTTTCGCTAAAAACTCCGAACATTCGCTTACACATCAATGCACCACAACCCCAACTTCCCGTTGGAGCAGTTCCAATAGCCTTGTCAGTTTGATATGAGTCACAACGTTGCCGCGACGTATCGTACGGTATTATTACGTGCGATCTCGCAAATAGGAGCACTTTGTTCATAAAACGGTGTTCAACTATTAACAAAGTGTCGTTAATATCTTACGACAGTTAATTTTGTAGGAACATTAGAGAAACAACGAACATGTATAAGACTGGTCTTCAGCTGTATCCGGTAAGACTGGAAGCCGACTCTAACATAGTTAGTAATAAGACTAGACTGACAAATATAAGTGTAACAACGAATGATGATAATTGAGTATCTCCTTCTGTATAGTCTAACCAATCACTTAGCGGACGATCTTGACTAGTGAATCAAGTAAATTGTAAAAGAATATCTATTAAGTTCATAATTGCTTCAGTCGTATCTTGGTCAAATGCACAATTTAGTTTTTGAATGGATAACACTTCGGAGACTGGACATTCAGCAACAATAACTATCGGAAATAACACTTACTATGCTACATAATTGCCGCATCTCTCAAATTCAAAATAAGTCAAGGTCCTGCTCATGCCCTTACCACTTCATTTGGGGTCGATGCAGCTTGCTCTCTTCTGCCAACTGTCATTCGTTCTGTCGTTATCTCAGTACCTACCTATTTATATCCCTTCTAGAACTTATGAACTTTAGTGATAATTTGAAGCTAAAATGGTAAATGCTAAAAGACCGAATCAAATTGAAACAAAATAGCACAGGAGCCGACCACAAGCGCGCAGTAGTGATGCAATGGCGTAAATTAGCTACTGTACGACGATAATTGTGTTGCACACATTAAAATTAACATTGGGATCGCGAGCTTCGAATAGCTTCCAGATATTGAGCTCAATGTTTCTATTTAGGCAAATAGGGGGAATATTAGAGCATTTAAACACTTACGTAAAATCACGCTCTTTTCCCATAGAACCTGCGGAACTAAAACTGCTACGGCATCAGCATCTATGTCCTTAAAGTCCTTAATATCTGAATCAAGCTCACAGAAGGAGAGGAACTGGTGCACTCAGATAGTAAGATGAGGACGCGTCAGACCACGAAAGAGATAGTGAGAAGAATTGGAAAGTTCTCTAAAAACTAAGAAAGAGGAAAACTTAACAGTGAAAAACTGGAACTGGCAAAAGTTTAAAGAGACCAATGGTTCAGAATGGGACAGAATAGGCTTCGAAAAAGAAAAGAGGTCCAGAGGAAGGTGAGGTTGATTAAAAAACTCTTAACACTCAGCCGAACATTGACAACCATCAGTACACATCGTTTCGAGCATGCTTTCATTTTTCTAGTTCTACAAATAAGTCTGTAACTTTACGAAATAATAAATGATACATATCCACATTGAGAACCCAATTAAATGAAGATCCTTGATAATCACAAATCAAAATAAAAGTCTCAATAAACACTTCCATCTTGGGTGGTAATGTAAAGATCAAAAGACGCACAGATGGACAAAGAAACTGTCGTGTTGGATAAGCGAATCTCTATCATTATAAACAACCAATATGACACTTGTAATGATGGAACTGTACGCTACTAGGGGTTTGCGAACTCGACTCTTAACATGATACGTGTGGTCACTTCGTTCAATAAGTCTGATCGTAAAAGTCTCTTAAATCACAAATATGAACTAGCACAAATAAAACAAATCAGGATCTCTAAGGATGTTCAAATCTAAATGAAAAATGTTAGAGATTAATTAATATGTTTAGATACTATAAAAATTGTGTATGTGAGCATTTAAACGAACAAATAACTTATCCTCCATCATTGAGTATGAACAACATCATAGCATAAAATTGACAAAGAAGGTTAATTGCAAGCCCATCAAAAAATTTCTGCCAACATTGATATCAGAACAGATAACTCTGGGTAAACTGTCTAATAAACAGTTTGCCCTAATTGAATAAACAACACAAATACTGAAGTAAATAAATAAGAAACATTAGTCTCCAAATAATAGCAAGAATCATAGTAGTGTCCCTGGACACATTCCAAAAAGGCCACGCGGTATTCTTAAAGGGAACTCTAATTATAACCTACTGAATTGTGTTTTGAGCGTCCAATTAACAGCTCTTGATATCCAACATATTTATTTATAAAGACCCGACTACACGCACAATCTTACACAAATTCCAATTGTAATTTCAAGAGCAAGTGATGGGAGACCAACAAACAGACGGATGGATGAAATTCAGAGGAACCTGGTCGCAGACCATGGAAGAATAATATAAAAGGGAGAAATCGTAAACTCAGCTGAGGATAGAACAAGGATATTGATGACCAACATGTCTGTCATTATAACGACGGCAAAACAGTATGCCGTGCAAATGGCTTACACAACAGTTGATTTCCTCCAACTTAAGCTGCACAAGCAAGCATGTTTCGATTTGGACATTACACAAATTCTTTGCACAAACTGTATCATGCAAATCTCTATTTTGTGTACAGAGCCGAGTGCACCTTGAAAACCACTACGTGTAAACGTGCCTTATATGAATTATAAATACAACCGCCCCCGTCGTAATTTCTCAATGAAATTTTAATTAGTCCTTATTTAGTCAACTACAAGATTTTACCAAGAATTTCGACATATAAATTCTAATGCTAGATTTAGTCTATTTGTTAGTCTTTCATGTTTTCTAGAAAGTTCAAATCCATCTTTCGTAAGAAAACCGTGTTTTTGAATTCCAACTTGATAGATTTAGAGTTTCCTTAAGTTGCTATTACTTCAGTTACAGTAGTAATTCAAATTAGTTGCAGTAATTAACTACAAAGTCCTGATCAATGTTATACTCAGTAATAGCACATTCATTATAGACAAGTTTTAACCACCAACTAGTCGTATCCACCAACCCGTACAGGCTGAATTACCACTCCTTTTCACACATAAGAGGCTTGTGTACTAGCAGTGCGAACATTTTAGACTAATTATGCTAACTGATATCTTCTATCTATCATCCATCTACGTTCCATCCTTATTTAAAGCAGCAGCTCATGCTATTGCCGGGAAACATGCATGAAATTTCAAGAGAAAAATGTTCCAAAAATCATCCCACACACAATGATAGAAAAATCAATAAACCCAATCACAAAGTACCCAAGACCAATAACAAAAAGCAATCGAAAACAACCGAGACCCCTAAAGAAACAGAACACCGCACCGACTCGCAAAACGAATGCAATAAACTTGTACCATCGACGATCATAAAGCAATGCGCACAGCACGCACCGTGCCTATCTCATGTCTTAATTTGTACAGTGCGACCAAAACAGTATAAATAATATAAAAACAATGAATACGTACACTGACAACGATGTGGGATCGTGAGCTTATAGAGTTATGAATGCAGAGAAGGGGTTCGTTGGGAAAAGTGAGATAGAAGATGCAAGTGTTAATGGAAATGAGTTTGAAGGTCGCGCAGTCTTACTCACGGTCGTGAAGCCATTATAAGACATAAAGACATTGTTTGTGACTGCAAATTAATATGCTTGATGAAAAGGAATTGCCAAAACCGTGTATACTCGATGATGAAAGGATGCATTCAGGTGAGCAATGATAGCAAAAACTTGAAAGACAGACAACAATTACTTTCGGTACTTTGATTTTAAATTCTACACAAAAAATAATATCAAACATAAAGTCACGGCAGTAGGCTCCAAAAGTGTTGGCAAGGGTGTGTAGTAAACCCTCTTTTGCCAGTTTGCTCTAAGTCTTAAGAAATAGAAGGCAAGCCTATTGCCACCAGCCTGGAAAGAACACAGTATTCCTTGACAAAAATGAAATTCTACTTAACTTTAAAAAAAATGACCATGGACCATCTAATCCTTTCTGAAGCTGCGCAAACGCACGCAGCGGCGAGTTTGACGTTTAACAGAAAAATCTAAAATCATAAAGCACTAACACGGGCTTGTCATATCGGGTTGCGATTGCCGCCTGCATGCTAATGTCCCTTGGACCTGTACCTTTTCACCTGTGCATATTGCCAGGAGAATTTCATCTTTGTTGATTAGCACTTAAGGTACTGTGGTCCTGATCAGTATTGTGTTCGATGATATTGGTTCTCAGTATTGAGAATCTTAGATGCAAATGCTTCTTTATGAGAATAAGGAATAAGAAGGAAGTATGAGAAACATTTTGTCTCGATGATGAAGATTCTAGAAATAATTGTGAATATTATTAGATTTGTAGGGAAATCTTTCCAATTGATGATACTTTTGCAGATACGGTTGATAATAAGTATAATGAAATCGATCTTAAATATAACTTAAATGAAGGACCAGATTATAATGTAAGAAACTCTGACGTAGATTCTATTCGCTGTATCATTTACCAATTGGGGCGAAGATGCTGTACAGAACACATTAGAAAAAAAAAGAAAAACAAACAACCAATACGACCAATAAAGAAAGTACGTAATGAATCCGCAGAAATAAATCAACAAACATTATGAACCAAACAATATACATCTTAAATCGGCAGAGAATTAACAAGTCATGTTCGCCACCATTTTATTAGCGGTCGCAAAAGAATATCAATAAAGTTTCCTCGCGGTGACGTTTAATATTTCGCTATAAGATGTGGAAGATAACCTCGAAGGATTTGTGGACAAGCTAGTCATTGTGGCTTCGCGATTTTATGCATAATTGTTGTTCGTTATCTCTGATGAGAGTACAATACAGAAATAGAAAAACAGAATACAGAATAGAATACAGGGTTGAATACATCACATACATTAACTCACGCCTTTTTCCCATGAGAGTAGGCACAGAACGCCTTTTGCTTTTTCATACATCTGGTCGTAGATGCACGCCGGTTGCGAGTACTACGCACTTGACAGGGTACAGGGTTGAAGATTGATAAAAATGAATAAACTAAAGTAAGAAGAGTAAGGCATAGTTGAGACTCTCACAGACCAGGAGAACATTGGCTTAAAGGTGGAAGTTAATATTCAGAAGTGGGGGAATGAAAGCTGCTGCCAATAATGAGGACGATAATGAATGAAATATTGTGGCCTAGTAGTAACGGCCATCACTAGCAAGTTGTAAGGTCATGGGCCCGAAGTTTAGCAGCACCCCCTCTCACAGAGAGTAGAACTGTGTGTCCCAGAAGTGGGGTCGGTTGGAAGTGGGTGTTGCTTATGCTAAAGAAACAATTGGAAAGTTCTATGAATCATTTTTCTAGGAAAGTAACCATGAACTCTTAAGCAAGATAATATAAAAAAAAGAAAATATTAACAAAATTATAAAGCAAAAAAATATATGAAACTGTGACCCTCCTTCATTGATGTTGATACAGCTACTTTTATACAACAACGATAAATCTGATCTGGTGGATAATAAAGTAATAGCCGTACTTGCATACAGATTAGGTGAACATGGTTCCTCTCCAGAATCGTATAAAAAAATCACCTCAAAAATTAAATCCAAAACCGAATTGCGACATTCAAAACCGTCTAGATATGGTCATTGTAACAGTCAGGTAATATTAATAGACGAAACGAGTACTGTGTTTAGCATTCACAGCGTTCATTCGCTGCTCGGTCACCTTTCATCTCGCTGATAGACATCGGGTGCGTGCGCGCATATGAAACGAGTAGATATGGGAAATGGAAGATGGGGCTTACAAAGTATGGCTAGGATTTGTTTTGTTATTTTGTTTGATTTATGTAAGTGTAATTTGAAATCTGCCAGTTTTGTAACGGAATTAATAATATCTTAGGCACAAGAGCAAAAGCTAAAGAAATTAACTCATGAAATATATAAGTGACGCTTGTAAAAAAGTAAAGCAACTAATGCTCTTAATTCTGTACCACCACTGTGGCTAAGCCAAATAATGATTTATCAATACAGAAAGCAAATTGTATTTCTACAACGGCTTGCCACATGCTTGATATGCTTTTCGGTAGGTTCTATCCCACTTGCACATTTTGACGTGACAACGTCTAATAAATCGATGAACGCCGACTGCATGCACGAAAAAGTGTCCCATTACGCTAATTGTCCCGTTACGCTCATTGTACGCATGCGCCGCATCTACCTATCTTCCAGTCGATTATATGACGTTGTCTCGTTAAACTATCGTCCGTAAACCAACTTTACAGGCAACCAATTTTTTTTACCCTTTCTTTAGCGTCATTTTCTAAAGAACCTTCAGAATAGAATGGAAACCCCATTCTATTCTGAAGGGTCTTCAGAGGTAAGCTTCTAGAAGCAGTATGTCTGAGCAAAGACCAAATAAGAACTAATAGAGAACAAGACGGAATTACACACGAAATTCTGAGAAGCAACTGCAAGTCTTACTGCAAGCCAAAACAAAGAAACATCAGCGAAAGCCGACTCGCACTTGACGGTAACAGTGTGAACAGATACACCGAAACGTATCGCGTCTCCAAACTCATAACTTCTTTATTTATGTCTTACTTTGCCCGAGGCTCCCGAATCGGATTGGGTTACATAAAGTCATTGTTTATGAGGCACGTTCGATTCCTTCTGATGCATCGGTTTTGTGTTTAGGGTCCCGTGAAGCATCAGTTGTTTCAAGTAGTGAATCTTTTTAGTTTCTAAATGGTTTGTTGTTATTGACAGCTCAGGAAGGCCATCATTTCCCTACCCTGATCCAAACTTATTAGAGGTTAATTTTGGAAGATCAACAGTATGTTTTATTTGCTGAAGCGGTGGATCTTGCCTCTGCAAGAGTAAAAGATGAAATATGTTGCATAATGGCTAATAGGTACTTCAAAGGTATTTTCTTTTTGCCTGAGTTTAGTTCAGAAAAATAGTATGTTGTGTGTGGGAGTGATATGAAAATTCGAATGACGTTATTGCGACGCACGCTATTTCGAAAAACTTTACGTATGGTACACCAGTTCGAAAACTCAACTGCTATATACAATGACGTCGTCGCGAACACACTAATTCGAAAAACTGTTTGAATGGTACGCTAGTACGAATGTGTGTGTGTGATAAACGGGAAAGTAGCAAAACCTGTTAATGATGATGACAAACTAAGGAGGAGCTCGTGGCTAAATAATAACAGCCGCTCGGGTCGATCTTTAGGTTAAGCCGTGCTTGCCTAGGTTGGTCTGTGGATGGGTGACCACCTATCACATACCGAGTTTCCTCCGTGCCTCGGAAAGCACGTTAAGCCGTTGGTCCCGGCTGTCATTTGAAGATCTTTGCCAGTCGTTAGGTAGTCAGTGGCCCAAAAAAAAAAAGTCTGACAACCAATCTAACCGAGGAGTATCGTATTACCCAGTACTAATTGGGTTGTGGAGGTCAGATAGGCAGTCGCTCCATGTAAAATACTGGTATTCAGCTGCATCCGGCTAGACTGGAAACCGACCCCAACATAGTTGGGAAAAGGCTAGGCAGATGATGATGATGACAAACTAAGAAGCATAATACGGTACCATTGATTTTATATGATTTCGGTACCTTTGCTCTAGTAACTAAAACAGCAAGCAAATGACAACAAACCTGAGTCAGCCCCTTTAAGCTACTTATACATTAAAAAGTATACCCAGAAACTTTTATAAAAGTCAGTTCCATAATATTTTACATCACGACTTGTCATCAAGTAATACTCAGGTCAAAGATGATCTTGGACTTGAATACTAAAGATATAAGGAAACAAGATCCTTTGAAGACAGGACACGCCATATTCGTCGATCACTTTTTCCTTAAGGGTATTCCAAATGGACAGTATAAACATATTTGTCGTGTCTGTTTCTTCGTACTTTAAGTTTAAGGTGTTAGTATAAAATAAAGGGTGTAAACAGACTCTTAACGAAGCCGAAAGGCACTTATTCTCCCCGTCATTGCCATCATTTTTTTGTTCTAGATCATACCTGGGAACCTTCTAGTTATGGAGATATTGAGGGTCAAAGTTCCAACTTTTTCATAAGTTTTTTTTTTTAAATACATGTTTTTAATGTAAGATTTTTACTTAAAACACCTCCAGGACCTCCTTACTATTCAATCCATCCATCAGCACAATGTTTTTAGTGCGTTAAACTGAGTTCTACTGTAAAACGTGAATTTTCAGCCCAAAAAAAAAAGTTATTTCCCAGCACTAATTTTTGCGTAAAGTTACTTAGTTTGATGTACAGAATGCTTGGTTGACGGCTTCGTGAAGAGTCTGTTTACACCCTGTATTTCAACTGTTGTGGTATCAATGACTAGCACTTCCTCCGCAAAACTTGTGATATCTCGGTTAATACGCATGATATACATATAATCTATAACCTTTAGCACTCACGACTGATGTATCTTTGTATCAGTGAATTTCTTTTCAGAATTGGATCTCTAGTTACGGAGGTTACCCTCTACATACAAACTTACAAACAAATACCTCTTTATAATATTACTAAGTACTAGCACTTCGCCCGCGACTTCGTCCGCAATAAGTGTGATAACTCGGCTAATATACATGATATACATACAGTTTAGCACCCACGAATAATGTAGCTTTCTGCCAGTGAAAGAATTTTTTGAATTGGAGCAGTATTTCCGGAGATTCCCCCCGATATACACACTTACAAACAAACAAACAAATTTTACCTCTTTATAATATAAATATAGAGAGATAGTAAAGATGACATAATATGTATTGTTCTAGAGGGTTTTAGTTTGTATCGGCTTCCAGTCTAACCGGATGCAGCTGAATACCAGTAATTTACATGGAGCGACTGCCTGTCTGACGTCCACAACCCAGTTAGTACCGGGTAATACGATACCCCTTGGTAAGACTGGTTGTCAGACTTTTTGGGCCACTGACTACCTATCGACTATCAAAGTTCTTCAAATGACAGTCGGGACCAACGGCTTAACGTGCTTTCCGAGGCACGGAGGAAACTCGATATGTAATGGGCGGTCATTCATCCACAGACCAACCTAGGCAAGCACGGCTTAACCTAAAGATCGACCCGAACGGTTGTTATTATTTAGCCACGAGTTTTTAGAGGGTCCTCCAACGATCAATTTTCGTTAAAATTCGGAAAATTCTACTGACCAATCGTGATTATAAGGTCAACCTAGCCTTCTTAAAGTCTGTGACATAACGATATTCTAATGTTTTATATCTCATAATCTTAACATCCTAAAACCACCAGCCCGTTAAAACTTGTGACGTAATTCAGAAACCGATTCCTCCATGACTCACTAATTACAACATTCTCATGGCAATATAAACACAAATAAGTTATTTTAAACATCACGAACCCATAACTTAAAGGAAACTACCCGAAAACGTACCTCACGGGTCTACAGAGACAATATTGTACCATAAATGACCATAACTTCTTTGAAAAGATAAACTTTTTGGGCCAATTATGGGACGGGAGCGGTGTTTCCAAAAATCCCCTATATACAGTTTTTTATCTACCATCAGACAATATACTTACGTGGTAGATGGTATCTTTTTAATTTACAAAGTTATTTGGGGACTTTTGACCCCCGAAAACACCACCACCACCATTCGTCTGGTTATTAATTTAAGGTTCAAAATCGTGCCTTACTTTTGTTTGGTGGTGTTGATTTTTATGTTGGTTTTAACTAAAATTGTTAGTCACGACCGCGATGGCCAGTGTCTTTTACTGTTTACAAGGTGATATTAAAAGTTGACACGCCATTTTGGTTTCGATAGTTTTTTTAATGCTGTGACGAAGTGTGGTTAGTTTTATAAACTTACTTACAAATTTAATGTTTAATGATTTGAATTAACAAGGTATTCTGTTAACGTGATTTCAGTATCAGTAAATGCCGATAAAACATTAAAAGCCTGTAAAAGAGCATATTGATATCTTCTAAAAATATTTTTCCTATTTGTCATGGTTGTCTCTTCCTTTTCCATGGTTTCAATATAATTACATTTTATTCACATTATAATAATAATAATTCATTTATTCAGGTCTGAGACCCATAAACAGACACAAATACACAACAGATACAAATACACATACAAACACTTATATTAAAAAACCTAAATGCTAAGCTAGTGAGAATAATCAAAATTTTAAACAAAATCAAACTCAAAATTAAAATCAAAATTAATATTAAAATCAAAATTAAAATCAAAACCAAAATTAAAATCAAAATTAAAATCCAAATCAAAATTAAAATCCAAATCAAAATTAAAATTAGAAAGACAATCAAAATTAAAACAGTATCTTAACATTAGTCAGTAGGTGAACCATACAGCAGTGATTCACGTACTGACAGTCGAAACGTTCAGCAAACGCTTACATTATGGTTACGGCTTTTCTGGTATACGTAAAATAAACAACCATATTTTTACAATACATACCTAGGAAGGATTTCGACAGCAAACAATCAACTACAGTCGGCAAAACAATTTTAATTGCTGATGATCTCAAAAAAAAAACAACACAGTTCACCGCGCACCAAATTTCCACATCGACAGCCAAAAGAAAGACAGACACGGAAAAACAATAAAAAAAAAAACAATTTCAGTTTTCAGTTAATGATGACGCACGAGAAACGCCACTGAAAAGACTGAAAAATGAACGGAATCGTTTGCTGGAAGAAAGCCTTCGAAATAATGCGGAATTGTGAAAAGAATGGTCGAGACAAAAGGGCAATTGAAGTCGAAAATAATGAAGAACAAACAATTAACACACGACGTACCCGCGGCACTGGCCACGGACCTAGTCCGGGAGCTTGGATCGTGAATGATAAAGTTATCTTGATATTTCATGGGTTTTGCTCAATGTTGTAAATCATTTCACTAGATATTAAGCTTATTAGAAGGTATTCTTACTGATCCCAAAAGTCATAATAAGTAGTGAAACAGGAAAAGTGATTTTTATTAATATGAAGCGATTGAATATTTTTTTGTTTTTGGCTTCAGTCATTTTATAAGGCACATTTTTTAATGTATTTCATAAAATATTAAAGTTTGGTAACTTTAATATTTTATGCTACTGGTCAACTCTGTTTTGAAACCACTTAACAATTTGCGCATCAACTCCTAGTCTAAAATATGGTTCTTCGAGAAAAAAACCTCATGTATTGTTTTGGCTTTACTTCTCTCTTTTAACATAAAGGGTTGTGAAATCCACCCTAAGAAAAAATTCAACTCGAATGGAAGAAGAATGCAAACATTTTTTGTTTTACCCATTATAATACTTTTTTTATTTGTTTGTTTTTTAAAATGTTTCATAATTGTTTCCCTTTGATCGAGATGGACGGGCTTGGGAGGTCAGTCATTCTTTTCGTTTTTATTCTAATTTTTTTGATCAAATATTTCCTCTTTTTTGATTAAGTTTCCGTACGATACCCACGCACTTTTTAGACAAAGAGGTGAATATTTTATTTTGCCTTCTGAATTTAAATCTTTTATTTCATTTTTATCTGTTTTTGCTTTGAAGTTTAGTTACTTCCGGCGTATGCTGGATAGAAAGAAAGAACAGTTTCCTTGACTAAGGTCAAGACATACAAGGTAAAAAAAGTAAAAAAAAAAACTTCTTTATATTGTAACAGTTGCGTGGCCCATGGATAAATTTGTTTTAAAACTAAGAATGAGAGAAATACTCCAATCAGTCGCTAGGATATTATAGTATTTCTAATAAATTTAAACCCAGCTAGAAAATACTCAAACAAATACATTTAAAACAGAAAGTTGAAAGAGAAAAATTAATACTGATTGGAAAGCAGCCATTTCACGGTATTACCGTTTGGGGGATGGGCACGGTAAGTAGCTCCCTAGAGATCAACGTTTGGCATTTGAAAAAAAAATACGTAAAAACAAAATGGCGAGGGCTAATCTAAATTAGTACGGTGAGACAAACAAGCTATTGTTTTTGTGAAGAATATTGTAAATGTAAGAGAATTATTTTGTAAATGTTGAAATTCTTATATTCTATTATTAGTCTTTCTTCTTCTTTTTATTATTTTTTATTATTAAACCTGTAGTGGTTTTCTGATAGTTTATGGGGAAGTTAATAAGTTACTTTTCAAGTAAAAGTAACTTATTAACTTCCCCCATGGCTGTCATGAATGATTATAAATTTCAGTGCCATAATTATTTTTTTACTTGATTGATTGCTTGATTATAAGAAATAATAATAATAAGTGCCTTTAAAAGGTACTCTGTTGGGTACTTTAAATATAACTTTATTGCAATTAAAACCGAACTGTACCCATCTCCCTCAAACATATTGAATTCCAATATCCAAAACGAAAAAACGATACAGTATTCGAAAAAATAAACAAACATGTTTTTTTGCCGGCGGTACACAAATCGGAACCAATCGCGAGTTGTCGTAATTTTTTATTTCGTAATTAGTATTAGCAAAAGTAGTCCATTAAGATTATATTTTTAAATTCAGGCGTTTAAGGAGGGTACCTTCTGAATAATCCAATAGTCTTAAGATAGTGATTATGTAAAAAAAACATTTTGTTTTAACACTGATTGATTTGGGAGAAAAAAGCAAGTCGACTTTAAAAACTACACAACTACGGCGAAATGTTATTCAACGGCAAACAAGTAGCTGAAATCTGTAATAGTAGACACCGATAGGTAACAACCGCCTTTTCAGGTTAAGCTGCGCTTACCATGGTTGGTCCGTGGATGGCCTCGGAAAGCATGCTATGGCGTTGGTCTCGGCTGTCATTTGTAGATCTTGGACTGGTGAAACTAAAGATAACTGGCAATACAACTAAATATGGCTGCTCTATACTAAAGATACCCATAACTTTATTCCACAAATCTATCACAATTCGTAAAATTTTGAAAGAAATTGATAATCTATTGCTTCAGAAATTCGAAAAATGCGTCTACTCGAGAACGTAAAAAACGTAAATAATTTTAGATCGTGTAATGCCTTGCTGCAGTGTACCATGACCTGCAATAGCACACACACACACACACACATAACATAAAATCACGCATGTAATCCCCGACGGGCTGTATAATAAACAAAATTCTCAAAATTCTTCAGTCAAAACCATCCCGGTTTTGACTGAAGAATTTTGAGTAACTGCATAATCAAACTTCTCCAGGAACCTCCTCTCCCGACCAACAACCCGCCATTTTTATCCACAGACAATGCAATACAACAATAATTAATTAAAAATTCTCAAAGTATCCTAGGAAGTCGATAGTGGGGACAATAAGGGCCACTCGAAGTTGGGACAACGTCTGTAGTCTGAAGGGTACTTCAGTGAAAGGGTTGTTACAGTCGCAGTCTGCTGATGCTTCTCGGGAATTTTCAAACTGTTGATTTGTAGAATTTTCCAATTGGCAAAGGATTGTTTTACGTGTTAAGATGGAGATCAATGGGGCTATCGTTTTTAAGCTCACCAGATGGCGCCACTGTCGAGTAAGGTCCTGTCATTCATTCTATTTTATACTTTAAAGTACAAATAACTTCATAAAAAGTTTATTTCATTTCGTAAATCAACATAGTGTAAATTTCAGATACATATTTACAAGTATTCTCCCTAACATTAACAAGCATGAAACATTTAAAAATCATTCTACCTCCAAGTACTAACAAGTAAGATTACTACTTAAAGTCTTCAAGTCATAATTAATCAGAAATGGCTCAATCTAGACCAGAATCATGAATATTAGTTAAAATACGTGATAAAAAAGCACGTAACGCGCGACATCTCTATGACATCTGACATTTCGGAAGACCTTACTCTACACGAACGCCTCTAGCGGCGAATTCATGCGCGATAGCCCCCATTGCCATCGTTTAGTCTTTAGCAGGTAGTAGTTAAAGCCAAGTAGTTTGAAACAAAGACACGCACCTCTGATTTTTCGGATTCATGTATGTATTGTGTAATTGTCACTTGCTTCGGTGAAGAAAAACATCGTAAAGAAACCAGCATACCTGAGAGATATTTCTTGACGGCATGTAAAGCCAAAATCAGAGGTCATGAGCGGTATAAAAACTCTGACACCAAGTTAGGCACTCATCATCATCATCATTTCAGCCAAAAGACGTCCACTGCTGGACATAGGCCCCCCTTAAGTGTCGCCACATTGACCGGACTCGCATCCAGCGGATCCCCGCAACCTTCACCAGGTCATCGGTTAGGCACCAACCACACTACAAAG
The DNA here is from genome assembly GCA_950005105.1 of Lycophotia porphyrea. Lineage (NCBI taxonomy): Eukaryota > Metazoa > Arthropoda > Insecta > Lepidoptera > Noctuidae > Lycophotia > Lycophotia porphyrea. The sequence continues at coordinate 15,695,256 of OX465403.1, forward strand.
AACAGCCTGTAGATACGTCATGTCCGCCCATATTTGGCTCTTCGTTGTAGTTTGTATCCAGTGAGATGAAGTTTCAAGCGAAGTAGATCGAGCGTAACACCGGATCAGTTCATGATGAAAAAATGGCGACAGGTCACTGGAACAACATGCAACCCACGAATGCTGTCAAGTTGAAGGAGCAAAATACTTTTCTTTATGTACTCGTAGATTTAGGTTTTTGACTTCACCGGTGTTCCAAGAAACAAGAAACTCTTTGAAATGCACCAGTACTCCGTAATCATGATACGATTTTTCGCTCACTATTGGAAATTCACCATGAGTAAATGATAGCCTGGCGTTTGACAGGGGAGAATGGAAGGACAAACGTGTTGGGCCGACCCCAAATAACATGGGACAAGGTTAGGAAGATGATGATTCCATTTGGAAGTCCAATTTAAATTACAACCTAACCGTTTCCACAGGACCCAGATTTATATAGTTTTAATCTTCTGCAGTTCCACAGTGATTACTTTTTGACGTGACAACGTCTAATAAATCGATGAATGCATGCAACCGGCGTTCATCGATTTATAAAAAGTGTCCCGTTACGCTCATTGTACGCATGCGCCACTTTCGTAGTATCAGATATTGACAAGCCTAGGTCTACTGCTGGTGCTAGGAGGTTAGGTTGTATTGTTGTGACAACGTCTAATAAATCGATGAACGCCGACTGCATGCGCGAAAAAGTGTCCCGTTACGCTCATTGTACGCATGCGCCGCATCTATTTCTCTTCCACTCGATTATATGACGTTGTCACGTTAAACTATCGTCCGTAAACCCACTTTACAGACAACCAATTTTGAAATAACATCTTCGTTTTCAAAATCGATAGCAATAGCCTACAAAACACGTAATACACAGTTCGATGGTGATTCGTGACAAAGGTTTGTTTTTCTCTCGTCATTTTCCGACAGATTGTCCCTAGAGCACTACACTCGATGGCTCTTGAGCACTCGAAGTACTTCGAAGTCTTTCGGAGAGGTTCGGGAAAGACTCGATCACTCTTCTGTTTTGAGCGATGTCTATGAGATGTTTTTGTTTGAGAATTGATATCTTTGTATTGTGTATTTTTTATTGTGTTTGAAGTGGGAAAACATCTGAATAACCGGCTTGGCATTTTTTGCATCTACATATCTATAAATTGCCATTGCGCACCCAAATAGGATATGATCATATAGGATCTTTCCGACACTCAGTGTGAATGCAGTCCTTCAAATCAGACCATTTTTTTTTCGGATAGGAAATCATCAAATGACTTCTCCCGCTCTGGTCAGAGCGGAAGGGAGTGTCAGACTTGTACTGACTAAAACCCATCCATGTTCCTTCCTTGCCCTTTGTGTTCCAGGGCCACGGTATCTCTTTCGAACAGTCCCGCAGCCCATTCAGTCCCGCAGCCCTTAAAATCAGACCATGGTCCATTTCTTAGACTCAGTAGTTTTTTTGAGATCTCTTATGTGCACGAGGCACATAAGAGATCTCAAAAAAACTACTCAGCGCAACTTATTTGATAAGTCGTGCGATGGTAGGACTTAACCAGAAGAGTTAAAATCAAGCAAAATGCTTGAGAATGTTCGCGGTGTAAAGCGGTGTGTGCCTATTGCTACTTTCTTGAGTCTCATATTATAGTGAGTCTTTCCTTCAATGAGACTTGCAGATGTAACTTAAATCCAAGGATCATTTAAAATAAACAGCTGTTCTGTAGCTTACTTTAAACATGGATAGGTTATCTCCTTTCAAAAGCTATACACGAATAAAACATACACATTGTTGAATCCAACATTCTCTTATCAAAATGTGACCTCCCATCACCCACAGCCCAAAGACACGAGAAGGACAAAGATATTCGAAACATAATCAACATAAAACCTCATTCACAATCAATAATCCATCACAACTCAATTATATTCACAAACTCAACATCTCTTATTCGGAAGCCGATAATTGGAAAACTGAATTTGTAATTTCAATCATTTGTATCCATTAAACAAAGGAACAAACAAACAAATCGAATCGGGCAATTTCGGCCTCTGCCGATCGCTGCCGAAATCAATTAGCTCCTTGTAATCTGCAAAACAAAGATGTATCTACCAATCTTCAGCTCAAAAATCAACTCTACCATCAAAAATATAAGTCTGAATTTAAATTTCTCAGCATGGTTTTTACCTTGCTAAACATAATCGTAGGATGTACAAACCAGACGTCTTGGATTACCGAAAATTGCTACCAAAGGAAAATACCAACATACTATCATTATAACTTTTTTTCTTAGTTTTCGATATGAAAAAAAAAGTCTGCGAATAACTTATGCGATGCAATGACCGCGGGCGGCGACATCAAAAGGGTTACTGGCGAGATGTTTTGTCCTTGTCTTGCTTATGTAGCCATCAATATCGGAGTGAGATGGATGTATGATATTGAAGATAAAAAATGCCCTTTAAGTTGGTATGAAGCGATGCCGCCGCATTTGTAGTACGTTCTGTAGTGTCAAATGAACGAAAGTATCAGAGAGGTTGCTTGTGCGTATTAAATTGCAAATGTAGTTGTTTGCTCACAGTTTTAAATAAAGGACTTATGGGTTTGTCAAGTGTCAAGTTTGTCAGGTTTTGAGGTGTTTGGGCAAAATTGGGCAGGGTCATTTTAAACAGGCTTTGGGGTACATGATGGAAATTTCGACTATCTGGTTTTAAGATGGTCATGGGCAGCCAAATAAGAGTGTCAATGCGTCAAAGTAGGACCGACTTTTATAGTGTATCATTTTTGCTTCAGCTAAAAAATAAATACGTTGGGGAAAGGTAAAATGTTCATGATGATATTAACATTAAAAACCTAAAATCAGGACATATTCATACCCCATCACAAAGATTCGTATCTATTACTTTCCCAGTAGCAGCCACGGAGTTGCAATTGGTGCCTGTTTGATGGCTCGCCCCCTATTACATGGAATAAAACATAACTGTCTCCCTCTTTTAAACCCCTAGAGGATTAAGGACAAGATTAAATTAGTTGATTTCAATAATCGACTGGCTCTTTGTTACGAATTAACACGAATTCCTGTTTTCAAAACCACCATTTTTCCCTTTCCAACCACGATCGCCATACTAAAGCCCCTCCCTCCAATCCTTTCCTCCAACGCGATCTATATTTTGTTTAATAAGGATGTTTCAAAGAAAACAAATTAAACTATTGTAAAAAGTGTTGTAAATCTGGCTACGAAAGAGCAGAACATCAATGATAAAGTAAAAGGAATTCCTTCACGACTTATCCCTTTGAATATAAAAAGGTTTTACAGGAAAACTTTTAATCAGGGGCCATCGCTGCTACTACGGAGCTCGTCTCGCTTACGAATTCTGGTAAACTCGGAATTAGGATTGTCTTGTAAAAAAAATTGGTGTCGACAGTAGCTGGTGTCAGATTGTTAATAACATCTTTCAATGATCTCTTATATTCACAGAATTCATAACTTTCGTTGCACAGGCCTAGCAAGCAGCAATCGGTGTTAGAGCCGTATTTAGTATTTCTGCAAACACTTTGAACTGCATTTTCATAAACGTTTTGGTAGGTTATGTTAAGCCAATTGGATAGATTAGATAGATTTAGTAAGATTGATAGTATGACATTTTGTCTAGGCCTACTATCTGCCCATCTTTAGAAGATGTCCCTAATCCTATCAATACATCCTCCTCCATAGAACGTAGCACATTCGAAAGAAAAGTAAAATCAGCTGGCAAAGTTTTTTTACCAGCAGTTTTAGTTTTCTTTCTAATACATGTGTTTTTTCGCCAAAAAGTCATGATGACTTTCTTGCGCTCACGCTTTTGAATTGGTTGATCATTTTTCAAAACCTCCAAATATCCAAGAGTCACCGTAATCCCCCATTAAGTGATAACTCTTCGAGTGCACCAATAGTAAGTGATTCAGGGACATCGAGCTTAAAAATGAAAGCATAAATCACGATCTTTGGCCCTAATTAATTCCTCGAGGCTTGCAGGGGAGTGTGCCATGGGGTTGAATTATTTGAAAAACTTTCACCTCTTTTGTACTCTTTCATTATCTTTTGGTCACCTGCGTTCTGGTTTAAGGTCTAAAGTTATGGGATGATTCGGCTCCGATTCTTATGGATGCAGAAAAGATGTCATTCAAATTTGTTATGGATCTTTACTGCAATTTACTAATGTTTCCAGAAGTTAAACCAATCTTTTGCAGTGGTGAAATTCAGGAAAAATATTTAGAGTAGTCAGAATGTCAGTCCAATTACATTATTAAGGTTAATCATAGTAGCTAAAGATTATCAAAGAAGGACAAAATAGATGTTGATTTGACGACTAAATAAATTCAATCAAAATAAAAAAAATACCATAAAATTTACAAACATCTAGCATTGAAAATCTACCAAATTAGGTTTGTTGCCACGCAGTCTACACAAGTTTGTCTGGTGAATCATCAGGGTCTAGCACAGTTTAACACAGTTACATAACATTTTATCTGAAATCGTAAGCAGGTGATCAATTCCAAAACGTCAAGCATACAAAAAAACATTCTTGACGCAAAAATATCGCGTTTCGTAATAATGTATAGGACATTCTATCATGTCTATTATGGGCAATTTAGATAATATCAGTAATATTTCTTTATATACTCCATATTTCAAGACAAGAAATAAAAACAAACTTATTCAAAGATATATTTTTTGTAGAAACTCTTTGATCAAGGCGCCTAGCTTTTTTACAGGTCAACTTTACTTGAATGCTCTCGCCACACTTATTTAATTTCTATAAATCGAATTTGGATCATCGCTCTTCACAAAAACCTAATCCAAATCTCACAGTTCGAAGAATTATTTTATTTGAAGACATCTATGGGAACCACTCCAAGAAACTACGAATCATCTGAGCTTTTTGTGGCCAAACTTTTAATAGAAAATCATCTGTAGATTGGCTATGTTTCATTTGCCGTTACTAAACTCGCAAAAGACCAAAAATCAATCTGTTTTCCCAGGACATAAGGCCTAGAATCTATAAAAATTGAAATTGAGCGACAGCAAACGTAATTTTGTAATATCCAAACATGCAAGTTCCATTTTCGACTCTATGCATCTTCGCACATGGCTTGATTTTGGTTGTGCTTTATTGGTTAGTAAGAAGTGATATTTTGGACAATAGATATAGAATCGATGAGCACAGCTTTGGAATTGATTTCAATCAGTGGGACGGTAGGTGGCAACTGTATTACGATGACCATTCGACTGGTAATTTACGGTGTGGAAGATGCTCTACACTGAATCTGTAAAATTTTCGAGTTAGAGGTATTTTCATACCGATCGAATTATCTTTCGAAGTCAAATGCCTGCAGCTAGCCTGCAGGCGGGTCAGTTTATTGGCACCTTATCAGAGGGTGAAAAAAACAGTTTAAATGCTTTTCAGTTCGTGAATAAATAAGAAGCCACCAGTACACACAATACAAAAAATTAAATCTATACAAAAAGATAATATTGATATAAGTAAGGTCATCATCATTTCAGCCTAAAGACGTCCACTGCTGGACATAGGCCACCCCAAAGTGTCACCACATTGACCGGTTCCGTGCGACTAATATAAAGTCATATGATATATTTATTTTAAAAATTGTAAGTAGGTATTTTTTTTTTGCTATAACTTTTTTATTTGATAACTTTACATACAGCCTAAATATATTAAATCCTACTTAATAAAAATGCAGTTTATATCAACAACGCAAAGGTTTTCACTCATGTTAATCTAAATATCCAAGTAGAGCAACTTACCGACCATCTCACAGCACTGACAGTCAATCAATAGCCCAATTTAATTATGATTGGATTTATTTTTTATATTAATAAGTAATAACATTATGTCAATGCCATCTAAGTTCATTCCCCGAGACATATTGTGGTCTCTTGGTTTCCATCTTGCAATGTAGAAGTAGGTACACAGTGAGGAACAGACTTGGGAACCGCTGGGTTTTCTACAGTTTTTCATTTGGAAAGTAAGTGAGGTTAAAATGGGACTGGGTAGATCGCATTTCCAGGATGGATCAGGACAGATGGGTCAGAATCGTCACTCAGTGGCTGTCTGAAGGCGGTTGTTCGGTGGCTTCACCGAGGCAGGCCCAAGTGACGATTTGTACTCGTTCCTGACTGATAGGCCAGAGAAGGCAAAACACCGGGAGAGTTGGTAAGGATGAGGGAGGTCTTCGGCTGGCAGTAGGACAGAATAGGCTAATAAAAAATAAGCGAGGGAGGTATGTAACCTGTAGGGTCAAAAAAAACTCTTTCAAAAATAACTCGACTGACACCATGATTTTACCTTTTCAAAATGATTTATTCATGTTGTCTCACAGCAAGGAAAGGCCTTCCTTCCTCCTTTCTAATCTCCGGTATCTTGAGCTAGTGTGGAACAATCCTATCTTCTTCATGGCTTCATGCTCATCCCGCCATCCTAGCTTGGGTCTACTGCAGAATGATTTCCGAGAATTACATTGCGGTAGACTTAGACTATGATCCGTTGCATAAGAATAAAAGTGTCCGGCTCAGACCCATTTTACCTTCGTTGCGCTTTGGCTACTTTTAAACTGTGAAGCAAATTGCGGTATGGGGCTGATCCCATTTTCACACTTTTCGACGCACTGCTGGATACAGGCTAACATCCCAGTGTGTTGTTTCAGATAGCTAACCAATTTTCCAACTGTAGTGTGGGGATTTAGTATACGGCCGCCGTCCAGGGGTGGAATCACCACCCATCATACGAACTCTTTTTTTTGTTTTAAACTTTGCCTTGAGCAGCGGTGGCCCAGTGGTAGCGACCCCGACTTACGAACAGTAAGTCGTGGGTTCAAACCCAGGCCGGCGCATTACTTTGTGTAATTTATTTCATCACCACTGCTCTCAAAAACGGTGAAGGAAAACATCGTGAGGAAACCGGCATGTCCTAGAACCAAAAATTCGAAGACATGTGACATCTACCAATCCGCACTGGGCCCGCGTGGTGGATTATAGCCCATTCCCTCTCATAGAGAGGAGGCCTGTGTCCCAGCAGTGGGAACATTAAAAAGGCTGATGATGAAACTTTGCCTTACACTAGGAATTCTCCTGTATCATGGGTGCGTTCACAAACATTTAAACTCACATACACAAACAGCCAGACCTGGAACAACTATCTGTAGGGCATACAAATATTTGTTCCGTGCGGGCATCGAACACGCGATACGCAGCGCAGCAATCGCTCAGCCATTGCCCCAACAGTGCCGTCTAATGCTGACTTTGAAGGTCAAATGGCAATCACTCCTTGAAAACTGACAATCAGCTCCCAGGGTAGACAGAATGGCGCCCTGAACATAATCTAGAAAAGGTAGGTGATTACAAGACTTTTAAAGAGACAATTAATATCTCGCATGATTAATGACAAATGGTCACACTTTCCAAAGATCAAAAGTGTATGTCACAAAGATATAAAAAAGGTGAGGCTAAAGAGTAATTATTTATTAATTAAAAAATGCAAAGGGAAGTTATTACGCCGGTATGCTCTCGATGGTCAGTACGGCAGATTTCGATCCTTTTGACTTAAAACCGTATCCTATTGGGTTAATTTATTAGCGTTGGATTAGTGTGGACATGATTTTGTATTTAATTTGACATCGATTTTTTATTACCAGCTCTAGTGTCTAAGCAATTTTTTATGAGATCAATTTAAAATAAAATGCATAAAATCTACATCCACCAACCCGCGCTGATCCCGTATGGTGAATTAGGTCCCACCCCCCCTCAAAGAAAGAAGACTGTGTCCCAACCGTGGGAACGTTAAGGTTTAAGGTTTGGCTAGTGATTTGATTTCGCAGAATAGCTTTAGTACTCGGCAGAGCATTTTTTTTTAATCAATTTGTAACGTTTCATCATCATTACCAAATAGTGATCATCACGTCCCATTCTACTTGGGGTCGGCGCAACACGTTTTCTTCTTCCAATCTCCCTTGTCAGTTCACTACATTAAACTATTATTTGAGAAACGAAGTGTGAAAAATTATAAATAATACAAAGAATTTTCGGTACCTTAGTAAAAGTAACTCTTAAAAATTAAAGTCCCATCCACACTACCCCAACGCAGCGCAAACGCATCGAAGGCAGGTGATCGTACACCGCGCATGCCCAACATTATCCGCCGGTAACCGTTCAGCAAGCACGCGACTCTGTAGTAAATTCAATCGCTAATTGTTCGTGTGACAACGCCTTTATACCGTATAGATGCGACAAGATAGGCATGAAGTCTTTCCAGAAACTTCTGAAGAACTTAACTCCTCAGAAATTTGTATGAAAGTAATGTTGTAGATTAAATAGATGAAGATAGAGAAAAGCATTAATTTTTAATAATGCTACCTAAGTATTTGTGGTTATAAACCGCATTGTTGAGTTTCGGTTTGTATTGTAAGGTCCTTTCGACTTAGTGCCAGAGGTCTTCCGGTGTTCTTAAAAGGTATTGCAAGTATCTTTGGAATATGTTCGTAAAAATGATCTGAATTGTGCCATCATGGTTATTAAACGTCGGTTATTTCATTAAGTGTCTTCATTCGTAGCTGTTATGTTAAAATACATCACAATATTTTGTTTAAAGGATGGGCCTGGGTCATAACTGTAATCCCCGAAGGGTTAGGCAGAGGTGTATCTAATAGTTCACCCACATTTCGCCAGTTATGTTTAACTCCCATGTAATAGGGGGCGAGCCTATTGCCATCAATCAGGAACAAATCCAGACTCTGAGGCTGGCTTCTGGAACTTTGACCCCCAATATGTCCGTAACGACGCCCTCAGGCTCGGTGGAGTGACGATCTTCGCAGGGTGGCTGGTAGCAACTGGATAAGTGTTGCTGCGAATCAAGTTGAGTGGCGTGCGATTGAGGAGGCCTATGTCCAGCAGTGGACTGCTATAGGCTGATGATGATGATGATGATGATGTCTGTAACTAGTACTGGGTATGGTCAAAAAATGGTCGCAATGACGGGGAGAACAAATGTCTTTCGGCTTCGTTATGAGTATTTTTGCACCCTTGATGAATTGACTATCTAGCCCGCGATTTCTCATGCGCTCATTTAGAATTCGACAGTGAATTTGGGTTGTCCTCTGCTTTAATATATAACTCAATCATGATTCGAAAGACACCATCGTGGCGTCATCTATTATCATAAGAACGTTATAATTGTTTTTCTCGGGAGCAGTACTTTTTTCGGGATGAAACGAATTCTATGTCCGTTTCTGTACACCTGGCAAGGTATATGCAAAATTTCAGGGTGATCAGTTCAGTGGTTTAGGTGTGAAAAGATAACAAACAAACTTACTTTACTTTAACTTACATTAAATTTGGGATAGGATTTGTATCTATTTTGAGTTGGCTGATTATGTTCAGTTCAAATCAGGATCAGTTGATGTGGCGACGCTTGTTCCCAGGCCTTTGTCCAGCAGTGAACTTTATCCAGCTGAAATTTGGTTTGAATTTACCAGTGTCCAGAAAAAGCTGTTTTATGCCACTTGCCGCGTCTAAACCGTTCATACGCCAAAATTATTCAGTAACATGTCGTCCAACATCGACTTCACTTGCCTAATTGTAGTCCTAATTAACCACTGAGCCACAAAAACTCTTTAAAAACGTATCGCCAATGCCTCGCTTCCCGGATACGCCTGCAATATTACGACTGTAGGTAACTGCCATAAATATGCGACATTGCCCTGGTACAATTACTTAGCCTATAATTTTCTCTTTCTTTTTTAATTAATAGCCTGGTTATAATAATAAATTGTGGTTAATTATTATTATGTGGGTAAGTGAGTACCTACTAGGATTGCGAATTTATTAAGTTTTTTTACACTAAATTGGCTGGCCTTTGACTGCAACTCACCGGATGCGAAACGGCAATGCGGCTTAGGGTGGAGCACGCTTGCCTAGAAGAAACCAATTTAACTCGAAATTTGAAGAGATCCATTAAGTTACATGAAGCCACAAGTTCTTCAACAAAGACCTTTAAGATCATGCCGTGTTGACGGCGCGTTCGTATTCCACGCGCGCCTCAAAGAGATGCCAGCAAACAGGGAGTAGCCCGCAATGGCCGATGCCTGCCAGGCCAGCGGGACTGTTCGAAAGAGATACCGCGGCCCTGGAACACAAAGGGCAAGGAAGGAACATGGATGTTTTTTACTCGGTATAAGTCTGACACTCTCTTCCGCTCTGCCCAGAGCGGGAGAAGTCATTTGATGATGTCCCATCCGAGAAAAAAAATTACCTTTAACATCATCAAGTGTTCTGTAAACAAAAAAGTAAAAATATATCTTAGAAACAGTTGTTCTATGCGATACAAGTTGTTTCATACAAGAAAGTGCATCGCAAACACTCCCAGTTTGCGATGCACTTTCTTGTATGAAACATCATTGGACCGATATTAAAAGATGTTCATAACCTTAAAATAACATAACATTATGCCTGATATTTCCATAGAGATAGGCAACAGAGGTTATACTTCCACTTTGAGTCAATGGTGGTGCACTACAAATAGTATATATCCAGTTATATCGCATAAAACAGGGCACAAGCATATTAACATTAATCGGCATCGAACTCAAGATTCCTTGCAAAGCAGTGGCCAGTCTCCACGAGTGGAGCAGTGATCACAAGTGCTTCTGCCATCCGATCAACGAGGCAGTCAAATCAGTGATCATATTCATTATCATCATCATCATCATTGACCGGTCCCGTGTGACTCGCATCCAGCGGATCTCCACAACCAGGTCATCGGTCCACCTAGTGGGAGGCGTTCCAACGCAACGTCTTCCGGTTTGCGGTCGCCACTCCAGAACTTTACGGCCCCATGGGCCATCCATTCTGCGAGCATTGATTATATATGTAGTACACTTTAGATAAGAAACGGCTACACAATTAAAAAATCAACATTACCCATTAGACTCCTACCACACACCAACATCAAACAAACAAACAAGCCCTCCTAAATCAAAAACAACCGACTATCGCCACATAAATGTTTTATAATCACCATTGTTAATTACAAGCGACGTGGTTATTAGTCAACTCTTGCGCACGCATTAATATACGGACTGGTATGTGAACCCGTTCGGCCGTGTTCGATGCTAACGAGTGAATTATCGATTTGAGGTGTTATTGATTGTTTTATCGATTAAGCCATGGTAGGGTTTTCTCTATACTTTTTTCTCTTTGGGGGAATTACTGTATGAGGTGACAGTGTATCACAATGTCATACATTTTGTACACTTCAACCAACATATCAGTGCAGGCAGGAAAACACAGAACTGAAATAAAAGTACCACGTTTGACATATCATTTTTGCTTGAGAAGCAGCGCCGCCTTGAACTGCATACTTAAAGTGGTCATACTATAGGAAGAAGTTTCGAATGTCATGTCAAGAAACTAAGCAAAATAAACGGATAGCGATTCCTAACAGCCATAATACAGGGTGTAATCAGACTCTTCACGAAGCCGGCAACCAAGCATTATGTACATCAAACTAAGTAACTTAACGCAAAATTTAGTGCTGGGACACGACTTTTTTTTTTGGCTGAAATATCACGTTTTACAGTAAGACTCAATGTCAGTCAAAGCATTGTGCTGATAGATGGATTGAATAGTAAGGGGGTCCTGGTGGTAAAAAATAAAAATCTTACATTACAAACAAGTATGTATTAAAAAAAAAAACTTTTGAAAAAGTTGGAACTTTGACCCCCGATATCTCCGTAACTAGAAGGTTACCAGGTATGGTCTAGAACAAAAAAATGATCGCAATGACGGGGAGAACAACTGCCCTTCGGCTTCGTTAAGAGTCTGTTTACACCCTTTATAATGGTTCACACAAAGACAAAGATAATTATTCGCAGGATATGGTACATAACCAATCGTAATCCCCGTAGGGTTAGGCAGAGGTGTATCTAATAGTACACCCACATTCCGCCAGTTATGTTTAAGTACACTTCTCAAAATAGAATAATATAGATAGTCAGTCAGATACTCTCCATAATTATCAGAAAACTAACTGTTCTTCAGAATGAATTGATTGACATCGCCCAATCCCCGGTCGACACCCCTCACCCACAAAAGGCGCTGACCTTATCCATCACCACTCCATGTAAGAACAAATAAAAACAGCGTCACACCAGACACCAGACTGCACCAGCATTCATAAGCCACAAGTACGAGAGGATGATTTAAGGCCCGCGCACACGATGCATTGTAAGGGCGAGCGCACACCGCCCACAGTAGCGGCCCACGGCCCGATCAGCCGCTAGATCGGCCCGCCCGCCTCGCGAGGTGGAAATAGGTGGAAGTGTGGAAAGAGCTTTCGAAAAAGTTACAGTTAGGGAACTTAATGCAGGATCTACTATGCGGATGAAGATATGAAACTGAAGCGGATGTTTTTGTGTTGTTAAGAGATTTAAGAATGGCTAGTATAATAATTATATGCTAATTAGAAAACTTATGTTAAGTAATTAGCTGTTTCCTATTTGAAATTATTTAAATTATTGTTGTGAGCTTTGAGCAAATGCTTTTTATGGATTAAATACCAAACCGGTATATCCGAGAGGTCGGTAAAACACATTCAACAACACACAGTTTAAACTTTCATTAAAGCAACTTCTTGAGAATTCTGCATAAATATAACACAATAAAGTTCAGATCCCAGTATCTAATAAAATATGATCTAGATCATCTAGACTATATGCTCAAACATTAGAATAGAGTAAAAAAGCTGCCTCTAAATAAAGTCTCATTGTCTAGTCATTAAACAAAATCCTCCTCCACACTCCCCAACCGCAACATTAACATAGAATAACTAAAAGCCAAGTAACAAATAAGGGTACATCCATTCACTTATTGTGCACAGCATTTTAAATAATAATTGAATCAATTCTCCGGCTATCGGTCATTGATTAATATGCGACTAAAAAATAATGCTTTATTGAATTATAAGTTATGGGCCACCTTTGTGCTCGCTTATTTATGAACTGGTAATGTGGGAGTACACCTTTATGTTTTGATGTGTTAGTACTTTGATTTGGGTGTAATAAATTGATATTTTTGTATTGGTTTATTCTCGATATTGTGATTTAGCTGCACCTTGTAAGGGCATTGAAGTGATATTATGGGGCATACATTGTTGCATGAGACGTATTTAGAAAAAACTATACGAAATCTATCATTGCCACCAAAGGTTGGCTATCATAAAAAGCTGCTGGTTCATAAGACAACAAATGTATGGCACCAGGACAATGTCCTTTGATAAGAGAACTAGAATGTTAGCACGGTTGATAGTAAGCCTTAGGGCCTGTAGACAAAGGTACATTTTATCAGCAGTAAAAATGATGAAAAATTAATAAGTGTCGTTGTAGGAAAAGAACATGCTTTAAAAGCGATTGTTATTGCCTAAGCACTCCATCCACTGTAGTTTTTCTAAAGATTTTACTTTGCCAACTTTCCAGTCGCCGATTTGATGCATAGACAAAGTTGTAATACAATATTTCATAGTATGGTCTCAAATCCCCTAGGACCAAATGAAAAGAATGCCGATTCGCAGCTTGATAGGTATGGCACTAGGTAGTACTTCCCGGATCCTACGACAGCCGCTGATAAAAGATAAAATGTTTTACCCAATAAAAACTCATAAGAAATCCATCAGAAATGTGATAACCCTTAAGATAATTATCATAGAATTTTAATTAGCATCTATAATAAATAGATACGGCTGTTTGGCTGTCAATGTGACTGATTGGGAAGCCATTACAATTTATTAGCCGATGTGGTCAAATGGCCAGTCGATCGCAGATAAAGTATATAGAAGTGGATAGAGTAGATATTTAAGCAGATGGGGTTTTTGGGATATATGGCTATTTTGTCTATCACATACGAAACTAGACCTGACATTAACATCACAGTCTAGGTCTTTTGGATATCCTAATTCTTTACAATGTCAAAGATATTTTGATATTTCCAAAACTTAATTAGAGACTGTTTGCTTCACTGAGAATCCAACCCATCCTCAGGCATGATGTTATGATTAGCTTTCTGTAAGCCCAGTTGGCTTACAGAAAGCTAATCATAACATCACGCCTGTAATCCCCGTAGGGTTAGACAGAGGTGTACCTAATACTTAGTTCACCCACATTTCGCCAGTTATGTTTAAGTCTCATGTAATAGGGGGCGAGCCTATTGCCATCATGATCATCAGCCCATAATTTTCCCACTGCTGGGACACAGGCCTCCTCTCTATGAGAGGGAATGGGCTATAATCCACCACGCGGGCCCAGTGTGGATTGGTAGATGTCACATGTCTTCGAATTTTTGGTTCTAGGACATGCCGGTTTCCTCACGATGTTTTCCTTCACCGTTTTTGAGAGCAGTGGTGATGAAATAAATTACACAAAGTAATGCGCCTGCCTGGGTTCGAACCTACGACTTCTGTTCGTAAGTCAGGGTCGCTACCACTGGGCCACCGCTGCTCTCCTATTGCCATAAACCGGGCACAAATCTAGACTCCGTTGCTGTTTGGAAATTCCTGACGGAAAAACCCAATAGCACTTTGCCCGACATGGGAATCGAACCCAAGACCTCATGCTCAGCAGTCGCGCTTGCGACCACTCGACCAACGAGGCAGTCATCGTCGTCATAGTTGGCCCATTTCATAACGTAAAACTCTATGGAGAAGAACGGGCAATAAATTACATGGACACTTATTGAGTTATGTACTCAAAAATCATTATAATTAGTTTTTTTCCGAATACGTATGCTGAGGTTGGCATTCAACCTTATTGGATGCAGCTTATGGCGCAACTAACTACGACCTGCACAATCCATTAGCTGGGAAGGGGTACCCAATATCTCTATCGTCCATCCTGGGTAGATTGTTCTTGTTGCTTCGCCCCACTTAATAGGCATAAACCTCAATACAAATACCGCAATAACTCCTCTGTATCGATACCCTCTCATCGGCAGGTGCATGCGATAATATTAATAATTAAACTATTAATTAAAACGGTCGATACCCGTTTGTAAACGACACCAGTCTTGTCTGTCTCCGTATCGGAACATTATCAGAGATTTCCGATAATTTATTAAATTAGTCTAGTTTGTGGTTCAAAGTCCGTTTTATTGGAATCGGAAGACTGGTTATGGGGACCGATGTATTTTATCGATATGGTGTACAGTATTATTGTAATCGAAAATTTAGGTGTTGCTGGTTATCTAAGCTAAAATCGCTTTAATAGCACTACTAAAGGGTGAGGTTATAATCAACTGATCTCGGTTCTAATGGCTAATCGAAAATCTAGGTACGAGTAGGTCGTTATTCTTTGATCTGTAGAATACATCTTGCAATCGGCAATATCGTCCGCTCGAGTCAATGTCTAGGTTAAGTCGCGCTTGCCTAGGTTAGTCCGTGGATGGGTCACCACCCATTACA
This sequence comes from Lycophotia porphyrea, assembly GCA_950005105.1. Lineage (NCBI taxonomy): Eukaryota > Metazoa > Arthropoda > Insecta > Lepidoptera > Noctuidae > Lycophotia > Lycophotia porphyrea. The sequence continues at coordinate 15,710,769 of OX465403.1, forward strand.
TACCGCGAGTTTCCTCCGTGCTACGCTACACGTACGTTTACTGCTATCTTTAGGTGTGGCTGAAGGTCTTTTGTGTTCAAAGGAATCTTTGATACCACGAAAAATAAAGTTATTCTCGTGCTAAACGAATTGTTATAATATGCACTATAGGTTAAATAATTATCCCCCGTTACATATTGTAAGAATTTCACCATCACCACAGATCTGAATATAAAAGATATTAAATACCTCTTTGATGCGAAAAACAAAAAGTAAAAAATAAAAAGTTCCGAACACAAAATGTCACACTCATGCACTTACGATTGTGAACAGTATCGGCGCGCGCGCATTAATTTGCGCTCAAAATGGAGTAGCGAGCATTACGTGTAGGGTTACTGTAGTCGAGAATTTGTTAGGATATGATAACTGAACATTGTTAAACACCAGATGACTTTCTGCTGATTGATAGATAGTCTTGAGTTCTTGGCGGACTGCTTTTTGCAGGAAATTCTAACCTTGATTTTTTCAGCCAGTAGTGAATACTTCTGGCATTCTGGACAGCAAAGGATACTAGAAACATAGCAGAATGGGTAACTATTATTCCATACTGAGTACCTTCCGTGCCACGGAAAGCATGTTAAGCCGTTGGTTCAGGCTAGACTATTGAAGTAGATGATCCAGGGTCGTTTTGTGAGAGATCGAAGAGATCTCAACATCAGGTCTTTCCATAAAGTTAACAAAACGAACGTTTCACTACCATGCTTGATTGCTAAGTTAGAATAAACTACAGATGTTGAGCTTCTTTACGGTTTTTCTTTTTACAGCCATTAAATACTTACCTATTATTCAAACATAAGACTTCGAAAGTTTGTAAACGTAGAAAGTTCCACGTGCTGGACACGAACAACTCGGGATAATATGGTCACCCTACATTTTAACGTATCGCTCAAATCTTGGGTGCCATACGGCGATATAGCGCTACCGTTTCACGGCATTTTATTAAAACTGTATAAACACTTGGAAATTCGAGCGGATCGGTATTTTGCGCAAGATTATATCTATAAAGGTGTATCTATAATGGTTAGTTAATAGATTGTTTTATTTGCATACATTTGACTGTGTGAAGGATGATATGATTAGAAAGGAGGTGACTGCTGAGATGACGAGTAATAGAGAAGTGTGGAAGAAGATGACATGCTACGCCGACCACAAATAAATTGGGCAGGAGAATGATGATGATGATATTACAATTTGCCATGCAATATGTTTTTTGAAGTTATACTTTTGGCGCGTCAGGGAAAAATGATAAGAGTAAATTTTCACATCGTCACAAAAACCGACACCCTGAAGTTAGCTGCTAGTCAACATACACCCTGAAGTTAGCTAGTCAACATTTTAGTTTTATACGCCAAAGAAGTATAAGTATAACTTCTTACGTGCGTAATAAGTAAATATACACTTTTTCTTTTCCATGACGAAACATGGTCCTTGCTATGACCGCTTCAATTTCAGATTGGCACTGGCAATTAAAAGAGCTCACCTCTCGAATTTCGTGTGCACTATACTAGCGTGGCGGACTATAGTTCTCTATAGCTCTCACAGAGAGAAAACCTCTGGCATAGCAGTGGGAACGCTGATTACCACCCCGTCTTTCAGCTCAAAGCTCCAAATCGAACTACAAGGTCTGCTGACAAAATGAAATAAAAAAAGTCCCAGCGTGTGAACAGAGCTCAACAGAATGCTGTCGTTAGTATCAATCTGTATCTTTCACACGAAAATCCAGCTCATTCGGGATCGCACTAATTTCTCGAATTTCTATCAAAGTAACGATTAATTTTGTTTGATAGTGCTATTTATTATACTGCAATGGAATCCGTTTTGCATCTGTTTTTGGTAGCAAATTGATCGATGCAGGTGGCAGGATTTTTCTTATTTGCAACTTTGGTAGGTGCATTATTGAACAGTTACCTACTTACAAAGTGTATATGCTTGCAAAAACAGGGTAGTGACAGTAATATTTTTTTAAGTCACTAAAATGAAATGTTTGATATTAATATTGAATCATTCATAAAAACATCTACTACACACGAAAAACATACTTTCACCTATCGATGCGCTTTCAGCTCTCCGACGTGACTCCGTGACTGTTAGCCTATCATCAGCCTAGCATCATTGACTGGCTACATTCACGGCTGGGCAAAGGCTTCTCCGCATAACTTCCAGTTCTTCAGGTCTGCGACTATTACGGGCCACAGGTCGTTGGTTATGTCTAGCTCGTCCCGCCATCTTCTACGAGTTCTGCCTGCTGGCCGGGACAGGACATAATACTAGCAGTTATTTTGGTGGCTTACAACACATTGGTCATAAGACTAAGCTGATTCAATTTTTTTTTTTTAATTCCTTCTAAATTCGAAATAATGTTTATCTCTTCATTTGCCAGTTACTTACTAATCGTAAAAGTCGGTAGGCAAAGCCATTCAAAAGAATCTAGCAAGTTCCTTGCACTGACTTAGCCACCTTCACCAATACAGTACCTGATGCTACTGAAATGACAACCCAGAACGTATGTTTCAGACTTGTCCCAAAAGTATAGAGCAATAATAAAATGTTGCAGGTTTTCTACAATGTATTACTAGTCCAAACAACAGAACTATTTAATTCTCTCCACAGAAAGCGCTTACACGTAGACTAAGACCCCATAACTCACAGGAAACATCTCCTAATTTATCAGTACCGCATAAATTTATGCGCAAGAGTTCTCGCCTCGCAATCGAACATTTAGCTTTTTATCGAGTGTTTGATTTAGGGGCGACTGGCAAGCCAATCCCTCAAGTCGATATGTAGGGAGACGTGATCGGGTGGCTGTATTCTGGTGAGAACAATATTGTAAGGACGGGTCAGAAAATATCGATTCAGAAAATACCTAAACATAAGACTCGTAAACCGTTATAAGCCATTTTACAAAGTTTTATTTTTTCAAATCTTGTAACTGGATTTTAAAACAGATATCCTCAACTTATTGACCTTTAGTTTGGATGGCAATGCATGGTTAGCTAAATGACGTCATTCTAAATCCAATATGGCGCACTCCCAAAGATAGCGTTATAGTTATTTTTTATGCACCCCCATGATTGGGGTATTTAGAGTATTTTAATAAAAGCATAATTTCACTATTAAATTTAGAGAAACGACAAGGTATCTGACCTCTTAAACAAATTACTGAGAAATACCGTATTCAAAAGAGATGGGCAACGATCGTCACCCACTGGACACCTGTCGGAGGAAATCGCCGTCGAGGTAGACCGCGGGGCAGATGGTGTGACGATCTGATATCGTTTACGGGACGAACATGGCCAGATATTGCACAGGACAGAGAGGTTTGGAAGGAAAAAGGGGAGGCCTTTGCCCAGCAGTGGGACACTCAACCAGGCTAATAAAAAAATAAAAAAAAAATCAAAAGTTCAAAGCAGTTTTCCGTCTTTCCAGCTTCTGCCTCATCGAAACAAGAGCCACAGAGAAAAAATAAAAAAACATTCAAAATCAAAATTGGCCAGCAACTAATGGCTTGGATGGCATTAAATTTTGATACTCAAGAATTTTTGAGTTTTTGGTACATATAAAAGAAACTACTTAATATGTATCCGATTCTCACATTAATTATAATGCTAAGTAATTCGTGTTCTAGGTACCGATTGAGAATTTGAATAAATTCTAGGAAAAGAAATAACAAAAAAGCAGTTGATTCGCTATAATCATAATAGTTCAATAACATGGGTATTTTAATAGCGTGTTTATAATTAAACTGTTAATAATATCAACACACTAGTTTGTATAATGGACATAAAAATTAATGGGTCGTATATAGATCGTTTATTTACATAATTTTGTCTTATTTTTATTTATTTTCTAATATTTTTTATTCATGGACCTAATGCTATTAAATGATCCAATTGATGATTGAAATAAAGGAATTGAATTGAATTTACTACTATACAGGATGTTTGGCGCATGGACCGACACAATTTTTCCAGGGATTTGGGAGGTCATTAGCTAGTTTCTATCCATACACCCTTTGTCCCAAATGTCACGGTTTTTTTAAATGAAAAAAATGCCCAAAATGTTTCCTTTAATTCGAAATAACTTTTTTGTTTGTTTTTTTTTTTGTCTTTTTTGTTTCTTTTTTAACCTAGCTAATGACCTCCCAAATCCCTGGAAAAATTGTGTCGGTCCATGCGCCAAACACCCTGTATACTTGATTTAAGTTTGTTATACCTACAACCACTTTACAATATTCTCACAAATAAATGATTCTTTTTACAAAGGATTTAAAAAAAAATTGTTTTCTTCTTAGAATTACCTGTGACGTGTGTTGTGAAAGAGTTTATAGGTAATATGAGTATGACATTTTCTTGTAATTTGTAAGTAATAACGAAAGTGTTTGTTGTGTTTTGTCTTATTTTTATTTATTTTCTAATATTTTTATTTATGTACCTAATGCTATTATATGATCCAATTCATGATTGAAATAAAGGAATTGAATTGAATTTACTACTTTATACGTAATTTAAGTTTTTTTAACAATGTTTTTAACCTCACAACTACAACTTTATACAATATTCTCACAAATAAAATTAAATGATTCTGATTCTAATCATCTAGTGGTCACAAGCGCGACTGCTGAGCGTGAGGTCCTGGGTTCGATTCCCAGGTCGAGCAGTGTTATTGGCGTTTTCTTCGACCATTCTCCCCTGTCAGACGTCACGGCATCATTTACTCCTTTGCTCTTTCATATCATTACTCACACAATCCATCCATAATTTCTTTGGTTTTCTTTAAATTATACGGACACAGTATTTCACAGCAAATAAACCATTATAAAAACTTCACAAATCCAGAATACACCCGCCCACCGTCCGTAGGTGTAACAGGGCCCGCTAAAATTATAGCTCGCATATCGAATCCCCGTGTTTGGCCTGTTGGTTTGCATGTCTGTTTGTTCGTTTGTCCCGTGCGCGCTGTTCAAGAACTATCGGCAATTAATCTTGCTCTATGGTTGCTGTCGTTTTTCGTTTTTGTGTGGGATAGGGAAACAGAGTTATGTTTTACATATTGTTGCGCTCTCGTCACGTTTATGGCATTGTCAGTTGACAATTCGCTAGTGATTTAAGTGGTGGGTCGGTTGAATGCAATTTGGATCGCAATATGGGTTAATGGGGGTTTTCCAACGGCATAGGTTATAAAAAAAAAACCCCGACTGCGTAAAAAATAACTAATAATTAAATAAAAATTAAAAAAGAAAAAAAGATCAGTCCAGAAGTGTAGAAAGCAATTTAATTTAGACTGCAACAGTCGGGGCCCATTAAATAATAGAGTCTCAAATCATTCTATCCAATATGTACACACTTCACACCTTTTAGTTACATGGTCATCATATACCATTTTAAAATCCTCATGATGAGCCCTTTAATTAGATACCCATATAGCAGTATATAAAAAAATGTACTTTAAACTATAGCGTCTCACAGTCGTCATGTTGGTTTTTTTTTCATGTCACCTATCTAAGAACACTTGGGTTATCAAAACGAATCTAACGATATGTTAATTAAATAAATCCGTGCAGCGGTTTGGAAGATATGAGATAATAAAGACTATTACATGCATACATACAAGATTCTTCTTAATAGAAAAGCCGATCCGAGAATCAAACCTTGAACACAGGCCCATTACTTATAACAGTCAAAAATCTAAAACTACCCACACACAAAATCACAAAAACAATCATGATCAAGCCCATCAAATCATTCCAATCTCACAGCTCATGCACTAGATGCTAGGTACAGACACACGCAGCCATTACTCACACATTAGGCCGTGATTACACCGATTACTGCTCAGACGGTGTCATATTCAACAATTTGACATCGCACGGGTTTCCTCTCACAGTTCACATCATCACTTGTTTACGCTTAATTTTGGAGGTTACCTAGCGTTGTGTAGTGGCGGACAGGATTAGTGGGACACTTGAAAAAGTGTTAATATAAGTCTTATTATTTATATTATGTTTTCTATTATACAAATAAATAACAACGTCGTGGTCCCGTTGCTGCCGGCTGTCATTTGTAGATCTTTGACTGTTACTGGAAGTCAGTGGCCTGAAAGTCTGACCTCCAGTCTTACCCAGAGGTATCGTATTATCTAGAAATAACAGGGTTGTGGAGGTGCTGCTGAAATAAGTAAGACTGGAAGCCGACCCCAAGCATAGTTGAGGGCAGGCAGATGATGAAGTGTTCTAGAACGACACAACACATAGTACTTATAATTCCGAACTTATCTGCCCAAACAATTAATCCCCACTTCACGCTCCGCCAGTGTAAAGATAAACAGCAAATACCAGTCGACTATAAAATTGATTGCGAACTAACTGAGCATCCTGTGATCTGCGCCTACGCAGCGGCCCACTGCGCTGTCGATTCAATGAATTTATTCATATCTTATTGGCCTATTTGTTTTTGGATTTGGGAGGAGAATTCGTCATTGTTAGATGTGGTGAGTGAGTTGTGCGGAGATGATTCTTTTGATTTGAAGATTAGATAATGGGTTATAAAAGATTTTTACCAATATATCTACCAATTGAAGACTGTGTTTTTTGGCTGTGATGACATCTATTTTACTGGTAAAATTGTCTTAGTAAGCTAGAATTGTAACAGTTTTAAGTAAGTAATAACAGTTAACTTTTTTTTTTGCCGCAGATTAGGGTTAAAGCGCCAGCAATCTCATAGGTGGAAGTGGAAATGATATCCGAGAAGTCCTGTGTAAACGCAAGAAGTTTAGCTTATCAGAGTGATAATGCTAGGCTGGGTGGCTGGGTAAGAGTCACTAAGAGCACCGGCTAGATGGTAAGATGGGATCAAGAAGGCTATTGAAGGCAACTTGTACCGAGCGGTCCACAATGCAGAAGACCGCATAGCTAATGCAGAAGCTGTTGGTGAATCTATATTAATAAATAAACTAGCTTCGCCCGCGTGGATATCGGTTATCGCGACCAAAAGTAATCATGAAATTTTGATCCCGTTCCCGCAACAAAAACTTGACAAATTATATACTAAAACCTTTCTCGAGAACCACTCTATCCATTGGTGAAAACAGCATAAAAATCGGTGCAAGAGTTTTTGAGTTTATCGCGAACAGACAGACAGACGCGGCGGAGGACTTTGTTTTTATAATATGTGGTGATGTAGTGATAGTGATAAAAGATTGGAGACGTATCGTATGTCTGTGTACGAATATCGCGATCACCAGCATTGCAGGAATAACGAAAAAGAAGTTTATACATTAAAAAAGGTACTTTTGACTACCCGACTGCGACGGAGTTCAAAAGGAAGGTAATCATTTCAGTGGTTCAAGTTAAAACATTGAAATCTTAATACGAAAAATCTTACATCACTCTTAAGATAACAAAAATGACTATAAAAATACCCGTTGACGAAACAACACGAACATCTCTCATGTTTAAGATCTTGTATACAAGTCACATTACACACACATGAAATTGATCACCACTCCGGTTATGGCAGCAAGGAAGAGGATAAATCACGATAATTGGTATCGAGCATTAAACTTATTTATCTTTGCTGCGGACTGATACATGTAGGTAATGCAGTTATTTGTCAACGCAGTCATTTGTTAAGGCCTGTAGTTGTTTGTGGTATTAAGTTTTGTCTGATGATCTTCAGGACCTTAGTGTTGGGTTCGGTTCTTAATGCTTGGAAACACCTTTGAGAGTGAGTGGACCGGTATTTTGCTTTCCTGAAGTTGTTTTCTTTGACCATTTTTGAGACAAGTGGTGATGACATAAATTTTGGTAAAAGCAGAAAGTAACTAGACTGTCCTTATTAAAGTATAGCATCGGACTATCGGACCGTTTATTTCTTCCAATGAATTTTTTATAAAAAAGAGGTGTTTGAAAATCAAAAATATCTTAACTTAAGGTCATGAAAACAATCAAAATATAAATATTTTATTTCACATAGGCCCAGATGGGCACTTATAAAACATCGACAAAAAGGTGCACGGTTCGGTTGGTTGTTTAATTCCTATGGAGAAGAACCGGCAAGAAACTCCATGGTTACTCTTTTCAAATCATTTGGTATTACAATATTATCATGTTACAGTATTAGTACTTTATTATGGGGGAACAGCGTAGGTCTGACAATAAGTCGCTGCGTATTACACAAAAAATGTAATACAAGATAAAAACTTAACAAGCATCTGGAAATCTACAAAGTCTACAGTGTTCACACATTCACAAACGATCGGTAAAAAAGAATATCAATGAAATCAATAACCATTAATGTCTTTATCTGTCTATAAAGCAGTAATTTACCTCCGAATAAACAATTGTATCACCTGCCGCTATCAATTCTATGTTTTCCCTTTATCTGGCCGTGCGCGTGAGGCCAAGAATACCAGTACATACCACTAATTTTATAATTCGGCATGACGAACGAGATCTCAAAACACCTCCGTCCCCGTATCAATACTCGGTTATCGGGGATCAGGGGGACACCGAAACTCATTGATTTATATGAGAAATCATCTTAAAAGTTTAAACGATTTCAAACTTTATGAAGTTTAAGTTAGGTTCCGATTCGAATGACAGATGTCAGGGAGTTTAAGTTAAATGTGTTTAAGGAATTTTGGACTGTGTTGTGTGTGTTTTGAGGTTGAGTTTTGAGGTACTTTGTTTAAGATGGCATACCACCAAAGACGAATACGCCACTTTCGAGTGATTTATACCCGATACGGCGTATTAAATGTTTTGTTTTCGTTTTTATAAAATGTAAAAATCTGTTATTTATGATACCAAAATCGAGAGGTCCCGATTAAATTATGTCCGATACTATTTAGATTTATAGCACCTTGATGTTTTGTGCTCCCTCTTATTTGTAAGAATTATTTTTCTTTTTTGTTTTGCGGGTTTAAATGGTGTGGTATGTTTTTTTGAACCGCATTGTACAGTGACAGATTTTTGATTGAGGTTTTTTTAATTGTTATTTTTAGAAGAATTATAATCTAATCATGCGAACAAAACGTTTTAAAAGTGACGCTGATGATTCACCAAATTAAAAAAAAGTTTAGGGACTGAAATTACCTCTTTGTAAATAGTACGTACCTACTCGTAGCAGAAAGAGTGTTTTTTTTTTTCAATCTAAACTTTTGTATGGCTTTGGTGATTTGTAAAGAAAAATAATAATTATTGCAACTAAGTCGTTATTTTCAATGACTAGAGATAAGAAGATAATTGCATATGGGTAACTTGTTTCCAAAATTCTCTGTATTCAACATATCCATAATTTATTTATTAATTTACACCTCAAAAGAATGAAACGAATCAAAAGAAAGTAACATGTCCAAATAACATTGAAGTTCTGTTTACAGCAACACCTTGGACACGACATAAAAATAGCCATATAACTAACAGAATTAATACGGAAGCGAACAATTAACGAAAGTTTTTCAAAGCGCCACAGCTCTGCGCCTGCGCATCGACAAAGCAAACAAGTGTAGCGGCAACATGCTTGATTAAACACACATTTGGTGCACGGCCGATGCCTTAATTAGAACTGGGGGTAGGGATGGGATAGTAGTGTATCGATGGGTGATATATCGATATCGATACGTTGTCTTGAGATGGATGAGAAAGAGAGTTTTGCACAGGCGCTGAATACACTCTTCAAATCATGACAAATAAGGTTCTTGTTAAAATTCTTTGCTATGAGCTGATAAAAGCTGGAGATACCTAAACTTTAAGTAATCGCAGCAAATGTTTAGCAATACATCTTTGAATAGAGTCAAAATACGATAAATTTAAACTGAGATGTAAACCAAACTTTCAACAGTTTTTAAGGTAAAGTGTAAAGAAATGTAAGTTTATAAAGCTGTGTAACGATACCGATTTCTTTATGGGACCTTAAGGCTTATTGTACCTATAAACAATCAACAACTTTATCATTTAACAACTCAATTGTAACCTCCATTGTCAGCAGGATTTTACAACAAACAGCAAATCCATCGATACACACTCACATTGAGAGTATTGTGTGTCCCATCCCTAAAGTGTTAATAGCAGTAACACCAGAGTCATTGAATATGGTCGTAATCGTAATTATTTTTAATTAATAATCAACACGCTTAGAACGGTGCACATAATCAGGATGGCCGTGTCGATGGCCTGACGACTGCGCCATGTTGAACTTGTTGAGTTGTCTTTGTTTGCTGATAGTTTTTTTTTTGTTTTTAGTATAGATGGAATTAACATACATTTGAGTAGTTCTGATATGAGTAGGAACGTATTTCTACACGTAGAAATATTATTAGTAATTAACTAGAAATGGTTGTTAGAAATTTCGTTTTGATTGCTTTAATACATATACTTCGTTTACATTGTAATACATATTATGTGATCCTGGGTTGACTATGCCAAAAAATAGCTCATAGGCTCATAATAACAGCTGCATGGCTCCACCTAGTTAAAGCAAGGCTTGCTGAGGTTTTTCCATGGATCACTGACTGTCCCGAGCCCCTCCGTGCGTCTGAAAACACGTGCTATTGGATTCGTCGGGCAGTCGTAGCTCTCCTGATGTTGTGACAGACCATCTTTACGTTTTATCAGAAGCCCGAAACTCTGGCAAGCAGTCTTACCAAGAAGTATCGTGTTGAGGAGTAAGCAGTGTCTTGTGTACCAGTAACTGGGTTGAAAGGGGTCAAGTAGACAGTCGCTACACGTAAAAATTAATTTAATTTGTATGAAATCAATTAGTAATTTAATTTTAATGAAATCTATTAATAATTTAATTTGTATGACATCAGCAAGTAATTTAATTTTAATGAAATGAATGAATAATTTAATTAGTATGAAATCAATGTAGTGCCTAATACTTAATTTGTTTTTATTTCTTTTTTTTTATCTGACTTTGTGAATGAAGATCTTATATTAATGCGTGATGAATAATGGACGTTGACTTAATGATTTCAAAGTTAAATAAATATGGAAGTACCATTAAATATAGGGATGTAAGGGGGCACACCTACCATCTCAATGCCCCAAGTCAACCTCACCTGCTCGTGGTGCATCCTGCTGAACAACAAACGAGGCTCTGACCACCGATAAATGGTGCTATAACCATTTCGAAAACTCACAGCTAAATAGCGCAGACTGGCGACGGGCAGCAGCGTCGCTAGTGCGAGAAGTTGTGATCCGCGATCGCCAACCCGCATGCCCAGCGTGGCGATTATGGGCAAACCCTTTTAATGGCAAGCCCCAATTAACCACGGCCCCCAGTTCCCGGCGACCTTGCTATTCCTGATTCTGGCGGCGGTCACGGTAACGGCAAGGTAGGGGGTGCTAAGAATCCCCGGGTTACGAATGTCCGCCAAACCCGTGACATTGGCGACGTACAATGGACGCACTTTACGGCTCGACGAACATCTAGTGCAGCTTGAGGAAAAACTCGAATAAAAAAGGGGGCACATTCTTGGGCTGAGTGAATTTCGAAGAGAGGGGGTGGACACAATAACCCTTGAATCGGGTCACCTGATGTATTTTCGAGAGGGTGACCAGCTATCCCAAGGTGGAGTCGGGTTCCTAGTACACAAATCCCTTTATGACAACGTGGTAGAAGTGTCTAGTGTCTCGAATAGGGTAGCGTACGTCATAGTGAAGCTAACCGAGAGGTATAGCCTGGTAGTAACTGGATGAGAGTTGCTAAGAATCGAGTTGAGTGGCGTGCGATTGAGGAGGCTTATGTCCAGCAGTGGACTGCTATAGGCTGATGATGATGATGTTACACCTTATAGATATGTTACAGCGTTCCTATAATAACTGATATTTCACCTATGACAAACAATAAATGAATAGAAAAGCCAGTCAGAAGACGATGATCGACAATGTCAAAAAGTATTCAACAAGGAAATTGCACCATGAATTTGTTTTGCGTTTTTATCCTTAAAAGCCGTTTGAAACATCACATGGGTAATGTCCATGTCTCATTGAAAAATTACTGGATCTTAGATAGCGCCTTTAATTAGAAATCCCAGTTTGCCCTTCAAACAATCATGTGAGTGTTGTCCAGGAGAAACTATCATCGGGATTTCCACAGAAAGTTTTCCTTTTATTCCAGACAGGAAAACTTCAGTAATATATTTGCAATTTCCAAATTTTTCAGTCTACCAAAAGAGAGATAAGAAACTCGGTAAAATATCAATCAAATACATTTTTGACTTTTCCAATCATCATCTTCATCATTTCAGCCGAAAGACGTCCACTGCTGGTCATAGGCCTCCCTTAAAGGGAGATTTTGACATAATCACCACTTGGTGGCGATCGCAGTACGGTTGTTACAAAGGCACAAATAACGCTTCTACCCATTCTCTGGTAAGTCCCTTAGTCACCTCTTACGACACCCAAGGGAAGTTATGGGATGGTGCTATACTTTACGTCCGACACCATACATTTCACCACTTTTCACTTTTCCAATAGATCATTGTAATCGCTGATAAAATGTCGCTTAAACGTGACTCTGACACTTTGTCGTGCCTTCCTCTTCTATTTTTTGGTGCCTCTCCAAATACCGTAACTTTACTATTAACTCCGAACATTTCTCGTTAACCTTTCCAAGGTATAACCTATCAGCAGCACTTGTGATTCCATCCAGAATTGGTGATCCATTCCCAATTGTACCATCATCTACCGAGCCGTTTACCAACTATGTTGGGGTTGGCTTCCAGTCTAACCGAATGCAATTGAAGACCAGTTTTTTACATGGAGTGACTGTACATCTGACCTCCACAACCCAATTGTACCAATCCCAAAAAATAATCCCCACAAACAAACCAACCACTTTCACTATCCTCATTATTTTCATCCGCTGAATACTTCATACATCAGTATAAGTCTAATTTAGTGACGCGACGCCCAGGTATAACGATATAAATACAAATAACGATTATATTTCTGTTCTTTCGATCGTTAATAACGTTATAACGACCGATAATAACGATAACGATAAATATAACGATGTGGTGTCGTCGGTGTATCGCTTATTCTTATTTGTTAGTTTGTCTGTTTGTATTGGATGTGGTTTTGTCGAGTGTGAGGTTAATCTGTAAGTGATAATACTATTATTGTAAATAAGAAGTACTTTGCTTGAAGTAAAGTGTCAAGATTCCATAATAATGTATTTAAAAATGGCTTGCGACTTGTAGGATAGAATTTCCAATACCATTGGGTATAGGAAAATTCTGTCATTTTGTAATTTACATCATATTGAATTCTGACTTCCTCGAATTCAATCTTTAATCATAACCCTTTCTTTTGGCTTCGCCGTAGTTGGGTAAAAAACTCAAGTTAAACTGGGGCATTAAGTCAATGGTACGTGTAGTTTTAGCAAAACTAATCTTCTTAACAAACTAGAACCACCGTATCATCATCTGCCGAGCCTTTTCCCAACTATGTTGGGGTCGGCTTCCAGTCTAACCGGATGCAGCTGAATACCAGTATTATACATGTAGCGACTGCCTATCTGACCTCCACAACCCTGTTAGTACTCGGTAATACGATACCCCTTGGTAAGACTGGTTGTCAGACTTTTTGGGCCACTGACTACCTATCGACTGTCAAAGTTCTACAAATGAGAGCTGAGACCAACAGCTTAACGTGCTTTCCGAGGTACGGAGGAAACTCGGTATGTAATGGGTGGTCACCCATCCACAGACCAACCTAGGCAAGCACAGCTTAACCTAAAGATCGACCCGAGCGGCTGTTATTATTTAGCCACGAGCTCCTTCAAACGAGAATCACCGTGTATGGAGCTTTATTTCAATGATTTGATTAATATAGAAACACAAATTATGTACAAGGTAATCTTTGATTTGATAACACTGGTATAACAATCCTCAAATCAACAACCAAAGGTGGTGATTAAACCATTTTCGAAAAAAAGACACCTGTGAATATAACATTCAACAAAAAAAAGAACAAGCAACGCCGCGGCAAAAACAAGTGCCTCACCTTAAAACGACGATAACCGTAAACTAAACCAATAGTCGTACAAAACAATAACTTAACCCCCCAAAAGCGGCGTTTCCGAAACGAAAATCGATATTTATCGATTAAAAAAAACGGTTTTTCGTTTCTCGACGATCGTAAAACGGAATTTATACATGTGTTTATTGGTATCATAATGTATTTTAGAGCTTTTGGGACGATGAGTTTGTTAGAAAACCGGTACTTTAGTAGATTAGTCGGTAAAATATTTATTACTTAATAAGGTTAGTATTGGTAGCTTATCGCTGATCGGAGAACCAATAACTTTAATAAGATGATTGGAATTTTGGGTGAAAGATGTTTTGTTTCCGATGGTTTAACGTAGAAATTTGTGTTTTTTTCTTGCAGTTTTGGGCGTTATGCAGCTGAAATGTCTCTCATAGCCTTCCGCACTTTTTCTTGCGGTTTTGGGCGTTATGCAGCTGAAATGTCTCTCATAGCCTTCTGCACTTTTTCTTGCGGTTTTGGGCATTATGCAGCTGAAATGTCTCTCATAGCCTTCTGCACTTTTTCTTGCGGTTTTGGGCGTTATGCAGCTGAAATGTCTCTCATAGCCTTCTGCACTTTTTCTTGCGGTTTTGGGCGTTATGCAGCTGAAATGTCTCTCATAGCCTTCTGCACTTTTTCTTGCGGTTTTGGGCGTTATGCAGCCGAAATGTCTCTCATAGCCTTCTGCACTTTTTCTTGCGGTTTTGGGCATTATGCAGCTGAAATGTCTCTCATAGCCTTCTGCACTTTTTCTTGCGGTTTTGGGCGTTATGCAGCTGAAATGTCTCTCATAGCCTTCTGCACTTTTTCTTGCGGTTTTGGGCGTTATGCAGCTGAAATGTCTCTCATAGCCTTCTGCACTTTTTCTTGCGGTTTTGGGCGTTATGCAGCTGAAATGTCTCTCATAGCCTTCTGCACTTTTTCTTGCCGTTTTGGGCGCTGTGCAGCTAAAATGTCTCTCATAGCCTTCTGCACTTTTTCTTGCCGTTTTGGGCGCTGTGCAGCTGAAATGTCTCTCATAGCCTTCTGCACTTTTTCTTGCGGTTTTGGACGTTATGCAGCTGAAATGTCTCTCATAGCCTTTTGCACTTTTTCTTGCGGTTTTGGGCGTTATGCAGCTGAAATGTCTCTCATAGCCTTCTGCACTTTTTCTTGCGGTTTTGGGCGTTATGCAGCCGAAATGTCTCTCATAGCCTTCTGCACTTTTTCTTGCGGTTTTGGGCATTATGCAGCTGAAATATCTCTCATAGCCTTCTGCACTTTTTCTTGCGGTTTTGGGCGTTATGCAGCTGAAATGTCTCTCATAGCCTTCTGCACTTTTTCTTGCGGTTTTGGGCGTTATGCAGCTGAAATGTCTCTCATAGCCTTCTGCACTTTTTCTTGCGGTTTTGGGCGTTATGCAGCTGAAATGTCTCTCATAGCCTTCTGCACTTTTTCTTGCCGTTTTGGGCGCTATGCAGCTGAAATGTCTCTCATAGCCTTCTGCACTTTTTCTTGCCGTTTTGGGCGCTGTGCAGCTGAAATGTCTCTCATAGCCTTCTGCACTTTTTCTTGCCGTTTTGGGCGCTGTGCAGCTGAAATGTCTCTCATAGCCTTCTGCACTTTTTCTTGCGGTTTTGGACGTTATGCAGCTGAAATGTCTCTCATAGCCTTCTGCACTTTTTCTTGCCGTTTTGGGCGTTATGCAGCTGAAATGTCTCTCATAGCCTTCTGCACTTTTTCTTGCGGTTTTGGACGTTATGCAGCTGAAATGTCTCTCATAGCCTTCTGCACTTTTTCTTGCGGTTTTGGGCGTTATGCAGCAGAAATGTCTCTCATAGCCTTCTGCACTTTTTCTCATATGCGACTTGTTACTACCAAGCTCCCAGGAGTGCTTCTAAGTCGTCACGCTAGCGTTTTCTGGCACCCATTGCGTGACGACTCTGACCCGTTCTTGATACATTTTACAGATGCGGCCCGCCCAATCCAAACTGTTTTCTCCCAATTGTTCACAAAATCCTGTTTAATAAAAATATACATTAGAAAATCACTTTTATTCAGGTTAATGGGTGAATCTTGAAAATTCGTTGATTCCCCTGGCGAAATTTATTTGATTCCCATGCCCACAAAAATCTAAATTTCTCTATTTCGGAACCAGCCCGCCAAAAGTGATGCCTATTAGTTTAATGTGTTTATAATTAAGCTAAATTTTACATTTCATTATTGCTTGTAAAAAAATCAACAGAGTACGCCAAGATTCACCTAAATCTGACAATGGCCTTTAACATACATAATTAAGTTTTATCAGATATCTGTCTTTCCGAAATGCTATATTCTAAACCAAGGTTGCTAAGAAATAGAAATAAGTTTTATTTAAACTATCTAAACTTAATATTATAAGAGGAATTTGGATTTTTGGTTTGTTTGTTTGTTACGATTTAGGTCAAAAACTACTGGACCGATTTCAAAAATTCTTTCACTAACTAATGGAAAGCTACATTATCAGCAAATAACATAAGCTATATTTTATCCCCGTGTTCTCACGGGAACGGAAACTACGCGGGTAAAACCTGTGATCTATAACCAAGTAAAAGTATTTTTATCCTACAAAAAATGTAGTATTCATTGATTAATTACTTGCAGACACTTTTACAAGCCCTTCATAAATTAATCGATGGTTTCAAATGCCGTAACGGACATTGGATCTAAACGACTCTTCCCTGCTTTCCTTCACAACTCCACGCCTGTAATCCCCGAAGGGTTAGGCAGAGCTAAACCTAAAAATACACTCAAATTTTCATCAACCGAGCACAAATCCAGACTCCGTCGCTGCTACTGAGAAATTCCTGATGGAAAACCCTAATAACACTTTGCCCGACCTGGGAGTCGAACCTAGGCCCTTTTACTCAGCAGTCGCGCTTACAAGCACTCGACCAATGAGGCAGTAATAAAACCTTCCACCGTCTAATAACATATTGTGTTCCTAAGGACCTCCATTTCAAAATTAAACAGCCTAGACAAACCCTTTATACAGCATCTAATTACCCCTTTTTACATCACTAAAATCAGCTATAAAGATACCTAAGACAAAGATCTGTCCCATAATAGACAGTTACAATAATACAACATTTGCATTTGTTCGATTAAGGCCCCCTCACATCTAGACGGAACAAAGACGCCCCATTAGGGGTGGTCTACACTCTAGATTTATGTGTAAGGGTTGTACCACCCTGCTTCGATTTATGTGCAGTGGTTAAGATACTTCTGATTCGAGATGGGTTTAAAAGTGTTAATGGGTTACTGTTAATGGCTGGTGGTGTGATGTTTGGCTCTTCACTTTGGTTACGGGCCGATTGGTCGAATTGTCAAATTATACCATTTCAGTGTTGCAAGACATGCACCTCGGATTAATGTGCGTATTGTATAATTATCACTTGTTTTGGTAAATGAAAATATCGTGAGGAAACCAGCATGTCTGAGAGATGTTTCTCGACGGCATGTAAAACCAAGTCAGAGGCCCATGAGCGGCATAAAAACTCTGACACCAGGTTAGGCACTAACTACACAGTAAAGAAGAAGGAGCGTTGCCGAATTTGTTTTTTTTTCCACTGAATTTTGCACTTGTGTTTCATGGGTGCTTTAAAAGACCCTCGTGTTCCTGTGAATTAACTGGTGTGCTAAAATTAACTGAGTGACCAGTGATAATAGCTTTCAAAACTTTACTTAACTCTATAACAATTTTAAACAAGATTGACATACTTACCTAAGTTTTTAGGCACTTATTTTAATCCATATTATTTTGGACATTCCCATTATCGATATCGCAAATAGAATATTACTTTGTTGTGGCCCTCTAGATGAGCCGGGAGTTCTTTACGTAAATCATTTTTTTTTTTTTTTTAAGAAAAAACGTTGCCCCACACTAGGTATTTCTCCTGTATCGTGGGTGCGTTTACAAACATTTAAACTCACATACACAAACAGCCAGACCCGGAACAACTATCTGTAGGCCATACAAATATTTGTTCCGTGCGGGTATCGAACCCGCGACACGCAGCGCAGCAGTCAATCGCTCAGCCACTGCGCCAACCGTGCCGTCATTTATTGCACCATTCATAATTATTAAGACTCGACGCTATCATTACGAGGCGACGCTGTAGATCTCGCAAGAGTGGCGGGACGAGCTGGCCAGAACCAACGACCAGTGGTCTACATTAGCCCTGGATCGAAATATTTGGAGGCCATGGGGGAAGGCCTTTTTCCAACAGTGGGCCACAGGCTTACAGTACCAGTATCATTCATATCACATAAATTCTTAAAACACGACATTACGTAAGATTCACCAAAATAAGCAAACCGACCTTTTCGATCCAATACAAAAATACGGTCGAACCAAAAAAAAACGAAAGAAATAAAACAATATAGAATTTACGGCACAATAAAAACTCATGCGCGTGACACTTTAGACGCACGAAATACGAAAATTTTAATATAATCCAATCGATTTAATTCAAAAGTGTAAAGTATTGAAGATTCGAGAATTAATATATAAATAATGGACCATAAACTTTAAGCTGAAGACAAATGTATGAGTATTAATGAAATTAAAAATTTGACAGAATTTTATATTGGAAGGATTCGATTATGGAGACAGTTTTAAGGGATTGGTGTACCCTGCCAGGGCTGCGGGACTGTTCTAAAGAGATACCGCGGCCCTGGAACACAAAGGGCAAGGAAGAAACATGGATGGGTTTTAGCCAGTACAAGTCTGACACTCCTTTCCGCTCTACCCAGAGCGGGAGAAGTCATTTGATGATATCCCATCAGAAAAAAAAGGGATTGGTGTACAAGTGGTACATATCAGCTGTTCTGATTTCGGAATCAGTGACAGTTGGAATGTGGACTTGAAGTTGGGTGAAGTAATTGTTCAAATAAGGATAAATAAATCAAAACACAACTGTCCCTAACTGGATAAAGAATGTTTTAGAACTTGCAAAAGGAATTCATCATTGCTGGACAGGACATAGGTCTACTAAAACTGCACCTAACATCGATTCCAAAAATCAAGAAATCTACTGATATCAACCAGAATAATCCATATTTAATTTTTATCAATTACCTACTAGCTTTTGCTCACGATTTCGCTTCTGTTATGTATGGAAATTAGGACACGGGAACATTTTAAATGTATGCCTGCACTCGGAGATAATGTAACTTAGCGCTGGATAGAATTTTCGGAATCGTATCAATAGTTCCGAAGATCTCTACATACTAACTTACTAACAAACTCTTTATAATATTATAGTTTAGACTTACAGTTACTTTCTCTGTTTTTCCAAATTGCTCTTTCTTTTTTATCTTGCAAGTACATACATTACGATTTTTAAAATTCTTTTGGCTATCGGGTGCTTGTCAAAACGTCTGATCCCCGACTTCGATTGCAATAGAATTGTTAATAATCATTTTTAGAATGCTAAAAGTCTATCAAAAGAATGCTACAGACTTAAGCCGCAGATAACAAAAACAGGAAAAAAAATAGGAAAGATGACTGTACTGTATAAGGAAAACAATCATTATTTTGTGTTTAGTTAGTACGTACGTATTGTTTGGAAATTCCTGTTAGAAAAACCCAATTAAAGTTTGTCCAGGAGAGCAGCGGTGACCCAGTGATAGCGACTCTGACTTACGAGCAGTAAATCGTGGGTTCGAATCCAGGCAGGCGCAATACTTTGTTTAATTTATTTCATCACCACTACTCTCAAAAACGGTGAAGGAAAACATCGTGAGGAACCCGGCATGTCCTAGAACCAAAAATTTGAAGACATGTGACATCTACCAATCTGCACTGGGCCCGCGTGGTGGATTATAGCTTATTCCTTCTCACAGAGAGGAGGCCTGTGTGTATGATGATGGATAAAAGTTTGCCCGAGTCGGATATTGAACCCAAGACCTGACACTCAACAGCACCAGCTTGCGACAGCAGCGAGGGAGTAACTTGTCCAGACAAACCAATAAACATGTAATTGCAAAAAAAAACGAAAGAAATAAAACAATATAGAATTTACGGCACAATAAAAACTCATGCGCGTGACACTTTAGACGCACGAAATACGAAAATTTTAATATAATCCAATCGATTTAATTCAAAAGTGTAAAGTATTGAAGATTCGAGAATTAATATATAAATAATGGACCATAAACTTTAAGCTGAAGACAAATGTATGAGTATTAATGAAATTAAAAATTTGACAGAATTTTATATTGGAAGGATTCGATTATGGAGACAGTTTTAAGGGATTGGTGTACCCTGCCAGGGCTGCGGGACTGTTCTAAAGAGATACCGCGGCCCTGGAACACAAAGGGCAAGGAAGAAACATGGATGGGTTTTAGCCAGTACAAGTCTGACACTCCTTTCCGCTCTACCCAGAGCGGGAGAAGTCATTTGATGATATCCCATCAGAAAAAAAAGGGATTGGTGTACAAGTGGTACATATCAGCTGTTCTGATTTCGGAATCAGTGACAGTTGGAATGTGGACTTGAAGTTGGGTGAAGTAATTGTTCAAATAAGGATAAATAAATCAAAACACAACTGTCCCTAACTGGATAAAGAATGTTTTAGAACTTGCAAAAGGAATTCATCATTGCTGGACAGGACATAGGTCTATTAAAACTGCACCTAACATCGATTCCAAAAATCAAGAAATCTACTGATATCAACCAGAATAATCCATATTTAATTTTTATCAATTACCTACTAGCTTTTGCTCACGATTTCGCTTCTGTTATGTATGGAAATTAGGACACGGGAACATTTTAAATGTATGCCTGCACTCGGAGATAATGTAACTTAGCGCTGGATAGAATTTTCGGAATCGTATCAATAGTTCCGAAGATCTCTACATACTAACTTACTAACAAACTCTTTATAATATTATAGTTTAGACTTACAGTTACTTTCTCTGTTTTTCCAAATTGCTCTTTCTTTTTTATCTTGCAAGTACATACATTACGATTTTTAAAATTCTTTTGGCTATCGGGTGCTTGTCAAAACGTCTGATCCCCGACTTCGATTGCAATAGAATTGTTAATAATCATTTTTAGAATGCTAAAAGTCTATCAAAAGAATGCTACAGACTTAAGCCGCAGATAACAAAAACAGGAAAAAAAATAGGAAAGATGACTGTACTGTATAAGGAAAACAATCATTATTTTGTGTTTAGTTAGTACGTACGTATTGTTTGGAAATTCCTGTTAGAAAAACCCAATTAAAGTTTGTCCAGGAGAGCAGCGGTGACCCAGTGATAGCGACTCTGACTTACGAGCAGTAAATCGTGGGTTCGAATCCAGGCAGGCGCAATACTTTGTTTAATTTATTTCATCACCACTACTCTCAAAAACGGTGAAGGAAAACATCGTGAGGAACCCGGCATGTCCTAGAACCAAAAATTTGAAGACATGTGACATCTACCAATCTGCACTGGGCCCGCGTGGTGGATTATAGCTTATTCCTTCTCACAGAGAGGAGGCCTGTGTGTATGATGATGGATAAAAGTTTGCCCGAGTCGGATATTGAACCCAAGACCTGACACTCAACAGCACCAGCTTTCGACAGCAGCGAGGGAGTAACTTGTCCAGACAAACCAATAAACATGTAATTGCAAACAAAACGAAGAAATTCCAAAAATCCTTTAATTATTGACCTTAACGCTATTAATTTGTAGAGGGCAATAAAACGGGACATGTTCAAACATTGAGTTAAATTGCGCCACGGCTCGAATTTAGTGCCGAAAGGGTTCATATAATTACGCCGCAGCATTCCGGGGCCGATCAGGAACTGGAATTAAAATGAAGAGTCCTGTAAGAGGCAGCTGTGACTTATGTACTGGGTATTGAAGAGTAGGGTTCGGGGATTAGAAAGAGATAGTAGTTCTTTTCCGAAAGGCTGGGGTCTGAGAGACACGGGAGTGACAGAGAAATTCTTTTAATTGAAATAAATGCTTTTGAGTCTTGTCTGTCTGGCTGTCTGTCATCAGGCTGTATTTCATGAACCGTGTTAGCTAGACAGTTGAAATTTTCACAGATCAATCACGCTATAACAACAAATACTAAAAACAGAATAAAATAAATATTTAAGGGGGCTCCAGTACCACAAACGTTATTTTTTTGTCATTTTTGTCTAATGTTGTATAGATAATGGTACGGAACCCTTCGTGCGCGAGTCCGACTCGCACTTGGCCATTTTATTTTGTTCGTTGTTTGTCTTTTTCATACTCTTCAAATTGGTATCGACAGCATCATTATGTTGAATTAATTATAGTTCCATAAGTAGATGTGATCAAGTCTGACAACCAGGTCAGATAGGCAGTCGCTCCATGTATAAAGAGGGTACACAGACTCTTAACGATGCCGAAAGGCACTGGTTCTCCCCGTCATTGCGATCATTTTTTTGTTCTAAACCATACCTGTGAACCTTCTAGTTACGGAGATATTGGGGTCAAAGTTCCAACATTTTCACAAGTTTTTTTTTTTAAATACATGTTACTAATTTTTACTTTAAACACCTCCACGAGCACAACACTCCATACATCAGCACAATGTTTTGAGTGCGTTACATTAAGTCCTACAGTAAAACGTGATTTTTCAGCCCAAAAAAAAGTCGTTTTCTAGCACTAAATTTTGCGTAAAGTTACTTAGTTTGATGTACATAATGCTTGGTTGACGACTTCGTGAAGAGTCTGTTTACACCCTTTATAATACTGGTATTAAGCTGTATAGTTGTGAAAATGCTAGGTAGTTGGTTATAATCATAGAATACTTCTAATTCACAAATCTCCACAAAACCCTACAACCACCATTCACAAAACCTCATAAAAACCAGACCAGCACTAACCCACGATTTACACTATACACAGTTAACAAAATCATCTAAACAAAAACATAAGGACCCATTGTACAAAGCGCGTATTACCATAAGGACTTTGCGGGCCAAAACTTTGCTCCACAGACACAATAATTTACCATTTCTTGACTGTTAATAGCCGATAGGATTTTCTGTCCTCGCTCGGCACCGCAGGGTGAATTCGGGAACTCATTAGGGGTATAATTTTCGCAGCAATAAACACCCCGCGATAAATATCAACCCCCTAAAAGGGGTGAGTTGTACGGTACTGTTATTTTTGGAGAAGATGTTAGTTTGTATCTAAGTTATAGTTAGAAGTTGTAATTTGAAGCTGTTTTAATTGTGACGGAGTTCTGAAAAGGAAACAAAATTTGTATTTATCTTTTATAGACAGTTCTTTCGAAATCGAAATCTTAATTTTAGAAAAGGTAATTTGCAAAATTATGGAGTAATTTTGAAAACTGTCTTTTGTAAAATTAAGATTTTTAATAATCTATATGATCTTGATGATTGATGGCTAAAACTAGTTCATCGAAAAATATGTAATGTTAATCATAATCTAAATTAATTAATTAATTATTTCTTAATTAGTAAGTATATTCGAAATCCTACTTACTTATAAAATATTTCTTAAACTGTTAGGCGGTCGAATTACACACAAGTTAAATTTCCGAGCAACACAGCAAAAGAATTCAAATTCAAATAATTGAAAGTACGAGTAAACCAACCGTGTCAAAAGGCTGAACCAAACCTAATTTTCTAATAAAAACGTACAAAATCAGAGGCAAATAAAACATTATTAAAGATTGACCACATTTTCGACTCAATTTCATCTAAGTATATGATTTGTTTATGTTTGCTCTGCCATTACAGATAATAAATCTAATGCGACAAAGTCCTTAAAAATATACTTAACTATACCTTGCATACGCAGTACGTAGCCCTCGATCTATGAAAAATATTTTAAATACTTAACAAAAACAGTAGCAATCAGGAGCGGTATCACTACGCGATGAAGCGATGAATATCGTCAACGAACATAATATTAGTGTACATAAAAATATCGTATTTGTTGATCAGATCGGTGTCGTTTCCAGTAAGCGAGATAATATCGAATGATCCGAGGAAACCACTAATTAGTAATGATCGTTATTATTTGAATTATTATAACTATCGAAGATTTGAGAAATCAGAATTAAGATTAGGTTATACGGCCAATCTATGGGAGTAACTAGATATTTATTGTAGTTCAGAAAATGATGAAATTAGTAATAGATAAAGTAAAGAACCTTCGCAATTAATAAGGATAAGCTATGATAACAGCAATGATGGAAAACTAAGAACACTTGTCTTAAATTCTGCAACATAAAATTATGCCTATGATTCAAACTTATGTAGGTAACGGGCAAATGACCAAAATGAAAAAAAAAGCGAAACAGGTAAGAAAGATACTGAACCTGCTTTTTTTTCCTGCTTCGTGTCACGTGTAATTTCATATTTTGTTGACCCAAAACTTCGTCACTACACGCCTAAGGCAAGGGCTAAATGTTATTTCATCCTCAGAGGGCAGGTTAGACGGTAATGCTTACTTTGCAGTACAGTTCCACATTCACACCCACCTGCAGTTTATCGAGGTAGCCCACTTCACGAAATTGTAGTCACATCTTCTCACCTGGGTCCGGATACGGTTCAGGGTCTGCTACAAGAAAATTAAGCTAGAAAACAAATGAATTGTGAGTCTCGTGGACTTCTACAGACAGAACATAATTGTAATTTAAACAATAACATCGTAGTGTTTCTTAAAAGTACACAACTTGTCTAATAGCTGGTTATGGTAACCAATCAACAACGTCAACCAATTCAGTCACCCAACTAATAAGCACTCAATGCACAAAACAACTATTAACACAAACACAACAACAGTGGTAAATTACTAATTCTACTACAATAAATAGTCACGTAAACCCATAAAACATTTAACCATGCATTTGACATCAGCAGTAATAGCTACAGTATTTAATAATCTTAGCTTGTCGATCAACCCATTACGGGTCCCATGGTCGAGTCGCGTTGCATTTCAAATCAATTACTAAACTCCTAACACCTTTCCAACCTCTCTTTATATTCTATACTCCAAGATATCGAAGGTTTCCGAGAAAAACCGCTTCGTGTACGTGCATCGGCTGTTTACCGATTTTTATCGAAATTTTATCGGTTTTTTTTTGGGTCGAAGTTCCATGTTTCTGAGGGATATAAAATTTTATGTCTCTATATTTGATGGCTGATCGGTCGGATAGGTTTCGGGTTGATATGTGGTTACTGGTAGTAGCTCCAAGTATTTGTTGATGGTTTGTTATGGTTTAATTAACTAGCTGAATTTGTGGTTACCATTGATTGGAACAAAATTTTATCAGAATGGTCTAAGATCGTGTATCGGATTGTTAGAATGATCGGAACTTAAGATCATATACTTCATTATGTTCCTTAGAATTTTTGAGGTCGCACGAGGAGTGTCATTATTATTAACTTGGCCAAAAGCAGAACTATTGGCAGATTGCTAGTGTACAGCGAATGATTAAGTTCACGAAACTGATGATTTTAAAAAAGCTGTAGTTTATACAAAATAAAGGACTAAAAAAATTGTAAAACAGGAGTGACAGATAACATAATGTGATAGTAATATGCCATAAGCATCTGATGACCCAAACAAGAATTAAGTAAAATTAAAACGAAAGAATTCTCCAAAAAAACTAGAATCAACTTAACATAATCATCACAAATTATGTCTATTAAAACAAAATAAAAGCGAAACGCAAAATATCAAAGACAAGAAACAAAATGGCGGGACGTAGGTATTCTGCAATTTTACAGCTGTCATTATAATAGGTGTCGATTTGGACTATCGAGATGACACGGATAAAGTTTAACGATCGATATAATGAGCTTGCCTGTCAAATGTCAGTTGTTTCTCTTTAGTGTGTACCGGCTTTAACGCATAAATCAGTGTGATATTCATATTTAATACAAGTCTGGAGGATTTTGTTCAGAATTATTGCCGTTTCTTGGAATACTTGAGTTGTGATGTGACCCTGTTTGTACAGGTGGGCACAGATGTAGTTTGGATGCATCTATGGGTTTAAAGGCTTTATTATAGGCCTCCAAAATATATAAATGGTTAGTTGCATATAAATGGCTAGTAGACCCACCCACCTTCATTAATGCCTACAGCAGGAAAAGTTTCAGCTACTAATTCTATAATTTCAGCAAGGTTTTGACAAAATTATGATTAATTTAAAATTGCTGGAACTTTTATTATCTACATCATTCTGGTTTCAGCAATCTGATGCAACCCAAGATTGTGGTTTCCAATCATTGTTGAAGACAACCACAAACAGGTAGTATGATATTTAAACATCAAACTCCGCATGGCACATTATGTAGCTCATATTAGATCTTCATAAAACGCTCACAAATTAATGCTACCCAAATGGTCCAAGCCACCTCTGTCCCCGACTACCCACAAGTTCAACACGTCCGCGCGTGCAGTACTTTCAAGATGCCGAAACGAGATAGAAGCATACGACCGTACGATACGCATGTCTTATTGCTTTATAGCGGTTACTGTAAAATTGTAACCGTTCGGTTAAACGCCTCGCACTGGTAGCTAGTGGTTAATGGCTGTGCTTAGTTTTTATTTTTTCTACTCATAAAAATGGTAGTTTTAAGCATCTGTTCGGATTCTGGGAAGCTAGGTGTGTATCCGATGTGGGCCTAGGATAGTGCCCTGAGGGATGATCCGAAGTGGGCCTAGAATAGTTCCTCTATGAAACAGTATCTGGATCATTTCTGAACACAGTTGCATTTCTAGATTTAGATTTAATTCAAGCACTCTAATAAATAATTCTGCATTAAGTTTCTACTAAATCTCCGAAATTAAATCAGAGATTTCGCACAGACATAGTTGTCTCTACACCCCTACGAGTATCTTTAGATAGGTACATACAGCGCCACATAGTGTGAAACAGTTCCATAACCTTATAACAACTATTATTAGGCCAATTACACGAAAGATTATGATCGCTAGGCTGAGATAGTCAATTAAACTGTCGTTTTAGACACCTCCTGTATTTGCGCAGTTGATAACTATAGTTTTAGTTGTTATTATGGTTGTAGCATTGAGTTAAATTAGAGTATGACTAAGATTGTAAAGGTTTGTAGTTTTTAGGAGATCATTAATGAAAAACAAAAAGGAAATCATGAACGTTGACTGACAATTTGAAACTCTGAGAGAGATATCATAGAAGCATGTTTTGGTTGATTATAACAATGTAAGCTCCATGATGCGGTTTTTCAGCACTAACCATTTTACCTCCGAATTATTTCTAAAGTTTATATGTCTAGAAAGAAGATAAATAGGTAAATACTGCGATGACGACAGAAAGAATGACAGGGGCTGCAGTACTGTTCGAAAGAGATAAACACAAAGGCCAAGGAAGGAACATGGATGGGTTTTAGTCAGTAAAAGTCTGACACTCCCTTCCTCTCCACCCAGAGCGGGAGAACTCATTTGATGAATTCCCATCCGAAAAAAAAACACCATGATAGTTTAAGAACTTCCATTCTTAAAGCTGCCATAGTACATTGCTATTGATAGTATATATGTGCTCACCAAGTAAAGCTATGTTAGTCATACTTTTTGAATCACTATTTGAGTCTGCCACAACAAGCAATTAGGTTTTTAAGTGGTTCAATAACAAATCATTATTTTTAATTTACTTAGCTATGTTTATAGGCATAACCCCTCAATCTAGTCCTTCACAATCTTAAGAAACACGATCACATTTTCAAGCGTCAATAGCCGAGAGCGTGGGTAAGGCAAGCCGCAGCATTTAGTAATCAACAAGTAGTTTGCAATCACAGCGATACTATCACGAGTTGGCTGCCATTACGTAAAAATTACGATTACCGTAATGAAATAGTGGTGCGTGGTGGTGTGCTGGATGTGGCACGGTTTTTGGGAGCTGTAACACAAAAAACAAGTCTATTATGTACCCAATTTCGAGACAAAGTCATTCTCTCTGAGTGTGCCTGTGAGGGGTAGCGCATATCTTCGAATTGTTTAGTTCTTAGACTTTCTTATACTTGTTTCTTCTAAAGGTTTCCTTTTATCGTTTTCTCTAACCATCATAATCAGCCTATAATGTTCCCACTGCTGGGACACAGGCCTCCCCTCTATGAGAGGGACTGCTAAAATTATAAATATCATCAGATATCAAATCTACCTACTTCCAGAATGGTTGATACTGCACCTCATGTGAATTGTGGCCGCTAGCTTTAGTGCTATCTTTAACTGTCTAGCTTCGGAATACTTTTAGGCACCATATTTCAGTCGAAGGTATAAAACTACCACGGTCCAATAACAAAACCTACCGCGACCACGCTCAAACCTCTCTTCAAACTACACCACCCCATGCACATCCATATTCTTTAAATCATCACAAAGACAGGCAGCTCGAAATAATTACGGCGAACCGTAATCATTACAGGCGACGATTAGAGCACAGATAGCTCCGCTCGTCTGAACTTACACTTTAATAAAAATTATATTAAACATTGCATTCATGTTTGTGCAACTATCTTCATGGTTTAGAGAATTGAGACTCTGGCACCAGTCTGCAAGGTGGATATTGGAATGAAGGAGGAATAGCAGAAGAATTTGTGGATTGAAGAAAATAAAAGTCGTTGGTGGTTGACTTGATATCCTGTTGGTGTGAACTAGATGGATTGCTATCTGATTTTAACATAGAATTATTATTTAAGAAGCTTTTAGTTTGATTAATTTAATAGCGGAACTAAAATGCTTTAATTTAACTTCTTTTCCTAGCTCTGCTTTTCAATTTTCTTCCTCTTACTGAATTTGAAATCCAAACTGATCGTCACCTGTATCGTCATCATATGCTTTTTATTCACTTTCTTCTTGAGCTTCTTCTCTATTAGGTATGTTACATGTATTTCTGGAACATGATTCTTGCATTGTGATTGAAACCCTTCTAACTACCACTACTTCTAAATTACGCTATCTGTTACGTTAATATCAGCCATGAGCTCACATACTGTGACTAATTACAAAAAATACGACCTACCCGCCATACATTACCTGATACCATCGCCTTTACAGCAAAATTACGATACACCAATAAATCAATAAGAAGTTCCCATTTCCACCAAAAGATGGCGCCACTCACAACAGACGATCACGCTCGCAATTACGTCCGTTCACGCACCGCCAACATCGGCTCTAAATTTATACCGGAGGGTAGATTTCGATCTAAACTACTGCATATCGACGTGCATCGGGGCCATCTTACTAGCTATAAGTATCCTCCATTTTTTTAGATCGGTCGTATTTTTTGTTTGAGGTTAATTTTGGTGGTTCCTAGAAGTTTCGCTGGTGAAACTCGTTGGTTCTTTACCTTTTTGTCAATTTTGTTTGAATCCGTTGCGACTCTCGTACATTTTTCCTCTACTCTCTGTTTAATGCGATTTTGGCCAAATATTTCCAATAAGTTTTGCTTATTGCACTTAACTTTCTACTTGATGTATTTTAGCTTTGTGATCTAGTCTAACCTAACAAGACTCACCTCTCCTATACGCCTAAGCCGAGGTTAAGCACATTAGACTTAATCTACAAACCAATGCCAAACACAAAGTATTGCCCAAAACAAATCAAATCAAAAAATTGCTCAACCTACAACCTACTCAGACAATAGAGCCCCTTCGTGACGTGTCGTGATGTTTCGTAAGTGGTTCAATTTTATTGTGCGTACTCTTTGACAATGGATTGCAGTGTCGCTGCTCAAAACTTACCAATTGTTATGTATTTTGCGAAATAATTTAAGTGGAGGGTACTCGTAATGTCACTACTGTTGTAGTCATACTATGCAAATTCAAGAGCTAGACGAAAAAGGCTTGAGCCATCGGTATAGCACCAATCATACTAAAAATAGTATCATTAAAAAAATACAAATTCTGAAAAAGGGTTCTTAGGGTTGATCAAATGTGTTTTAAGACTTGGGGTCTAGATAAAGTGGTATTCTGTCAGCTAACAGGATGTTGTGAAAGTCAAAAACTATAATTTCAATCCTTTCGTAAACATTGTTGGAATACTCAATGCTATTAAGCTATTGTCACTTCAGTAAAAACAAAACCAGCAGTTATAGATATAGTTACTGGCATATATTGCCAGTAACTATATCTATAATATTCCAAAGCATTGCAAAGGCCTTACAGTTTTAACTTGCGCACTTCACAAATTTTCACTCGGCATTGGTAAACCCTGAAACAATCGCCAACAAAACTACGACTCCAATCAAATTAATCATAAAACTACTAAAGAGCCTCGACCAACACCTGAGGAGGCTCTCGTTAGGCAACTGGATCAAGGGCTTGATTCAGAAAGCGGTACTCCTGGACACGGCTCGTATTGTTAGGAGGTTCCTCTCTCTGGAGCCCTGACCGCCGGTAGCTTGGACCCTATTCCCGATACCGGTGGGCTACTATTTTTTATATTTTTAAATGTTTTTTTATGTCGTTTTATATTTAAAAATTTGAAAATGTAAAAAAATATGTATATAAATAAATAAAGGAAATAATAAACTACTAACTACCCATACAACTTCATACACCATCAATTCACCTGACCTACTCGAACGTAAACCGCAGCGGACACAATAGATGTAGAGGATACGACACATTTCAATACACACGAGCACATCAATCAATTCGTCGCCAACCAGTCATCAGGTATGAATGGGCGCTGTGAACTGTGACCAGAGGGCGGAGTGCGAGTATGCAGATATGTCCGTTTGTTTGTTTGATTTTGAATATGTTGGAGAGTTAGTTCAGAGGAAAAACAATTAAAGGGAATTCTGTTGATGATCAAATCTGCAGAAAACAAAAATATGGTATTAACTGAAGAGGTTACGAAATGAAAAAACTTGAAAGTAGATAGTCTATTGATGACGAAATGTAAAAAGAAATTCGCAAATTAAGTCAAGTCATCCTCAAGATTTGACTGTCAACTTACTATATGTGTGATTGTAATGAGAAGACCATAAGATATACACATCTTAAAATAGACATTCAAGTAAGATCACAATATATAGATCCATAGCGTAGTTACTAACTGTTACGTAGTCTTTTCATAACTATCAGAAACATAAGCAGTAACTGTGGTTTGTCTCTCATTGCACACATCTAAGAGCGTTTTCAGATTATCCGATCCGATATCGGTGTAGGCCCTAATAGCCGATATCCGAACAGCCAACACCATGTGCTGTTTTCACATATTTCCGACAAAATCGTTCCGATCGTTGCTACACGTATAGCACACATACAAACATTATCGTCCGACAGCCCACGGGCGTCCGATAGTACCGTCAACGTATCGGTGTCGGATCCTATATCCGATATCGGAGCGGATAATGTGAAAGACGGGTAAATGTTTCATACATTTAACTTGCCCCGATATCGGATCGGATAATCTGAAAACGCTTTAACATTAATAACATTTTCCACAAAGTAAAAACAAAAAAAAAAAAAAACAATACAAATACCGAACACCAAAAAATCACCACCAATATTAGTAACAAGTCAACCAAATCATGTTATTCTAAGTCGTACAAATTCAGCAGAGGTAGTGGTTAGGCACGGTTGGCTGGAGGCTGATAATTGTCTATCTGATTGACAGGACCAATGTGCATTGTCATGGAGAACAGGCCATGGATGTAGACAACTGATTTGAGGCTATTTGCATTTGTGCATAAAATGAGTCGTGTGATTCTGAATGTGTCGCTGTTGGGACTGCATTTGTAACTGTTATTTGTTGCATTTCAGTTAAGGTTATTACGATATAGCCTGTTTTTCTGTTCATCATAATCATCGTCATAATTCTCTGGCTCTTATCCCAATTTACTTGAGGTCGTTGCAACATTTCTTCCTCTTTCCGTTTTTCTATTAGCATAATTTGTGTGCGATTTGTATTGTTATCTGTCATTGTTTTTTATGGGTCTCGGACCTGCAATAAATGAAATTTATTTTTTATTTTTAAGATTTTATTTGTAACTTTCTTTATATTTTGCATTGGTGCTTGTAAGGGGCCGTCTTGTTGTTTTCAGTCAGTCTTACAATAAGTTTAATTTGGTCAAAAGCAAATCTTAGCGCAAATTCGTCATGAGAGTCGTCAAAAGCAGGAAGCAAGGCAAGTAGCTGTTTATTCGGAATAGTTTCTATCTCTTTATTAAACCGCTATAGATTAAACTCGATTCCCAATCGTCCAGCCACATTGTCCATTCGTCAGTCGCCAGCCCTTAGCACATGAGAACCGCTCGACCGTAACCACAGCTAGTTTAAAATTCCGACTCCACCATAATTTGTATTCATTTTACAATACAATACAAATTCGATACTTGTTCATACACGTCCCAAGAATACGTTTTATGGTGTATCTGCATGTTTATCATTATATTTACCGTTATAGTCCTTGAGGTCGTGAAGTGGGTTTGATGGGAATTTTAGTAAAAGTAGCGTTTTTGTGGTCACTGAATATGGATTACATGGTAATTATAATGTTATAGTATCTTGTTCTGAGTAAGCAGCAGTACTAGAGCATTTGCTTTTTGGAATATTCTGTTCTTTTTGTGACATCATCTGGACAAAACACACATCAGTAGTATTTTAACGGTACCTATAGTTTGGCTCAGTACTGGTATAAGGATTTCAGATTCATTGAACCTTTCAAATAACATTGATTCGCAAGCTGCCAACTTCCATATTAAGAACACCATCCAAAAAACCTACTTTTTACTATAAATTTTAGTTGAAATACATCAGTCATGTTATTAGTTATTTATTATATTCAATTACCTACGTCGCAAATAAATTTACATTTAATGCATTAAAAAATGTCTGCTACTGGTTAAATTAACTTTATCAACCTCTAGCCATTCAGCTTCACTTCTCAATGTAATCATTTCAAAATGATTTACCACTAAACCATCTAAATTCGTCAAGTTCCCACAAAAAAGTAATTCAATAGTCACTCAACTTGATTTCAAAGTTGACCACTTTCTCTATCATTC
Organism: Lycophotia porphyrea; assembly: GCA_950005105.1. Taxonomy (NCBI): domain Eukaryota; kingdom Metazoa; phylum Arthropoda; class Insecta; order Lepidoptera; family Noctuidae; genus Lycophotia; species Lycophotia porphyrea. Next base: position 15,743,858 of record OX465403.1, read on the forward strand.
CTCAGCTACTGTCATTGCTATCATCAAGCTTCATAATGCGAGGGGTGACAGCAATAATATCGGTACTACTGACGTTTCTGTAATCATTTCACTGTCATGTATTTTTCTCAATAGAATTCAATAAGGCGCCTTTTGTCGTATAAAAACCTTCCAGAAAATAAGATAGATATTTACACCGAAGTGAGCTGAAAATGTAGGTCGTTCATGGTATTTGAATACAAGTGTTTATGACACCCACACGATATAAAAGACAAAGGTTTTCGAGTTCGTGTCGATTACAACTTCCTATTTTTGAGTCGTTTACAATGTCTGAATGGATTCAGCTGAATACCGGTATTTTACACGAAGAGTCTGCCAGTCTGTCTTACAATAAGACCGCATTCCCAACCCTAACGTTTATAACATATGAGCCCTAAAATCAACTATGGTTCAAAGTAGTTTTTTTGAAGTAAAACTTCTTTACGCACGCTTGACTTGGGACTAAGCTGGTGAATGCGTAACGAAAGTTATAACATAAATTAGAGAAAATAGACAGAGACAGAGTTACGTTTTTAAATTTGACAGACGATTGTTCGGCATTTGTTTAAGTTTTACTTCAGTCGTGTGGTCTAAGGCACACTCGTTTTTTTTTCTCACTCAGTCAAGATTTTCTAGGCATTGGCAATGACATTATCGTCGTCTGCCTGCCTCTATCCTTAGCTTACTTATCAATGCCAGGTCAATGCAACATATCGTGTTCCAAATTTTGAAACACGATATGTTGCATTACAATATAATATATCAGCAGCAAGCAGTGTTGGCACGGTAGCCATTACAGACGATATACTTAGATGGCAACCACAGTATGCTTAGATTTACCTAACCTAATAACTTCATAGGCTCGTCTAACAGTCCTGCCTGACACAGCAGCAATAGCAGCAGTAACTCTTCTGTTGTTTCTCCAGTTTTCTTCATTAATGATGTTACAGTTCGGTGTAACAGCTGCCCGATGTCGTTTAATAGCGTTTCTATTGTAACACAAAACGCAAACGACAGGAAGGCAGACATCTAATTTGACGTTTGACATAATTCCACCAACCATTATGCTTTGACAAAGATATTGTTTGACACACCATTAATTACACTTCTTTCTTATTGCCCAAAGAATAGAGTTGTAAATTGACTGGCATCGAGTTCAGGTTTTCATGTGGAAGAGACAAATAATGTAGAAATTGTGGTCGTGTATTGAACGTATGTAAGAAAATATCTATTTTGATTTTTCTTGTGTTGTTGCATAATCTTTACCTGATTCCTTCAAAGAGGTTTAATATTAATTGATATTGAGATTCCACACTGAATTCAGTTTACAGTCAATTTTATTATGTATAGTATATCAATATTCCAGCTGAAAAACTGCTCCTGTGGTGATTCTTAGGTGACTCCGCCCTAAAGTTGCTCTTCAAAAGATGAGGCATTTAATAAACTGTCCATGTCTGTCTGCATGTCTTGTTGTATGCTCGTTATAGCAACTCATGGAAGCTGCGGAGGACGCCAAACACGTTGCCAGTTTCTAAGCCGACTCCATTGAGATTACCATCGAATTTCGACACGCTGAGTATTAGATCAAGATTCTGTGGATTTGATATTCTATTATAGTTATCTACTGAACTCCACGGTGAGCTGAGGATCCTGCCAGGGCTGCGGGACTCCTGCTAGGGCTGCGGGACGGTTCGAAAGATACCGCGGCCCTCGAACACAAAGGGCAAGGAAGGAACATGGATGGTTTTAGTAAGTCTGACACTCCCTTCCGCTCTGCCCAAAGCGGGAGAAGTCATTTGATGATTTCCAATCCAAAAAAAAAAATAGTTTGAGGATTTGACTTTGAATAATGTTTGAATATAAATAAATAATTGAAATTCATCTGTTAATTAACCATGACTGGCTGCTATTCTTTGTCATCAATTGCAACTTTTTGTTGTTCTTTCGGCTGAGCAGGTGTCAGAAAATTAATAAAACTAAGAAAACACGTCCTTGTACCCGATTGACCTGCCAGACAAAATCTAACTGACTCACACCAAATTTTGATCAAGGAACTCTTCAAAATTACCCCACAATTTTATAGCTGTACTCAATGTTTACAAATATCGACCTTAATTTTATAAACATAAAGGTTATGACGGTTGAAAAAATTGCAAGGATAAGTTTGTTTAAAGTGTGAGTCAGATGAGCCTAGACACAACAGCTTAAAGTCGCCAGTTCCGCTTCCAATGACTCCAATTTACATTAAGATGTTGAAGACTGGTATGTTAGTCATCATATTAATACATGGGCCATACAAACTACTGGACTATATATATACGGGACGGCACGGTTCGCGCAGTGGCTGAGCGATTGACTGCTGCGTGTCGCGGATTCGATCCCCGCACGGAACAAATATTTGTATTGCCTACAGATAGTTGTTCCGGGTCTGGCTGTTTGTGTATGTGAGTTTAAATGTTTGTGAACGCACCCACCCATTACAGGAGAAATTCCTAGTGTGGGGCAACGTTTTAAAAAAAAAATACATGTAGATTGATGAGAGGTTTTGTTCAATGGTTGTCGAGAGAATAATAAGCCTCGTAATAATTTTTCCACTTTTGACAAATAGTCCTAGTAAATGAGAAGTATACTAGGGTTGAAACTATCTTTGCCATAATTCTTATGGCAAAAACAGCTGGAAATGACAGTCAGGAACTGAGGGTTAGGGTAACCAACCCTGGGCTGCGGGACTGTTCTATAGAGATACCGCGGCCGTGGAACACAAAGGGCAAGGAAAGAACATGGAAGGGTTTTAGTCAGTACAAGTCTGACACTCCCTTCCGCTCTGCTCAGAGCGGGAGAAGTCATTTGATGATTTCCCATTCGAAAAAAAAGGGTTAGGGTAACCAACCATTGGTAAGCAAAGACGAATCTGTTTTCAAACATACATTTTACTTTTTCCTGTTCGTACTGCAGGTAATGATTATGTATTCAGGCTGAACATCGTACTCGATTTCTCCAGAAAAAGCCTTATCATCCAGGCAAGTACATATGTATGCCAAACGCTAATTTTAATCTAAGATTCGTATCCGCAGCCGCTGTTCCCACGGCTCGTCACTGAAACCACAACTCTTAAGAAGTGGCTGAGACAGGTGAAGGTGGACGCAAGGTAGATGTTACATCCAAGGAAATTTCAATCTGTAATATACAGGCGGAACGCAAAGAACTGAGTGCTGCGTCGTAAGTTGGAAGCGACATAATATGTCGACAAAGGTTTTTCATCTACAGTAAATCTGCTGATTTAAGGCAATATTGTAATGTATTATTGTTTGATGCCGCAGGAAAGAAGAAGCAAAGCCCGAGCGAGCTGAAGGAGATGGAACAAAAATTTTCTGAATGTGGTCAAGATCAGATAACTTAACTTTTCACGTTCAGTCAGGTCCAATTCGTGTTCTGTTAGGAACGCACCATTTTACCATGACTGAAACCTAACACTCAATCGAGATCGCGGTCAAGAGCAGGCCCGTTTTGTAATAAAAAAACACATATTCAAATTAAGAATAAATAATAATGTATACAGATTTCATGTTCCAGGAAATGACACAGACTTTTCAAAGGATCATTCGTGCAACGTCTTGTTCGTGTCCAGCTCTGACATAAAGGTGATACGTGCAAATTGAGCCGCACTATGAGCGAATTAGCGCAATTTACGCCGCAGCGTGTTAACTTACATAATGACATGAGTAAACGCTACTCTTCAACAGCTTAGCTTCAATCTTCAGCTATTCTTATTTTTCAGGTTAATATTTATATTTTATTGCTTTGATTATGAAAAATTAATTGATAAAAATTAATATATATAAGAATTTTTTTTTTTTTAATTAATTTGGGGTATTGTATCAAAAACTTCATGGCTTAGCAATAAGTTCAAGATTAAGCTTGTAGAGGTCTCGTTTGTGGAGGTCAGATAGGCAATTGCTCCATGTAAAATACTCGTATTCAGCTGCATCCGGTAGGACTGAAAGTCGACCCCAACTTAGTTGGGAAAATCTAGTTAAATGACAATACTGGAGTACTAAGTTCTAAAGAAGGAAGTTATTAGTTACTTATTATATATGTATAAGAGCTAGCTAACGGCTATATTCTTTGTTTTCATTATCAGGAGCTTGGGACTATGTGTTTATTGAGAAAACAATTCCATTTTCCGGCCAAGGTGTCAACTTGGCCCAAAAAAACTTCATTGTTGTGTAACAATTGTGATTTGACGTTAAGTAAGTCACTTCTGTGTATTTAAAAGGTGAATAAACTAACTATATACATAAAATTGATGACCGAGAACGTCGTCAAGTAATAAGAAGACAAAAGTTTCCTGTGGATCCATTCCGTATTTCAGATCGGGAATTCCAGAAAACCTATCGTCTGAGCAAAAACTTGACTCGGCAATTGATAACCAAATTATCAATGTAGTAATGGCGTGATGTTAGGGCACTTCCCTCTCTACACCTTAGTCTGCCACGGGCAAATCGTCAAAATACTCAACCAGCAGTTCAATTTGCCGCACAGAAACGCGTTTGCATGAAGTCATACCTACTGAATAATCAAGATGATATATGAAAGGAATTTAAACTGCTATTTCTCCGTAAACTTCACTATAACTACATCCTTAAATATCATTTTATTCATAATCTTTCATTAATTCAATAGGATAAACTAACTATATAAATTAATATTTTTTCTATTAAACTAAAATAAATAAACTAACAGAAAACTATAAAAGAGCATCGAAAATCTCCTCCTCAACGCTGTCAGCTGGTAATGTGCCCAAGAGACTGGCGGCGTTGCCACGTTGTATGGCAACACTTAGCTTCTTGCCAAGGTAAAAGCCAGCCCTTGGGTCACGGAAAGCGTCAACAAGGCGTTTCGAATTTCCCTAAACAGGCTTTGAGCACTCGGAGTCACTTCTTAAATGATACGTCGAATCCGTAATAAATGTTTAATACCTCACATCTTTTTAACAGATTTCTTAACAGCACAATATTCGTATCAAAGGACCAACAACACTATAAATAGAACATTCACACACATCTCATCACATCTAAGTTATTAGCATACCAACCTACCAACTTATAGGCATTTATTGACAGCAAAACAACCTGTCCAGCTGTCTAACACATCAGATACTGGGAAAAGAAACTGTGACCGTGAGAACTTGAAACACGTCCGAATATGAATTTTAACGACTTCAAAAGAGGTGCTAAATGTTGACACTTAATATACCACAGATATTCATGACCCAAACATTTGCTGCCGAATAAAACTAACTCAACAAGACTGAACTTTACGGTCTAGAAGTTAAGGTTACGGTTGGAGAAGTGGAACAGTTTGTAGATGAAAATAAGACTTGGTAATGGCAAAGTTATTTTTTAAACTTGAGATTTTAAAACAAAGATACGGCTGAAGTTCAAGGGAAATACTAGATGTTATCAATAAATTATTCCGATGTAGCGGTGAGTCAGAATGTGAAATATTATTGGGTATGACGGTAGACTATATGGCAGCGGGTTGCAAAAAGGTGGACAGGTGGCCTTGTTTGGTATATTGCAAGTTTGAAGTGTGGATTGCAAGATTGTGAAAGTGATTGAAATTAATTATTGTTTTATCTCTGAAGGTATCATATTTCAAAAGGGTTTGCTATATTGTAGCTATTGTAAGTTATAGACCTCAGGGTTCATTTATGGAACCCCATAACAATATTTACCAAGCCAAAATCAAAACAAAATTATCACATCATCTGCCATGCTTTTACCATACAATACCTCTTCGTAAGACAGTCTTTCGGCTTTCAACTACCCTCAACGACTGTCAAAGATCTACTAATAACAGCTGGGACTAACGGCTTAACATAGACGATCTGCTTTTCAATTAAAAGAAGACGAAGGCATAAAGAATGTACGATATAGATACTGAAATCAACTATGATTCCTAAATGCATCACAACCCTCACTTAAAACAATACTTCACGCTTGAAATAAAAAAAAGTCGCTAATTGCCCTATACTGCCAATATCTGTATCTAAGATTATGTAGTCGCTCAAAATACATTTATACAACTCATTTCAGAAACTTGAAAGATTTGCAACATTAATTCAGTTTATACTGTTGACACACCACAGGAAGAACTTGACGATTGATATCATGAGACAAAAGGACAAATTACCAAATAAAGTCATCGTTGATCAGGAAACTACTTTCAATACTAAAAATGGACGACTTTTATCATCTCTGACGGATATACAGGGTGTAAACAGACTCTTCACGAAGCCCTCAACCAAGCATTATGTACATCAAACTAAGTACTCGTAACTTTACGCAAAAATTAGTGCTGGGAAACGACTTTTTTTTTTGGGCTGAAAAATTACAGTAGGACTCAATGTAACGCACTCGAAACATTGTGCTGATAGATGGATTGAATAGTAAGGGGGTCCTGGATTTGTTTAAAGTAAAAATCTTACATTAAAAACATGTATTTAAAAAAAAAACTTGTGAAAAAGTTGGAACTTTGACCCCCAATATCTCCGTAACTAGAAGGTTCCCAGGTATGGTCTAGAACAAAAAAATGTTCGCAATGATGGGGAAAACAAGTGCCTTTCGGCTTCGTTAAGAGTCTGTTTACACCCTTTATGTGATACTGATAGTCTTGCTGATAAGGTAGACTTCAAAGAAACAATCATTCTTTTTCACACCCAATAATACTGTCATGTTAAAAGGAATAATCCAAATGATTGAAATACCGATCTAATAGAACCCCATTTTGTCGCTGACAAACTTTAACTTGCGGCCAACCAAATCTTTATTAACAAGACTGATCATCAGCTAAACCACTAAGCTCCAAATTCGTTCAAATGAAATTTTCAGAACAGCAAAATGTAAAATAGTTACAACAAAAAATGCAAAGATAGTTTTGCATTCGCAGAAAAGTTAACATCAAAATTCGAACCTTAATTTCTACAACTAAGCTTCTAAATCGCATCGTGATGCAGAAAATAAAGGCAAAGAGTAACGCGATAGTTACAAATATGCAAATAGTGGCGGGAAGTTCGCATGGACACAAGTCGATTGTTCTGCGGTGCGAACGAATGTCGATAAATGTGGTGTTGCACAATATTGTCACAATAGACATTATTTAGGACCTGATGATATCATACATGATTGTCATTACAGTATGTTAATGTAGAACTGGATGGGATTTGGCAATGAAGGAGAAACTTGAACCTGTAAGGGGTGCGACAAACCATGCGACAATATCGAATAAACAGCGGGTACCAGAGAGGTAATATAGTATGTAAGATTATCGGCTGTCCCTTAAAAAATCTCAATAACTACTACCCGATCCAAATGTATGGGTATCGATGTTGTTTCCATAGAGAAAGTTGAGCAGTTTCTTGGTCTTGAGGTCACATGTGTGACTGCTCAGCAGGAGGTTCTGGCTTGAGTCCCGAGCCGGGCAAACTGCTATTGAGTTTTTCCATCAGGAATTTCTCACTAGCAGCCACGGAGTCTACATTTGTGCCCGGTTGATGGCAATAGATTAGCCCCCTATTACATAGGATTAGAGATAGATTAGAGATAAACATAACTGGCAAAATGTGGGTGTGCTCTCATTTCTGCCTAACCCTTCGGGGAATTCAGGCGTGAGGTTATATTATGTAATTACTTCCGGTCGTTTTTGTCAATTGAAAAATATTTACTGTCGAATCGAATGCGCCGAACAAGTGTGAAACACCTCTTATAAAACTTGTTGAAGATAATCAAACTTTTATTGGACCAGTTTTGAAAGTCAATATTGCGAAACTCATAATGCTACCAGAACATGCACTTATCAAGAACGCACATCAAGAATAACTTAACTCATGTTATTGTATGTAAGAATTGTGTAAATCTGTATCATATATTCTCCAACCAAGTAGATGTGATGGATCTTAGCGGTAAGCAAAACAGGCAGCATAATCATTATAAAGGTGCTGATAATCTGAAACCAGTACAAGGTATTTCATAACCTTTTGGAGGAAGTTCTGAACTTATCTAATTGAAAATTCTTCTTTTCGTCGACTACATGGTAAGGCGTCCTCATCATCTGTCTCTATTTGGGGTCGGTGCAGCATGTATTTTTTATCCATAGATCTTCTATTAGTCGTCATCTCATCAGACACCTCTTTTCTTGCCACATGGTAAGACGTCCTCCATTTAATAACAGTTTAAACTGAACTTTCATCATCATCATCATCAGCCTATAATGTTCCCACTGCTGTGTCACAGGCCTCCTCTCTATGAGAGGGAATGGGCTATAATCCACCACGCGGGCCCAGTGCGGATTGATAGATGTCACATGCCTTCGAACTTTTGGTTCTAGGTCATGCCGGTATCCTCACGATGTTTTCCTTCACCATTTTTGAGAGCAGTGGTGATGAAATAAATTACACAAAGTAATGCGCCTGCCTGGGTTCGAACCCACGACTTACTCTTGTTGCTACCTCTGAGCCACCGCTGCTCTAACAACTGAACATCTCTCTCTAACTGAACTTTGCTGAACCTAAAATATGCTCATTCATAAATGATTTGCTCTAGTTTTGGCTATGACCCTGAAAATACATACTGCTATCCGTCTCTTGTTCCCTGTCAAGCTTCACCTACACCCAATTCTCCTATAGTATGTTATTCCTCGCTAGTTTATTTCTCTGTTCTTCATGCTACAAAATGGACACTCATTCTAGTCCCAATACCTGCATGATTCAATATACCAACAATTTGGTCCAACAGGGTTTCCCTCAACAAGTATGTGAACGTTTCGGTTGGTTGAGCTCGGTAACGAGGCACCGGACGACAGGCTTCACACTGATCAATCACCACCAGTCTTTAAGGTCAGGGACTCTGATGGTCCTCCAAAATCAATGGCAGGGTTTGTTGGTGAGATTTGCGGAGATTTGTTGAAATAATCGTCACCAGCATCTATTGTGTTGCCTAAAATTATCTTCGAAAGTCTTTTGGAAAAAACTGCGCTACAAAAAGATTTCTATGACAAGCTCTTGTAAAATGAAGCACATGAAATATCAACAATTTATATTGAATGGTTGCCTCTTAGTCTTATTTATCTTTGCCTTTTATTTTTCGCAGAAATCAGCAGAAGATCAAAGACCCAATAATGAAACAACAGAAATGTCATTTAAAAATCTCTATACACGCTAAGACGTGCCAAGAACAAAGATATACAAAAAAAAAATCAAACTTAAAAAAATCAAAACTATCAACGCCAAGGACTCAACAGCTAAAAACACACAATTCGATACGTTGAGTGGGGGCGTCACGCCTGGCTACCCACTTTGGCACAAGCGCGATGATATAATGGCGATTGTCGCGACGCCAATGAAATGTCTTTCTTCCTTCCTGTCTGTCCCTTTTGTGCGATGCCATCTCGGAAATATGTTGATGGTAAGATGGTGCTTCTTGCTAATGGGGTTTGGATGTCGGTATTTTTAATGGGTTAGCTTTGGTGTCAATTTGATGTTTATATCTTCATGGATATTATTTTTTCATATTTCGTTAGCAGCATGAATATTGATACATGCTTCCTTTGGTACTATTTTCTACATTACCTACCTTTGTTCTCAACAAGATCATTTTCCCACTTTTTCCTTACGATTTTCGGCTCTAATAGTAAATACTTGATAATTATATCAGTTATTTTTTGGCTCAAACTGGTACCTGAGCGCCTTCACAATTGACAATCGATTTTAATACTTTTAGTATTTCTGTATCGACTTTAAACGGGATTGTCGAAGGCTTTTTGATAGCTTCTATCAATCCAGTACATTTTTCGTCATTTTACCTTATAACAATTAATTTGAGGTCGATGCAGCATGTCTTGTTGTTCCATACTTCTCTATTACTCTTCATCTCATCAGACACCTCCTTTCTTGCCATATCATCCTTTACACAGTCCATCCATCGTTTCTTTTGTCTTCCTCTACTATGAGATCCATCCACATTCATACTCAAAGCTTTCATCATGACATTTTCCTCATTCTTCTGCATCACATACCACAATTCCATCATCGGTATAGCTTATTCAATGCCACTTCACCCAGGCCCTCTGGTCAAAAGACTAAGCCAGGCCGTAGTCCTTGCATATCATATTGATGCTGAAAAAAAACACTCTGTCATCGTAGTCTATAAAAAGCACATCAATTCACACCAAAAAACCCGTGTCTCCCATTGTCCCCTGTCTCCTAACATGTCAATCACTTGGTTGGTTGCGCACCTAAATGACATGTATTGAATCAATCAACCCCCCACCTGCTTGTTTGGGACCTAATGACCCGTGGCTGGTCGAGCTTAATTTAACATCGTTGTTTCCACCGCGAGGTGACGGGTTAAATGGGGTACGACGAATGTATTGAAGAAAAGTTATGGATTGGTGCTCCTGGGTTTTTTGTGAAGAGTTCTTTCCTTATGAACTTTCTTTCCCATCCTACCAGTGCTGACTGACTTGTGATTATTTAAGGAATTGCCACTTTACTATTCCTAGCGCCTTGTTTTTGACTTAAACTTATCTAACATTTCTCGTATACCTGAATTTTCAACCAAAATGTATCATTCGAGAGAAAAAAAACTTCTTTGAACACACATTACAGAAAACCTTTCGCAGAGAGTATCGATATCAGAAAAAAATTGGAGGGTCTATTTTATGAACTAGTGATCTCTTTCAAAGCGACCATGAAGTGATGTCTACAAAGACATTCAAAGAATGAAGTATTATTTTAGGTAGCATCCATTACTCCAAAACATTTTTGATACTTTCTCTCAGGAGCTGGTTAAAATATCATGAAACAATTTTCTAAGTGGTAATCGCATCCCAATGGATAGAAAATTTACCACCTGTCTTTAAGAAAAAACGACTTATAATCAAAGATACCTATACCAAAGCATCATCAATGTATGTATATCATGTCTAAAATAATTCCTACTATTTGGAAGCAATCAAAACATTTTTTCTTACCCACTATTAACTTATTTAATAACGTAATGACATCCTCAATCGTGCCTGCTCACCTATAAGATGGACTTTATCTTCAGATCTGTCTCCAGCCAATGGCTTATCTAATAACACATATCCATGTAATTTGTTTGTTGCCTCTGTTTGTCATGTACCGTGCGTTTAATTGTGCATGATTGCTGTGACTCCATGGTTTTTATAATTGGATTTTGTACTTTTATGTCAAGGAATTGTATTGTGTTTGATGATTGTTCGCTTTCAAGTTCTTGTTTATTTTCATTTTCTATGGTTAGTTTGGTTTCTTGAAAATTATAATCAAGTCCAACACTGTTTGTGTGATGGAATAATAAAAAATCTAAAAGGAACTATTTAAATTCTTAGACATGTCACTAATGGTCGAAGAACGTATTGTCGCCCTGGTGAGCAAGGGCCTCCGCAGTACCTGCCCTCCCTCACCTGGATCTGGCTAGAGCTGCTATGACGAGGACCAATCTTTCTTAAATGAGTTCAGCTCATCATGCCATTCTGTGAGGATCCAATGGTTCACTCCGTTTAAAAAAAAAACTCAACCACTCCGGGAGTCGCGACAGAAGTGAAAACATTTTTTTTTATTTTAAGTTTCTGGGTTTTTAGCATAAGACTTTCACTTATACATTTGACTTTACACTGTATTTTTTTGGGTTTGTAATATGTACCAATACGGCCAACTCTGCAACGAAAAAGAGGTCGTTTAACGGTGTCGCGGGTTCAATTGTTTTTCCTCATCTCAAAAATGCCCAACGCGCCTAAAGAAGTTTTCACTTCAAAAATGTTATAGGTACTGAAAAGAAATAAATGAATTATTTATCAATCAATTGAAGCCAAACATACTTATTAAATCTTGTTTATACTCTCATTCACTAATACCTTATACAATACCAACTCAATTTGTGAAAGATTGAAGTTATTCCGACAAAGCCACAAAAAGCAGACACTGATACAAAATGTAACATAATCAGTAACATCTCCGACTTATAGCTTGAAGCTGATTAATTGCAAGCTATTAAGAGCTGTATAGTAAATAAACAAATTGTTGTTTTTTCTTTCTCTGGCCAGCGGAGCGCGGCTGCGAAGATCTTGATGGTAACTAGATTCTTCGGTTACCACTACTACGAAAGGAATATAAACGACTAGCTGTTACCCGCAACTTCGTTCGCGTGGAAAATTTGATGACAAAAATACAAAATGAAAAAATATAAAAAATAAATATAAAAAATAAATAAATAAATAATAATATATGAATATTCATTTTTTTTAGAAGAAGAAATACAAAGTAGCGTATGTGCTATTCCAGACCAAAATCTACATATCTCTGTGGACAAAAATTGACATCTTCAGGAAAACTTACAGTAATCCTATTAAAAGTCGATGTAACATATAAAAACTTTGAAAGCGATTTCCATTTGTCTAGACAACTTAAGTCTTTTGAATATTTAAAGTCGTCAAAGGGATTTGTGAAGCTACTAAGCAAAAGACAAGGCCCTCATAATTATAATTTACTTTGTAAGGCTAGACGACCAAAAATTCAGAAGTCATGCCTCTAACTGAAGGAAACAGTTTGCTATTCCAATCATAAAGAAGCCTAAAGATGGATCCCTGTTCATCGAAACAAATGAATACTTACTTCATACAGTAAATCATTATTGACAGTTGATTATCACCTCACTCCACACATCATCGAGATCCATTAGTACCTCCACATACCCACTTAGTACTAGCACTAGAGTCTTCCTACCGACAACAATGGTAAGCCGTGTCTAATCAGGAAGAGATGTTATCAGCAGCCGCGGCCTAAGGTGTCGGATTGTTCTGAGTTCCGAGCCTACACGTGCTGGAAAATTGTTACTACACTGGCTAATCGAGAGTTAGAAAGATTCGTTGCTAATGTGTCTTTGAGAATATGATAAAATATTGTCTTTATTTAAGTAGTCTAGCAGCGTAATTAAAGTGTCATTCGAATGAAAATATCAAAAATTATGATGAGTATTCAGGTGGTACAGCAACTCATTCTCCTGCCCTTATCCCAATTCATTTGGGGTCGGCGCAGCATGTTGTCTTCTTCCATACTTCTCTATTACTTGCCATCTTAGCAGTCACCTCCTTCCTACCCATATCATTGTTCTCACAGTCCATCCATCGGTTTTTTGGTCTTCCTCTACACTTGAAACAAGCTGCATTCCAAACAATATTTTCCTTACTACATTTTCCTTATTCCTCCGCATCACATGTCCATAGCACGATTACCACACAATTTTCAATCACCGGCGCCACTTTCAGACTTACTCTTATGTATTCATTCAAGTCAACAGGATTTGCATGAAACTTTTCGGTAGCTTAGGCGAAAGTCTACTCAACATCTGAAGAGCCTTTTCCCAAACTATATTGGTATAGACTTCCAGTCTAACCAGATGCACCTGAATACCAGTATTTTACATGGAGCGACTGCCTGTCTGACCTCCACAACACAGGAACTGGTAAAACTGGTTGTTCGTTTTTCAAGCTCCTGACTAATCATAACGACTATCAAAGATATAAAAATGACAGTCGGTACCAACAGTTTAAGCTATAATATAACCACTTTAAGTCTGCAGTTCAAAGTGGCGTCGCGTGTCAAAAAAAATTGCATCGATATGTCAAACTTGGTACACTTACTTTGTTCTGTGTTTTAAAGTGTACTCAGCTGTCGAAAAGCTTTTCACTTTTACACGTGCTTTTGTCACGTGTCAAGCTTTTGTCACGCGTACACTTTTGGCTTTTCTATAAAATTGATATCATCATCATCAGCCTTTTAATGTTCCCACTGCTGGGACACAGGCCTCCTCTCTATGAGAGGGAATGGGCTATAATCAACCACGCGGGCCCAGTGCGGATTGGTAGAGGTCACATGTCTGCGAATTTTTGGTTCTAGGACATGCCGGTTTCCTCACGATGTTTTCCTTCACCGTTTTTGAGAGCAGTGGCGATGAAATAACTTACACAAAGTACTGCGCCTGCCTGGGTTCGAATCCACGACTTACTGTTCGTAAGTCGGGGTCGCTACCACTGGGCCACCGCTGCTCTCAAAATAGATATCGCTGATTTTCATTTCTGTGTCGAAGCCTTAAGGTGGAAGCGTCAGGGTAGCCCGGGAAATTCAAATTTTCTTACGTTTTTTTTTGGAATTTGTAGTTCAGTGTCAGGTTGTACGTTGATGAAAAATGAGTCGCGCCTGTAACACTTATGTAGTTACAGAATGACGATCATGAAAATCATCAAAACAACCCTCTAAGTTCATGTAACCCTATTCAATAAGAGTTAAATGAACTTACGAGGTATGATGGAAAAAAAACGTAAGATGATTTGAATTTTGCGGGTTTCCACCTTAATATTAATAAATTAAACTATATTAATTAAGGCCTGCTTAGACCCCAATTATAATGATCTCAAATAATTACAGACATGAAATATGCCTCATAAATCATACAAACATGAAAATGTCTGGTATCACCACCCTACACAAAATACTAAGACCACACACACCAAAAAATTTACAGCACCCACTATAATATTACTTATCTAGGTATTTTAATGCTCTCTACAAAATCACTGAACCAATTTCGATAAGCCTTACATTGTCGGGTACATCCGTTTAATTAGTGGGCACAAGTCGTGTGAAGCCAGTAAGATATTCTTCGAGATATCACACAATACGTGCGTGAGACTGCGTACGCGCACGGTGAAGGCGCACTTTCTAATGCACTATTATGTACGTAACGTTTGCGACTTTTTAATCGTGGTGCGTTGGTGAAAATATTATAGATGATGATGTTTGTAAAATAATTTTGGTATCTTGAGCTCGCTGTAGGGTTTTTTCTGAGATAAAGAGTTTGACATGGACTCATATAACATAACAGAACATCCCGCTTTGTAATCCCCGAAAGTTTAGGCAAAGGTGTACCTAACTAGTACACCCACATTTCGCCAGCTATGTTTAAGTCCCATGTAATAGGGGGTGAGCCTATTGCCATCAACCGGGCACAAATTCAGACTCCGTGACTGATACTGAGAAATTCCTGGAGTAAAAACCCAATGTCACTTTGTGCGACTTGGGAATCGAAGCCAGGACATCGTGCTCAGCAGTCGCGCTTGTGACAGGCAGTCATGGATCCATCTTAGGACTGATATGTGGAACAAAAAAGAAAGATGGCTATAAAGTGTTAATAGAAACCAATTGAGTATAATTACCTGTTTAAACCCAAAATAATTACCCAATTTCATCTAAATGCTTTTGAACCACTATCCTAATTTATTTTCTTCTCTCAGCAAACCGAAACTGAACCACATAGATTTTGAGACTAAAAATTCTCCACTTAAATTACAACACTTTCATGGAGCCCTTTTTCAACTATGTAGGTACATAAACGCGACAAACAAAGATCTACTAACTCCTCATATTCTGCATTACGGCTAAAACTAGCCATTTCTTAGCTTCCACATTAAACCCAACATTCCTAGCTGGACATCCCAATAACAGTCTTTAAACCTATCTCCGATCCAATAAACATACAGTTACTGATACAAACCGAGTAAATTGAGATACTATTCTACCACACCTTTCCTACCCTTCAGTCAAACAACAATCACCCTTAAAGCAACGAGGCTAAGTAAGTTAGAAGCGAAGACATAAGTTTGCCAACTTGCCAGGACATGTTAATCGTGATACGATGGAGTGATCTGTGAACAGGCTGGCTACACGCTAGCGACTAATAAACGGGTCCTCTGCGACTGTTATGGTGTCTGTGAGTCAGAATTTGGGAGATTAAGACTATATTAATTATTTTGGCTTTGGATTAATGACAGTGTCTGGGAGGTTTTATGAATTGAGCTATTAAGAATATGTAGACTATGAATCACCTAAAGAGAAGTAAATATTATTCATGTCATTGTCAAGTCCAGGAAATATGAGTGCAAGTCAATTGGTGACTTTTGTGATACATATCTCATCAAGTTCACAAATTCTTTCAGATGCTTTGTACTCGCAACCGGCGTGTGTGTGTACCTGATGTATGAACGTTGACGAAGCAAAATATTAGCATCGCATCCGGCGAAGGGTAGGTGACGGTCGTGAATTGATGTATACGAACCGGGTTTTTAACCTCAAAAACCATGTTGTAACCTAACCATAATGGCTGTAATCAATTCGTAATTTATTGATAAGGTAGCTACTTGACCATCAACGACTGTGTCTAACCACATATGTATCGTGCGCATGCAAATATCCTAAAAGGGTTAATTAAATGCGGATAAGCATATCTCGGTCGTGCATAGCGCCGAATGATTTAAGGTGGTGCAAAAACTTAAGGAATTATCGCCGTTTTCCTAGTATATGAAGTAACAGGACATAAGAATAATGTCCCTGGTGTAAATGATGGTAGCTGAGAGGAAGACGGAATCTTGGAAACGGTAGCACATAGTGACATAATTGCTAGGTGTTATTTATTTGCAATTCCAAGAGATTTGTGGCAGGGGATGGTGATAGCAGTAGAAGCTGAAATTACTTGCAGCAGAATATCTAAATCTTGGAGCATAGAATAAATAGAATTAATAAAGATCGAAATAGGTAGGTACTGTAATTTCTGCCTACCCCAACGGGAGAAAGGAATGACTTTATATATGTTTCGATGCTAATGAAATAGGTACCGATAAACAAGATTAATAAAGTAAAAGTGTTTTTTGTTTAGCACCAATCATTTATAATAAAATCCCAAAACCTATTAGTCAAATGCCTACTGCTCTGTTTAAAATAAATTTAAAAAAATATCTCATAGCCAAATGCTATTATTCTATATCGGAATTTTTAAATGACCGCAATTAATTAAATAGATTCCAACAAATACGATGTTTTCCTAATTTGACCCCCGTATCTGTAAAAACAATAAGTACTTTATTTTTAATTAGGATTAAGTTGATACATTTCCTTGTTTGCTGTATAGACTCAATTTTTTATAAGGTTTTATTCTAAGCCAAAATAAGTTGTTTTGTACGCCATAAATGGCAAAACATGCCGATCTACCTGTTATTTAAGACCTTGCACATATTATTTGTTGTATACTCATGTTTTACAAATAAATATATTCTATAATTCATTCATTCAAAGCAACAAAAATAAATGAACTTAGGATAATTTCTATAAAGATTAGATACGCTAAGCAGGTGAATAATAAAAAAATGGCAGACATGCCTACGCTCCTAAATACTGGTAAAACTCGCTGATAATTCAGTCAAGCAACTACTTAGTCGTCACCATTTTCCTGATCATACCCCAATTTATTTATAGTCGATGCAGTATGTCATCTTCATCCATACTCCTCTATTACAAACATCCCAACATTCAACTTCTTTCCTGCCATATCATCATTCACACAGTCCATGCATCGTTTCTTTGGTCTTCCCATACTCTTATAGCCATCCGCATTCCTACTTAGTCTATCGTATAATAAAAGACTAATTGATGAACCTCACTACAATGTTGCTTCACTATATCCCGTTCTCCATCACCCACATCACTCTATCTTCACTCCTTCAATAAACTCGACCAGGTGCTGAACAAAGTCCATTTTAAACGATCCTAATCGATCATCTCAGCCTGTCTCTCTCTCATCCTGGAATCAAGCCAAACGCATCGACATTTGTAAGAAAATATTATTAATAACAACTTGTATTAGAATAGATTGTAACACGGCAAATGTGTGAGTAATTGCATGGACTATGAAGCATGTGTTGATATTATACTTTGTTAATATCACACAGTTTCTTGTGATCTCGACTGCTAACAAATCTTTAATATCTCCTCGTGGTTATTGTAGGAATCGTCTAATTGATGATAATGTGTTAGGTGAACAGCATGCTATGACTATCCTTTCTCGAGTAGTATCACATGATATTGTTTCTGTTTCGAGAAATGCGAACACTGATGATAAACCGAAATCATCTGAAATGATTGCTACTAATAACCTACATAACAGTACTGTCGACCTGCTGGGCCTCTCCCAATGACATCCAATTTTTCCGATTCAGTCAGTCTCTTCATTGATACACAAATGAGAAGAAAACTTACGACTTATAAGTACAATTTGACAGACACACCGATCATCGGTGACAATAATCATGAGTTCTTAGACCTTATTGATTCAAAACTAAAATTAGAACTACCAAGTATGAATTAAAATCAAAGCATTTATTTCAAGTAGGCCAGTTACAGGCACTCTTGAACTGTCGACAAAATTAACAATCTAATGTAGCTACAGTCCCAGTCACAAGGCATAAAAACTGTGAAAGTACTGTAGTTGCCCATCAGAACATCATACACAATTCCTATTTCCCTAAATGTATGCATAAGCTGTAGACACTAACTCTTCATCAACACAACAATAAATTACCAAAACCGTGGTTAAAGCCACAAAAACAACAACGTCTACCCAAATACCGATAGAAGCGGCAAAACAAACAGTTACTAATCCTTAATATGTCTCAATCTTTGCCTACATATGTCTTATTAAAATAACGAGAAGGATTATAAATTTCAACTGCCGGTAGAGTAGAGGAGATATATTAGCCGTTTGGACACATTTTTGATATAGCAGTGAATACCTGGGATGGTTTATGATTTGTAGTGTCACTTAAAAAATATTACCATCTTCGTGTTTCAGGGAATTTGTTGGAGCTGTTGTAACAAGTTGAGCTGTTTAGGAGGATTTATAAGCATCAAAATTAACAGTTGTAAGGTTCCCTCTCGGTAGATCAACTGAAAATAGGGGGTTTCAGGGAAAATAGGGATAAAGCTTGGAAGAGCTCATTCAGTTAATCGGTGACCACACTACCTATGAAAAGATTAGCAACATCTCAGGCAGATTTGCTTTGTTATTGATGAACAATAAAGAAACTATATATTAATTCGATTTAGTATCATAAATAATACTACTACATACATTGCAAAAGATCTTTGGTATAACTGTTTTTTATAGTCTAATCCGCCTTTACGACACAACCCATCAGAAACATCAAAAGACCATAAAAAAACAAAAGATCATCAAAATATACTTTGTAAATCGCCAATAGCGATAGTCGACTGCGCACCGGCGCGTGAGTTTCCGCGCATTGTTCTCTGCGCTGGTGCATGTATCTACGCGTTATTTGTGAAGCGACGTTACACTTTGATATTGAAGTGGGAAACGATTATTGGACAATTGAAGTGTGTATAGATGAGAGAATATTATTGTAGGTATAAGAGTAAGGGTGGCTGAATAATAACAGCCGCATGGGTCAAGGGTAAGCAGTACTTGCCAAAGTCGGCCCGTGGATGAGTCCATCAACAATCCATTACAAACCCAGTTTCCTCAGAGCTTCGGAAAGCACTTTAAGCCGTTGGTCCCGGTTGTCATTTAATAGATCTTTGACAGTCGTTACGAGGAGCCAGAAGCCACAAAGTCTGACACCCAGTCTTATCAAGAGTATCGTTTTTGCCAACAACTGGCTTGTGGGGTCTGATAGGCAGGCGCTCCATTTAAACTACTGGTATTCGGCTGTATGCGATTAGATTGGAGGCCGAGCCAACAGTTTGGGAGATTAGGCAGATTTTGATAGACGAAAGGATATTATTATGGCCATAAGAGTAGGGGGAAAACCGAAGAAACGATAGATGGACTGTGTGGAAGATAAAAAGGTTAGATACAGGACTCATGAGATGACGACGAATAGAGAACTATGGAAATAGAAGACAGGCCGTGTCAACCAAAAACAAAAAGAGTGAAGTTTAGGAGAATGATGACAGATGAAAGGATATAGGTAAGCAAGAGAAGTAATGATGGGGTAGTGTGTTTGTGTTCTGTAAAGCTTTAAGGAAGAATTTTATCAATGATACTGAACGTGATCAACATAATTATAACTAACCGCATTCAATAGCTGTCAGTGTCATCATTGCTAGCACTTGATTTCTTGAACGCAGTTTAGATCTGCTAACCGCGACCTATTTCATTGCTAAAAGTAGCTGATGTGTAGCTTTTAAATTAAAATAGTCATGGTTTAATATTATGGTTTAAACTAACTTTGATTCGTGAGAAAGATTGAAAAAAAAACAGATATTAGTTTGTGTAATAAAGAGATTTTCTTTCAAACCAACGACTAGACTAGCCAGTGGCAAAATAGTTCAAAAGAGCAACTAAAAATAAAACATCAAATAAGACCCAGGCCAAAAATAGAACTAGCCTAAATATTATGACAGTTTCGCTTTTACCGATCAAAACAAAACCTCAGCATGTGTTAATACATAAATGAATGTAACATTACCGGAGGGAAATCGGGGATCGTTTAAAAACCCATTAAAAACCCTAGTTTCACCATAAGCTACTTGAAATGAACGCCATCGTTTAGATATAAAAACAAAAAACTTATTGTCACCTATTCAGAAACAATCGAGCGATTTCTGCGATCACCTTCTTTTATTTGCTACGCGAATCTGCATATTTTTTGCATTTTCTATTTTATCGTCTTGGACATAAAGAAAGTCAAGCGCTTGCGCAACTGAAAATCTTTTATTGTCACAATGATTCCCTACTGCTATGCAAATGTCATCTTTATTATTTAACACAAATAGATCATTTTTTCTTATAACTATCTACTACAATTCCTCACACTTCACAAAATGTTAAGACCGTTATGAAAACTGACGACGTTGCAAACTGAACTTTAGCTAGAGGTAATAAAATACAAGGAAATGTAAATGAAGTGAACAATGAAGATGGTTCCGAAGTGGTTGGTGATAATGACGTCACGCTAGGTAACCTCTGTCGTATTAAAATGACATTACTAGACGTACGGAACAGTTATAATAATTCACGCCTTTGAGCTTCGGATATTCAGATTTATTTTGATTTGAACACCAATGAGGTCGAAGCACAAAGTAATTTGTTACAAATTATAGATGTAATAACATTGATAGTAACATCGTTATGAATCGGGCCTATAATTTGGAATTCTGTCAAACAGTAATTGGACATAAATAATTTCACACATTACTATTTCAAAACACAGGATCTAATTAACCTAACGAAAAACATATTCAGAATTATATGACATCAGAATTTTGACTTTCGTCTGGAAATTCTAATAACTAGGAATACTTCGTCATCTAGCTAGCCTTTTCCCTAACCAGGTCGGCTTCCAATCCAAGGGTTTCCGGAGGCAGCTAAGTACCAATATTTTACAAGAAGCGACTGCCTATCAGACTTTCACAACCCAATTACTGGGTAACATCCTTTGGAAAAGCAAATGACGACACGGTTAGCGCAGTGGCTGGGCGATTGACTGCTGCACTGCGTGTCGCGGGTTCTATCCCCGCACGAATCAAATACTTGTATGGCCTACAGGTCTTGCTGTGTGTATGTGAGTTTGAATGTCTGTGAACGCACCCACGCTACAGGAGAAATTCCTAGTGTGGGGCAACGTTTTATAAAAAACAAACAAACATATATCTCCCAAAAGCTGCATGATCAGTGGCGTGCCTAGGTGTTAACAATATGGCAAGCCCATAGAGCAAGCAGACTGTTTAGAATCCCAAACATGATAAACTATAGTACATTATAAAGGCAAGCCAACTTTGTAGGCTTGTATAAAAGTACCGCCACTAGATGAACATATTTGTCTTCACCCTATAATACTTCATAATGATGAGAGGCAACAATCTAACAGAAAACGTGGGTGCAAAAATAATGAACCTAAGCAACACAGTGCACAAATTATCAATACAAACCTTCTCCAAACAGACACTGACTGAAACAAATCTGACAACACGAAATCTTTTGAAGTAGCCATCTTAAATAACGAACCGATAATAATATAACACGTCGAAACTCATAATGTGATAAATATAGAGTATCAATGATGCGTCAACTATGTGATGCAGAATTGCGCGTGCGATTAATGAGTCGTGCCAAGACATCTGGTATATTACCATCAATATCTGTCTGTCATATGTATGCGATAAATTTACGAACGATATGCTTCGACGTTCGGAGAAGATCTTAAATTATAGATAGCTAGCTTTTGCCAGCGGCTTCACCTACATGAAAGTCGGAAATTACCCAAGGAATACTACCAGGGTAAAAAAAGCCAGCGACTTCACCCATTTAAAAGTTAACATTTTCCCAAGGAAACGTCCAGGGTAAAAAGTATCGGAGCTGCGGGACTGTTAGAAAGAGATATCGCGGCCCTGGAATTCAAAGTAGGAACATGGATGGTATCCTATAACCGAATCCAGCGCACAAGGCCTAGACAAAATAACATTCTATAAACGATAACGAGGATGAGAGACTCAAAAATGTATGGAACTGACATAAGCTATAAGATTATAATGCTTTAAAAGCCACTGGAACGAGGCACGGAAGGAACTAGGTATGTGATGGTTGCTGACCCATCCACCGCGCCCTAGGCATGCGGCTGTTATTGATTAGCCACAAGTTCCTCCTAAATCTGTTTACCCGTTGAGAAATTATTAATTAACATCATTAACTATGTTGGGGTCGGCTTTCAGTCTAACCAGATGCAGCTGAATACCCGTATTTTACATGGAGCGACTGCCTATCTGACCTCCACAACTCAGTTAATACTGGGTTACTACGGTACCTCTTGGTAAGACTGGTTGTCAGACTTTTTGGGCCACTGACTACCTGTAACGACTGTCAAAGATGTGCAAATGACAGCCGGGACCAACGGCTTAACGTGCTTTCCGTGGCTTGGAGGAAACTCGGTATGTAATGGGTGGTCACCCATCCACAGACCAACCTAGGCAAGCACAGCTTAACCTAAAGATCGACCCGAGCGACTGATATTATTTTGCCACGAGCTCCTCTCATTATTAATTAACAAAACATTCAAATTCACAAACATACAAACTTACTCATTTTTATCAATATTAGTAGGATGTTTGTAACTGCGATGTTTTTCCATGTTGATGGCGACACCTGTGGATCCAATCTATCAGAGATAGTGAAGTATTTAGTCTGAGCAGAATTTGGGATGGCAAAAAACGTAATGATTGAAGAGGCGAATGGAGAAGGCAGATAATTTATTAAAAGATGTTAAAAAGGATACGTGCTAACTCAAAGAAGAAAGGTGACATCGTTTACCAAATTGATGCAAAGTAATATTGCAAGGGTTAAAAGCAAATCTTAAGGTAAACAGCACTTGCCAGAGTCGCGGGACTGTTCGAAAGAGATATCGCGGCTCTGGACCACAAAGGGCAAGGAAGGAACATGGATGGGTTTTAGTCAGTACAAGTCTGACACTCCCCTCCGCTCTGCTCAGAGCGGGAGAAGTCATTTGATGATTTCCCATCTGAAAAAAAAAAGATATGGTAAACAGCACTTGTAAAAATAAAAATGAACTGTGTTTCCTGTTTTCCTAAATTAATGTGGCCTAACCTTCATGAGTAAGATTCTCTAAATGTAACACAATTGACATAACTATCCACAGCAATTTTAAAATAATATGGCCAGTATTTAACTTGAGATCCTCATGAACATTTTATTAAAAAACATTTAATCATTCTCCTTCTCTTGGTGCTTCTTCAATTACTAGTCCGTCATCTACTCCGATTATTTCTTATCATCAATAGGTACTCAAAATCTCCAGCCAAAATCCTACCATCAATCGCATAAAATTCTTTAATACCGTTCCAATTGCAGCACATAACTCTTTATCTAATAATACACCGTTAAAAATCTCCCAGCAGTTCGATGATGCATCGTGGGCCACTCCTATGATTTGTGGGAAGACAGGTGTTCGACGCAAATACATCGCAACCGGTTCGGTTTCGCCATCTCAATTGGCATTTTGACGTGGTACTCAAAGTTTACTAATTGCATTTATTTATAACGCAACAAGGTTATCTTGGATTATGTTTGGGTTATCTTGGTTGGAAGGAAAACCTCTTGAGGAAGGACAACCGCCAACCCACACTGGTCGCATTTTGGTGGATTACCTGATCACCCCTAGCATAGAGAAAAATTCTGTGTCCCTGCAGTTTAAACATTAGGGTTATCTGGTCCAGTGGCTCTTTTAGAACTAGCGATATTACTTTTTTTTTATTGCAAAACGGGCCAGCTCTTGACCTCGATCTCGCCTGATACCCAGAAGATGCCAGTACCCAGAAGATGCCTGTTCACTCTTTCTATGGAAATTGACGACAGTTCGCAATTACTTGCGTTTCTTATTTCTGCAACGACTTCTAACAAGTTCGACTTAAGCTTTTCAGTAGGCAACAAAATATAATTTGGACTTTACCATCTTAGTTATCGTTTTTAGAATCTCACTTTGCCCTAAGTTTTATTTATTTTCCAAACGGGATTACTAAGCTATACATCTAATTAAGACTAATAATGTGACATTCGACATGCGGTAGTGGCCCGATATCTTCGACAAGTGTTTGTTTTGGACACACTTCAACACTTTACGCTTCAGCGTCGAGCAAAAGGTCGAATAAATATTAATAGATGTCGAAGTTTATTCTGGGATCTGATTTGTTTTTATCGTGTAGCGTCTGGCGGGTACTTCCTCGCCTGGAAATGCGTTTCCTGATAGCTTTAACTTGGGACTGTTCAACTCAGAACTAAATAAGTTACTTGTAGCTAAGTTTTCAACATTTACGTAAAGAGAGACTGTGGTCTAACGTGAGCCTATCCAATAAAAAAGAGGATGTAATAAATACCGCAAAAACGTATAGATAGACGATCCCCTTACTTCGCTAGATGAACTTTTCTGTTCACACTCCTGAGGGTAAAAACAAGGTGACAATATCAGCGTTAACGATAACAGAAAAAGTATATAGTATATGTATTGGATTGACATAAACTTCCAAACAGCTCAGGATATGCTCATGAATCTAAATGTGATTGCCATTTGTGTAAAGCCCTCAGAAACTAGCCTAGATTAATGACATCTTCAATCTAATTCGAAAGCAAATAAATGGATTGTCCACCTTTAAGTTACCGCTACCAAACAAGACAAAACTAAAATGTCTCATCTGCCGAATTTACATCGGTAAAGCTAATTTAAACCGGTACCCTTAAAACCGAAACGAAGATGTCAATCTTTAGCTCTAAACACACCATACTCGTAAAATAGCACTAAAACCAACTCAAAGCTCTAAGTTTGAGCACCGCACTGCAATAAGTTGGGTCCGTCGATAAATCTATGAAAATGAACGTGCTCCTAATGTCACTGGAATGCTTTCATGATCTGACCGAACCAGGGACGGACTGTGTTCTGTATTATTGTAGCATTAAACGTGTACTGTACCAACCAGTACCTGATTACGGCCACTCCCTTACATAGAGAGAAGGCTTATGTCCTAGAAGTGGGGACGTTATAGACTGGTTACGTTGTATACTCTACTAAACAAAAACATACTAAAGCACTGCTATGAAGTAAGACGTCTATCAGTACATCATCTTCATTATCGTCTTCATCGTCGCCGTTCATAGGTCGTAATTAAATAATAATTTTATAAATAAAACAATCAAAATTATATTCAATATTTTATGGCGCACGCTTCGAGTAAAAAAATGGACGATTCACGAAATTTACTAAATTTACTTTATATTTTGATAGAAATTGGTGTTTGGATGAATTTTATAATATTATGGATTTTATTCCTAACTGTCGGCTTTTGGCTGTTAAGTGATTACCAGAAACCCCTTTCCTCATTAGAGATGATTATAAGGATTTAAACCACCAACCTCTACGCTACAAAAATTTGGCAGAACTCATGAAAAATTATTTACAAGTCGAATTCACCCGAATCCGTACTCCCAGTCATAACTAACGCCTGACGGCATAAGATCGAAGTGCAAGTATCTAAATATACCAACGACCAACACCCATCAATTTGAGAGGAATTAATCGCCCAGCAGACATTGTCGCGGGAATGTGAACATTTGGCAAATTGGCAGTTTTACAGCGAACGTTATTGATTTTAGTTGCAACTGTTTTTACAGCTGATGGAATTCTTTTGTGCGAAAATTGCTTCAGTTGATCGACATGTAAACATTTACTGAAATAAACACTTTTAATTTAGATGGTTACTACTCGTATTCAGTAGCTATTAAATGAAAATAATCCTGATAGGAAATTCATGATATTGAGTTACAAACAAGGAGGCTACCAACATAATGAAACGATCAATGATTAGGACTACTGATGGGACATCTGCATCATCAGCGGAATAAAGGTAAGCTACCTTTCTTAGAAAGGGACACTATAAAAATGATGGTAAACGAAATGTTTGGAAAAACACACCATTAATGGATTAAAATGGAACCAGATGATGATGATTCCAAATCACATCTTGTCACATATCCAAGAACGTTTGAACCTTTAATACATCTACTTGGACTAAAAGGGGCGACCCCATTGGCATCAATGAGGCACAAAATCAGACTCCGGACTTCTACTAAGAATTGTAGGGTTACCCAGGGAATCGAAACTAAGACTCAGCAGTCAGCAGTATCGCGGTTGCGACCCTAGACCTTCGAGGTGGAGATTCTTTGATAACTATATTTGGTTCCCTAAGTCCATCACCCAGTTAATAAGTAACCCGACCGACTGCCATAAGATCGAAGTGCACTTGCTAAATATAGCGACATTGCAGACGCACACATCAATGTGCGACAAATTAATCGCAAGTGCGGACGCTACTTTGTTAACCAAATAATTTTGATAAGTTGTGGCAATTTCCGTGTTTGTTGGGATTATTAGAAGAGCTTAGGTATTTGAGATTGAGTATGAAAACGCTGTTTTATCTTTTCATAACCTAACATAACATCACGCCTGTAATCCCCGAAGGGTAAGGCAGAGGTGTACCTACTAGTACACCCACATTTCACCAGTTATGGGACTTAAAGTTCCATGGAATAGGGAGCGAGTCTATTGGCATTAACCGGACACAAATCCAGACTCTGCTGCTACTGAGAAATTCCTGATGGAAAAACCCAATAACACTTTGTCCGACCCGGGAATCGAACGCTGAACCTCATGCTCAGCAGTCGGTTGTAAAATAATCTAAATCTTTGCGAAACTGCAAAAAAGTACTACTACCAAACACAGACTCTATTACAAGTTCAACTAAATATAACAAGGGTTTAAGTAAGTGTAATTGGTTACCGGTTCCCCGTGATAAAAATTTGGTACAGACAGTACATGATTAGCGGAAATTTTAATATAGCGGAGTGGCTGAGCGATTGACTGCTGCGTTACGTCTCGCGGGTTCGATCCTTGCATGGAACAAATATTATATAAACTGCAGGTAGTTGTTCCGGGTCTGGTTGTTTGTGTATGGCTTTAAATGTTTGTAAACGCACCCACGAAACAGAAGAAATTCCAAGTGTCGCCAAATTAAAAAAAAAATACATTCTCTCAAGTTTCAAGACTAAGTGAGGTTCTATCAACGATAACGACGATGAAAAAGTCTACTCAATGAATAATGAATAATCCTGTTAAAATGCAAAATGTCCTCTGGTGATTCAAAATCGTCTCCAGAAACAACCAAGCATACAAAACGAACCCTTAAAAACGGCACTGAATCTATTTACCCGTAACTGTCACTATTTACCCCTCTTAGTACATAACGCTACACCCCCTCCCCCTACTAAGACTTACCTATACACCCCCTCTAGGCTACGTTAAAATGCAATCTTCTTAATGGAATTTCAATTTTCGCTGCGAAGTTAACTAAAAATCCAACCGGTTGCAATATTGCCGCCTAGCGAAGACGCCGCGGCCATTTTGTGCGCAGCGTGTCTGTTTGTCAGTCTGTATGTCTGCTACTTAGCTTATTAATGTACCTAAGAGAATAATGTAGCTTTATTTAAAGTAGGAATTAGACTTTGAGAAAAAAAACAGAGATTATATTGGTTTAGCAGTAAAAATAAACTATATTTTTTTTATTAGGAACGCAGACGGTTTGGCAGTTTTGTAACTGTCTACCAGTTTTACCGAGGGGTATCGTATTAACCAGTACTAACTGGTTTGTGGAGGTCAGATAGGCAGTCGCTCCATGTAAACTACAGGTATTCATTCAGCTGCATCCGGTGAGGCTGGAAACCGACCTCAACATAGTTGGGAATAGGCTAGACAGACGACGGTAGGGTTTTAACTGGAACTGATTAAAGTTTCGCACATTTACGTCCTTGTCACCTGATATATATATTGGGAGCACTGGATATGGAGACCAGCATCTCCATGGCGCAACCGATGTTGTACAAGTCTTAGGGACCAACTTGAAATGCTTCCTAAAGTCTTTTATTTTGGCTAACATATAAATAGATTCTTCTACGGGCAAAATGTTTCTCAAACGGCTCTACAAGGTAGTAGTCGGCAGGAAAAGCTAGTACTCGTTTCCAGAACCTGCTATTTAAAAAGGACATCTATATACCTGCAAAAAGATTACCTCTCAGCTAATGATAAGTAATGGAACAGGCTTACCAAGAAGTAATTCCCTAAACAGTTTCCAAATCCTAACTGTTAACAAATCTGAATTATTTTATCCAATTTAGTTCGAAGAAATCAAAGAACTGAATCCAATACCCCAGCTCCCAACAATACAGCATAGTTTCCCACTATCACAAAACAAAATAAAACAAAAAATCCTCAAGAAAAACGAGTTATTTGATTCAATAAGCAAAGTTGGGAGCGAGACACTAGTATTTAATATCAAGAACGGAGCCCCGAGGAAAAAGAAAAATCTATACAGGGTGGCAACCCCCCAAACTTTACGTCTTGGAGACGTTTTCCAACTGCAACCATTATAGACACAGTGCACCTGACCTTGTGTTTATTTGTGTGCTGTGTTGACACAGCAAGACACTGTGTTTGCGGTTATAGATTAATCAGTTTTTGTTTGGTATAATAATTGTTAGTGCTTGTTTAATTATGAGTGTCCAAGGTGTTTTTTTTTTATGTGTGAGGTTGTCTATTAATACAAAACAAAATTATTTAAATAAATAGATGTCCATTTTATTAATACATTCAAAATAAGGTAGTTATTGTGCCTTTCATGTTTCCTACGTACATGTCCACGTCCATTTTCCCATTAAACAAGTATTTTATTTCCGTCTCCATTCTACACCTAAAGTATAACAATCAAAATTAAAAAAATACTTCCTCAGATTTATTAAAGTACCAAAAACCTATAATAACGTTTCAATATTCCTTATAACTAACAAAACAGTATAAAAACTCTAGACAATAATACCAAACTATGCGCACAACACTCCATAAAAAATAGTCCTAAAAAATGCACCTGAAATACGCGACAAGCGGTCACGAAGTATATACGAAAGCAATACCAATCAGACGCTTCAGCGCCCATCTATGTCCGTAGCGCTCACTCCCATTTACGAGAGAAAAAACCTCGGAAAATCTACGTGACGTAACATACAACCGATAGCCAATGGCGTATCGAACCTTCGGCGATTAACGACCATCGCACCCAGACCTACCCACCCTCCCTTTTCCGTTCGAAAACCGAAGCAGCGAGCGGTTATACGAAGTGGGAACGAAGCTCAAGCGAAAATAGTCGGAGAGTATCGAGAACGAACGACGCATCGTGATTGGTTGATCGGTTCTGCGCGATTGGGCACAACGGCGCACACTCGAACCGATATCTCGTATTTACCACGTTCGACGTTTGTTTGTATGTGTGCGTGTATGAAACCGCCTTCAATAGGTATGTATCAATGTGTAGGTTTAGGTATCGATTTGATTTGTGACGCCTGCTCGTGGATCGGTCAATCACGGTGCGTCGCTGTCGATTTAAATTTGGAACATGGTATTTAAATTTGGTATGCATTCGTTGACCGTTAGCGTGACGTAACGCTGTCTGATTGGATGAAAGCTAGTAATAGATACTGTCGTAATTAAACTATCGTTTTGAATTGTGTCATCCTTTATGTATTTGTTAGTGTCAGTTAAGAGAGGAAGAGTTTCAGAGGAAAGAAATTCCATTTTAAAAGGTATACACAAATAAAATAGGAATATTATTGTACTAGATCAAAAGAAATTGGAAAATGTTAGAAAAATAATTATGTCTTCTTGACAGGCTTCTTATTAGCCAATTTAGTAAGCGACTCCTTTCACGCAAATGAACACACACTGTTTTCCTACAACATATACAGTCAAAACCAAAAAAAAATCGCCACGAACCGTTAATTAAAACGCAACAAAATAAGTCCACAATTCACTACTATAGCAAATCTTCACAAATGTCAGTCACTGCAAAAAAACCGAGGCTCGTTTCGACAAATTAAAAAAGTACGTTCCACTCCATTTCTGGATACAAAAAAAAAAAAAGTTCCACAGATAAAAAATCGCAGAACATCCTCATCAACTGGGGCTATTAATAGGGAAAAAGTGCGCAATCCGGGGTTTTACTGTTCACTACCTACTAATATTTAACGAACTTCTAGATAAAGCAAATATATATGCTTTCCCGTGTACTTATTTAAAATGGAAAAATATTTTTCCTGCGTCCCGTCGTCGCTTCCGCTGCAGATAACCGTAACTGCATTATGTTTGATGTTTTTCTTTTTATAATGCGGGTGGCTAAAGATAGATGGCCTTTAGTTTTCTAGCTTATGCAGACCGATAGGAAAGATGGGTTGAGTTATGTGGTGTGCTTAATTGGATTATCTGATGGTTATGCTTTGTAGTATCTTGTTTTCGACAGTTTTCTCTAGCAATTTTACGATTACACACAGTAATTTCGATGAAAGAGAAGATAGTAAAAGAAAAAAAAACATTTTAAATTATCTAAAGATCCCTAAGAGTCTTAAAATGTATTCATACCATAGGCATCAAAACGCATCTGATGGAAATGTAAGTCGTAATTAACCCAAAGAAGCGATACACACCTTTACTTTTGGTTCAATAAAATTCTGACACGTCTAGCTAGTCCTCTCCCAAAAGCTTTACAAATGATCACTGAAATATTCCTCAGGCTTGTGATATATAAAATTGTCAGTAGCGCACACCCCAGAGCAGTGGAATTACTACAAAATCGAGTATCGCCACAGCGAGATATCTGCCATTCGGCCGGCGGAGGCGTCGTATGTTCGTTCATTTGAGGCACACCGAGAGGGACATAAGAAAATATTTACATTCAGAAAATGGTACCTGATAGTCAAAAGCACTAAACATTAAATGAATCGTAGAACTTATGGGCTCCACGAATGGCAAATAACAACAACCAATTAGAATGCCCAGTGAAACGAGGAGATTCAGCTCCGCTGCGCTGCCATCGATATATTATGATCTGCAAAAATGGCGAGATATTCGTTTTTGTTTTTTTTTTTCGAAAAATGAGCATCAGCGTTTTTGAGTCAGTAGCTTAGACCAAAAGAACACAGCTTCATCATTAGGATACTACTACTGTCTGTATAGGATACTACCATGTAGAACTACGTGCATGGTAGATTAACTAAACCAGAACGTTTAGTTTGTCTGTCCCCGCCTAAAATCAATGTTTATTGGAGAAACTGATCTTTGTCCCTTAGATACCAAGAGGCAGATTTGCTGCAAGTGGAGCCTTTTTTCTTTTTTCGGATGGGTAATCATCAAATGACTTCTCCCGCTCTGGGTAGAGCGGCTCCCTTCCGCTCTACCCAGAGCGGGAGAAGTCATTTGCGGGAGAAGTCATTTATTCAGTACATGTCTGATTCTCAGACATGTACTGAATAAAACCCATCCATGTTCCTTCCTTACCCTTTGTGTTCCAGGACCGCGGTATCTCTTTCGAACAGTCCCGCAGCCCTGGCAGGCATCGGCCCTTGCGGACCCCTCCCTGTTTGCTGACATCTCTTTGAGGCGCGCGTGGAACACGAACGCGCGGTCTACAAGGCCTGTCGTCAAAAGACGGACGGACGGCAAGCTAACCCATTACTCACCGTCCACAGGTCCGCGTCTACAATGGCCGGAAGCCACCACGTGACCCCCGACGCCAGGGGCGTCTCCCGCGGCGGCTGGGACCAGAGGTTCTCTCCCTCTCACTGCAAGTGGAGCCTCAACTTGCAAAATGGTTGATACTTTTTTTCATCATCTGCCTTTATCCCAATTTAATTGTGCGGCGCAGCATGTCTACTTCTTCCATACTTCTCTATTACTCATCATCTCAGCAGTCACCTCCTTTCTAGCAAACTACCATTTTTTTTTTAATTTTTCACATAGATAATATTAAAATAAAAAGTTATGCTCCATGTATACAATAAGTTTATCATATACGGCACATAGTCGGTGGCAGTGCGCTCGGAATATGCTCGATATAGAGCACGTCGCCTCCACTCGATCCCGGTGAAACATTGCTCTAGCTAGTGATGTGTTTCATGGCGGTATATCGATAAATAAGTTTATCATATACGGCACATAGTTTGGTGGCAATGCGTTGGAAATATGCTCAATATAGAACACGTCGCCTCCACTTGAAACATTGCTCTAGTTACTGATGTGCTGCATGGCGAAATATCAATAAGTTTATTAATACGGTGTGTGTGAACTTGGTAGCGAATCTTTTTCTACGAATGCAGATAAATCGACATAAGTTAACAGGAATTTTCGTCAAAGGCATCTTTAGAATTATCAGATTATTGGCAATGGCTACATGAATGATATTATTTTATCATATTGTGTCAATCAGATGAAAACAATAATGATATCCAAAAAAACTTGAGAAACCCATCCTATTGTACACTAAATCTGCTGAACCCTATGAGACCCAGTCAACTCAAAAATACGTCATTAAAACTCAATTTTATTAATTCAAGAAAAGAAAAATCGTGTCGAAAGTATCGATATCACCTTCCCCCATCCCTAATAGCACTTCCGATATAATATTTCATATTTAATAGTGATGCACCACGAAAAATCCTTCGCAGATGACTCTCAGCTTATATTTTACATAAATTGGATATTATTGCGCTCATATTGAATTCACAGACGTATATGTACGTACGTATATGTTGTAGAAACTATTTCTTGGGTATGTATGATTGCAGTTCTTTGAAAAGCTAGCTTACAAGAAAAAGTATCTTGAAATAATAATAATAGTCTATAATATATCTACCATCACTGAAAACAAAGAAACGATGGATGGACATCTGTGAAGAATAATATAGCTAGAATGGAGGTGACTGCTGAGATGACGAAGTAGGGAAGAAGAAGACATGCTGCGCCGACACCAAATAAATTGCGATAAAGGCAAGCGAATGATGATGATCCATCGCTGAAAGGATTTGTAATCGTGGCTTTTAGTAACCTCTTCCAATTTTTTTTCCGAAAGCCAAATATTACTGTAACTTCTTTAGGCGCGTTGGGCATTTTTGAGATGGGGAAAAACAATTGAACTCGCGACACCGTTAAATGACCTCTTTTTCGTTGTAGTTAGCCATATTGCTACATATTACAAGCCCAAAAAAAATACAGTGTATAGTCAAATGTATAAGTAAAAGACTTATGCAAAAATATTTTCTAAAAATAATCCAGAATCTTGCAAAAAAAAATATATTTTTTTTCCGTTGTAGAGTTAGCCGTATTGCTACATATTACAAGCCCAAAAAAAATACTGTGTATAGTCAAATTTATAAGTAAAATACTTATGCAAATATATTATCTGAAATGAAGGCAGAACCTTAAAAAAAAAATTTGACAGTTCTGTCGGCACTCCTGGAGTGCCAACACTAATCCAATACAAAATGTGCATAGCCAGAACCGAAGCTTCCCCTACCCGTAAACTCAAAATCTAAGTTCGAACATACTACATACTACTAAAATAGGTAGAATTTTGAAAAATTTTCAATATTCCCCCAAGGTGAGCTAACTGCAAGTTATATTCGCGTTGTTTTTAAATAAAATCAAAGTGTACGTTGGCTGCAAGTTCCCGGCTTGTTCTTTATGAACTTCATAAAAATGGTTGTATTTACTGGAAAAGAACGAAGCCCCTACCATGGGCACCCGATTTGAAAAGTTTTATACCAAGGTAAGTTATAAAATTATGAAAATTATAGTCTGTGGTGCTATTGCTGACCTGTTTTTTAAAACTCAAGTCATTAAAGATATTTTTTTTTGATAAAATTCTTGATCAAACAGTCAATGATCTACAAAAATCAAATATTATCCTAAAGTTTCTACGCTTATAGGTGGTAGACCAAAAATTATGCACCAAAAACTTCAGTTGACATGTAAATTGCATTCAATGTAGTATTGTCTAGTCTAGGCGATAATTTTGTAGGTGAAAAGTTGGTGACTATATTGTGAAAATATTGTAAAACAAATATCTCTATCTATATTAAAACTACTGTATTGTAATAATAATTTTAAAAAATGAAAAGTAACAAAGATGTCGCTACTATAATAATATTGCTGATAATG
The DNA here is from genome assembly GCA_950005105.1 of Lycophotia porphyrea. Lineage (NCBI taxonomy): Eukaryota > Metazoa > Arthropoda > Insecta > Lepidoptera > Noctuidae > Lycophotia > Lycophotia porphyrea. Next base: position 15,778,391 of record OX465403.1, read on the forward strand.
GTCCTTGCTACATATACATAATTGTTACGAAAATAAGTCAAAGAAAGTTGATGTGTGAAAATCTTTTGAAGTGAAAACTTCTTTAGCAGCGTTGGATTTGAAAGTCGATGAAACGAAAAAGTGACAGTAAAAAGAGACAGACAAATAAATTCATAAGATTTAACGTGGGAGAAAATGAGATAGGAAGCATTATACAGTGTTTATCTTGAAGGTTTCACTTCCACCACGTCTGAATTGCAAACATGTTTTTTTTTTGTTTAATGTAGGCTGTATACTGCCGGGTGTAACTGTCAACACTCCGACTCATATTTGGTAAAGACGCCATCAACCTTGAACCTATTGCTTTAGCGATAAAGTTGAAAATCTATTAAAGTTTGACAGATTGTGGTAGCTAGATGTGCTGGGGTCTTTCCAACTAATAAATAGGTTGGGTGTGGTAGTATTTGCTAGTACCTACTAACTATTTTACAAGGATCTCTATTACCAAGTTACTTCATACGTATTAAAGCTCTATTGCAACCTTGTCTCCATTTCTGCACATCATATACGCGTGACATAATAACTGGCCAGATAATATACACACTCTATTCTGACCATGAACTGGAAGTATATTCGTGGTCACTTATAATAAAAAATCTAGTTTTGTGTATACAAGGTGGATACGGTCAACGGGGCAGTAAGTGGGAGCTGCCTTAACCCTTGCAGCTACACGAAAACGGTCGTAGTAGACTATCCATAATTTTTCATGATATTTTGATCACCATTCAGATTTAAAAAAAAAAATACTCTTCTCTTCTTCAGTCGGTCCCTCATTACTGAGGATCGTGGTAACTGGACCCCTTTAAATGGACAATCTGTCTCCATCGACTCCGGTACAAAGTTGCCATGACCAAAAAAAAAATACAGTTAGCAAGAAAATGGCCATTTTACACAAAACATTTTTTTTTATGGCAATCGATCCTGTTTCTAATACTGATTAAACACTTCTACGGGACCAACCCAGGTAGAAGTACTAAATAAGTCAGACATCGCAAAAAACTTTTCCCATAAATTTTATTCGAAAATCTTAACCAATTTTTTTTTAATCGATCATTTTCCTTGTACTGATCAAAAACTTCGATCGGACCAACCATCCTTGAAGTACTAAAAAGTCAGAATTCGAAAAAAACGTCAAGTTACTTACCGTCTTAGTGATCATGTATTTTTTTTATTTTTCAATGATTTCAAGTGAGTTTTTGATCAGAAACACGATCGATTCGATCAAGAGGAGTGAACCCAAAACCTTATCCCCAGCTTAATTTTAGTCCTGAGGGACGCTAAGAAACTCCATAATTTTTAAAACCACAGAAAATCATAGATGTACACCTATGGCACTATACAAGATCAGATCATTCCTCTAATGCAATACTAACACCTTTCTTCCTTCAATAAACCTAAGACTCCTGCTCACCCAAAATTCAAAACTTAGAAGAACTTCAAAGGTAAGCAAGTAACACCCTTTGATACCCCGCCGCGTACAGAACGTTGCATTTTAACCAGTTTAAAATACTTTATGCATAGACATTACGGCAAGGTTTCTGTACAGGAGAAATTCATTCGATGCTGTAAACCACTGGTGAGGTGGATAAGGAAATATAGTGGAGTTTTTATGACCTTAGAGGGACTGGGTTTGTGGTGATCTGTAGTTTTCGTATAGTTTTGGTTAGAAAGGAAATTAAAGAAGTGGTTTTTTGGTTTTTAAAGGTGAACGCGCACCTGACCGAGCCGCACTCGCCGCACTCGCCGCAGTCATCGCATTTTATAAATCTTTATATGAAATAGTATACGGCATCGCGCACCTATCCGCGCCGAACCATCCGCATTTAGCGCGAGGCTATGAGGAAATGCGATGACTGCGGCGAGTGCGGCGCGGTCAGGTGCGCGTTCATCTTAAACGTTGTCCCACGCTAGTCATTTCTCCTGTATCATATGCGCGTTTAAAAACATTTAACACGTACAAAGCCAGACCCGTAACATCTACCTATAGGCCATACAAATGTTTGTTCCGTGCGGGAATCGAAACCGCGACACGCATCGCAGCAGTCCATTGCTCAGCCACTGCGTCAACCGTGCCAACAAGTTGTTTAGAGCACGTCATGACTCATCACGACGCGACTTGCGGTACGGTACTAACATAAAGGATACAAGTGACACAAGTCATATTGGCCGAGGTCGTGTACGAGGCATAAAAGAGAAAAAAAGAAGGAAAGATTGTTCCAAAAAAACCAGTGGCCTCTTCCACTGTCAGAATCTATTAGACAGATATTGGAACACAAATAATTTGCAAGCACAACTAATAAATCAATACCTATCATATGGCTAATTTCAAATGTAAGATCGATCTTGAAAACTTCTTCAAATATTTTTGTCCTACTAAATAAAAGTCTTTTAAAATAAGATTGAAACAGAACCTTATCCAGTATTTCATAGTTTCGCGGATGTAAAATACCACCCAGCGGCAGCCAATAGCGGCGGCCAATTTGAATATAGAACGCCCGCTCGGAATTTATAACGGACACACGAAACTTAAATGTTCGGCAACTGTATGGTGTAGTTAACAACTGGTTGTTTGAGCAGTTGCTTTTGCGTTTGACCTGACAAAATTAAACAGGAAAAGTATTTTTCAACTATTCTGGGGTTTAATCTAAAAAAGAAATGAGGCTTTGTTCAATTTTAAAATGGTGTAGAATTAAAGCTGGCGTGTAATTCTTCTTGTATTTAAATTAAGAGTCAGTCAGGTTCGACTGTCAACTGTACATTAGGCCACATGATCGTGGTAACACAACTAGTACAAGCTGTCCTCTTTCTCTTTTGAAACTCCGTATTACGCTAGGCTAGCGTCAGATCAACCACTGACGCCAACCGCAAGCCAAAACAAGCAAACCCTGAAACTCACTATCAATACTAAATGCAATTTATTCATCAAAAACCACATATAGTCAGAAATACTTCACTCACTTTCCAAACCTTCCCATATCTTCTCAGCTACAAATAATCTCGTATTAATTGCAACTCAACAATTCCAAACAGTCGCAAATTACACCATACGTCACAATTTTCGTTCGAATTTTTGAGAGCAATATTCATATTCGTGCAGAATCCAAAGAGTAACATCTGTAGTTCGGGAGCAACGGAGCGAACAGTACAGCTTCCTTACCGAAGAATATGTTATAGAAAATATATGATTCCATTTGAAAATATCGCTATGCTTTTGTTTTCTTTTAAGAATGTTGTGAATTTAGATGGTGAAACTTCTTCAGTATTTCCACATATATGTTTATAGGTCTTAAACCATCACTAAATATTATAGCTGCCTCGTTGGCCTAGTAGTTACAATTGCGACTGCTGAGCATGAGGTCCTGGGTTCGATTCCCAGGTCGAGGAAAGTGTTTTTTGGATTTTCCCATCAGCTGATGGCAATAGACTCCGCTCCTTATTACATGGAACTTCTCAGGTATACCTCTGCCGAACCCGTCGAGGATTACAAAGCGTGATTTTAAGATATTTTATGTAAATACCTAGGACAAATAATACTTTTTGATTTCAGTCAATACCATCATCATCTGCCTAGCCTTTTCCCAACTGTGTTGGGGTCGGCTTCCAGTCTAACCGGATGCAGCGATTTCAGTCAATACCAAGTTTTATAAACCCACTATATTTTTTTATTAAGCCTCCATAATTTCAGCCATCATCGTCATCATCATCAACTGCCTGCCTTTTCCCAACTATGTTGGGGTCAGCTTTCAGTCTAGCAGTATACGGTACCAGTATTTTAGATGAAGCGCCTTCACTAAAATATTTTAACACCACGTAAAATATTTTTCACTTTATAAATCAATTCTATTACAAAAATCTAGAATGCAAGAATTTGGAAAAGAGAAAACCACGAATTCGATCTTTTTCTGGATTTGGAATAGTGCCCAAAGTGTTCCAATAAATGGCTCTAACGATGTCCCTTATCACCGCTCGTAAAAGGGGGTAGGCTGTCCATTACCGTTCAGTCTAAATATCTTCATTGTAGACCAATCAGCATTATGGAATGTATCTACCTACCTTCTTCGAATTTGTAAGCGTATTAAAAGTGAATGCAGGAAAAGCATCAAGAGTATCATAGACGAACTTCTAATTTTCCATTGAGTTATAGGATACCACATTAGCCCTGGATCGAAACAACTGGAAGTCATGGGGAAAGGCCTTTGCCCAGCAGTGGGATGACGCAGGCTAACAGTATCAGTATATAAGATACATTATTCCAGACACCTGATGGCCTACACCACAGCCAAACGCTTTCGAAGCGTTTTGTAAAGTATACAACGACTTTGAAAGGACTGAAAAAAGCGTTCGCATCGCGGAAAAAATGTCACCTTGTCCAGCTGTTAATCATCTACCGTCACCTTGGATGGACCAATCCCATCGTTAATCTTAACATTGCTTCTTCAGTCTATTCCCACAAAAACAAGCATGAAATAATTGTATTCAAGGCTCAAAATACCGTACTCCCATACCTTTATTATCGACACTACCCAAATACCAGAAATTTAACCCTAAAATTAATAAGTAACCCGGTACAGAAACGCTAAAACTAATAATGCAACAGCGGACCAGATTGCACCAATACATTGCACCTGCCCGTAGAGCACTGGGCTCTTGTCACCCCGGGGGCGAACACCCCCTACCTCCCCAGAAGGGGGGAGGGAGATCGCTGTACGTGTGAAACCGTATTTTTTATACGTATTTTATTATATTGAACTGTGGAAACTGTGGGAGGTATTGAGAATTTTATGTTTGTAGTTTCTTGGAGAATGAGATGGACGTTACGTCCAACATTGGGTGGTTGCAAGCAAGGTTTTTCCGGCTTTAAGACCACTTCCTTTGTTCTCATCAACATCTGCTTAGCAATTTCGTACCTATGTTGGGGTCGGCTCCCATTGCAGCATTTGGCTTAGAGCGACTTCCAACCTGAGCTTCACAGTCGAGGAACTGGGTAGCATGATGCTCCTTGGATGGGTCATTGTTCTTCTATCATGTTGAAACAGTGGGTAGGTTTTGAAGGCTGGTAACTGCCTAGGGTAACATGTACATGTAAGTGAAACTTAAAGGCTGTTCCATTATATGCTGAATACGAAAGAAATGCAGGAATTCACACCTTAAATTCTGCCGCTCAAACAAAAATGTAATCCACATTTTTTCTTTTTTTTTCGTATCCGATATCATCAAATGACTTCTCTGGGCGGAGCGGAAGGGAGTGTCAGACTTGTACTGACTAAAACCCATACATGTTCCTTCCTTGCCCTTTGTGTTCCAGGGCCGCGGTATCTCTTAAATGTAATCCCCCTCAAGGTCTATTCTCAACCTTTCAAATTGAAGTATACCTATTTAGAAAAGATGTACATCTTATGTCTTCTGATCCTTTCAAAGTTGACAAAACACAGGCAGTAATCTTGTATTGAACCTACGATATAAAAAAAAACACTCCATATTCTTCTGTAAGGAAGACCAATAACCACAGTTTGAAGAACTGGTGATCATAATAGGTAATAGGAAATTACCCTAGTTACCAAATAACATGGAAAAAAGTGCTGGTAACATCCCCTTTTGCCTTTATTCCAATTAATTGGGAATTCCTCAAACTCAAACTCAAACTCAAAAGCATTTATTTCAATTAGACCATTACAGGCACTTTTGAATGTCAGAAAAACAAATAAGGCTAAGCTACAGTCACAGACACTAGGCATAATAACTTGTGAAAGTACTGAAATTGCCCATTCCAAAGCGTAGATCTCTATGGAGAAGAATGGGCAAGAAACTCCATGGACACTCTTTTCAATCAAAATATTGTACAAAATCTTGGTTACATCATTCATGTTGAGATTATACATATGTGAGAACGATGTAGAAATACGTGCACGTTAAGAGCGTCCAGAGAGATGACCAGTCCCAACTGACAGCGCCCGTTCACGAACATGACGCATGGATCATCCTCATGTCACTAGTCACCCCCCTTTCTAACCACATCATTTTTCCTTTCACTCAGTCCATCCATTGTTTCATCGAAGACCTACATAACACTCAGCTACAAATCCTACACAAATCTATATTTAAACCAGCCAAAAAATCTATCCCAAAAATAACAAAAATACAATATGCGGACGATAATCTATTTGTCCCTAAGGCCGACATTGTAGGAGAGGATAAAAAACTTAAAGCTTACAACGGGCGGGCGGGATCATAAGGCATTTTTCCGAACACACACGAGCCACTACCTCACCCCCCCTCTCACCCCCTCCCTGGGCACCCCCCACCCCGGTGATCTGCGCCCGATACCGTAGAGTAGCCTGAGAATTTTCTGCAGAGACATCTTATGTAGGACTTTGTTTGTGTTTTTAAAAAAATAGTTTTCGGACAGAAGTGTATGAATGAAAACTTTAACAATTTGACTGGGTCAAAATTAGGTTTTAGCTCTACCATTGACTAAGGAAATCTATATACTTCGAAAATAAATAGGTGAGTTCATTGTGTTTTCGTAAGTATTGAATCTATCAAGAAATGATGATGAAAGATGTTTAAATCATTGACAACTATTCGATTGCAAGTAATTCTTCGGTAATCTTAGAAGTTACAAACGTGAAAAATGAACAAATCTAAACAAATGAACAAATCTATGAAAGTAAATGAATACAGACTGATTTTCATCTCAACAAAGTATAAAACTATATACACCTCGCCACACTCCTCCAAAACCTAAACGCATACTGAAAATCAACAGCAAAACATTCCTGAAAGCCCGTCACCTCTGAACATCAAACTAACCTACAGGCACTCTTTGCTTCTTCGTCTCGCCGATAGCCTGGGATGTGTGCGGCATCGGAACGCTGAAAGACGCCCTGTGACGCCGAAGCCTTCCTGAAAATGTATGCTACCCCCCCCCCCCTTCCCACGCTCAAGCAAAAACACACACAACGACACGGAAAAAACCTCACCAATGTACGAAGAAGACGGCAGTGTGCGTCAATGAAAGATTGCTTCTATGTATTCGCCACACATATTCGTCGAGCGAAAGGTTTTCCAGCTGTGTGCGTTCTGTGTCAACGCTGTTTCGTATTAACGTGTACAAGTGTGAGGGTTTTATTGACATTTTTATACATGAAATTTTATGTGCGCGATTTAGATGTTTTTGTATATAAGCTTGTGTGTTGCATGTGTGTGTGTGAATTATTTGCGGTGGCTTTCGATGTTCGCAGAATACTGAATGGGTGTAATTAATTCGTTTCAGATGAAACTACGGGTTGGTTTCGCTGAGGAATATTCAGGATTTGCTGGAAACTGTAGGATTTCGTTCTCAGTCTCACTAGTACTCGGTCCTGGACTATTTGTTGTTTGATAGGGGAATTGATTTTCGAGAAACGCATTGTGTTTGATAAATCTGTGTCGTGTTGGGTTGTAGTGAAATTGTGTCGTCGTTTGCTTTGTTTTCTATGCTTATATTGCTTCATGTTGTCTACTTTTCAATTTGTTTTTAATGTTGCAGTGAGATGAGAACGTTTTACGATAGTTTTGTATTGTAAGTATACTTTTTAAACGTTCATATTTTTGTATCTTGAATATAACATAAAGTATATTGTATGTAGTATAAGTGAAACTGCAACAATCTTCAGAGCGTGGCCTGTTATTTTATGCTAAATGGCACGATGGTTTAAAGGCTGTTAGTACTGTGATTTGTGTGGTCCTGAGTTCAGTTCTCATTTTAAACAAATTGAGAACGGAGGAACGGGCAGGTAACGCAAGGTTTTAATATTTTTTTTATATTTAGCAATGGTTCAAACCATTGACTTCAATACGACGTGCACTAGTATGTGTCCACCTGCTTTAGGCACTTTTAGGAAAATAGTACAAAAAATATAAAAAGACTTCAAATCCCTTTATTTATCCCACCCACCTTCTTAAAACAACATCAAAAGTGGCCACCACAAAACGATGGCAACCAAAAAAGAAGGCTAAACTAACCAAAAAACCCATCCTCTGGTGCGCCCGACAAAATTTACATATTTAGTTAATACGGATCGCCACCCACACATAGACATCCTTGCTCACAGACAGTGCATCTTACACACACATGGACAGAGAATTTTCCTCTGCCGTATTAAAATGGACTTCAAAAATATAGAGAATAGGTAATTGAGTATGGAATATTTTGTATGGTCTCTAGTTATGTTTACTCTGCTATGGTGGAGTTAAGCTCACCCCCTTTTCCAAGCTCATGTGCAGTAGATTCTGTTAGGATAGACCAATCGATGTAGGTAACTGGGAAATTTGTTAAGCATTGATTTTAATAGATTGTATCGATCTAAATTCTAACTGATCTAGCTCATGAGGACCAGCAAAGAGATCAATCGAAATTTATATAAGTACACACACGTAGCGCGAAGATCGGATGGCCGATGGGGCCAAACAGATACTGGGGTGGAGACCACGCATTGGAAAGCGCAGCGTGGGACGGCCACCTGCCAGATGGACCGACGACCTTGTTAAAACTGCAGGGAGTCGCTGGAAGCAGGTGGCATTGGACCGGACACGTTGGAAATCGATTGGGGAGGCCTATGTTCAGCAGTGGACAGCAACGGGCTGAAGTGATGATAATGATGATGATGATGATATAGATACATAAACTCACGCATTTTTCCCATGGGGTAGGCAGAAACCACAGAACGCCGCCTGCTACGATCCTTACATACTCCTTTTGCCTCGTCCACGTTCATACATCTGGACATACACGCACGCCGGTTGCGAGAGCTGGCGAAATTTGTTGTATAAGATTACCTATTACTTATCATTTGATGTCAACAAAATTTCTATCACCATCTGTCTGCCAAATTTGGTGATTCTAGAAACAGTAATTCTAGCAGTATATTGGGTTACTGATATTTTATGACAGTCATACACACAGGAAAAACCTAATAACACTTTGCCCGACCCGGGTATCGAACCGACGACCTCATGCTCGTCCAACGAGGCAGTCTTGAATCGACACTATGCCACAATCAACTCGTTACAAGACATTTTTGTGAAAGCTTTCTCACTTGCATTCCCGGGGTGTTCCTCAAAGCGCAACTGTTTTTAAGCGCAACTAAATTATTCCTCGAAGCGCAACCTTTAGAACAATGAGAATTTGTGAGCGCACCTAATAGTTGCGCTTTGAGGAATACCCCATATTCCCAAAGTACGACAAGATCCATACCATTGTCAAGGTTTTTACCAACTTCTGCTCTACAGCAATACCAAATACAACATAGCTATCACGTATTTACAATGTATGGCCTGTCCTCCTGCCTCCCGGAGCCTCCCAGAGGTACGAGTGTGTCTTATATTTTTATTTCCTTGCCATGCTGCATGTTGGTCTATGTACTGTATCTTTGAAAGTCGTGTGACTAGAAAATTACTATTTTGTTCCATTCTGTTGAACTTCTTGAACTGTTTTCTGCTGATGAAGTGTTTTGTTTTGAATAATTGTACACCGTGTGGTTGTTTTATATGGAAAATATTGGTATTTCCTGAATAAGAGTCTTCCCTACCTCATCATCAGCCTGTTCCCAACTTTATTTGGGTCGGCTTCAAGGTCAACCCTACTTACCCACTTAATAACCTTGATTAAGCCACGATAGTGCAGACCAAAATAGATATCAATACGGTTACAGATTTATCTACTGTGTTATATTCTTTTTTCCCAACTACGGCAAAGCCAAAAGGAAGGATTATGATTTTAGCAGTCTATGTATGTATGTATTTACGTATGTTCCTCTGTAGCGCCTAAACTATTCATTCGATTTTCATGAATAAGGTGTCAATCGTTTCGTTATTATGACCCGGGTAACATAGGCTACATTTTAAACGACTTCCAACTCTAGGAGGAGTTGATTTTACCTTTATACCCAGAATTTAATTCGGGTTCTCTAGTTGTAGTAGGTACCACACAAATTCTTGTTTTCACTAGATTTTTTTGGCAACTGTTTTGATACTAATGCCATCACCGTATAGACTGTCTGTCTGTCTAAGTCAATCATGACACTGGGCTGCCCTCAGCCTAAACTTTACTGTATTTCCTCGCAGGGTGAAATTACAATCTATGCGTCATTTCAACTGCTAACGACAATCGAGTATATAAACTTTGAAGGTAATTACCGATACTGCACAGACCTTGAAAAAAGCTTAGATGTCCCACTTAACGGTAATTTTAAGACTAGAATCATTTGCATGCAGTATAATATAACTATCAGTGATTTAACAATTAAGTTTGATTTAATTTCATCTAGTTTCATTTCGATTGAAAGGTTGTTAAATTGGTCAAACAGCGATCTTATATCACTGGACTCCAGCGCTGGCACGAGAAACGGGTTCAAAGAAAATCAGCCTTTAAAGTTATCGCAATTATATCTCTATTAGACAATACTGTCATCGGCAGCGGCATGATTAAGTATCAATATGTTCTCTTTTCCCCCTCATCCGCAATAAAATCACACAAAAACCTAATTTCAATAAAACAATTATTCACAACAAAACAATTCTTCAGAAACCCATTGATCTATAACCAATGAAGACATCATTAAAAAAACGTATTCAATAATGCAAAGTGGCGCTTATATTCAATGAAGTTATATCAATTCATCGATGATTACAATCGTGAACTTTTTGCTGTTCTACAATAACACCTAGAAATGAATTGTGCAGAAAATTATTCATACTTACATCCCTAACTGATGGCAGTACATTACCATACAAATTACTAGAATTTTTTCCATACAAAACACGCGAAACAAAACCTTATCTTTTAACAAATAAAGATTGAATCAACTGTGTAAAAGTCCCACTTGGTAAGCCGTAAGAAGTATACATAAAGAAGAGGATGTCTTTATTTTTATTCAAGATCATAATGTACTAAGAATTAATTAGAATAAAAAGTGTAATTAACATATCGGATATAAAAAACTCGCCACAGCTGATTACGGAGCGCAAGTACCAGGGCTCAATGAGGAGTGACGAGTTAGATGGCGAGCAACAAATGAGCTTGTTGTCTGTCGACACCTTGTCAGGAGGTGCGTTTTATTGAATAATTTGTACATAATTATATACTTCTAGGAATAATTACTTAGGCCTAAGTGCATTTATTAGCTGCCTAGGTAAGTTAGAATTTAAAACTTTACTTCGACTTGTAAATAATGCATTTGATGTCTGAGCTGTTTCTGATTAAAGTAAACTGATTAAATATTCTATTGGGCAGAGGTTGGTAGTTGTTATGGAGTCTGAAGCCCATAAGTCTGACAACCAGTGTTGCCAAGGTGGTCATGTTACTGGGTTGCACGTCAGATAGGCAGTCGCTCCATGTAAAATACTGCTGTTCAGCTTCACCCAGTAAGATCGGAAGCTGACCCCAATATAATTGCGGCCAGGGTAGGCATATGATGATAAAGATCACATAACATAACATCACGCCTGTGATCCCCGTAGGGTTAGGCAGAAGTGTACCTAATAGTACACCCACATTTCGTCAGTTATGTTTTTTTAGGTCCCATGTAACAGAGGGCGAGCCTATTGCCATCAACCGGGCACAAATCCAGAATCCGTGGCTGCTACTGAGAAATTCCTGATGGAAAAACCCAATAGCACTTTACCCGACCTGGGAATCGAACCCAGGACCTCATGCTTAGCAGTCGCGCTTGCGACCGCTCGACCAACGAGATAAAGATCAGTATCTAGAGAAAAGAGTTAAGAGTATCTGCATTATGTTATTTTTGAGAAAATAAAGGTCTATAATATTTATAGATCTTCGGAATAACTACAAACCTGCTTACACCAGCAACTAAAAAGGAAGCTTCCTCCAACTAAAATGTAAAGATCATATGAGTCCCTCAATTATCATGAACCGGGAACAAAGTTCTGAAATCGAGATGTATGATGCGACCTCTCCCTCCCCCAAAAGGGAGGAGGGAGATGGGAGACGCGACCCACTTATCCCAGTAATAGTGATGGCGGAGTAGCATTTATTAAATTGTAAAAATCTTATTGATTTCCTAGTTGTGGGTGGCTTGAGTGATGGGTAGTGTCTGAGGAGGGGGGGAGGAAGGGGGTATGGGGGGGATTTGTGATTTTTCCGTTCAATGTATGTAAGTGGGACGGTATTACTTTGTGGTTCGGGGAACAAATGGGTCTTGCTTGCTACCTAAAGAAACGTCCAATATTTTCCTAACATTATGTCCATATTGGAATAAGGAGCTCGCTGAGGAGCTCGGGTCGATCTTGAGGTTAAGCCATGCTTGCCTAGTTTGGTCTGTGGATGGATGACCACCCATTACATACCGAGTTTCCTCCGTACCTCGGAATGCACGCTAAGCCGTTGGTCCCGGCTGTCATTTGTACATCTTTACAGTCATTACAGGTAGTCAGAGGCCAAAAAAAAAATCTGACAACCAGTCTTACCAAGACGTATCGTATTACCCAGTATTAACAGGGTTGTGGAGGTCAGATAGGCAGTCGCTCCATGTAAAATACTGGTATACAGCTGCATCCAGTTAGACTGGAAGCCGACCCCAACATAGTTGGGAAAAGGCTAGGCAGATGATGATCTCCACATTGGAATAAACCCGTTTTATTTTTAAAATAAAACGTCAGTTGTATTATCTGTCCTGTACTTTTTTCACTTATCATCATCATCATCATCAGCCTTATAATGTTCCCACTGCTGGGACTCAGGCCTCCTCTCTTATGAGAGGGAATGGGCTATAATCCACCACGCGGGCCCAGTGCGGATTGGTAGATGTCACACGTCTTCGAATTTTTGGTTCTAGGACATGCCGGTTTCCTCACGATGTTTTCCTTCACCGTTTTTGAGAGCAGTGGTGATGAAATAAATTACACAAAGTAATGCGCCTGCCTGGGTTCGAACCCTCGACTTACTGTTCGTCAGTCGGGGTCGCTACCACTGGGCCACCGCTGCTCTATCTGCGCTGTCTTTTCACTTATACTATTATATAATGATGAAAAATTTAAATAAAATGAGACGTAATTTTATTTAAACCCGTGCTTTTAACCCTTACAAAATAACATCCAAATGAGCTATCAAAACTACCCTTTTAAACACATATTAAATCACGGCACAACGCATCCACAATTGCAAGTGGTGACGAAAAAACAGCAATATCTACGTCTACGCCGTTCAAGGGCCGTATCTTGCCGTTCCTGCCGTTCTGTGCCGTATAGTACGGCCGTTCAAGAGCCTCGCCGTGCCAGCGTGGAGCTCGATGGCTCTCACACAGACAGATACTCCAGTTTATGTAGGTATCGTTGAGCTTCTTGCGTTTTTCTTGTGGTTTTGGTGCGGATTTCGATCAGAAAATGCTGTGAGGTTGATGTTCATGACTGTATTCTCGGTAGACACAAAAAAAAGCAATCATGACTGCCTCATTAGTCTAGTGGTCGCAATTGCGACTACTGAGCATGAGATCCTGGGTTCGATTCCCGGGTCGGGCAAATTTATATTGGCATTTTCGATCAGAAATTTCTCAATAGCAGCCACGAAGTCTAGATTTGGGCCCGGATGATGGCAATAGGCTCTGCTTCTATTACATGGAACTTGAAAAAACTTGAAATAATGGACGAAATGTGGGTGTATTATGTATTAGTTATATCTCTGCCTTACCCGTCAGGTATTACAGGCGTGATGTTATGTTTATATTGTCCGTAGATGGCAGTACTAACTCTTATGCTACCTTAGACGCTTATTCCTGATGAACAGTTAACCCGAAAGAAGTTAAACGAAAACCCTTTATTTCTTTTTTTCCCACTTAAAATACTTGGCGTAAACGGACTCTTCACGAAGCCGTCAACAAAGCATTATGTACATCAAACTAAGTAACTTTACGCAAAAATTAGTGCTGGGAAACGACTTTTTTTTGGGGTAAAAAATCACGTTTTACGGTAGGACTCACTGAAACGCGTTCAAAACATTGTGCTGAGTATTGATTGAATATTATGGGGGTCATGAAGGTGTCTTATGTAAAAAGAATACGTTTAAAACATGTATTAAAAAAAAAAAACTAATGAAAAAGTCGGAACTTTAACAGGTATGGTCAAGAACAAAAACATGTTCGCAATGACGGGAAGAAACGGTGCCTTTCGGCTTCGTTAAGAGTCTTTTTGCATCCTTTATGAAGAGATTTTGATACAATCATGTCTCAACATTATCCTGTCGAAAACTCAACATATTTTTACATAACATCTTACACAATTAATATTTCTATTGTTGCTCGTAACAATCGTAGTATGCGACACATCGAGACCGCTCATTACATTTGTGTGTCGTTTGCGCAACGCATTCATTTCTTACCTGTATGGGAAATTTTATATGCAACCTTTTTGTCAATTAAGTAGTACATGTGTTTTTGCAACTTTGGTCATTCAAGTTCAATAGTTCGCTAACACAGACGATTAAGGGTACATTTGCATTGTCCATTGGAGTTTATTAGAAGCAAAGAAGTCCAAACATTATAATAAAAAACCTACTCAATTTCCTTTCTATATGCTCCAATGGAACAGGAGGCTGAGATTTGCACGAATTTATTAAAAGTAGTAAATTTAGTTATCGTTTTAAATTGATGCATTTAAAACTGTACAGAAAGTGTGGCTGGAGAGGAAGAAAGGAATTAATCCAGCCTCCAGTGGACACCTGGGCCTTCTCCACAGCTGAAAACAGTGAAGGATCACCATCAGAGGAAAAGAGAAGAACACGTGAAGGAAGTAAAGTTTTCTTAGATTTTGATTGGCGTGGTTATTATGAGATCTCTTTGAATATCCAAATTCAATAGCTAACTGGTGGTAACCAGTAATAGTCCAAATTAATGATGAATACGACCTCGTAGAAGATGGCGGGACGAGCTGTACTTCCAGCGACCAGTGGTCCACATTGGCCCTGGATCGAAACAACTGGAAGACAAAGGGACAGGTCTTTGCCCAGGAGTGGGATGACGCAGGCTAACAATATCAGTAAGACACCCAAATACAGTAGCTGTTATCATTATCCGAAAATGGTATTTCACACATGAAAACAAATGACTATAAAAGAACAGATAACTGAACCAAAAAACAATCCCTTACACGAGCACAACACAAATCTAAACGCAACACAAATTTATATCCTCATACTTTCGAAGACAATAGAAATCCTAACCTGGCTCCGTTCTATCGTACGGCACAAAACAACACCTAACAACCTAACTCCGCTATACGTAGGAGGACGCAGCACTCCTAACAAAACCCTGGGACTCTGCTCAAAGCGCGCGAAAGTAGAGCCCTCTTTATCTAAGAGCGTCTAGAGGGGGAGGGTGTAGGTGAGGCGAGGGGGGGGGAGGACAAGTGCATCTCAAAGAAATGCAGATTTTACACGTCGCTACTCTTCGGGTGTGTCGGATGTATCGCGTAGACTGTTGCGTATGGTTAGCATATGTGGCGTAAGTATTTTGAATATTTTTTTTTTAGACTGCCTCGTTGGTCGTGTCTTCGCAAGCGTGACTGCTGAGCATGAGGTCCTGGGTTCGATTCCCAGGTCGGGCAAAGTGCTTTTGGGTTTTTTCATCAGGAATTTCTCAGTAGCAGCCACGGAGTCTGGATTTGTGCCCGGTTGATGGCAATAGGCTCGCCCCCTATTACATGGGACTTAAAACATAACTGGCGAAATATTAGGTACACTTCTGCCTAACCCTACGGGGATTACAGGCGTGATATTATGTTTTTTAATACTTTTTTATTTGCATATTAGACCATCACCAAAGATAAACAAGGTACCAAAAATAGGATAGGATAGTGTGCTAGCTAGGAACGTAAGTTACTAAATAACCTACAGGAACACTCTTTAGAAAGATACGAATTGATGTAAACTGTTTTTGACATATATAACGACTATAGTAGTAATAGTCGAAAATGAGAACAGCGAAGGAATTAAACTTGTTGTGCGGGTTGGATAATCATGTGTTTAACCATGTGATTTTTCTAATCAGCCTGTAATGTTCCCACTGCTGGGACACAGGCCTCCTATCTATGAGAGGGAGCGGGCTATAATTCACCACGCGGGCCCAGTGCGGGTTGGTAGATGTCACGTCACACATATCATCGAATTTTTAGTTCTAGGACACGCCAGTTTCCTCAAGATGGTTTCTTCACCGTTTTGAGAGCAGTGGTTATGAAATAAATTACAAAGTAATGCGACTGCCTGGGTTCGAACCCACGACTTAGTGTTCGTAAGTCGGGGCCGCCACCACTGGGCCACCGCTGTTTTCATCACCCTTGTTCCTATGAAAATTAGGACACATCGAAAAGTGTTTTTCGCTGTCAATAACCGAAATATGATTAGCAACTTTGTATTAGGCAGCGGTAAAGAAATTTAAAAAAGGCTTTATTTATTCAACAATATCAATTATTTTCCTTTATAAACTTTATTTCTACAACAATATCCACGTATTAACTTCTTACCTATTACATGACAAGACATTGCAACATATAATTCAGTTAGACATAGCGTGACAGATATGTATCTATATAAGCACATTTTTATACAATACACAGCGTTGCGTAGGATTTATGAGACATTACATTAAAAGGAACGGTGTATAAAAACTAGATTAGATTATTATAAAGTCGAGTTGTTAGTGTTGCTGGCTGGCACGCGAAGACGGCTTTTGTCTTTTTATTATACGACAATTGACGAGGCCTTCTGGTTGTTTTAAAGAATCCATTGTGCTTTACTTTCAGTAAGAGGTGTCCAAATGACAGCACCATCATCTGCCTCACCTTTTCCATAATCATGTTGTGGTAAGCTTCCAGTGTACTGCTGAGGTGATTGTGGAGAATGCAATTGCATACCCGCACCCCAACCAGAAGTGACGAGGAGGAATACCGTGTGGTTTTAGTCAGTAGGAGAGTGACAGGCCCGTCCGTCACCCCGCGGCGGAGGACATCCATTGAACCAGGATTTCCACACGAAAGAAAAGAAAAAAAAAGGCTTCCACTCTAGCCAGATGTAGATGAAAGACTGACTGTCAGACATTCAGGCTGTTTTTTGACTACCCGTGGAGACTGTCAAAGATGAACGACAGCCAGGCCCAACAGCTTACAGTATATACAAATAATAATACTCCGATTCTTCACAACTTTTAGTTATTTTATATCTTTTCACACAAAAATAAATAGCTTTCCCCCCGTTTTGCAGACTGTACACCGAATATGACACTCATTATAGCGTGCCGGTAGGATTTGTGTAAAATATGTCAAACGTAAGTAGGCGAGGAGATGTCTGCCGATCTTAGCTCTAATGCTCTTTGTCTAACTGTTGGCAGGTGCTACAACTTATACTTAAAGAAAAGTAATTATACATAATTAATATTAACTTCAGCATTTGAGTTTTTCAACCAAAAATTTGTCGAGTTTCTTTTTTTTTATTTTACTGATGAGTTAAATCAAGATTATAAGCGTCAAGGGAGACTTGAATTAAAAGAAAGTTAGTAATCACTCATTCACCTACTCTCTACTCCGATAACTTCTTGCATATTTGACCGTGGATTTTTCCAATACAACTCTCGAAATGTTAGGCAGAGTTGCAACGAGGCAGTCCATTTTACCAATAACTGAGAAACCTATTAACGTCTTTGATGAACCAAATCGAACACAGAAACTCTACTCAACAAAAAACGATAAAAAAGCACCATTACAAGCATGATGTTTCCACAAGAAAACAGCTTCAAAATACTTCAAAACAAAACACATTTACTATCACAATCAACAGCAATATTACTTAAGGGGTAACTCCGATATGCTTGAAGGGGTAAGTCCAATAATCTTTAGGGTAAGTCCAATATTCGTTTGTGTTCGATCTGGGTCCAGTCCGGAGAAACTTGGCACATTATGATTGTAACGCGCGGCGATTAAGAGGAAAGTTTTTACAGAAGGGTGTGGCTTGGGGACGGGGACAAAGTTTATAGAGTTGTTAATACTTAGGATTTGTAAGATAGCATTTATTTATAACTAGCTGACCCGACAGACGTTGTCCTGTCAACTATGAATATTGAATTCGAATTGACCTACTACACACCTACTACCTACCTAAATTTTCTTATATACAAACCTTGTCCTGACAATAAGGAACACATAAAAAAAAGAATCATCCAATTTGGTGCAGTCGTTCGGAAGTTATGCGCGTACATACATTTCGGCGATTCATTTTTATATATATAGATTTAACATAAAAAAGTCTTGGAGATGTCTGATGAGATGACGAAGAAGACAACATGCTGCGTTGACTCCAAATTAATCAATTGCGATAAGGGTAGGAGAATGATGTTCAGAAATGTCTTGATTATTTTAATGAGATCAGGTGTTGATTGAAGAGCAATAGAAAAATCAATCAACAGTTAAGTTATCAGTACTGAGGTCCTCGTCGGATTTACTCGTACCATTTGTACTTATTATTTAAAGTCAGTATTGTCTCAACGATGCAAATAATAATGACTCTCTATCCAATTTTACTTCTGTAGTAATTGTAAATGTCTTCTTTAACGGTGTCCACCTCATGTCATGTATTGAATTAATAGATTTTAAAACTGTTCAAGTACCTTTAACAAAGCCGTTATTTATTTTCAGTACACCATTAATAATTACAATTAAAACCATATTGTCACACAAAAACCCTCAAAAATCACAACCGCACCACTCTATACAGTTCAACAATTAGACAATCGGCGCATCGGTGGTCCATGAGCCATTAGGACTTTAATTGAAAATAGCGTAAAAGCTGTAAATCGTACAGTGCAGCGGTGTCTGTGCCTTATAGCTATGCCCCGTAGCTCTGCCCCTTCCCATAGAGCTGAGCTTTGCACGCGTCAGAGTGCTCTGGCTAGATTTGTTCCAAGAAATGATTAAAACACTACCTCATTTATCTAGTTTTTTTTTTTATGAATGGCATCTTGCAGATCAACCTATCAGGCTGGCTTCTGCTGAACAGAAGTATCCTGTGGGTGCTTTGAGTGTCAGTCCTCCAGCTAGGGTCTTAGATTTATTGATCTCTTTAACATACTTCCAGTAGTATGAAGTTTGAATATTTTTTTGCTAAACGTTATTTTTCGTCGAGTCTAAAAAAGTCAACTTTATGAAATAAACAATGGCCCTGACAGTTAAAAAAATCCAGAAGCCTGTCAATCAGTCTTACCAAGGGGTATCGTATTACCCAGTAAATAGGTTGTGGAAGTCAGATTGGCAATCACTTTTTGTAAAATACTGGTTTACGTCTGCATCCGTTTAGACTGGAAGCCGACCTAGTTGGGAAAAGGCTAGACCGATGATGAATACTTGATTCCTGTCTAAATCTATGACTTCTCTTAAATATAATCTGTCGGCAAAGATAAAAAAGTGTTTGATCCAACCAATAACAGTAACTAAAATTGACAACAATTACCAGATTAACCAGAATTTGAACTCTAAATAATTACTCGTTGAATGTATCACTTAACTACCACAAAAAGAAACAATTTTAATCGATGTCTGTAGGTACTAAAATGTGGCCAACGTAGAAATAGTGTCCATAGTCCATACGTTAAAAGAAATTATGTATATTAAATTCTCAACTGACTTTCTTATCGTCATCAAAATGTATCGACGGAGGGGAGATAGCAGTCTTGATACTTGGAACTAAGTCATTTAAATTTTTTAATTGCGTTCGCCTTTGGGTATTTAAAGTGGGTGATATTCAGCTTGTAATGAACCTTTTTAGAGAGTGTTATGTGGATGGCAATTACATAAAAACTTACTGGAATCAATGGTCTGCTAAATCACCTGTAGGTAGAGAAACATTATGGTAATCTACGGCTGGTCAGTAGAAACGAAATCGTGTATTAGTAACATGTTACATTGAGTTGTCCCGCCACAAAAATTTGTGAAGAAAGCTGTTTATGCTGCCATTACGATTCTAAGCTAGGACTTAAAAATCATGCATTAAGTTTTATAGGAAAAGCAATAATAATAATTAACATGCATGCACCCAAACTTAAAAACCTTTTTTTTCCTGCATGTGATTTTTGCGGACGAGAGGGTGGTGTTGTATCCTGCATGCAGGCCAGCCTACAAATAAAATCATGCATTACCTAGAAACTAGCTAGTGAAGGTCACGTAGGCAGTCAATCCATGCCCAATACTGATGCTCAAGTCGTAGTGAGTAAATTGAAACCACATCTAGTCTAAGCAAATGATAACCCAGATGATTTTGAATACTAAAGGCCAAGAAATATGTGGTATGTATGCCCATGTGATGCGGAGGAATGAGTAAAATGTCGTGAGGAAAGTATTGAGTATGACTGTGGGTATTCGAGTAAAGGAAGACCAAAGAAACGATGGATGGATTGTGTGAAGAATGATATGGCACGAAAGGAGGTGTCTATGTCAAATGAATTGGAATAAGGGCAAGAGAATAATGAAGCCAAGAAACATAAAAATATCAAACCACCCACAAGTACCAAGACGGCTCACCTAACAACATAACACGTTAATATCGCATGCGACTAACAATCTAATTACAACCCGCGGGAATCGAACCGCGATCGACTGCCCGATACGAACCGATTACCCTCCCACCGGCCGATACCCTGCCTTAGTTAAATGAGTGTAAAAGGGTCCCTTTTCAACAATAATTATGCTGCCTTCTGGTGAATTTTGGTGTCAACTTTTGTTGAAAGCTACTGGCTGAATTTGTTGTATAAAACTACCGACTGAACGTGTGTTAAACGTATGTGTGACCAAGTACGTGGCGAGAGTGCAGCTGCTTGAGTCGCGCCGCAACGTCAACTTTAAGGCGTTCGTGGTGCGAATACCTACGTACTATCTGCACCTCGTCTTGGTGGAGGACTTTTGGCCGCAGGGAGTGATGTTCCGTCGCTTCCACGGGCAAGTGCCACATGAACGCGCAGTGACATATTGCGCAAGTGAAGTGTTACTAACATAGTTTTAAGGTTTTATTTACTAACACAATTTGTATTATATTATATGTATGTTAGTCTATAAGGTATATATCTATGGGCCTAAGTAGCCTGAAAATAAATGTATGTTGTTGTTGTTGTTTGTTGTTAAGACGTTCAGTTGCATTTTTAGTGGAAGATGTAAGTGACAGTATAAGTTTACCTACAGGAAACCCTACAACTGACACTACCTTTCAAATAGCTTCGTATATCTATAACGACTTTCAACAGAATGGACAAGCTTTTCGTTAGCTTATAAGTCAATCCTATACATTTTTGAATTACCCATTATCTTCACAGGTGATAGAATGTCTATTTTCCTAGTCCTTCTAGACTTGGGTACCGGTATCGAAATTGCGAACATGCTGTGAAGGTTCATAGTTTGCTCATTTCTTCTATCTTGGAAAGAGGCTCAACAGAAAAAAAAACACTGTCTAGAAAATTCCATTTTTACAATTAAATTTTGTATTGACAAACTTAGCAATTTGGTTAAAACGATGTACGCCCTTATCCGCAGCTCCAAGTTACCGAATAAAAACTACGTGAGTCACATTTCCAACCCCATAGCTAATCAGTAAACAACACACCCTCCAACACTACAATATCTATCAATACACAAGCTATAAGACAGCCACAATATCGCCAACCTCCCCTTAAAGGACGACAACTCATGACAATCAGATTGAAATAAATTACGTCTTGTTAATTGATTCAATGCTGATCAGATGGCCGCTATCGACTCAGTAATGAAGATACTGGTATTGTTTGTGGATAATGAACCAATCAAGATATTGGTGAAAATAAATCCAAGTTAAAGTTAGATAAATACTGAGAAAAATGTAAGAGCAACAATGAAAGATGGTCGAACAATTGAAGATAAAATAACGGCTTTATCACTTGTAAGACGAAATGAAAGGATTGTTAATTAAATATATGCAAGGTACACTAAACAACTATTAATATACTTTAAGTACTACATATTTAGGTCTAAAAGGTCTTAGATTGCGATTGCGAGTTATTTTTGGTTCATAGCAAAAAATAACTTCTTAAAGAAGAATTTAGAATCAATCATCATCATCATTTGCACTCACTGCTGGACATAGGCCTCTCCCAGTTGTCGCCACATTGACCTGTCCTGTGTGACTTGCATCCAGCGGATACCCGCAACCTTCACCAGATCATCGGTCCACCTAGTGGGAGGCCTTCTAACGCAACTTCTTTGGATTCGCGGTCGCCAATCTAGAACTTTTCAGCCCCATCGGCCATCCGTTCTGCGAGCAAAATCAATAGACAACGTTAAACACCTGAATTTCCTATAAAAACACATTTCATAGAAACAACAGCAGATCCTCAATCATTTGATCAAACGAAACACAAAAGGCCAGTTATTTTACCCATTCAATTCTTAGGCCAAGGTTCCGCATCGTTACAAAGGGACTTCCTTAACGCAACCACACACTTTTACATGTGTGGTGCCCCTAATTACATTCATATTGGTGACCGTCTTGCAGGTGCACAGCCAGCCGTAACGGGCATCAGTCAAGCGGGGAAACAAGCTGAATACGACTATAAAGATGATACGACAGAGTTTAAAGTACATTGTAGAAATTTCAAGGATGAAGACACGATTGAAGATCGATGTATGATTCGTATTAAGAAAGTGGTAGAGGTTATTATTGAACGTTGGAATATATTGGGTAACAATGATACGGCTTTGCGTAAGGTCAATAGCATGGTCGAATTCGGCATCGTTAATTACTGACCGATGGTCGAATGATTTTTTATTAGTAAAAGGTGGTATTCGATCGTAATTTGAATTTGATGGACGGGGAAGTGGTCGATGGGTCTGATAGCGCAACCAAGTGGAACCTTCTGTACCATCATTTACAATTTTTGGATTAGTTGGCCTTATTATGAATTTTGTGGAATTAATGTTTGTAATATCAGTTACGGGACTACAGTTACCAATCTATTCTTTTTCAGTAAGAACATCGTAGCTGATTTTTCTATTTACGTTGGCAGCTCTGTCACCAATAAATTAAAGGGGGATTAAGGAGTTGAACTGATATACCAGTAAGTGAATACTGCAAATTACTTTTGACCAACTTAAATTTTGCGTTTGTCTGTACATGGGTAGTATTGTATTGTATTGTTGGTGTACCTTCACTATTTTTATAATATTTAAATGATTTCTCCTCATTTTCTCATTTTTTTATTCTTAACATGACCGCAACAGTTTTTGTAATCGTAAATTATGTTATTCAAAGTCCATCTGTGTTCGTGTCAAACGTCATATGAGCAGCAAATTATTGCAAGTTTGAAAGAACTGTTATGTTGTACAACAAGAACTTTGTAGCTCCAGTATTCAATTACAAGAAGTGGAACCATAAATCGTTCATTTGACTTTAACTGCTCGCATGGGATGCCAACTAGCTTATAAACATGTCCCATTTTTTCCTCCCTTTATAGATCATCATGAATCATATCAAAAAAGTCTAATATGTTACACTTCAACTACTCAACAAGCCCAGAACATTCTATCGAACTGAGCTTATAGACCAGGAAAAAGAATTTAATTAGTTATTCATTAAACGCAAAAAAAATACTTTTACTCAATCCATCTATCATTGTTTTTTTTTTTGCTACTCACAATAATTGTGTAAAAAGAATGAATATAGAAACTGCAACGGTTAAGGTGGTCATAAAAACGTCACTACTTAGTATAAATGACCGCTTTCTAATAGGAATGCTATTGGTACTAGTTATGCTGCCTGGTGAACTTCGCGTGTCAAAGTTGAATTTAACATAATCTGTCATTGTATCCATACTTACAATGGCGTTATTTACAACTCTTCGCTGTAGGCCGTTAAGTCTTATAAGGGATATAGAAAGAAAGTAACAGCTATTGTAAAATGTTGTTAAACTGTTGTAGTTTTTGTAATTTGTTCGATTGTACAAGGTTAAGCTAATCCATGGTTTAAAGGAATATAACCGTCTAAGGACATAGTAAATTTGAATTGTTTATTAATTGTTTTGTCATTGTAGAATGACATAAAAAAAAGTGTTTTTAAATCAATCAACATAAACTATCTGAATCATTTATAAATATGTCAAGGAAAAAGCAAAATAAGTGTTTGGACAAATATATTAAAATAATAGAACTGAATAAACGTACGTTCTAAGTTCTAACACACATTGAAAATAATAGAGGACAAGTTGTTACTATTACTTTCAAAATAGATGCAAAAGTATAAACTAACCTTGAATAAACAATAACATTGTAAATGCAAATAGAAAAACCGTTAAAACTAACAAATCTATGTCAAACATAGCCATTAATACTAACTCTATTTTACTTTCTACGATACTAAAAGTAACAGACCAACCACCATTAATTTATGAAGTCGGTACAAGGGATGTTCTCATTACGATTGCGATACATCGATACGTATCGATACCATCGAATCGTTAAAAAAACTGCCCATAATTAACTGTTGGTAACAGACGCCACATGTCATTCTAAACAAAAGCTCCTATACATGAGAAACTAATTACTAAAGCAAGGGTGAAAGGGACAGAGAGATGGGAAGGGCGTAAGTGGGAATGAAAGGTCCGAAAGGCCAAGATCGGAAGCAGATTGGAACGCACCACTGCGCTCTGTCCGAATATGTTTTTTACTAATTAAAAATGCAGGCGGCAGTTTGATAAATGGTATCCCGGTCGATTTATTTAGCTTTTGTGTTTTTGAGGTTATGTGCGTGCGCGCTGATCGTAATGAAATTGTTCAGTGGCCAGCAATCGGACAACTATTGTTAGTTTTTTGTGGAATGAAGTTGCGAATGAATTAAAAAGGTAAATAGAACTGTGTGTGTGGAATTGTTTTTGTTGTTTTAGCTAATAACAGTGTACACGTTGGGTGGGCACAGAAACATGGCTATGATTGTTTCATTGGTTGTTATGTCCTTGTAAAGGGAAAAAAAATGGCATTGATTTTACGGTTAACTCCGTATTTCTCTGCTTAATTTAAGACCTTTCCAAATTTTGCCTAGATCTGATCTTTCGTGTTCTTTTTGAGGATCCTTTATCTTTTTACGGATCTCCATCTTTATCGCACTTGCCCATGATGAAGTTTTCTGCTCCAATAGCCATGTGTTCTTGCCACTCCAGTTCGCCAGTTCTACGAGCTATATCAGTAACTTTACTTCTTTACTACGTTTTTTCTGTCATCATTCAATCACTCCGTTAATTTATAGGCGTTAAAGTCTCTATAATAGCAAAAAGTTCAGTTACCATTGGTTACTGATTGATCTATCATGATCGTAAACTTGGATACGCTTCAAGAGGTTTCTGAAGACCCTTAAAAAGTTTTGTGTTTTTGGAATGATCAGTTTGTCTTCCTTGACTATGTATTTAACTATCGACTAGTAGTGTAGAATTATCTACTATATATGCCTGTAGACATTTTAACTTACCAATGTATCAATGTTTTTGAACAAAATACCTCATTTAGAGTTTCAGATTTTGTGTACTAACTACCCCAGTATCAACATTTGTAGTAGTATCTACTTTGTTGACTTCTTTATGTTTAAACTTACCATCATCAATGTTTCTGAACAAAATAAAATTTACTTTTGGTACTACAAACAAAATTGTTTCTAAGTAGACACGTCACACACATTTAGCATTATCATCGCCAATTTCCATACCATTTTAGCCTCTCACCACATTATACGAACCGAAACGGCCCATTCATAGATTAAGTGCATTTGAACGTAAACCATAAATCCACATCATATCTCATACAAAAATAAACACTGAATTGTGATAAATCACAATCATGCAAATAAGGTTGAAAAATTCAAATGATGGCTATAAAATCGGTCGCGATACAATATGGAGGAGAGATCCAGGGATCCCGAACAATATCGGCTTTGCCCAATGCCACTTACGGACCGATAGCTACACACTAATGAGCTATTGAAAAATGATAGCAAAAATAATTCAAGGAAAAATTATCATAAGCCATTTGAGGGTTGAGTGTTCCCATGAACTGGGAGTATATGCGAAAATGTACCTTAATTTTTTGAATCAGAGATCAAAATGTATTAGCATATGAAAGAAAACTCTTTCAAAAGAGCATCCGAATCTTACGCATCACCATTCCAAACACATTCAACGTTGCACCCTAAAAAATAGAGATCAAAATCAAACGGAATGGGCTGTCAAAGTAATCATATGATAATTTTTTCTAACCCTTAAATGGCGTATGCAAATTTCCGCATTGTCAATCGGATGCGTATGCAAGGATTGAGAAGCGTTCGAGGGTTGACTCAATATGCGATGACAGATGCGAGGTTGGGACACAAACATCATATCGAGTTACTCTTCATTTTTGATGAGCAGAGCGAATCTGGTATTGTATTTTCGATGGACCTTCTCTAATGTTTAAAAGGTTGTAAAAATTTGAAATGGCTCGAATTTCTCACGCCTAGATTCCAATAACTCTAATTGATTGTTAATATTGATACTGTCTGTACTCATTTTTAATTCTAATGCAGATTTATTGTCGTGACCTCGAGATACATTTTCATATACTGTTGATGCCTCAGCAACACAGTGTCTATCGGTATTAACTTTCTGCACCTGAGTTGATAGATAAAAATCCGAATCATACTCATTAAACTGTGTCCATCCAACCAAATGACTCATTAGAGTAAATTCTCAATTTCCATAGGTAGGTTATGGTCTATGAATATCTTCAATATCATATTTATGCTCTATCACGATTTTTAAATCCAAACCATTTTGCTATCATTCGTCATCTTCATGCATCGTTTGATCCGTTCCTATTTCATCAGACTTCAAACGGTTGATAGAATTTTTATTCAATTGATCAAGATCTTCGATAAACGTTAATTTATCCTAGAAGTCTTCAGAAAAACTGAAAATAACTTGCGAAAAATTAAATATATCGAATTCTTTATTTAAGTTACGTTCGATTTCTCGCAATACTTCACACAAATTGATATAAAAAGGTGACTGCACACTTCCCCATCGGATTCGCTTGAACGCAAAAAAGTTGCGGTTACTACAGACAGACGGACGGACCGACAATCGATAAGTAATAATATCGATAGACGTGATCGGGGAGTAATCGAGTTATTACTCTGTAATTATTAACCGACGTTTTACTTTCTTCGTTAGGTTGGATAGTGAGGAGGAGGCGCTGGTTATAGTTAATAGATTGAAGTTGTAAGTTATTTTTTTTAGAAGTTTGGGCATTTGAAATAAAGCTTTGAACTTTAAGCTCTGAAAACTACCGGAATTAAATAATATGTTGCAGCATAGTTTTCATGACTTACGTAATTAATTATTATGTACTTTCTTATTAAAACAATAAAGATACAGATCATTCAAAATAACGCTGAAATTCAAAGCCTAATAGATATCCAAGATTTTTTGGGAATCCAATACCTAGCAGCTAAACTTTTCACCTCCTGTTTCACTATCCGAACAGAAGCCGTCTCCAGCGCACCCATCTACCGCGAGATGTCCGCAGGTGTGTCCACGCTTCATCGCCCACCACGCACGACGGCACAAGATAAAAGTCTCTCTGTCTATCGCCGACAGCATTTTATACCCTATTTGCTGTTTTAATTGACAAAAACTTGTTCACCACTGTTTTACTTCCATCTTCAGGTTTTTTCTCTTCAGTATCGATTTTGATTGAATGTATTATTGATGAGTCTGCTGTTTCCTTTTATGCTGCTTCCTTGTCAATATTGTTGGTTTTTTGTTTTCTGCACATCTTAATTATGGTCTGATTTATTTGTGTTGTTATATTTATTCGGTGTACCATAACAGGTGGGAGTCGAACACGCGACTATAGGTTCAGAATGCCGAAGATTGATGGTTTGAATCAGTCTTCCACTGCTTAGTTATCCGGGAAACTTTCTTTAATATACAGAAGTAATTATATAGTATTATATTTAAGTATAATTATGTATAACAACGCGTAAAATGTTACGATGAATTCAGTACTTCATTCTAGACACAAAGCAGCATAATATGTACGCACGACAACCAATCAAGCTATACAAAACCAATTTATAAGGATCTCTCATTGTACGGGAAATGTATTCAAAGCCAGGCCATGTTATACTGGAAATGTTTAGTTTGATGCGTCGCCGTTTGTACTGAATCCATGATAAAAGTTTTTGAACCTTCTACCGTTTAGAAAAGATAGACATTTTTGTTTATCTCTCCCTCAGCAAAAGTAGAGAGTAATTAGAGCCAGTTCTTATGTCAAGTACAAATGACAATTCCCTTAAGTTAACCCTAAAATATTCACAATACAAAAATAATACAATCGTCTTTGTACAAAAATCGTAAAACACCGATTATTTTTGCATCAATTACATCTGCAACTGTCGATGTCACGTTTTCGGTAACGGGTTCCGTAAAATATAGATTAATGATCGTGAGCACATTAGGTTTGACAAGCAAATCGATACATTTGTGAATCGATTCGATCATCAATATGAATTATACGGTACAATTGCTGAGATATGCGGCCATGAAAGTAATTTGTACTGTACTAAAGATGTGTAACATCTGCTAAAGAAGTTTACAAATACTGTATTTTTTTTTAAACAAAACTGGAATAACTAAACTAAACAAAAATTGTCGGACTTCTTATCATAAATAATATCAAAATGTAAATTATTTTGACCATTGAACGCCAACTTTTAATGTATACCACTAATATAATTAAATACTACTGATAAACCCAACTCCTTCCGGCCCACCGCATGCACAATGACAGGCCCTAACCAAAATCCGGAAGCCCGAACAATAATATCGAACGTATTACATTTAAAAAAAAAACTTCACAACGAACTTTCATATTCAAATTTGAAATTCGAACGAAAAAAAAAACGAACGGAGAGCACCGATCAATTAGAGTAACTCAATACTCTGTCACATTAAAATGACGAGTCGCACTAATGGATTTCCAAATTTGAATTTCAAATACGAATGGGATCGGAAGGATCAGTCGGGTGTTCTCGGATGATTCCGTATCGGTCCGGACGAACTATTGGTTGGGTGTTCGAAATATGAATCAATCATGTTTTTGAACTTAATATTGCCAGATGATACAAAGGTTAATTGGTCAGATGGGAATGAAATAAAATGTTGTGTTCACCGTATTATGCCATTGTACTATGAAGTCAGACTAACTTAGGTACTGTATTGTAAAAATCCACTGACGACAAAATCTTAGTAGAAAGAAATAAACCACGACGATAAACATTAGTTAATTTGTACAGCAAAAGATAGAACTATGACGACTGATGACGATGAGTCCTTATCAGGTGATATACAGGTGGTATTATCATATGATTAGGAGTCATCCTCTATTCGAACACATCCATAGGCCTTGCTGTGAATCCTTTGAAAAAAGCAACGTTCCTAATTCAAAAATTATACCATCGATACACCGACACTCTGTCAGTCTCACTTTGAGCAGCCTCCGTGACGGCCGCACTTTTTGCGTCGCCTATAATATCTACTTACGTCCCTGGCCGTAATTGGCGATATTACACGATGGTGATTAATTAATGGGGATGTTATGACGAAGACTTAATGCTTGACGCCTGTGATGAGTGCTAGTTACTGATCGGTTATTGTCTGTAAGAGTTCTTGTGTTGTTTTTGTACTGCATGTGATACCTGTCTTTATTTCAGTGGTGCATTTGTACCATTAGGCCAAAACTACGATGTTTTAAGGAATAACTAAACTTTTTGCGAAAGATCTTCACTGTAGTATTTGCACTGGTACACTTTACTGTACACCAAAATTGTATTGTTTATACAAATAAACAGCTTTTTTTGCAAAATTCCAATTATGATGATATAGGATTACAATAGCGGTCTTATGTTAATAGGTTCCCGTGGAATTGAAAACAGGGTAAATAGATGCGAATAGTTTTTTTTTTGCACAAGCCTGCCACACTATTCTCAAACTACTGCATCTCTACACAGCCAGAATCAACACCGGCACGGCGCGGCTGCCGCGTCAATCAATGACTGTCGATCCTCGGTCGGTGTACAATGGCACTGCGAGTCTGTGACCCGCGCATCAGAAAAGCGTCGAGACATTGAAGCTCGACGAAGTCCCAGAGAAACAATTTTACTGTCTTGGATCCCGCAACGAAATTATTAAAAACAAAAAAATAGCGGAGGAGTAGGACAAACATAATTTCCACTTCCCTCCATATCAGCAGGAGACAGAACAAAACAAGGCCAATAGGAACAATAAATTGTGAAAAACAAGTGCCAATAGAATAGAATACGTCATGTCCCTTCCAATATTGACATTGGTTCAGAACACATAATATAAATCTGCATGATCGTCATATGATTTAACCAATGTCTGGACTTTAAAAGAGACAGTGACCTCTGAGTTTGTTTCGGCTGTTTCTTCTCAGAGTAGTCAGGTACGAAACACTGGCCCCATCTAGTTTAAAAAAAATGACGTGTAAAAGTGTTTGAAAAACCTATTTGCAAAATAAACACCGTTTAACAAGAATCGACTACTCTTAAGTGTAGTAAAACCGCCTCCAAAAATGTCCCATGATTTCGAATCATAACATTATTTCAAATCATTCGAAGAAGCTAACAAAACCCCTCTAGCTCCTCTCTCCATTATTTCTACCATTTACAACTCCGATAACTATCAAATACTTAACAACTACACCCTTTACGCCAGGTTGCGTTCTGTTAACCAAATCTCGGCAACCAGATAAATCTGTCTATTCTATGTGTATTCGCCACGCGTCTACCAATCATTTGTCACTCACTAATGATTTGGTACCATTTTGAGATGCGTGAAACACCCCTTTCAAATGCTTAGGGGTAGCCAAGGTAGTCGTGTGTAATTTCGGAGTATGAATCTTTTGAAGCTTTTTGTGGATGTTTCTAGTCAAAAGTGATGTAGGGAAATTAATGGGGTAGAATAAATTAAAGCTTTTTCCGGTTGGAAGCCTCACACTCAAGGCACACAGGATAGTCCGGTTAAGCAAACGAAAACCTACAAGGTTGACCTACAAGATGCCAGTCACAAAAATATTACCAGGGTACCAAAGTCAAGTTGTATCAGTTACAATGCTGCTTTTTGGTAGCAATTCTTGTCAAGGCTTATTTGTTTTATTTATTTTAAAGACCTACACTGCTTGTTAGCTATTTTACCTTATCTTCAGATTTCCCTAATACGAGTTTCGTAAGAAACAACGGTTCGTTTTATAATAGAAGCCCACTTTTGATTTACTACGACCGTAGTCATCTATGTGGAAAGGAAACTATCGACAAAACTTTTCAAGAAACATACAAGATTTCTGATTGCAACCCCAATTCACACTTGAACAATATACTTTAAATTAAAACCACCCAGGTACAAAATATCAAATCTAAATTTAAACGCACCAAGAAAACCGTAGAATTTCATATCAAAAAATATAATTTTATTCACGTAGGTACTATTTAAAGAACGCGTGCGCAAGTCCGCCCACGGACGAACAGACACACAAACCGATCTCGTTACTAACAATGCACCATATATTACGCTGTTTCCGGTGAGATATCACATCTTGCATCTCTTTCGCACTTGGGTGTTCTGTATGTTCTATCTCTTTCTGCAATCATCGCGAGACATCAAGATCATTAACAGGCGATACTGTGATTTGTATTGTGTGTTTTTTGTTACTTATTTCCCCTTTGTGCGTAATTTTTCGATTTGGCGAGTTAATTCTGAATTTAGTTTAGTACTTGAATGTGTGCTTTTGGGTATCTTGTCATCTAGTGAGGAGTTAGTGGTCTGTTGTTTGTGGATTTGATTTTTGAGGTCTACGTCTTTGACTGCATTGATTGCAGCAAAGGTTTTAGAATCCTTATAAATATGTTCTCAACCTTGCATTTGTCTAAGATCCTCGTGTCGGAGATCGTCTTTTGGAAGATCAGGATCTTGTTGCATTTTTAATAAGGTTGGTTTCCATCTTTCTGTTCATAGTTGAAAGTTAGGATTTACAGCCAACTGCTAACTTACTTAACCAAACAATTAACTTTATACAGCTACTGTTAGCAGGCATCATCCTTGCTGACTTCCAGATAATTCGATCCATGGCATTTCTGTTAATTTAATCGTAAACAATAACACAAAAAGCTATAATAAAGGGTGTAAACAGACTCTTAACGAAGCCGAAAGGCACTTGTTCTCCCCGTCATCATTGCGTCCATTTTTTTTGTTCTTGACCATACCTGGGAAAGTTCTAGTTGCGGAGATATTGGGGGTCAAAGTTCCAGTTTTTTTTTAATTACATGTTTGGAATGTAAGCTTTTTACTTTAAACACCTCCAGGACCCCCTTACTATTCAATCCATCCATCAGCACAATGTTTTGAGTGCGTTACATCGAGTCTTACAGTTAAACGTGATTTTACAGCCCAAAAAAAATAGTTTTCTAGCACTAATTTTTACGTAAAGTTACTTAGTTTGATGTACATAATGCTTGGTTGACGGCTTCGTCTGTTTACACCCTGTATGAAATGCACATTTAAGAACCAACTAGCCGCGAGCTATTTCAATATTCTCAACAATAATAATAACTAGAGCATTATCAAACAGTTCGATGATACCAACACCATAGATATCGCTTTGTCTATGATTTCAATAGACCTCTATTATAACACGATCCATCTTTTATGGATATGTCAAAAATATAAACCCTGTTTTGCATATCAAGAGAATTTTTGCCCTGCATTGTTGGGTTCGTTTTTGGATATTAGGGTCCTGTGGTGCAGTCCTAAAACCTCTTTAACTTGACTTTTAAAAACCTGGTTTAATCTTTTGAGCTTTTTAGAGGATCACAGGTCTACTACGTGAAAGGAGTATGTAAGGATCGTAGCAGGTGGCGTTCTGGGGCTTCTGTTTACCATCACGGGAAAAAGATGTGAGTTTATGTATGTATGTATAGGCCTGTTGTTGGAAATTCAAGAATATTTGTGTATGTGATAACAATATTATAATAAGTCATCCACTACTGCATCTTGTTGGTATTTTTAGGACCTTTGTATACTAGCAATATCTAAACCGACTGCTAGTATAAGGTGATCGCTTGGTAATCTAATGCTAATTCATCATCATATGCCTAGCCTTTTCTCAACTATATTTGGGGTCGGCTAACCTAACCTAACCGGATGTATTTTACATAGAGTGACTGCCTATCTGACCTCCATAACTCAGTTAGTACCGGGTAATACGATACCCTTTGGTAAGACTGTCAGATTTTTGGGCCACTGACTACCTGTAACGACTGCCCAAAAGATCTACAAATGACAGCCGGGACCAACGGCTTAACGTGCTTTCCGAGGCACGAAGGTAACTCGGTATGTAATGGGTGGTCACCCATCCACAGACCAACCTAGGCAAGCACAACTTAACCTAAAGATCGATCCGAGCGGCTAATATTATTTAGCCACGAGCTCCTGGACGTCCACGCCACGCATATTCTGAAACAAAAAAAAGCTGCGATTATTGTACGGAACCCAACCTGCCATTCACGCTCATTCATGTTTTTCTGTCAATATAAACAAGGAATCGAAACAGACAGCGGTTTAGATAAACTGTCACTAAATGTTTTACGCCTGTCTTGTACAGATTTCAAAAGCAGGGGTTTTTGTATCATGGCGACATTATTTGAGTGAGCCTTGTGGAATCTTTAGGCTTTTTAAGGCACTGTAAAGTCCACTGTAGCTGTTTATTTTATCATTATCATCTGCCTAGCCTTTTCCCAACTATCTAGGGGTCGGCTTCCGGTCTAACCGGATGCAGCTGAATACCAGTATTTTACATGGAGCGACTGCCTATCTGACCTCCACAACCCAGTTAGTACTAGGTAATACGATACCCCTTGGTAAGACTGGTTGTCACCTAACCTAACCTATGGACTATCAAAGATCTTCAAATGACAGCCGGGACCAACGGCTTAGCGTGCTTTCCGAGGCACGGAGAAAACTCGTTATATAATGGGCGGTCACCCATCCACAGACCAACCTAGGCAAGCACGGCTTAACCTAAAGATCGACCCGAGCGACTGTTATTATGTCGCCACGAGCTCCTGAAGCTGATTATTTTATATTCATGAATAATGTAACGAATAAATTAAAAATATTAAAAATAACACTTGTAGTACTATGGGTGCCTGAGGATGGACGTTGCTGCTGAGGCCCCGGAAAGAAATGGCAAGATGACCTGGACGTGCACTGGGATAACATGGCTGGTTCCAGGTGGCGCACGAAGAATACCTGGAAAGATAATAGGGAAGCCTTTGCGCAGCAGTGAGACATTAATGGATAATAAAAAATAAAGTACTTATAATAAATACACTGTTGCCCGTTTTCACAAAGACTAAGCGACACACAAATAAATGCCTACATTACTTGCTCTTAGCTTTACTGAATACGGTACCTAGAGTTAGTGAATACGGTTATGTTAATATCTTAACACTAGTTTGATTTATATCATAACTAGCTAATGCCCGCGTGGATGTCGGTTATCGTGACCAAAAGTAATCATGAAATTTTGATCCCGCTCCCGCAACAAAAACCTGACAAATTATATACTAAAACCTACCTCGAAACCCACTCTATCCATTGGACAAAACACCAAAAAAAACGGTGCAGTAGTATTTGAGTTTATCGCGAACAGACAGACAGACACGGCGGAGGACTTTGTTTTATAATATGTATGTAGTGACAGTGATATACAGGGTGTTTGGCGCATGGACCGACACATTTTTCCAGGGATTTGGGAGGTCATTAGCTAGGTTCTACCCATCAAAAAACAAAAAAGTTACAAAAAAAAAACAAACAAAAAGTTATTTCGAATTAAAGGAAACATTTTGGGCATCTTTTTCATTTCTTTTTTTAAAATCATATGTAACCAACCGTGACATTTGGCACAAAGGGTGTATGGGTAAAACCTAGCTAATGACCTCCCAAATCCCTGGAAAATTGTGTCGGTCCATGCGCCAAACACCCTGTATAGTTGAAGAATGTACGGAATGCACCTAAATATATCCTATCACTTCCTTTGATATAAGAGCAGTATGCCAAGATATAGTTATGCCAAGATATATATATATCTATATATAACGTACAAATTCTTGAACAACAAAACAGAAAAACAAACACAGATTTTTATATCCACAATGCCTCATACCAAAATCTATTATCTGTGCTCTATTTTTTTAAATAATGGCAAAGGTATCCGATCAAACATCCTTTAACAAAAGCCCCAGTCATTACTAGATTTGAATAATAAAAAAAAACTTTCAAACCAAAGGGGAAAAACTCAGCCTTGCATAAGTAATTAGAACAATTATTTTTTGATAGATAATAAATTATTTTTGACATCGACTTGTCCGTTGGGGTGTGTTATGTTCGAAAATAGATCGCCATTTTTTATTTGAATTTTTTTTTCCTTTAGAATTGCCGAGTTAACATTGCTAAAACAAGCTGATGTTTGTTGTGTGCTTTTAATTTCGTTCATTATCTTGCTGATAATAATCCATCCTCTAGAAGTCTAGTCTAGTCTTCCGGTTGACCTAGAATTGCTAAAAGCAAGGTCAAGCAGCACAATTAAAGGTTAAATTCCGAAAAATATTAAAGTTGACAATTAAGTTAAATTTTGGTACTTACAAGTTTTAGCGAAAATCTAAATTTGCCCGTATCTTTTTATTGTGTTGACTCAGGACCTTGATTTTCATACACCTAATAGGGATTATAGACTTCAGTATCTGGTCTAAATTTCAACTTGCTACCCGTTTCTGAGAAAATCGGTGGTGACACACGGACAGACGGACAAGAGAGTGATCTTATAAGGGTTCCTTTTTTTACCTTTTGAGGTACGGAACCCTAAAAATATTAAATTTCTGCATCAGGAGTGCCCTGATGCAGTTATTTGGTAGCTTCTAGGCAAGCATTCATCATGGTCAAGCGCATCATCGCTTACCATCAGGTGAGATATTGATTTAAATGGTCCAGAGTTCCTTGCTTAGAGTGGCCTTGCCTCTCATGCACGAAGTTGTGGGTTCAAATCTGGGCAAATGCCAATGTGACTTTTTCAATTCATCTGTACTTTCTAAGTTTATCTTAGACCTCACTGACATCGGTGAAGGAAAACATAGTGATGAAATCGCCAACCCGTCTTCAGCAAGCGTGGTGACCAATAATAAAATAGTAAAATAGGCTGGTTTTATTCAATGAAACACTAAAGTAGCTTATACACCGTGACTTTTTAGTCGTCTTACAACGGTAGCCCACTTCAAGTATCCAATGACTACTATACCTTCATATAAAAAACATAGGTATTTATGGGATTTGAATAATTTAAAATTAAAAATATTCATTATTTTGACGTATGACGTAGTTGGAATACCCTATTGCGAGCGATAATCTACTTGACTCGTGCGCTGGGTAGGTATGCTTACTGTTTGACACGTAAACATTATTAACAGGAGGTTTCATAATTAAATTGTTTAATTTTTTTTCTACCTATTATCTTAAGTAATGGTGAAAAAAATCACGCTTAGAGGTACCTATTTTATGTAGTACATTGAGTAAATCACCTTTGTAAGACGACTAAAAGTCACGGTGTATTTAAAACAGAAACCACTAAAATTCCTCAATGGTGACTTGTACGTAAGAGTCCAACTAAAAGTTCTAGAGCATCTCTATTATCAAGTTCATCATCTGCCGAGCCTTTTCCCAACTATGTTGAGGTCGGCTTCCAGTCTAACTGGATGCAGCTGAATACCAGTATTTTACATGGAGCGACTGCCTATCTGACCTCCACAACCCAGTTAGTACTGGGTAATACGATACCCTTGGTAAGACTGGTTGTCAGACTTTTTCTGGGCCACTGACTACCTAACGACTGTCAAAGTTCTACAAATGACAGCAGGGACCAACGGCTTACTTGCTTTCCAAGGCAAGGAGAAAACTCGGTATGTAATGGTTGGTCACCCATCCACAGATCAACCTAGGCAAGCACGGCTTAACCTAAAGATCGACCCGAGCGGCTGTTGTTATTTAGCCTCAGCTTTCTCAAGTTAATGATGATAAAAACTACAAATAATTATATTCCATGTTTTTACCATACAATAAAACTTTCATTTTTACTCCATAGAAAGTGAGTCGTCACAAAAAGCGCACACCTTGACGGACGGCAGGAAATATTTGAATATGTCATCCGATCCACGGTATCGATAAATATCGGATGTGTCGGAATTGTATGAGGGGGAGACTTTTTGTAAGTTTGTACTTTCTTTAGTTAAGAACAACTATGCATATTTTTAATGAAGAACGGATGGCCGATGGGGCCGTAAAGTTCTGGAGTGGCGACCGCGAACCGGAGGACGTTGCGTTGGAAGGCCTCCCACTAGGTGGACCGATGACCTGGTGAAGGTTGCGGGGATCCGCTGGATGCGAGTCGCACGGGACCGGTCAATGTGGCGACACTTGGGGGAGGCCTATGTCCTATGTCAGTGGACGTCTTTCGGCTGAAATGATGATGATGATGATGATGCATATTTTTGAGGAATGTTTGCTTTTTTCGGTTTAAATTAATATAAGCAAACCAGAGGGGCAAATGCTGAGCAAGATGTCCTGGGTTCGATTCCCGGGTTGGGCAAAGTGTTATTGGGTTTTTCATCAGAAATTTCTCAGTAACAGCCACGGAGTCTGGATCTGAGTCGAGTGGACGGAAATAGGCTTGCCCCCTTTTACATGAGGCTTTATACATAACTGGCGACATGTGAGTGTACTATTAGGTACACCTCTGTCTAACCCTTCGAGATTACAGGCGTGATGTTATGTTATCTAAAATTAACTTTTACTTAACCTAGGATTTTAAAAAGACAATACTCTCTAGTCTTTATATCAATACATTTTTCAAGCCAGATAAATTCATAATTAAAAATACTTTTACCTTTTTCTTTTCGGATGGGAAATCATCAAATGACTTCTCCCGCTCTGGGCAGAGCGGAAGGGAGTGTCAGACTTGTACTGACTAAAACCCATCCATGTTCCTTCCTTGCCCTTTGTGTTCCAGGGCCGCGGTATCTCTTTCGTACAGACCCGCAGCCGTTTCTGAGGTCCGCCGATAAACTTTCAGTAGCATAATTGATTGTTCGATTTAATTCGGCTAAGGGCCTGTTTCACGATGTCAGAACAACCACTACTTAGAGAATAATTTAAAAATGGAACAGAATTTGTATGAAATTACCTACCAAGTAAGTTAACGGGAACCTAAAAAAGGCCCAAAGTTATTTACATTCATCCATGTTCCTTCCTTGCCCTTTGTGTTCCAGGGACCGCGGTATCTCTTTCGAACAGTCCCGCGGCCCAATACTTTTACCTTCTAATAAACATTAATTAACATCGAAGTGATAAATCAAACACCCTCGCCTTAATATTTTTTGTAACACATCGTCACTTCCTCCACGACAGATGTCATCCATTCAAACACAAATCTTTGTATTATTATATTTAGATCAACCCTTTTTGTATCACAATGACGAAAGAAGGAACTGTATCGTATGCCACCGTCTTGTGGCGTTCTTATTGATAAAAAACCGGCCAAGTGCGAGTTAGACTCGCGAACGCAGGGACTATTATCTATAAAAAAAAAACATGTCATGTGCATGGGAGCCCCCCTTAAATATTTATTTTATTTTAATTTAACTATTCAATTTTAAAGTGAATGTGCAACTAAATATTCTGTGAATATTTCAAGCGTCTACCTGTCGCCGTTATTATTATCGAGCAAAAAAAACGGCAAAAAAACACGTTTGTTGTATGGGAGTCCCCCTTAAATATTTATTTTATTCTGTTTTTAGTATTTGTTGTTACAGCGGCAACAGAAATACATCATCTGTGAGAATTTCAACTGTCTAGCTATCACGGTTCATGAGATACAGCCTGGTGACAGACGGACAGACAGCCGAGTTTTACTAATAGTGTCCCGTTTTAGCCTTTGGGTACGGAACCCTAAAAACTTTGAATAACTCATTGAAAATATGTGAAACTATTATACAGTGTGTCAGGTTAAACGAGGAACATACTTTAAGGGAGTGTAGTACTCATGAAAATGAACCACTTTTAAGGCGCGGATGCAAAAAAATGAAACAAAAAAAATACTGCTGTTCCCTACATTTTGTCCAGTTATGCGATCATAAATGTATAGAGCGGCTGGTTTTATTTTCTCGATTTCAGTGTTGATCTCATAGTAAAAGTTGTTCATTTTCATGGGTACTGCACTCCCTTAAAGTATGTCCCTCGTTTAACCTGACACACTGTACTTTTGTTAGTGTTGTTGACTGCTAAGATTTTAAAGAAGTTTGTGAATATTTAAATCTATATAGCATTACACAACACTTTTTGTGTCGTCTTGAAGCTCATTAAGAGATCAAGAAACTAGTAGGATCCCCCCTGTTTTGAAATTAGAGAAACACCTTTAAAAAATAATAGGTTGTCTGTAAAGTTGGTTTACAGATGATAGTTTAACGTGACAACGTCATAAAATCGAGTGGAAGAGAGAAATTACCTATACAACCTAACCTCCTAGCTCCAGCAGTAGATTAAAAATAATAACCCAGGCTTGTCAATATCTGACACTACGAAAGTGGCGCATGCGTACAATAAGCTTAACAATGGTTATGCCAATCACTGTTTACGGATTTCATGGAATATACAATAGTCCTGGCCATCTTCCTTAAACATAATTTCTTACGTCCAACTTCTGAGATTACTTTGAACGTAATTTGTCTAATGGATAGCGCTATTTGGTGTTAGATAGACAGATGAAATACTCTTTATTATGTCATCATCATCATTTCAGCCGAAAGACGTCCACTGCTGGACATAGGCCTACCCCAAAGGAGGGTTTTACCATAATCGCCACGCTTGGCAGGCGGGTTGGCGATCGCAGTACGGTTGTTACAAAGGCACTTATTATGTACACCATACAAATAACAGATATCAAAACTAGCTAACTTACATAAGAAAGAGGTTTAATGAAATACGAGTACAAATGTACATAACTTTGGGCCTTTTTTAGGTTCCCGTTAACTTACTTGGTAGGTAATTTCATACAAATTCTGTTCCATTTTTAAATTATTCTCTAAGTAGTGGTTGTTCTGACATCGTGAAACAGGCCCTTAGCCGAATTAAATCGAACAATCAATTATGCTACTGAAAGTTTATCGGCAGACCTCAGAAACGGCTGCGGGACTGTTCGAAAGAGATACCGCGGCCCTGGAACACAAAGGGCAAGGAAGGAACATGGATGGGTTTTTGTCAGTACAAGTCTTACACTCCCTTCCGCTCTGCCCAGAGCGGGAGAAGTCATTTGATGATTTCCCATGCGCTAAAAAAATAAAAAGGACCTCAGAAACGGCATTTATTTTCTCAAGCTAGATCAGAACAAAAAGACCATCGACACTATTGCCAAAAATTTCAACAAGACTAAACAAGTACCTCAAGCCCTTCAAAAAAGAAAGTAAGTACAAGTGGCAACAGGTCAGTATACGCACAAATGCAGGCGACGTCGCGGGGCGGGAACAGTTGTATCGGAGAGAACAGAGCGCCCGCATCATCAAATTTTAATTGTTACAATGACGCCATTACTTTTGTAGAGTCAGGAGTGAATGGAGATGGCCATGCATTGATGCTACTGCAACTGTGTTGTTTATCCGTGATGAATATTAGATTTTACGTTAACCTAGATAAGTAATTCCCTTTTTTTTTCTTTTTCGGATGGGAAATCATCAAATGACTTCTCCCGCTCTGGGCGGAGCGGAAGGGAGTGTCAAACTTGTACTGGCTAAAACCCATCCATGTTCCTTCCTTGCCCTTTGTGTTCCAGGGCCGCGGTAACTCTTTCAAACAGTCCCGCAGCCCTGGCAGGCATATATAAGTCATTCCCTGGAGTGACTAAATACTTGAAGTGAATAAAAACTGACACCTAAATGACAAAGTATGAACAATCGACAACAAGATTAAATAAAATTGTCTACTATCTATCTGACAAAGCTCACATAAGCTGTTGGTGAACCTCAATAAGAGTCAAATAAGAAGTAAGTGGATACAATATTGTTGATATAATAATATATAATATTATTGAATGGACGGTAACCTACCCTCATAACTCATAAACTTTTTCAAAGAGCACAGACTAAAAGAGTACACAGGGAAGGCGTGCTAACTAGGTAAGTTCAAAGTTACTAAGTTAGTTAAAAAAAGTGATTTACTTGTTTACATAACATAACATCGTGCCTGTAATCCCCGTAGGGTTAGTCAGAGGTATACCTAAAACCCACATTTCACCAGTTATCTTTAAGTCCCATGTGATAGGGGACGAGCCTATTGCCGGGTACAAATCCAGACTCCGTGGCTGCTACTGAGAAAAACCTGATGGAAAAACTCAATAACTCTTTGCTCAACCTGGGAATCAAACCCAGAACCTCAAGCTCAGCAGTCCAGAGAATCTACTCGTTTAAACAAAAATAAATAGATAATGATCAAATCTCTACAAATGGCACCTCTAACGACCTTCTAAGTCTACACCAAACTCATTTCACATGTATCCGTCAATTCGGGGGCAATTTTCTGAAGAATATAATAATGTTGATTAATTAATTATGGTGATTGTGGTAAAACAATGCGTCAGCGGTGAACGACCACATCAGCCATGGGGGCTGAGCAGGGGAGTCGTAATGTGGTGTTTTAGAGCATTGATGATTATTGATATTTGAGGTTTATTAGTTTGATCGGCGGTGTCTACAAGCGTTTCATGTGTACACTGCTTTATGAAGTTGTTTAGTACAATTTGAAAAAACTGGCCAAGTGAGAGTTGGACTCGCGCACGAAGGGTTCCGTACCATAAACCGAAAAAAACACGTTTCTTTTATGGAGCCTCCCTTATTTATTAAATAATTTATATTTGTTTTTATAGCAGCAACAGAAAGCAATACATCATCTGTGAAAATTTCAACTATCTAGCTGTCACGGTTCATGAGATACCGCCTGGTGACAGAGGAGGCGGAGTCTTAGTAAAAGGGTCCCGTTTTACCCTTTGGGT
Organism: Lycophotia porphyrea; assembly: GCA_950005105.1. Taxonomy (NCBI): domain Eukaryota; kingdom Metazoa; phylum Arthropoda; class Insecta; order Lepidoptera; family Noctuidae; genus Lycophotia; species Lycophotia porphyrea. Next base: position 15,820,664 of record OX465403.1, read on the forward strand.
ACGGAACCCTAAAAACTGGTAAACGATACTTATTTGAATTAGTTCGTCCATTATTTTTTATTTTCAACTATCTATTTACTTATTAAAGTAAGTAAAGTCGGTTGGTGTCACCTATAATTCGTGGAATATTAGGTTCATTATGGGTACCTACTCAGAAGCCTGAAGGTCTGACTACCAGTCTCTTGCCAAGATTTATCATGTTGCCCAGTACCTAAGTGAGATTGTTCATTCCATGTAAAATACAGCGAGAGCAGCGGTGGCCCAGTGGTAGCGACCCCGACTTACGAACAGTAAGTCGTGGGTTCGAACCCAGGCAGGCGCGTTACTTTGTGTAATTTATTTCATCACCACTGCTCTCAAAAACGGTGAATCATCATCATCATCATCAGCCTATAATGTTCCCACTGCTGGGACACAGGCCTCCTCTCTATGAGAGGGAATGGGCTATAATCCACCACGCGGGCCCAGTGCAGATGTCACATGTCTTCGAATTTTTGGTTCTAGGACATGCCGGTTTTCTCACGATGTTTTCCTTCACCGTTTTTGAGAGCAGTAGTGATGAAATAAATTACTCTCAGTATTAAATTGCTCTCAGTTTTTAAAGTAAGATTTTTACTTTAAACACCTCCAGGACCACCTTGCTATTCAATCCATCCATCAGCACAATGTTTTGAGTGTGTTACATTGAGTCCTACTATAAAATGTGATTTTTCAGCCCAAAAAAAAGTCGTTTCCCAGCACCAATTTTTGCGTAAAGTTACTTAGTTTTACCGTTTAGTGCTTGGTTGACGGCTTCGTGAAGAGTCTGTTTACACCCTGTAGAACTGCTTATCCAAAGCCGAAATCTCATAAAAACAGATGTCGCAAGTACACTCAATACATACACACTCCAAAGATATCGAGCTTTTGTGAAAGACTACAATTTCGGTAAGTACTTTGCCTAACCGTAAATATTGAACCACAACCTTAAACCAACACTTGCGACACGCGAAAATGATCTTTACAATGTTAGAAATAAGGTGTTGGCTAGCTGTATTGTTATGATTGTAAGTGTGGCACAGAAATATTCAACCCTTACGAAACCGCGATGTGCATTTCGATAATAGGTGACAGAGTAGTGTTTATAAAGAGACGGCAAAGAGAGAATTTTTCAAGATGTGCGAAAATCAATTCTAAAATTGCCACTTTCGTGTTTAAAATTCTGTTTTATTAACATAATATAATATCACAGCTGTAATCCTCGAAGGGCTAGGTAGAACTACCTGATAGTACACCCATAGGGGCGAACTTATTGCTAGGGGCGAATTTATTACTTATCAATCGGGCACAAATCCAGACTCCGTGGCTGTTACTGAGAAATTCCTTATGAAAAACCCAATAACATGCTTCCCGACCTGGGAATCGAACCCAACACCTCATGCTCAGCAGTCGCGCTTGTGACCACTGCACCAACGAGGCTGTTTTATTAAGTACTCAGATTTTTATCAATTTACATTTTGCTACCATTTCTTCTTTACAACAAAACCTTCCTAAAAACCAGCAAAACAGTAATACGAAGTTTACATGTTTTACTACTTATATTACTATGAAGTTCACCGTTACTCTTAAAACTTTTTACCAAATGATTTCTCTCCAAGCTGCCCAGCTTCAAGTATATGTACATACAGCACCATCCAACTGCCCATACATTTACTCTCTATTGTCATTTCCAAACTCAAAAATTATCCTAACACCTGTTCACAAACCACTTAATTCCAGCAATCATCACATCACAAGTAACGCCCATCAGATGTAAGCAAACACTAACATTTGACCACCTGTGTGGTCTGACCACAGTCCACAATGACCATAGCACACAAAACATTACATGTAACCTCCATATCTAGCACTACTCTGTGACAAACATGGCCGCTATCAAAGATTCAGAGACATGGATTATTGAATTGCATTTCTTAGATTTTCGTGTAGATATTGTTTTTACCAGCTTGTTTTAAGGTTATGGTTGACATTAGATGTTGTGGTAAGATATATTTAATGTAGCAACATAGGTTTAAAATAATCGAAAGAAAATTATTCTCTGCAAAAGTGGTCACAAATAATTCATGGCAAACAAAAGGAGGGAGGGTAATTTTTTGTTGGAATCTTTGAATTTGTCGAGAACTTGATGAGTTTTTGAAATCTCCTACGACAGTCAGATAAAAATCCTGGTGAACCCAAGGTCACCTTTGTCACTCGCGCATAGCCTCCATAGCTATGTGATCCGTATAGCTTAAGAATTCAACTAATCAGCAAGGTTCGTAAAGGATAAGACTGTCCAAAGAGCGCAGGGATGTACTAGAGGTTCTAAATGACTGCTAATGCATTTTTATTTAACTTTTACAAATTTGGAGCTAAACAATCTTGACAGGACTCTGTGTACTGGGTGTATCTTCCGATATAGCAAGAAAGGAGGTGTCTGATGAGATGACATATGTAAGAGAGAAGTATGGAAGAAGAAAACATGCTGCACCGACTCCAAATAAATTGCGATACGGGCAGGACAATGATGAAGTTTATGAATCTTGACTAACAACGACGACCTTATACCGCTTCACATTTTACGAGGCTATGACCACCTTTCCACTTACCAAATGGCAAAAAAATACATATTATTACTATCAAATACAAGGCCAAATAACCTGTCTATCCAAAAACATATAAGTATTTGGTATAAAATATCATCTAAGCAGGCATAGTTCACCCGATACAGCAACACAATAATTTTGATCTAACAGCATGTATTAGCATACGACGATAGACGTCAGTAATAAAGACTTCACGACTCATAAATAATTAATGTAAGAGCAGAATTCTTATAACAGAAGACGGTAGCTGCTTTGATGTTGGGCTGTGGACTGAGGCATAGACTGAAGCGATTTTGAAAGCTCATCTCAATGCGTCAGACTCCATACTTACGTGACGTCGAAGATAAAGACGCAACGGTTGGGTAAGCTGTCGAATTTTTAGGTAATAGTTATACCTCTGTCTAAACCTTCAGGAAAATAATATAGGCGTGATATTATATAAGGTCCCAATAAAATAGATTTCACAAGTTTTTTTTTTAAATACATGTTTTGAATGTAAGATTTTTACTTTAAACACCTCCAGGACCCCCTTACTATTCAATCCACCCATTAGCACAATGTTTTGAATGCGTTACATTGAGTCCTACTGTAAAACGTGATTTTTCAGCCCACAAAAAAGTCGTTTCCCAGCACTAATTTTTGCGTAAAGTTACTTAATTTGATGTACAGAATGCTTGGTTGACGGCTTCGTGAAGAGTCTGTTTACACCCTGTATAGTAGACTAATCGACAGTCCGAAAATTTTACTCTTCGGCTGCAGTTAGACTGCCAACTCCAACATAGTTGATAAATGAAAGAATTACCTATTGTTTAGAAAAATTCTCACACTGACAATCTCATTAAAAAACAAAGTTCATTTTTAGAGAATAACAGTGATACAGTCATGTAATGACTGATGAATTCAGTATGATGACGTATGAAGATCACGTCTTTCCAACAGTAATCACTTTTATCACTAAACGGCTCAAATACAACAGACACACCGGACTACAAGATTACCAACTACCAAAAATATTTACCCCTAAAGTTATAGTCAAATAACCCGAAAATCCCTACACAGTAACTTGGAAATCCCTTTAAAAATATATAATATTAAAATTTAAAATATAAGACCCTAAAATAAACCTCAATTCGCTTATTTACCCATATGTTGGGAACCTTGCTGGATTAATTCAAGGACCAATACAACATATTTCTCTCAGCCTTTGGCGATCGCCCATTGATACCCATGACGCCTTCACTTCCCCGAACAAATAGACGAAGTTAGCTCACCTATGACAGTAATCTAAACCGTGGCATCTTTCCAAGTTCGGGATATAAACTGGGAATATCAATGGAAGGAGAAACCCGATTAGTTATTTAGACCTCTTAGTTGATTTGGAAGCTAACCAGGTTCAGTGCCAGCCTGGTAATGATGTTGAACCATATCTGTCTATAATTCTTTGTTTTTTTTTTCTCCTAAACCGAAGTAATAGCCATTCATCACCAATTTGTATTTCTTCTGTCTTCTTAATGCCAAGTCATCTTTATGCAAAATTCGCCTACTATATACTATGAACTCCAAGTAATCGCTTAGCCAAATTCGTATATAAGATTCGTCTCTGAGTCAAACATATTTGACTGAACAATCATGAAAACTTTCGCTAAAAACCGCTACCTGCTTTTACTATATTTTTGAACGCCGGCTGCACGCATGAAAAAGTGTCACGTTCCGCCTGAGCCGAGTGTGCAAGCGAGAGCGCGGAACAAGCGATAGAGAGGCACTATCGGCCTAAACGTTCGGTTTGTGACGGATCTATGTATTATACAAAATAATGATAATTCAGTGATAATAATTCAATTTAATTCATAAAAGTATGCAATTCTTCATCAATGTTTTTTATGACGCTATCACGTAAAATTATCGTCCGTAAACCGACTTTAGAGACAACCATTTTTTTTTTAAACTTAATCATCCTAAGTATAAATATAATGCTTTTGGTCTTCTTTTTCAACCTTTGGCCACCCAATGCTGAGAGTAGGTCTCTTCCAAATCTCTCCACTTTGATCTTAATGAACAGGATATTATGCCATTATGCATGATGAGAAATGAAAAAAAAAAAAAAAACAATACAAGCTAACTAAAAAAGAGTCAAATCAAAATCAAAGGACCTCGCTCATTTCCCCGCTAATCTCTCATCTCTTACCCTACACTCTCCACCTATGCGCATCCAGTAGTGGGTGACTATTGTCACTCCACACGTGGCCACATTGTCTGAGGAGCAGGGTGACGATGTAACAGAACTGGTTATAAGCTGAGCTGGTTGGGGCAGATTGAATGGTAGTATTGTGTGGTCGCCTTTGTGTGAAATGAGGAAAAAGTTTGTATTAAATACGGTTTGATACCACTTTAACTTTGACGCAAAGGCATGGAGATAAAGATCCTCCAACAATAACATAATATCACGTCTTTTTCCCCGAAGGGTAAGGCACCTAGCTATGTTTTAGTCTTATGTAATAGGGGCGAGCCTATTGCCAGCGACCATGCACGAATCAGACCCCGGGTTACTAAAAAAATACTCTTGGAAAAACCCAATATCACTCAAAGTTATCAAAAGGCAACCACACAAGTTCAAACACTTTTGGTTAGCGCTTTCTGGAAGGATGAAACACCAGTGTTCTCGAAAAACTAATCGATATAGAAAAGGTTGGCTGAATTAATTAACTTAAAAATTCGAACTAAGGAAATTGTCGTAATAAATACATTTAAATAATAATAACCTCTACAATAACACAAAGTAAAAATTCAGAAATCCTTCTATCAACTCCAAACGAACCCAATCCGGAATTCTGATTACAGAAATATAAAAACAAAAGGACAATTTACACTTCAAAAACCTCGATTTTCTTTCGCGTTAATTAATTCTATTGAACAAAAAAGTCGAGAAACATTCGTAACCCTTTGAAAGGCGCGTCAGAAAAAATAGGTGCCATTCGGAATTCGGAATTTTTCATAAATCGTTCCGAACAAAAAAAATGCTAATAAATCACTTGGAAATTAATAATTAATAAAGCAACACTTGAAAGCGACGGGCCGCTAAAATCAAACGTAAATTCTAAGGAGTTATTTGCATAAGAAGGGATTTTTTTCCGTAACCATTTTTTTCTGCTTTTTAGAGTTCACTTTCCGATTTCCGGAGTAAGATTAGAGAGGATATGGTTGGGGTAATGTTTTAAAAGTTTTTGATGAAATGAAAGAAGATAACAAAACCTACGTATTTATGAGCAATTTAAAACTTCGGCGGAACTGGATAAATTGTTGTAAAATGTTAGCTATTATGTGACTAAATCTAGCTAGTTTATCTATTCACTGGGTGAGTAAGACATGACACCAATTTCTATCTTGAGTCAAGATCGCCGTTGCACCCATAGAATTAGCAGTAGGTATTATAAAATAGCTACGGACCGATTTTGGTAAACAATATTTTATTTCCATCAGACTAAGGTACGAATACCATTGGCTTTTATTTCACAATTACACCAAAACCAACACACCTCAAAAATTAAAATTCCTAAATACTCTAAAAAAAGCCCGAACGTCCACAACAATTTACCTTAACCCTTCCGCGGAGGGTATATCGGAGGGATCGGAACAGATGTTTTTAATATCGGAGAGACACCCCTTACGAACTGTTTACATTCCGTCATTGTTGCTCCGACTTAACTTGCGATATTCAAGGGTTTTGATTGTCTAAGCGTTTGTTTAAGAAATATTTGTGCAAGTCAGGTAGATTCTGGTGTGTTCAGATGCTACCTATATTGGTAAATAAGCTCTAGCAATAAGGTATGAATGGAATAAGAAAAAGCGTTTAGAAAAGAATGTTTACCTACCTATAGGTTAAAATTCTCTCGGAGGAGCTCGTGGCTAAATAATAACAGCCGCTCGGGTCGATCTTTAGGTTAAGCCGTGCTTGCCTAGGTTGTTCTGTGGATGGGTGACCACCCATTACATACCGCGTTTCCTCCGTGCCTCGAAAAGTACGTTAAGCCGTTGGTCCCGGCTGTCATTTGAAGATCTTTGATAGTCGTTAAGTAGTCAGTGACCTAAAAAAGTCTGACAACCAGTCTAACCAAGGGGTATCGTATTACCCAGTGCTAATTGGGTTGTGGAGTTCAGATAGGCAGTCGCTCCATGTAAAATACTGGTATCCAGTTGCGTCCGGTTAGACTGGAAGCCGACCCCAACATAGTTGGGAAAAGGCTAGGCAGATGATGAGGTTAAAATTCTCTCTCACGACAAAATTCACTCTCTCTGAGTCTCTTCATACATAAAAGGCAATCATAATTATTATACGCTTAATCTGTACTATGATTTAAGAACTAAAAAAGACTGCATGATTGCGTTATGCACTTTTGGCGACATGTCGGTGGCACGGTCGAAATATGCAACGTTTGGTATAAGCCGCCGACATGTCATAGGCTTTGATGTGTGAAGTCCATCAAATCTATATCGACCTATAATATAGATTTTACATTACATTTGAGATTACGTTTGAGAAGTGGTCGCAAGCGCGATACTAACCATGAGGTGATTGGGTTCGATTCCCGGGTCGAGCAACTAACACTTTGTTATTGGGTTTTCCATCAGAAATTTCTCAGTAGCAGCCACGGAGTCGACATTTGTGCCCGTTGATGGTAATGTGCTCGCCCCCTATTATATGGGACTTAAACATAACTGGCAAAATGTGGGTGAACTTGCCACTTGCCTAGCTAGACAAACTCAAAACTCAAACTCAAAAGCATTTATTTCAATTAAACCATTACAGGCACTTTTTAATGTCAGAAAAACAAAGAAGGCTAAGCTACAGTCACAGACACAAGGCATAATAACTTGTGAAAGTACTGTAGGTGCCCATTCCAAAGCGTAGATCTCTATGGAGAAGAATGGGCAAGAAACTCCATTGACACTCTTTTCAATCAAAATATTGTTACAAAATCTTGGTAACATCATTCATGTTGAGATTATACATATGTGAGAACGATGTTGAAATACGTGCACGTTAAGAGCGTCCAGAGTAAAAGATTAATGAACAATTAAAGAACAAAGTAAGTAGTTAAAATAAACCGTGGCAGCCTAGAAATTGTTTTTGAGAGCAGCGGTGGCCCAGTGGTAGCGACGCCGACTTACGAACAGTAAGTCGTGGGTTCGAACCCAGGCAGGCGCATTACTTTGTGTAATTTATTTCATCACCACTGCTCTCAAAAACGGTGAAGGAAAACATCGTGAGGAAACCGGCATGTCCTAGAACCAAAAATTCGAAGACATGTGACATCTACCAATCCGCACTGGGCCCGCGTGGTGGATTATAGCCCATTCCCTCTCATAGAGAGGAGGCCTGTGTCCCAGCAGTGGGAACATTAAAAAAGGCTGATGATGATGATGATGAGCCTAGAAATGACCAGTCCCAACTGACAGAGCCCGTACACGAACATGACGCATGGATCAGCCCCATTCAACTCAACCATATTGAAGGAAGCTAAATGACCCGACACACCCGCCATCATCAGCGAGGCATTTGAGTGAGCATGAGATTCTCTCAGCCACCAGGGTAAATTCAAGTCAATGAAAGTTAACTAAATGTAAGTGGTAGCTTTACAGTACATAGTACTCACACATGTGCGATGCAATTATATAATACTAAGATATTGAATCTATAAAACAAGACCTCTGCCTAACCCTGCGGGGATAAAAAACAGTGATGTTAAGTTATGTTTAAGACTCACCTTCAGTGGTGAACAGTTCACAGTATAAAGGGTGCCCAGCTGTATAGTTCCCACCCACATTTCGCACAACTCTGAAC